>OX383292.1:19766347-20966347 GCA_947523025.1 Dryobota labecula | reverse complement strand
AGATATTTTTTTTGTATTTTTTCCGTAGATAAAATTAAGCATAGATTCCCTCATTTCGATATGTGCACATTATAAAGACTCACACTGTATAGGTCACTTGGAATACAAAACGTGTGTAAAAAGACGCATAACGAAGCTGAGAGTCACTTATACTCATCATTGTGATATTTTATTTTTTTTGTACTGGATCATACCTGGGAACTTTCTGGTTACGGAGATATTGTAGGTCAAAGTTCCAACTTGTTTTCACTTTTTTTCACGAAAACATGCTATAAATGTTATAAGTTAACTTTATCTACACCCATGCTATAAGTACTCTATAAACGTTTCTGAAACAGTTAGCTTATTGCCAACATTAAAACAACCGGTGTCAAAGTAACCATAATATCATCCAAACGAGTGTTATAATGTTGTACTAATTTTCATTATGCAAATCTTTTGCTTTTGCGATCCCTTCCTTACTCATCAAATAGCCACTTTATGAATTTCAAAAAAAGAACATTGGCATGCATGCGCAACACGGAGCACTGTAATTAAATGTTATTCGATCGAGTTCACGTCGCATCCCACCTTTTTTGTTCAATATTAGTATTGCAAATAAGGTTGTTGTTTACAAAAATGAGTGATACACACCACCAGATATTTATAATGCAGCAAAGGACATTTCTAACCAATTATTACCAGAAAAGTCGAGAAAACAATATGAAAAGGCGTACCAAAAATTGGGTCTTTTTACACTCTGTATGTTACCTTACATTCTTTATAGATAATATTAAAATTAAAGAACAGGAAGAGAAAGTTCATAAAGTAAATGATTTCATCACGAATGCTTTCAAAACGGTGAAGGAAAACGTCGTGAGGAAACCGCGTCCTAGAAACAAAAAAAAAAAAAAAATCGAAGACATGTGACATCTACTAACCCGCACTGGACCCGCGTGGTGTATTACGGCCTTGTGTCCCAGCAGTGGGAACATTATAGGCTGCTAAGAGAAACTTCGTGAACAAAACTTGAGAATAAAAATAATAAAAAAACAATATTAATGTAGTGTGGACACTTTCGCCCAGCGGTCATCATACATGCAGCTGATGTGACCCGCTCGATCCCATTTGAACCAGGCAGCCTTCTTTCCTACATCCAGTATGCCCGTTTTGGAACGCAGTGTGGTGTTCCGAATTCTGTCCTGTCTTTTTACATCCAGAATGCTGCGTTCCATCGCTCTTTTCAAAAAAAGATGGCGAGATGTCCTGGACGCGTACCGCGAGGGCTGGTCCGAGGTAGTACGAGAATGGAGTTCTTGGAAGGATTTGGGGGAGGTCTTTGCCCAGCAGTGAGACAGTATAGACAAACAAAAAAAAAAAATGTAGTGAACAATTATAAGTTTCATAACGTTTAATTCACACCTTTTCTTTTGCTGCCTCTCAAGTTTTCTCAAGAAGTTGCAAAATTAAATATCATTAAGCGTTGTTAGAACAATTTTAGTTCGTTATTTCGAACGAGAGAAAAAACTGTAATGGACACTTGCTGACTGGCTGTTTCTAGATGGCAAAATTTCTGTTACGCGAGCAAATTACATAATGAAAATGTCAAAGAACCTTATTAGTGAAGTCCGTTGTTTTAAAATTCTTCACTTTATTACTGTTTATTTTAACAGTCCCTTTGTAGGTGTAGAGGTAGAAGAAAAAATCTTTCGTGCAGTTTTTAGACGATGATTGCTTTATTTTCAAGATAGCACTGAGAAACTCCTTGCATATTTATACTATATTAAATAATCCTTAATTCACGACTGTATTAATTAATTAACATTCTACATGAATTATTTTGAAAACTCACGATCATCATCGATCTATTTGTTAGTTTTGACGTGACAACGTCTAATAAATCAATGATCGCCGGCTGTATGCACGAAAAGTCCCGTTATGCTCATTGTCCCGTTACGATCATTGTACGCTTGCGCCGCAACAGTGTTTTGTTATGACGTTGTCACGTTAAACTATCGTCCGTAAACCAATTTTACAGACAACCAATTTTTTTCTTTTTTGACGTGACAACGTCTAATAAATCGATGAAAGCCGGCTGCATGCACGAAAAAGGATGACCCATTGTCCCGTTACGCTCATTGTACGCTTGCGCCGCATCAATGTTTTGTTATGACGTTGTCACGTTAAACTATCGTCTGTAAACCAAATTTACAGACAACCAATTTTTAAACTATGTCAAAGAAATTAACATTCCTGTAAAAAAAATAGACAAGACATCTGCTGTGTGAACGGATGAGCTACGTCTCTAATACTAATACGATCATTGTTCTTCAAACTGTCAAAAAGAAAGAAAAAGAAAATAAAGAAAAATTGTTTATTCTGCACAAACAAGACGCACATTACGAGAAAAATAGACAAAATACACATACTAACGTGCATTTTGTGGCCCGTTGGTTAAGGCCTCGCCTCTCATGCATGAGGTTGTGGGTTCAAATCCGGGCAAGTACCAATGTGACTTTTTCAATTCATATGTAATTTCTGAGTTTATCTTGGACATTACTGACATCGGTGAAGGAAAAACATCGTGAGGAAACCTGGACTTTATAATTAATATAAGTCTGAAATCGCCAACCCGTCTTGAGCAAGCGTGGTGATCAATGCTCGTGCCTTCTCTGGATGAGAAGAGGCCTTTACCCAGCAGTGGGACACTTATAGGCTGGTATTATTATACATACTAATACAAAGTAACCAAAAGCCTCGTATTCAAAAACATAAATGTAACAAAAAAAATTGGTTATCTGTAAAGTTGGTTTACGGACGATAGTTTAACGTGACAACGTCATAACAAAACATTGAAGCGGCGCAAGCGTACAATGAGTGCAACGGGACAATGAGCGTAACGGGACAATGAGTCATTCTTTTTCGTGCATGCAGCCGGCGTTCATCGATTTATTAGACGTTGTCACGTCAAAAAATTTGGTTGTCTGTAAAGTTGGTTTACGGACGATAGTTTAACGTGACAACGTCATAACAAAACATTGATGCGGCGCAAGCGTACAATGAGCGTAACGGGACATTTTCGTGCATGCAGCCGGCGTTCATCGATTTATTAGACGTTGTCACATCAAAAAAAAAAAATCACTGTTGTCCATTGCTTGATGTTAAGCCAAGACCACAGACAATAGATGTTGCGTAATATAATGCGTTGTGCGACACTGGTAAATGACAACAAACAAACAAAACAAAAACTAACACAATCAATACATTTTAATTCTGAACAAAAAGAAACCGGCAGCAATACTAAGGCCTCAAGAATCAATTATACTAACACTTACCTAGTCATAGTCTTTAGCGACCTGCAAGAAAGAAAAACGGGAACTAAATGAATTTGCTAACTCTAATGAGAAAACTCCCATTTCGCACTGTGAGAGAAAAAAAAAAACTGAGGGCAATTAACGGCTAGTTTTCCGTGAGGATTCTACCAAGCTTTCACTAGAACTCTTTACACTAGATAGCCAATTTAAATTGCTCCATGAAATTTTAATTCTTATAATGTATTTCACTGAAAATACTCAGATTATCACAAGTTCCTCAATACTTAGAAACTTCATGATACCAGTGAATCTGTAAAATGCTCATAGAATTATTATTTCAGAATTCGCTACAATGATTATAGAGCTATTTGAAGCAATGATCGTTTCTATTCATTTAATTATTTCCACGTCTTTTCAAGTGAGACGAGTAAAATAAAATTTAATCAACCAATAGAAAATTTCCGTTCGTTACCTATATTCCTGAATAGAACGGTCTCAGACGTTTGCTTGTTATGCCTATAGAGCTCTGAGAATGAGTACAATTAGCTGTCTTCTGTTTGTTTCAAGTTGGAATAGATAATAATAATAATTCAAACCTGTCTTGAACAATGCCTGAACACAAGTAATATTATTATTATCTTCATTTGCTTTAGTTTCCCTTTCACGATCAAATTTAACTGTCTAGAAATATTTTAAGGAAACTCTTAGATATGACCAGTAACCTCATTAGATATGACACTGATCTTATTGCTGTACCTACTAGTTGTTGATCGCGGCTTCACCTGTGTAGCTTTTTCTTAAATCAAATATAATAAATAAGCCAAGTTACTCCTTATAATATCAGCTATCTGCCAGTGAAAGTCCCGTCAAAATCGGTCGAGCCATTTCGGAGATTAGCCGGAACAAACAAACAGATAGACAGATGTTTTTTTTTAAATTGTTTTTGGTTTTAACTACCGCATTTTTATTGCATATGCATTTGAGTAAAAAGCCGTTATTTTGATATAACAAACAGACTCTCATTATTTGTATAGATTTAAATCAACAATATTCAGGCCTACATACCTTAAAGTTTTACCATAGACTTTAAAAACCTCAATAATATTTTTGTAATTAGAACCGCTAGAAGACGTCGTAAAGACTTTAATTCATTCGTTCATTTCTATTCACTCTGTCGGTTAGCGAAGGATGAGGGTGACTTAAATCGGCATTACCAGACCCGACTGCTAAATCCTTGTGATGTTCGCGAGTACGTTTTGTAATTACGCGGCTTAAACAGATTGCTTCGGTTAATCGGAACGAACGATTTGATTATAGACTCTCGGTCTTGAGGGACTATTCTGACAATCTTAGTTATATTATTTATTTAACAACAAGAAAGGAACAGAAAAATATATTCAAAGGTGATGATTACTTCTAAAGACATCTCAAAAGATTTGCTATGAAAAAGATTTGAGTTTACACAGTACATGAAATATTTTGAAAATAAATATAGCTTCATATTTTCCCTTCCGGATAACATTGTTAACGTAATCAATGATATCAGCATTTTTCGCCGATGGGTTAAAGTTTGTAAACTTGAGAGAAACCAGTGATGCGCAAAATCTATTTTTAATCTGTCAATACGCTGGGATGCTGAGTCATAATCTTCTATTAATCTCTGTGTTGACAACTCTAAATATAGATGAAGATTATCTTTAATTGATCAAGAGTTAGTACTTAAGGTGGTATGATCGTAAAGAGACTGCATTTACTAGTGTTTTGAATCCATGGGAAACATAAAAAACAGTATTCTAAAATTCAGAAAAAAAAAAAACTTATTTAAGGATGTGGCCGACATGCAGTCACTTTTAATAATAAGATTAGATTTACTTTGCTGGATAGGCAAAAAAAAAACACAAAAATACCCCCTTTCGTAATGTTTTATCAATCTCATAGCTACAAAACAGACGTTATTGTCTTATTTTTTATATAAATGAAAAGGTAAAAAAAATGTAATAACTAGATTTAAAAAAAAAAAACATTTTTTTATTAATTATTGATTTATTAATAAATTAATAATTTTTATTTATATTAAATACATTATTTAGCACAATTTGCTGAGTATGTAAAAAGATTTAAATAATGTAATAATAATAAAATTAAATAATTAAATACCTACTAAATGCGCGAGGTAACCACTCCCGACTTCGCGAGCCTAGTTCAGTCGTGTGAAGTGCGGATCATAGCGCGTTAATAATTAATTGAAATCGGGTATGCTACTTGTGTGAGGTACAGTAGGTAGGCCGCACGTCTGTGGGAACACTTTGACCTTCAGTTGGCCTAGCGTATTACGGAGTTTCTGACGTGTAGCTTACTGTACTCTGAAGAGAGATTCTTAAATCTAATTTTCTCAAACATGCATGGAAATATTGTCATTATTTTCGATAAAAGAACACGCAAAGTATCGAATTTACGGACAAAGAAAATCAAATCCATAGCAGGAGCGTTTTTTGAATTTAGAACATTACAACGCTCCAGGGGGCCAAGTCTACTAATGTACAAACGTTGCAATGGTCTCTTCATTGTGAGTTTTTGACAGATTTGCCTTACAAACACTGTCAAATATTCACAATGGCGAGACCATTCTGACACTATTGTAATAGCAGACTTGAGGCCCAGCAATGTTGCAACGCTCCATCAATGTTACAACGCTTCAGCAATGTTTTATTTCCCTATTTTTGTTGTTGTTGAGAAAAGCACTATTTATGCCTCTGCGGAAACGGCAGTTGCCTGTTTCGTATTAGTGAAGTCCTCGCCTACGGCTCGGCCTTCATACTCATACTTGACCTGCAATTGCCTATTTCCCGGCTACCATTCCCTATATCCACCCTTCATACTTTTTTCTCTAAATATAATAAAATAAACCAAGAAAATATTCCCCTGCTACAGAATAAGCCCCGCGGCGTATCGCGCTGTCTCGTTAGCACCTCTCGACCTGTTAATACGACAGTGAGCGATGCGATGATTGCCTACCACTTACCACTTTGCCTAACATTTATCTACGAGTATCTTATTCGACACCCGATGAGATTTTAACGAATTTCGTTAAAGCTTGACGAATTAAGAAATGGATTTGTGGAATGAATTTGAATTTTTCGTTTGAAACTCGCGTTTAAATTTAACAATTTACATAAGATTGCTATCATTATGTACATAATCAAATACTCGTAAATCTTATTTCTGTTCACGTAGTTACAGCTTTAGTTGTGGTGGCATATATAACGCCACATGCGAACTACGCATCAAAGACCTGAAAGACCGTCACAATTCCTGCATCGCGCAATCAGAGTTTACCGCGCGACTAATATATTATATATACAATATCCCGAGATCAACCGTTGGGCAGTTGCTCACCAGACACGACACCCGTCTGGTCGCAGGATACTCCTTTTTCGATGGAGGATGAGTGAACTTAGCATCCTGTTCCTCATACCTCTATATAGTTATTAGTCATCATCATCATCATCAGCCTATAGCAGTTCACTGCTGGACATAGGCCTCTCCAAATTCCATGCCATTCAGCTCGATTCTCAGCAACTCTCATCCAGCTACTACCAGCCACCCTTTTTTTTTTTTGGGTGGGAAATTATCAAATAACTTCTCCCGCTCTGGGTGGAGCGGGAGGGTGTGTCAGACTTTTACTGACTAAAACCCACCCGTGTTCCTTCAGTTGCCTGTGTGCCAGGGCCACGGTATCCCTTTCGGACAAACCCGCAACCCTGGCAGGCACCGGTCCTAGCGGACCCCGTCAGTGCGTGCTGACATCACATTGAGGCGCGCGTGGAACACAACGCGCCAACGGTGGCCGGGAATCGGCTACCGATTCCCGCCGCCCCGGGCGTCTCCTGCGGCGACTAGGGGCGTGAGGGCGCACAGACTGCCGCTCCCTCACGCGTTCCACCTCCTCCTTCGCGAGCATTACTACTTCGCAGAAGGAGGTGACTGCTTCCCATGCACTCTCGCTCCGGATCATGACCTGGACCAGGGCCGGACGCGAGAGGTCGCCGCCGCCAATCGCCTCCGTGAGGACACGGCGGTGCTCTGCCTAAGCCGGGCAGACCTCCACCGTATGCTCCACCGTGTCCTCCGGGCGATCCACACAGTGGTAACACCCGGGCGTTTCCTCCCGCCTAATCCGAAACAGGAACCTCCCGAAACACCCGTGTCCAGTGAGGACAAGTGTCAGACGAAAGGTGAGGACGCCGTGGCGCCTCTCTAGCCACTCCTCAAAGAGGGGACTTATCGCCACAACTGTGGCGTGCCTACTACTACCAGCCACCCTGCGAAGATCATCGCTCCACCTAGCCTGAGGGCGTCCTACCTTACGTTTGCCGATTCGCGGTCTCAACTCAAGAACACGTCTATCCCAACGGACATCGGTTCTACGGCTAATATGGCCGACTCATAGCTACTTCAGCTTGCTTATTCTGTGATATATACGTATATATATAGTTAATAGTGCTCTGCTTTATCTAAATACAAGATAACTATGGTTCTTAAAACTTCGTTTATATTTCCGCGTTTTTTTTTTTCTATATCTTAAATAAATCTCTCATCATCTACCTAGCCTTTTCCCAACTATGTTAGGTTCGGCTTCCAGTCTTACCAGATTTAGCTGAATACCAGTATTTTACATGGAGCGACTGCCTATCTAACCTCCAGAACCCAGTTACTGGGTAATACGATACCCTTGGTAAGATTTGTTGTTATACTTTCGGGCTTCTGTGGACCCGTAACGACTGTCAAAGATCCAAGAATGACAGCCGGGACCAACGGCTTAACGTGCTTTCCGAGGCATGGAGGGGTCTTGGTATGTAAAGAAGGTCACTCATCCACGGACCAACCGCGGCAAGCGTAGCTTAACCTGATTGATCGACCCGTACGGCTGTTATTACTAAGCCTCAGCAGCATAATGCGGAGCGATTGCCGTTTTGGGTGGATGTGACGCATTTTTCCCCCATAGTTCTCAATTTTTTTTTGTGTCGTTCTTTATTGCGTCATGTTTACCGCAAATAAACGTTTTTTCTTTATTTTCTTTCTTTCTTTCCTCTTTCCTTATAAATAAATATACCTATGTAGATAAAGATAAAGCTGGAATATCAGAAAAAAAATACTCATACATACATACATACACTCACGCCTTTTTCCCACGGGGTAGGCAGAAACTATAGAGCGCCACCGGCTACGCTCCTTATGTACTCCTTTTGTTTCGTTTATATTCATACATCTGGAACATCACCAATTAGGTCACTATATGTTCTCCTAGGGCGTCGTGTTCCGGCGTTTCCACTCACATCTGCCTTGTAAATACCTTTAAAAAAATCAAACATCAACTAACTACCTAAAAATATAGGTATGAGGTGTCAAAGGGCACAAAAACAAAGCTTTACAACTCACTGCAATTTTTAATAAAGCTAATATTCATCATCATCATTTCAGCCGAAAGACGTCCATTGCTGGACATAGGCCTCCCCCAAAGTGGCGGGGGGGGATTGCCGTAATCGCCACGCTTGGCGCCTGGCGGGTTGTCGATCGTAGTATGGTGTTAAAAATGCATAGAGAACGCTGTAGCCCATTCTCTAAGTCCCTTAGTCGCCTTTTACGACACCCACGGGTGGAAATGGGGTGGTGCTATTCTTTACATCCGGCACCACGCGGCACAGCAAGCTAATATCGATGGCCCCACCGAATAAACTTATAAGAGAAAAATGACAACTTTGCAGCAAAAAATAAAAACGTTTAAACTTCAATAGCGCTCATTTCATTGTAAATAGGGATAAATAATGTATAATCGAATTATTGGTAAAAAAATAAGCTATAGAATTGTATATTTACTTTCTTGGCGACCCAAAAAGCATGTAATTATAACATAAACTATTATTCCTATAATTTTAAAATTAATTATTTCCCTAGAATAAAGAAATTCACTATTATAATAGGCGTGTTTTGAGTCTAAAATTCATTAAAAAAAATTAAGTGGGTGCAGGATAGGCAAAAGAAACAAAAAATGTAAAAAAAAAATCGTGTAAGAAGCATTGCACGTTTATTCGGTGGGGCCATCGATATTACAACCCTCTTTTATTCGCTCGGAATATTCCCTATCATTCCTAAGCTGCATTCAGTGAACTCTAATAAAGCTTTCCTTTGTGATCCATGTAGATATCGGTACCTACCTAAAGGTGTGTTTACATGAACAACTCACATTGCTCGCTCCTCCCCAAAGTTCATATTATTATATTTATAAATTAAAACTTTATGCACAAGTACAAAAAATACTGTACAAAGGCGGACTTAATACCAGAGGTATTTCCTACCAGTCAACCTTAGGGTGATGCAGACACAAAACATGGCAGGTGCAACATAACGGACAGATAATTCGAAAAAGAAAAAAATAAGTAAATAATAAATACATCATAATGTATATTATAAAACAAAGTCGGGTTATTTATACCATTTTATGTCTCAAGAACGGCTGAAACGATTTTTATGATCTTGTACTTGAAAAAAAAAATATGATGTAGAAAATTCACTCTCTCATACATTTTGTACAGAACGGCTTTTCTGATGATATCTCGAGAACGGATTGGGGAACGGGGGAATAAGAAATTTGACGCGGGCAGAAGCTAGTACATAGTAAACAAAACAAACAGTCAGGAGAAATAACGATTGGTAGAGGAGAAAACGAATCAGCGTTAACTTCTTACGAATATGTTCACGTGCCTTCACTTTATATAGAACGCGTCAAACTTTATGGCAGTTCTGAAGTGCGCTACTCGCTGCGCAGTACCGCACTCCTCATCCCCGCTGACACGTGAATTTGTTATTGCGCAGCGACTCGCCTCATATTCCGATCCGCTATAAAGTTTGAATCGGACTGTACCTACCTAATTAATCCAATACAGGTAGCCGTTTAAATCTTGTTGATATTGGTCAATGACGTCAAATATGAAGTCACAACAACAACAAGCATTTTACTGCGATGTCAACAGGTAATAAACTATTGTAGATGTGATGATTGTTAAAATGCTAGGGATATACCGCCACATTATTTTACATTGATCATTTTAATATAATAAAACTTAATACCTTTAGCTAGACAAAGCAATACAGAATATTTATGGAGCATTAGAGAAAATACAAAAACTGAGAAAAACAATTTAAATTATCTAAATGCTAATATATAATATCAGTGAATATTTAAATGACAAATTTTAAATTATATGTTTTATAAAATGATTGCAATAATCATGTATGATATGATGTGATATGATATATAAGATACATGATTATTGCAAACATTTTATAAAACATCATAATAGAGGCACTGGTTAATAAAACGCGAAATCTTAAATAGATATGGGTGTCTGTGGTAGGAAGGATTTCAGGTATAGATTACCCGGCTCTGTTAGATAGGACATGTTAATTTACAAAACAGTTAAGTCAAGATATTATAGGTATTATAATCAGGTACAATAAAAGTCTGAAATTGCAATTAAGGTAATAGTGTAGAACCCATTCAATTAAAAGATACATTTAAAAATCTACATATTGATTTTGATAATCATGAAATTGGAGAAAATTTCATATTATATTGTCTGATAACTAACCAGTCAATATAACTTGAATTTTTCTCTTAATAATATCTCCTAAAAAAATCCTCCGACTTCACCAAGCTTGTTTTTATATTTTTTATATGACGTGTAAAAGTGATTCCGATATCCTATTTACAGAATAAACGATATCATTTTAAGAGATACACATAGGTGGTAAAGAAGCCATGGAACCGATTTTTTTTTAAATTGAGCTTTTTATTTAAAAAAAATAATATCATTTTTAAATTACTTGATATGATGATTAATTATCAAAATTCACCACGCTCGTGCCGCCATTAGTCGCCGCGTTAGGGCGGGTCATTCATAGAATAAGTAAGTAAAGGTTTTGTTTGCAAAATGTCTCAAGCTATTTTAAAATTATAATAACTATGTAAAAATATAAAACACTTAGATGAAAAAAAATATTCGCTGCTATGACTTTTTTACCACCTAGGTAGAGATGTTTCTCTTAAAATATTTCGTGTATGAATAAATACACCTTATCTTCTTATATATAAAATTCTCGTGTCACAATGTTCGTTCCCGTACTCCTCCGAAACGGCTTGACCGATTCTCATGAAATTTTGTGAGCATATTGAGTAGGTCTGAGAATCGGCCAACATCTATTTTTCATACCCCTTCGTGATAAGGGTTGTCCACCCTTAACATTTTTTTGACAGAACGAAGTCTGTCGGGTCAGCTAGTATAGTATAACAACTAAGTAGTCAAATACAAGCCCTCTTCCTCTCTTTACTTTGGCTGTGCCTGACAGGGTCCAAAATGATCATATTTTTGTAAAACCTATCACCTAAGCTCACATGTGGAAGTAATAAGTATATTGAGTATTGAGTAAATATTACCGAAACAATGCAGGATTTTTTAGGAATTAAACTGGATTTCCACTAATTGCCTCACTAAGCACAATACCGGTAACAATCACCGGGCAATTATTGCCAAAAAATAACCCGTGTGAGCACAGCTTGACATATTAATCGTGTATGTTCGTGCAACAGGTATTCGATTGCCGGCAAGTGACAACAACAAGCGGCATGTTCGAAGCGCTGTGCAATCACATGAAGTACAGCACCAACAAAGGGAATATTAGGTGAGAGCATTTTATTATTAATAGTACTAGAAGGAATTATGAAAAACGGCTCAATCAACTATCTCGGTAAGTGTGTCTAGAATTTTCTAATACCTTTTTTAAAGTTTCATATTGAGACATGAAGCAACAAAATTCGATCTGAATAAAAACGGCCACATTCCTCTAGATCGTATTTTGTTGCTTCGTGTCTCAATATGAAACTTTAAAAAAGGTATTAGAAAATTCTAGACACACTTACCCAGATAGTTAATTGAGCCGGTTTTCATAATTCCTTCTCAGTAACGAGATTGTGGCGGTATCAACAACGCCACATGCGAACTACGCATCAAAAGACCTGACGTCACAAATCCTGCATCGCGCTATCAGAGTTTACCACGCGACTAGCATATATACAACATCCCGACATCAACCGCTGGGCAGTTGCCCACCAGACACAATACCCGTCTGGTCGGAGGATCCTCCCTTTACTATAGAGTATGAGTGAACTTTACACCCTGTTCCTCATGCCTCTAAAAGATAATATGTCTTAAGCGATTGACTGCTGCGATGCGTGTCGCGATTTCGTATCCCGCACGGAACAAATATTTGTATGACCTACAAGTAGTTGTTCCGGGTCTGGCTATTGTGTATATGAGTTTAAATGTTTGTAAACCCACCCACAATACAGGAGAAATTCCTAGAGAGGGGCAACGTTTAAAAAAAAATGAGGGTTTATCGTTCGTTTGTTAATATATGACAATTAAAAATAATATTCAAATTGATTTTGAAGTTCATCTGCCTAGCCTTTTCTCAAATATGTTTGGGTCGGTTGCCTGTATTTTACATGGAGCAACATCCTATCTGACCTCCACAACCCAATTACTGGGTAATGCGACACCCCTTGGTAAGACTTGTTGTCAGACTCGGGCTTCTGACGACCCGTAACGACTGTCAAAGATCCACGAATGACAGCCGGGACCAACGGCTTAACGTGTTTTCACGGAAGGGTCTTGGTATGAAAAGTTGGTCACTCAACCACGGACCAACCGCGGCAAGCATAGTTTAACCTGCTCGATCAACCCGTGCGTTGTTAACTTACTTAATTAAGAGATAAACAAAAGTTGTTTTTTATACAAAAATAAATCTTGTTAGTCATGGGGAGAGGTTTTGCTCAGTGGAATGAATGTAGGTTGCATCTTGAAATTTATTATGGTCATAATTAAACATATTGCCATACATTTTACGAAACGATTCACTCGACATATTACTCAATCAACCATATTTTCCTGCAGGTCAGCCATGACGGTATTTCCCCAGCGTACAGACATGCAACATGACTACAGGATATGGAACAGCCAGCTCATCAGCTACGCCGGGTACCGACAGCCAGACGGTACCATACTGGGTGACCCTATGCATTGCGAGTTTACTGAGGTAAGCACATACGTTTTGTAAGGAAGCGATACTTTAGGTGAAGTCGATGTACCTAGAATAAAAATTACTATACCACAATAGATAAAAAGAATGAAAAGTGAAGTAATGACAGACAAATTAATAAATTCGATTGATACATGGCGCTAACATATTTACAAACATTGTATATGATTTTCCTAAAAATTTAACATATAATAAGTCAGTGTGTGAGTTAATAGTACATTACTAACCAAGGGCTGTAAAAGAAAGAAAGCCCGAAATCGCAGCTATTTTACGTCTTCACCTGGCCATAATGCAAGTTTTACCATACGCGTAGCGTGTGGTAAAACTCACATTATGGCCAGGTGTGATGTAAAGTATATTAATCACAGAAAATAAAATTAATATCATAAAAATTATAAATTATACAATTAAATTAGCAACCAGTTTAATTTTGTCTAGACTTTAAATTGTCCTATGGAGCAGGACCAGCATATTTCCAAGCATTCTTATCTTGGATATAATCCACTAATTTGTAATGCGCTTGTTTACAAAGTGTGCTTTTAATATGAGTTTTAAATTTTCTTTCATTTAATTGTAATATATCAGAAGGTATTTTATTGTAACATTTAACGTACATTAAGATTTTACGTAATATATCCACTTAATAAAGGCTCATTTTTATTGGTCGATAGAGAACGATTACGGTATACGAAGAACCTGCACCTCACGTTTGGCATTTGCTTTGAAGGCTCCTTTTCATTTGTCATTTCATTGGGTGTCAGTCTCCGCAAGCTTTTTACCGACCGGTGCATTTCATTGGTATACGCCCGCTACGGGGTTTCCCCGCAGACGGTATAACGACCTCGTCATCGACTTATGACTGTCACTAGTTAGTCATTACATTTACACCACCTGCGGGGAGTCCACGTACTCGTATGCTTATCAACTAATGAAAATGAGCCATTAAATTCTTTCATTCATTCACTGACAGCTGACGCACAGCTTAAACCGCTGCGTCTAGAAACATGAAATTTTGCACAAGAGTTCCTTTTACACTGAAAGTGAGCATTAATATATTTTTGAAGTATAGCCCCTTAAGGGGTTAAATACAGGATGAAAGTTTAAACTTCCATTTAAATGGAAGTTCGTCATTTTTGCCGACTGGAAATCCCAACGGGCACACGGCTTTTTATTGTTATTATAAACCTATATCTGTCTAAGCGTCTGTATTTTATATTCGACCGTATGAGAATTAAATTAGGTAGCAAATAATGAACAAAACTGTGTAGGTTATGCAAAAGAAAACAACAAAAATTATCATATCTAAACCTTTATTTTAGTGTTGCAATGAATACGAAAACGAATATTCGTATTCGCCGAATACCATGAAATTACCGAATATTCGTATTCGCCGAATACTTTCATGACATTCGTAATTAGTGACTTCCTAGAAATCCCCTATAGATATTGCGTTGCGATTTGCGACCGAGTTGACAGACACAAAGATTCATTTATAAAATCATAAAACTTTCTTAGTTTTGTTTAAATCCACAGATGGTCAGCAATTATGGCGACCTTTTAGTTTTTGTCTGTAGCTGAGTTAGTAGGAGTAGGCACGTATTTAGCTAAAGCTCAATATATTGCTTAGCGTGTTTAATTTCCCTTCACCTTCTTTGACAAATACTTGCATGCAGCTATAGTAGAATCAGGTATTCGTATTCGGCGAATAGTACAATATCGGTATTCGTATTCATAAAAGTAGTATTCGTTGCATTACTACTTTATTTCATTTCACCAAAGTTTCAGAACAAAAACCTATTTACTTTTCAGTCGAATAACTCCATACCGGATATTCGACCGCCTCTCTATTCACAATAAAAACTTTTACACTAGACCGTATCACACGATTGATGGTCATTGAAACACATTCAGTTATTGCATCCACTACAAATAAATCATTCAACAGCTGACATATCTCGTTCCCATGCACCTGCTACATGCAAACAATACTAAAACTAAAACTACGTATATTACACACATTGTTTATGCTACCATTGTTTAGTGTTGAATTTAGTTGGGCCTGTTTATTTTAGAATGACTGATTACGTGAATGAAACGGTCTTGCATAACTAATTATTTGTTTAGGATATCACAATTGTATTGCATATTTGGGTCATGTAATCGCTTTTGTTATTCCACAAATGTTTTATATACTGTTGGCTTGTTAATCTTGAATTAGAAATGTGAAAATAACAAGTACCTAGGTAAAACTTTGATAGAATACTTTAATACTGTTTCCATGGAGTCTCTTATCCTTCTTCTCCATGAAGACCTAGTTTTGCGAATGGACAACTAGCTTTTTGCTTAAATACTGACAAGTCTAATTTAAGAGGCCGTGCACGAAATCGACTGATTTTGATCAATTTTGTTCATTGTTTGTGAGAAAGGGAAACATAGTTTAAACATAATTATTTAAGATTTGAAAAGTCGTGTTCTTTGTTTTGCATGTGGCTGAAAGGGATTTTTCAAATAAATTAAGTATTCACGGTAAATCACTAATATTTGCAACAAGTTTTCCGAAAAATGACGTGAGACTGACATTTGATCATCATTCTACAAGAAACTACTTTTGATTTTGAACATTAAAAAATATCATCAGCATCATTATATGGTCTACTTGCATGTGGCGGAACCACTTTTTTCAACTTCCATACAAAATATAGCAGAAAAATAATATTAAAAAAACCTTTTTTTGTTTTAAACTTCGTCAGTAATATATATTTTTCCTATTATTTAGCAAATCATATCAAGAAATTTAAAAATCACAAATTAGCCTTCAGCTATCCTTAAAATATAATAAAAAATTTATTTAATGATTATACAATATCTTCATTAAGTAAATCAATGGCGAAATAAACTATATTTTGGAGAGCACAAAAATTTTGAAACTATTAAAAGCTGCTGTGACTGATACGAATGGTTTAGCACCATGAAAACTGTACTTTTATAGTTACACAGACTTAATGTTTCGATTATTTCAAGTTTTCTCACAATTAGACAAGAAATTGCCAAAATAGAGTTTTTTTCGTGCACGGACCCTTAATATATATCTGGGCTTGAATTAGAAATGTGAAAAAAACAAACACCTAGGTAATACTTTGATAGAATACTTTAATACTGTTAAGAAAGATAAGAAACTCCATGGAGTTTCTTATCCTTCTTCTCCATGAAGACCTAGTTTTGCGAATAGACAACTAGCTTTTTGCATAAATACTGACAAGTCTGATTTAATATATATCTGGCCTTTTCGTTCTGTGCTTAACATCCTTTCCCTACAAACCATATTCCTATGAACCTTTCATACACAGTGAATAACCAGTTACCGATCTGACATTCAAAGATTGACATTTGGGTAATATATATTTTTAATATACTTATAGTTTTTACTGTCTCTCCTAACACTGAGGTAATTGTTATTTTCACATTTAATTATTTTGACATTTAATTATTTTCCAAAACATAATTATACAACATAAACAAAATATATTTTTCATTGAAAATAACTGTTAAGCAATTTGACACCCTACTTCAATTTAAAACAAATTATAATGGTGCCGATTCCGTTGTTCACAAACTAAACTAAATTTAAGTTCAGTGCATCTTTTTCTTTCTATTTCATTAAGAAAAGGACAGAAGATAAATTTTAGTTTAGTCCTGTTAAACAAATCAGCGCCTGTCACTACTCCATACAAGTTTAGACGTGATTAAAAACTTGCCGACTAAAGGTACGTCAATTACATCAAGCGCTGATTAATTTGACAGGACTAAACTAAAATTTATCTTCTGTCCTTTTCTTAATGAAATAGAAAGAAAAAGATGCACTGAACTTAAATTTAGTTTAGTTTGTGAACAAGGGAATCGGTAGCAATGTCTTGAATATCACGGTTAATACCTCCGTAGGGTCTTGCTATTTCATACAACTGTCGAAGAAAGACAGCTGTGATATGATTATACGGACAGTTTAAGTTGGTAGTCAATTTGCATAACGATTAATTTCTCAGACTTTATTTACTAACTAGGTACTTGCACACAATGAGCCCAGTGGTAACGGCCCCAACTTAGTATGAGTTGTGGTCGTGGGTTTGAACTCACGCAGGCTCTTTACTTTTTGCAAATAATTTCATCAACACTGCTCTCAAAACGGTGAAGGAAAACATCGTAAAAACCGGCATGTCCTAGAATTAAAAATTGACTAGACATCATCAACCCGCACTGGACCCGCGTGGCAAATTAGAGCCCACTCCCTCTCGCAGAGACGAGGCCTGTGTGTCCCAGCAGTGGGAACATTTTATGCAGATTATAGTGTGTAGTTAGTCACTGTGTTTGTTTGTTATGTTAGTTTGTTTTTTTATCTATCATTGCTGCATTTTTAATTATTTTTCAATACAGTTGTTAAACATGGTCAGATGTTATAATTATGATTCGAAAATCAAATCTTTTGCATAGGCATCTTTCGTTTACGCGGTCGTGACTTTTGTTTACGAGCTCGATTATTTTGTTTTGCAGTTTAGTTTTAAATTTATTAGTCAATTTAATAAGTTTAGTAGCAAGGAGTTTTCATACATAGAATAAAATGAGATAGATTTTATACAAGGAAAAATGAATAAGTCCGTACGGACTCATTCATTTTTCCTTAGCATTTAATTCACTTCCTTAGTATTTTGTCTTAGCATTTAATTCTCAAAATTATTTTAAATGGTTGTTTAATATATTTAGTTACCAGTTTTAATTTAATTATTTTCACATCAACGTTTTTCAAAGATCGAATAGGCTGTATAGGCTGTTTTCGTTGTAAAAAATATATGTCCAGTTGCAAAAAAAAAAGCTACTAGAAAGTTCTGAAAATTTTAATTTTTTGTGTGATAGTTTTTTTTTTTTTTTACTATTTCCCACAACTGTATTGAAATACGTTGTGTGATACATGGGTGTGTAGGTTATTAACCTACTTTCCACCCTTGTATCACAATGTACTATTTACCTATTGTGATGTAGTAATTTTATTATAGGTGTATCGCCTTCACATACATTATAATCCATACTAATATTATAAATGTTAAAGTAAGTCTGTCTGTCTGTCTGTTTGTTACGTTTTCACGCCTAAACCGCTGAACCGATCGTCATGATGTTTGGCAGAGATATAGCCTGGGATATGGAGAAGGACATAGGCTACTTTTTTCGTGATAACCGATATCCACGCGGGCGGAGCCGCGGGCAAAAGCTAGTTATATACATACATAAACTCACACCTTCTTACCATGGGGTTAGTCTGATTGTGGTACACAATAAAGAATGAATGGTGAAGGAAATGAACAAACGTGGCGATGAGTGCTTGTTTAATCTTAACAAAAACAGAGGTCTTTGTCTTGTAACAATTGCACTTCATCAATTGTGCAATTCTATCACTTTAAACCAACAAGTTCCAATTGAAACTGACCTGGCCCAGTTAAAACTTAACTTGCGATCTTCATGAATCACAATTCCACTTTGTACTTTCCAATTGACTGTCTCGTTCGAACATATGCGATCTTCAAGTTGACGCCATAAATATTGTTACAGCTTTGTCTCAAGTTGGGGTGGAAGCCCCCGAAGACGGCGTGGGACATCTTGCCCCTTGTCCTGTCCGCTAATGGAAAGGACCCGGACTACTTCGACATCCCCAGGGAACTTGTCATGGAGATACATATGACTCACCCCACGTAAGTTGGCTATTAGTGCGTAGTTAAAGTTGTGCTTTTAGAAATATTCGTTTTTTGTAGGTATATTAAATTGTTTGTATAAAAAGCGAATAAATGAAAACTATCAATGATTCATGCGTGATAAATGCCTCGCTGGTCTAGTGCCTGCAAGCGCCATAAGTGCTGAGCATGAGGTCCTTGGTTCGATTCCTAGGTCGGGCAGTGTTATTGGGTAGCCCGGAGTCAAGATTTTTGGTGGTTGGTGGCAATAGGCTCGGCCTCTATTACATGATACTTAAACAAAATTGGCGAAATGTGGGTGTACCTACTATGGGTACGTCTCTGCCTAACTCTTCGGGGAAAGGCGTAAGGTTATGTATGAGTTATCGGGAATCTCCCTCTTGGCATAAAATTTTAATGCATAATATTGTTTGGTATGACGTTTTCGCATAACTTTTATTAGCATAATAACTCTGTGGCATAAAATACTTTGGTATAATGTAATAGTCAGCTTATGTCTTTTGGTCTAATTTGTTTTGGCATAATTTGGAGTTGCTAAGATAAATTTAATAAGTTATCAGTCATACAAATGCATTTAAAAAATAAAAAAGAATTATGTATGAAAAAAATGTCATCAAAAAACCTACGCATTCATTGCGGATTTAAATAAAATTTCACCCGGAATCACCTGTCACTATATTAATTTCAGGAACAAAAATGTGTTATATAAATTCGCTGAAGCTTGCGTTTAACGTGTTGAAACACGAAATAATAAATGAGTTAAACATTATTTAAAGAGAGAAACAAAAGTGAGGTCGATGTTTTGAGGAAAATCGAGTAAAGTTAATTACCTGACCTCTCTTACAAAGAAAAAGAGGGGAAGAGAGGTCGAGTTATGCAGAGCACTGACTGTACTTAACTAGTGACTGTAACTTAGGTAGCTAAATTAGTGAACAATATCGTCCATTGCCACTCCAGACCTTCGGCCCCATTGGCCATCTGTTCCGCGAGCTATGTCCCCTGCCCACTGCCACTTAAGTTTAGAAATTCTTCGAGCTGTCTCGGTTACCTTGGTTCTCCTGCGGATCTCTTCATTTCTGATTCAATCACGTAGGGAAACTCCAAGCATAGCTCTCCATTGCTCTTTGGGTGACTTTTAGACTTCTAATGAGGCCCATTGTGAGTGACCACATTTCAATGCGATAGGTCTACATAACTGAAAGCAGAAAACCGGTCGAAGTGGCCGGTGCTTGGGGGAGGCTTATGTCCAGCAGTGGACGTCTTTCGGCTGAAATTATGAATGAATGAATGATGAATCGCGATAGTTTACTCAACTGTTTGTTTGAAATGGTCTTGACATTTGTGGAACTTTATATTATTATTTATTAGAAATTACTGGTTTGACTACGTTGTTTAAAAACACAGGTTTTTACATCAAGTGTTGGATAGTAGGTACAACATACCTTGTGTGAATAGATTTGGGTTTCATTGGTTTTTCATTATCGCCTTATCATTTGGGGTTTTTTCGGTTCCGATTATATTAGTATATTTTGATATTTAATTACGATTTTACGACATTATTTTCCCCATACCTATAGGTACCTACCTACAGGGTGTATCAAAAAGCTGTGTTTTAAATAATAGTGTGGTACAGACGATCAAATTGACCAACTTTCTATATGGGGTCCACACCGTAATCGCGAAAAAAATATCAATCATCCCATACAAAACTTCAAAACCTACTCGACCCAAATGTATGGGACAAATGATATTTTTTTCGCGATAACGATAATACTCTGAAAGAGGTGTGACGAACAGGGTGTAAAGTTTACTCGTCTTCCATAGAAAAGGGTGAATATATTCTAGTTGCGCGGTAAATTCTGCTTGTGTGATGCAGAATTTTAAGTGACGTCAGTGTGTTGCGTAGTTCGCATGTGGCGATGTAATTGCCGCCACAGTCCCATAGAGAACCTTTCTGATACATGATGTATCAGAACCCCTACCTTCTCTACCTTCTTCATCTACCCGACGCTGCCGGCTGTTCTACGGCTCGACGCCGCTACAGCGTCAGCCGAGAACAGCCGGTATCCTACATCGCCTGGGCCTTGTGGGCCGCTGCTGGCTCCCACGTGGCCGCTACAGTCACTGCCACCGCTCTATATGCACCGCGGGCGGTGAGCACCGTGCCACATGGCCACTACTGTGGCCATGGCATGGCATGGCCATGGCATCTACACACTGTACTACCTACAGCTGAACCACCTCCACTACCCGCACCGAGGGCGGCGAGCGCCGTCTGCTCCCCGCCTACACTGCCTCTGCGGTGCCAACAGAACGGTCCAGCCCATGACAGTACCTTCCCTTCTATTCTCTACCAGTGAAAGAAAGAACTCTTAAGCCTACGAACCTACACCCTGAGACTGATCCTATAAATAAACGTGATATAATAAGTGGTATCCGTCTCTTATTTCATACCACCAAATCCACTATGTCACAGTGGCTTCATGGTGATCATGCTGTTTCTGATCATGCTATATCGGTGTGTCCCTTGTCAACATATTCTAATAAAATTGTGCTTTATATTGAGTTTCCGTAGAATACAAAATACATTCCGAGTATCTCCTCCGTAGCTATCATATTCCAGCAGTATCAGAGCTTTGTAAAAGAGTTTGTACAAGGAAATACTACCTTCATACTGTAGTTTCGTATTTTTGTAGTAAATCTGCTTTTCCGATATTGTAGTAAAATCCCCATAGTGTTGCAGGTGTTCGTTGTTAACTTTCCACTAGATGGGAAATAAAACAAATCATATTATGTTTCCTTTAAAATATAAATAATTCGTTTTGGGGGAATTCCATCTACAGAGATCTAAGAGAGCCCTTCCCGGTCCGTCTATCGTCGACGCATGCATGGTTGAAAAGCTTGTTGTTTCATCCAGCGCTATGTTAATGCTAACATGCAAATGAGAACGCAATAACATTGAACGAAAAATAGTGTGCGGAAATTTAATAAAACTAATTCCAGGAAATGCGTGTTTTTGAGAAAGCCTTAGAAGTTTGTGAAATAAATGTGGGTCATTTAGAATCTCCATTACACGTGCGAGGTTTTTATTAAGATGTTATCTTCATTTTTTAAATTTATGAGTACATTATGAACGGAGGCTTATACTGAATTTCTTTTCCCAAATTGTAATTTTTTTTGCTTTCCTAGAAACCGAGATATAGTGCACATGATACCATGCAGTTAGTTCAAAAGTTTCAAAGAAAGATGTCTATTAAGAAGCAAATATATAAAAGCCATAATCACGTACGAGCGTTTGTCCCCGCCCACCTCATAATGCTCCTGGCTACCATCTTCAATGGAGCCTTGAGCAATAACATCTTTCCCCAAGCCTGGAAAGAGGCCATCGTTATCGGCATTCCAAAACTAGGTAAACCCAAAACGGAGCCCGCGAGCTACCGACCCATCAGTCTGCTCACAGTCATAGACAAACTCTACGAGAGACTTATTTATAAGCGACTCAAAGACTACGCCGAGACAAAGGGCCTTATCCCCGATGAACAATTTGGTTTTCGTACCGAACATGCCTCGACCCATCAGGTCTACCGCATAGTAGAGGACATCACTCTCGGTTTCAATTCAAACTTCGTGACAGGAGCGATCTTCTTTGACATAGCGAAGGCATTCGACAAGGTCTGGCACAACGGCTTGATATACAAGCTATATCAACTCGGTGTGCCCGATCGTCTCGTGCACATCTTACGAGACTTTTTGTCGAATCGCACTTTTCGCTATCGCATTGATGGTACTCTATCGTCCCCCCATCCCATACGCGCAGGAGTCCCTCAGGGCTCTGTGATATCCCCACTTGCCTTCACGCTGTACACTAGTGACATCCCAAAGAATAGATTGGCAAAGTTGGCTCTGTTCGCAGACGATACGGCCATCTATTACCGAGGGAGATCCCCACTCAATATAACAAAAATCCTCCAAACCGCTGCCAATAACCTTGGCGCGTGGTTCCGAAAATGGCGTATCGAGGTAAATCCCGATAAAAGCCAAGCGGTTCTCTTCTCCAGACCGCGTCACCGTACCCCATCCTACCGACCGATCACCATGCTAGGCAAGCCTATCCCTTGGGAGAAGCGAGCCAAGTATCTTGGTGTGATCCTAGACCATCATCTCTCATTTTCAGAGCATGTAAAGAAGGTGCGCTCGCGCGCCGCTTTCGCTCTATATAGGCTTCACTCTATATTAAATAGTAAAAGCAAATTGTCACTTAGATGCAAGTTGCGTATCTATACCGCGTGTATCCGCCCCATCATGACCTATGCGAGTCCAGTATTTGCCCACGCCAAACCCTATATCATCCATAAGATGCAGACCCTCCAAAACCGATTCCTCCGTAAAATCACGGGAGCCCCCTGGTTCGTGCGGAACACTAGCCTCCACGTGGAGCTAAAAATCCCCACCATAGCCCAATTTATGAAATGCGCTTCAAAGCGCTTCCTAGACTCTGCCGCCACTCACCGCAACCCGTTGGTTGTTCAGGCCGCCAATTATACCCCCTCTACCATTAGCAGGACCCGCCGCCCACGGCATGCACTGACCGACCCAGACGACCCCATCACTCTCCTCCAGGAGAGTCATAGGTCTACTAGTACAGTTCGCAAAAGAGTACACACTACAAGATCATCATTCCGACCTCGCCGCCGAGGCCCAACGCGAAATCCTCGACTAATCAGTCCTCCCCGACCCTTGCTTTCAAACGAAGCGCCAGCACGCGCTTTAGCTGAGCAGCATGTAGCTTTAAATCCCCCTGATAATAATCAAAACCTTGATTTTATCCAGCCACCGACGGTCCCTTGTTACCCTCCCCCCTCCTCCGACTCTGCCCTAAGCCGAGGTCCGTACCCCTAATTTAGCTTTAAGTATGCCCCTGGCTGGAGGCCTTAATAATCCGTTAGGAGCTTAAGGCACCACAGGATAGACCGGTTAAAGAGTCCGAGCCCCTCGTGGTTACACTCTGAGTTGCCATTTCAAAAAAAAAAAAAAAAAAAACGAGCGTTTGTATGAAAAGTATGACGGGTTGCCCGCTCTTAAACGATGCGTTATGTTTGGTTTAAAATCTACCGAGAGTTGTGTTCCTTTCTTTAAAAAGTACAGTATCTTACCTTTGCCATCACTGTATATATTTGAAGTAGTTGTCTTCGTGAAACCTGAACTTTTTGTGCTAGCATCTGAAGCTTTCATTCGTACTCAAAGAGATGAAAGTCGTCTCTGTGTTCGCAAAACGAATACTGCCTTAATGTATAAGAGTATTTTTAATATGGCACCACTCGTTTATAATAAATTGCCAAAGGACCTAAAAAAGTCTCATGTTAATTTGTTTAGGCAAAAATTAAAAACTATGCTATGACAAAAATATTAGTAGTGGCTCAGATTTTTTGACAGATAAATTTTGACATAGATGTTTTAATAAAGACATTTTTATGAGCAGCTAAATAAATTGCTATACTTAAATAATTCTAATTTGACTTCATGACATAATTTTATAATAATGATACTATAATATTAAAGAAATGCTGACTGAAGCATTTGTTTTTAACATTGATATTATTTTTATGAATTATTTTTTACTTGCTGTTGACATTTTTAATTTATTTTTGTTTGTTGAATTAACTTTAAAATAATGATATTGACCTAAAATTAATTATTAACAATCATAAATATTCATATTTGCACGCCATAGTATATGGCAATCATGTCTGAACCTGTATTTTTTCTTTATGTCATCTTGCATGCACATTTATTTTCATTCTTGCTTGTAGGTATACATTTTTAAGCAAATAAATATATATTATCTAAAACTCTAACCTCCTTACTAATAAACGTTGTATAGCGTCTGTATAACACACCGATTTCTCTCTTTCACTCGTCAGTAATTTGACTTTCGAAAGAAGAAGACAAAGCGTTGTGTAACTATACAGACGCTATACAACGTTTATTAGTAAGGAGGTTTCTATATTACACATAAAAAAATCTGTCTCAAAGACACTTAATACATGACAACCGCTTGTAGTCTCTTCAGAAAATTATACTTTCTTCTCACGAAGTAATCACGTAAATTCTACGCTCCCAGGGAATAAACCCAAAGTTCTTACATTCGGAAAACGCTTTTCAAGTACTTGAGATGTTATTAACACATCTGTACTGTTGCCTTTCCTTATAAGAAACCTTCAGTCCCTTCTTACAATACCCTAAGGAAGAAACGGGTCTATTCACAGCTGAGGCTTCACGGCAGTATTAAGTACGTTTACGAAAATAACTTTGAAAAAAACACCGGCCAACTGCGTGTTGACCACGCACAATGAAGGGTTCCGTAGTTGGGATGAATTAATCCCATGTAGTTGAAAAACATGTTCTCCCATACATTCCGGTCTAATTAATTGTGCAAACCTGTTTAGAAAAGTGATTTCTTTACAGAAAGAGAAAATAAAAAGTCCAGTGACGAAATAAAGTTTAAGGAATTAATCATTCATTGTAAAATAACCCTGTGGGAAACTTTATAATTGACTACGTATGTTTTCAGGTAAATGCCACTTTATTTATTAAGGATTAAGATGTGCAAAACCAATTAGTGGTAGGCACAAAAAATACAACGTAACACTGCAAATGTAAGTTTGTACGCACAATATTGGGAGATTTACAATTTTTTTTGAAGACCATAGACTTCTTATAGGTTTTCCTGTAATCTGTAAGTATAGCCAACTCGTCTTGAGCAAGCGTGGTGATCAATACTCGTGCCTTCTCTGTATGAGAAGTGGCTTTGCCCAGCAGTGGGACAGTTATAGGCTGGTATTATTATAATTATTTTATAAGTATAAAACTATTTTCGGTATTTTTTTCAAAATTTTAGGCTCTGTAGTTTCGGAGAAAAGACGGGGGGGGGATTGGTGTTTTTTTTAATAACATTAAAACTTTTTATTTTACAATTATATAAAAAATATACCTGAGACCCTCACGGTAAGCCTTCATTTGATATGTCACACGGTAGAGTGGGGATAATTTTTTTAATTTTCTTTTCTTTCTCCCACAAGTGACCCCCATATTCAAAATTAATTTATTTACGTAACACGTTCGTGTTTGGGTCACAGAAATTGATATGTGTACCAAATTTCAACTTAATCGGTCAATTAGATTTGCAGCAAATTGACTGTGACAGATGGACAGACAGACACACGAGTGATCCTATAAGGGTTCCGTTTTGTTCCTTTTGAGGAACGGAACCCTAAAAATGATGTATTTTTTATTATAATAATTATAAACATGGGTGGTTTTTATTCGACTTCATATGTAATTTGAACGTAGGTAAAAATTTTCACATCATTTATTTGCTGAGTGAACCAGTTAACGTTTCATGCTCATTGCGTCGCAGTAGAATTCGCGTTCGTGAGTGCTTTAATATACACAAATCATAGCACACGCATCTAGACTCGGAACAAATGGAGCCGTACAAATATTTTCCCCAAAGATGCGGGAAATACATTCTCAACATTGTACAAAAGAAGACAGCTGTTTTGCCAAGCTGTACATACATAAGTAGGCTTCTTAACCGAAAGTGCGAATATTTCCTTGTAAAAATTCTACTACCTATTGTATTTTTTTTTTATCGCAAGTTCTATGATATTAATCAAAATCAAAATATTTTATTTCACATAAACCTACATGGGCACTTATGAAACGTCAGAAGCTAGGTGCACGGTTCCAATTAGTCGTTTCCTATGGAGAAGAGCCGCCAAGACACTCCACGGTTACTCTTTTAAAAATAATATTGAATACTAGCTTCTACCCGCGACTTCGTCCGCGTGAAGCTTCTTGTTCCCCCGACCCACCCCGTCGCATCACATTGCCTGCCCGTGCACTTAACTACACGTGCACTAACTTACTTATTGCTGCCGTGGCGTGTACTTATTTTTCGCTTAAACTTACATTAAAAAAAAAAAAATGTGTCCTAGTTAATAGGAATGTAATTCTTCCTCAAGAATTGGGCTGTAAAATGCAAAAAGATTTTTTCAAATCCAACTCTCAGTTCCAGAGGTTAATGTGAAAGTAACTCTGTCTGTCTGTCTGTATGTTACGTTTTCACGCCTAAACCGCTGAACCGATCGTCATAAAATTTGGCAGAGATATAACCTGGGATATGGAGAAGGGCATAGGCTACTTTTTACGTGATAACCGACATCCACGCGGGTGGAGCCGCGGGCATTATCTATAAAAACGGCAAAAAAATCATGTCCGTTGTATGGGAGCCCCCCTTAAATATTTATATTTTCTGTTTTTTAGTATTTGTTGTTATAGCGGCAACTGAAATACATCATCTGTGAAAATTGCAACTGCCTATCACGGTTCCTGAGATACAGCCTGGTGACAGACGGACAGACAGACAGACAGACAGACGGACAGCGGAGTTTTAGTAATAGGGTCCCATTTTACCCTTTGGGTACGGAACCCTAAAAACTAACTCTTCAGCTTTAGAATAGACTACCTCGCCGAGTTGATAATTATTTTGCTGCGGAGTTATTATAAAACAGTTATATCTCCTAAGATATTCATTGGAATGAAATGATGTAAGGGCAACTTTGTTCAAAATTAAATACTTGTGATGAATAACGTATTTATTTGGATAAGGATTAATACCATGTTTATGAAAACTCCTTCGCAAATAATGCATTAATTTCGAACAAATTTTATTACCATAAAAAAGGTTATAGTGAGTCAATCTTAAAAGATAGACATATGCTGTCGCGGACTTTTTTTTAGAACTTTTAAAGAGGAACAATTCCATCGTACATGATATTGGCGTAACTTAAACCGTTTACGCAGCGCACGCAACGGAAGCTCTCAAAAAGGAATATTTTTTCCCGTTTTTGCAACATTTTACATTTATGCTCTGCTCCTATTGGTTGTAGCGTAATGTTATATAGCCTATAATATTTCTGAATAAATGGACTATCCAACACAAAAAGAATTTTTCAATTCCAACCAGTAGTTCCTGAGATTAGCGCGTTCAAACAAACAAACAAACAAACTCTTCAGCTTTATAATATTAGTATAGATAATATTGAACGAAGCAAAAGGAGTATCGTATGTAAGGATCGTAGTAAGTGGCGTTCTGTAATTTCTGTCTACCCCATTTGTACGAAGGCGTGCAAATTATTAAAGCGTACATTCTGCAAAGTAAAGACTGCCTCTTAAGAAATCGTAAGCATAAAAGATTAATTTTGTAACACATTCCCAAGTTTGACACAACGAAATTCAACATTTATTCCGATCCCCCAACAATGTAAATACTTTTGAGTAACAATACACGAATTTAAATTTACACAACGTTTAGCCTAAGGACTAGTTTGTAAAACTTAAATGGGATCAGGAAACAATTTCGTCTTTGAACTTGCTTTGGCTATATATTTCCCTACACTATTTCTGAGATACATCGCCTTCCTAATGGACCACTTGGGGAATAGTTGAGAACAAAAATCTAAATGGAATACAAATGGTCTTTGTTTGATATATAACGATGACTATATAGATATATTGTTTTAATAGCCTCTTTTCATGAACAGTTTAACAAGTATTTTGACAGATTTGTTAGCACGCTGCTCTGAACGCTAACTGACCCATTTCCCACAGTCAGTCTCTTTATTTTGGTTCATAATTAACTGTTGCAGTTTGTGTTTATTATTCTGAAGACCGTATCGCGGAAACCAACGATGTAGGGTGTGATACTCCCTGGCCACGCCACACTGGAAAATTCACTTCAATGAACAAAATTGTACCTCAAGGAATAATGAAAAAAAAAAAATGTTCTTTTCCGTACGCTTTAAAGAGATTCGATAGTTTAATTACTTTAGAAATTATATCCGTGACTCTTTGGCCGCGCCACCAACGCACGGCTATAATTTATATCGAATCTCTATATAGCGTAAGGAAAACAACAATTTCGGTACAATTCTTTCGTGTATACTATGTCCAGGGGCCCAAGTCTGCTATTTTTATAAATTCGTCACTCCAACACGATCCCATTGTCATTTTGCTAAAAGTTCGTAATCTGCTAAATTCATAATCGTCGATCATTGGTCGGTCAATGGTCTCGTAATAGAATTGTATTACAATGGCATTTTTAACATTTATTCATGCCAGATTTCATTAATATATACTTTTACTTAATATTTTATTAGTAAAGCAATCTGAAGTAGTAGGAAGTTGGAAGTTTAGTAGGAAGTTTCATTTGTCATTATGTACGAGATTACCAATTCTTTCAATGGAGTGTCAGTGGCTGATCATTGGAAAGTCATAATGACGCCATTATATTAGTAGATTACCAAACTTGTCAAAATCAATAATTATGAAATCAATGATAGACCATTCTGACACTATTGTAATAGCAGACTTGAGGACCAGGTGCGCCTCATAGTTTAAAAAAACCGTGGTGGCCAGCAAGGGAGCTTACTCCCCAGCCGCGCCACCAAACCGTCATTATATTTCATTATTCTTTGAAGTACAATTTTTGACGTGACAACGTCTAATAAATCGATGAACGCCGGCTACATGCACGAAAAAGGATGTCTCATTTTCCCGTTACGCTCATTGTCCCGTTACGTTCACTGTCCCATTACGCTCATTGTATGCTTGCGCCGCATCAATGTTTTGTTATGACGTTGTCACGTTAAACTATCGTCCGTAAACCAACTTTACAGACAACCAATTTTTTTCATTACACGTACCGAATAGTACATAAACAGTATACTTTATCTAGAAACATGTTTTTTGAATTTTCCACTGTGGCGCAGCCAGGGAGTAGCACACCGATGTAGGCATATTTTATTTATTCACCATTCTCAAGCATGATCATTTTATTGTGTATGCAAAATATGCGTTACGAGAAATATAAGGGGAAAATGCAAATAAAATGAAACGTCTGCTTACAATATTTCCATAAACGAAACAGCAAGGAACCAACAAACTCCCAACTATAAATCTAAACATTGTTCTTTAGCAGCAAAAAATGGTACCTTCGGAAAGGTCGCAGATTTATGACGAAAACTATATATTACACGGCAAAGCACTTCTTTCTTATTTTCCATCAGGAATTTATGCCAGTATAAAAAGGTCTGGGAATGCATATAATGTCGAGAAGTGGTCCTGCAAACATTCGGTCCAGATTGCTATCATAAAACTGCGGTCCAGTGATCTCCAATCTTCGTTTATTGATCATAACTTCGGCCTATTCAATCATGTATTGCTATTGATAATGTTAACTGGCGTTAATGTGTCATAAACAGGCGTGATAAGTTGTGATGGAGTTCGGTAATTCCTTGGCTGACATCATTTTCTTTTATTTTAATATTAGCTATTAGGTGTGATGTTTACGGCCATTAAATGTTTTGCTTTTAGTAAACTTCGCCTTGTATTAGAGAATTACTTTTTGGCACGCGTTTTAGTGCACGAAAAATTAAGTTTCTGTACCTATTACAATAGGTATTATATTTCTGAGTTTTATTTATTTTATATCTGGAACGAATAATAATTCTAACATAATATTACATTATTTAAGAAAATTGATAATAATATGTACAAGTATATAAAAAAGGGAGGGAAAAGAATCAAAGGGCATTAAAAAATTCTTCCGCATCGCTGTCAACAGGAAAACTGCCCATAAGGCTGGCAGCATTGCCACGTTGTATGGCAATGCTGATTCTTTGGGCAAGAAATAGGCCAGCCCTCTGATCACGTGAAGAGTCGACCAACCGCTTGGAGATGTCTCGAAATACCATGTGGGCACTTGGACCCCATGGTGCTAGTGTTTCAACCCCAAACGGCTCAAACATATAGCAAAGGCATATATTTATAAAAGGTTGTTATATTTGCGCCGTTTGAATTATATTACTTACTTCTTACTTCCCACACAGTATCCACTTGAAGTTAATTAAAGAATGTGGGTCATTAAGCTTCTAATGCAACAATAATCCTAAGACTCAGCACGATACAGCACTATTAGTACTTTCGCGTTCGTGCATTTAGAAGTTTCGCTTCGGGCTTTTACTGAAAACGGAAAACGGATTTATTAGAAAACAAAGTGCATTTCTACTTTGTTTTTTACTGACGAACAATGCATGTGAATTCCTGTTATTTACTTTTCTAATAAGGCTCCTTCCTTATTATAAAAGATTTATAATAATTATCATTAAGTAAAACATCGTACCAACCTAATAATTAGTGTCTACATAAATTGTCTAGTGTTAATCATTGTCACTGCCCGCATAGCAGTTGAAGGAAAAAAATTATATACCGATTCCGATGAAATTATTTTCAGTCAAATTCTGGGAAACCTGTGTATAACTGCGTAATTAGCTCACGGAAAATGATGGATCGTTTTATATCGGTAGATGACACAAAAAAAAAAAAAACATTTTAAACAATTAATGACTCGAAAAAAAAAAAAAAATATTATTGTGTATAAAATATTGTTGTGTAATATATGTTTTCATGTGCCATACCTATTATTAAAAGGAGAAACCCAAACTCCATAGAAACTTGGGCCTGACGTTACAGGGCTGCAATTTGGCCATAAATTAGAGCATTTAGGAAGGTTTCACGAGCCCAATTTTCACGACTCCCAGCAATGGCCAAATTGGTAAAATCAGACAATGTTTACATTTTAGGTTATTTTTATATTTCGAGTTATTTCATTAAAAAAATATCTTTTTGAGGCTTTCTGGTACGCACACGCGATATGCTGCAGCTGTAGCGCCTGCAGCCTATTACGATGACGTTTTAGGTACATAAAAAAGCGCTTAGGGTATGACATTTACCTTTACCGAAAACCTCGGCTGAAAACTATGTTTATAAGACACTACTGTCGTTTGCATTTGCTAATATTGTATTTACTAGGTGATTCGATGCAATCTGAGATTACAGTAATCTGAGGTAGCAATAATATATAAAAAAATAAAAAATACAATTGTGATAAATTGTTTTATTAGTCACCGTCTTCATTAGGATTATCATAATATTAAAAAAAAAATGGTCTTCCATAGACTCGACATTTTCGAAATCCAAAAATTACATTCGGACTCTTTTAATGAAAACATATCTTGAATTTGATATGCACTAAATGTGTTAACAATAGTATCACTAATATAATTGAGAAAGTCCCATGATGTGCATGTTAAATGGATATCACAAAGGCAAATATTTGGATGTACATAATAGTTATACATTTTAAGTAACTGTTTTCGCATTGTAATTGTTATTCGGTTTCTTTCATGTCTCTGACATCCTTCCACAAAACATCTTCTTTGAGAACCAACAGCTCTATAATAATCAGGTAAAACAATAAGCGTTCCAACAGTTGATGTCCTTGGTGCAGAATAAGTTAGTAGTCTTCTAAATGAGGAACGTCCTGACTATTTGGCTCATTGACAGCTGATGAAGATGCACTAGATATTGAGGGGCCTGAATGGACCCAACAAGAGTGACAGACAACACTTGAAGCATCCACCTGAAAATAATAATTGATCTACATTAAAGGATGCCTTTACACAGAGACACATGATGTGTTATTGACCACTTTGAAAATGACAAATCTAAAGAAATCATGCGAATGAGAAATCCTGATGTTCCTACGTCAGGATTTCTCATTCGCATGATTTCTTTGCTTTAGCTTGACCACTGTTATCACACAGTCTTTCTAATTCACTTAAATATTTTAGCATACCAAATAACATTTTTTAATGCCATTGATAGCAAAACGAAACTAAACAATGTTAATAATAAACAGAATAAAACTGATATACTAACCATGCGTGATAGGATCCATTCTCTTATAACTTCGTGTATTTTGCACTGGACCAATCCTAAGTTGATGGCAACAAACTCTTCTCAGAAGAGAACGTCCACAGTGAATACACACTCGTCGGTGTCCAATAGGTGTCTGTTCCCTTTCTTCTGGTCTATTTGCATCAAGAGATACAGCATTGGCATGAATCCAGCAAGCTTGGCAGATAGTCATTTTCATTTACCTGAAGCAAACATTTATCATTTGACTATTAGGTCTAGCACTAGCATTTAGCAATAAACATCTGAGTGGCACATTTGGGTAATCATAAGTGGCCTTATTACATTCCCACTGCAGGGACACAAGCCTCCTCTCTGTGAGAGGGAATAGGCCGTAATGAACCATTCAGGTTCAGTCCGGAATGGTGATGTCATGTCTTCGAATATGAATTTGTTGCACATTCATCATTTTATAAAATACAACTATCAACAGACAACTGATCATAAGCGATAACTCTATTTAGTTTCATTACATTAAATAATTACATAGAACAAAAATGTTACTATAAATAAATATCAGATACTAACCGTTTGAGGCGCGACCCATTCCTGTACAATTGAAAGAATCATTTCATCTTCCAATCTTCGCCTTCCTATTGTATTGCAGCGATCCGTTGCTATTCCGCTATTAATGCACAGGCTCATGATGTCGAACCAGTCGAAGATAAACAGATCCAGTTTTCCAGCAAAGGTCAGCAGGGGTGGCAGGGTACGGTGTCAAATGTTTAAGCGAGGGTCAGTCAGAAGGCAATCAATTTCTGAGTCTAGTATTCGAGCATAGGTCTTATTAAATAATAAATCGAAGAGAAATTCGGAAAAACACATTCACTTGCGCAACAATAGGTACGAAAAGCAAATTACATTATTGACATGACATTACAACCATGACAATTGACAGACGTTGACATTGACATTTGCCGTTCACCAGTGGAATCTGTGATGCAATCGAGATTATCGATTATTTAGTTCTCTTAATGATTTCTTAATGGTGCTTTCGTTAAAAATGAATTAGATTCCAGATTTTTTTATTTTACAATGATTTGAATACCTACAAGAACAATTATACTAAAACAATGGAGTATTATTTAATTATTTAAGAGTATCGATTTCCACTAAATCGATTATATTCTTAGGTTACGCTCTATTGATATAATGCCAGCGTTTGTGAAGTTAGTGATATATAATGAAATAAGTGTTGTAACGGTTTATAAAGGTTGTTTAAAACAAAAAAATAGAAATCTACTTATTTTCTACACTTGGCCATTGTTATTGAGTCTAGGATTTAAATGGGTTGATTAAGCAAAATAGACGAATTTTTTGGTACATATCTGATTCGTGTAACGGTTAGGCCCAGAAACGGGTTTCTCCTTTACTTATAATAAAAAATTGGAGGCCGAAAAGCTTTTGGATATCTCGGGATATTAGTAACTTCGGGTGGGTTGCGTAGGTCAGGAGACAATCACAGTATAAAATATTGATATTCAGACACATCTGGTTACTTCGTAAACCAAAGCCAATCACAAATGGAATCACAGAATTGTAACGAGTAGTATTTTTAGACAAAATAGCAAAGTCTGGAGTAAATTTTCGTTTTCAGTATGTTCTGAGAATTCAGCTTAGAGAAGATAAAAATATTTTATCCCTTTACGTACCAACTGTTATTGTTTCTTCAATATCGGCTCTTGCCTGTTGACCTTTGTAGTACATTGTTATAGTAGTACTTTGGGCATGATACCTATAGACAGCGATGCGGAGAAATGCGTTGATCTATCTATTGCTTACCTGTATTTTTAGGATGACTATTATTGTTTTTATTTCCAAGTACCCGACCTAACAGTCAAAATAAACCAAAATGGACGACGTACCTACTACGCTAGACCCTTATACGTATGCGACTGTGTGCGTGCATAGATTTGTAAGGTGACCACAATTTTTTCTCGGAATCAGGATAATTAATTTAATTTAACTAATAAACAATGTTTTATACATAATAGTAAAAATTCAGTGTATGTATTATGATGATAACATAATATTCTAATGGAGGTGTTTGGGGGTGTGCGTTAATTTTGGGACATGTTGTATTAAGGTATTGGTACAGGTACTATAGGCAATTATTAATCTGTAACCCTCCCGCAGGTACGAATGGTTTGAAGAGCTGAAACTCCGCTGGTATGCCTTACCAGCCGTCGCCAACATGCGGTTCGACTGCGGTGGCATCGAGTTCACTGCTAACGCCTTCAACGGATGGTATATGAGCACTGAGATCGGCTGCAGGAACTTCTGCGATACTAACAGGCTTAACATGTTGGAGGTAAGATTAAATTGCCCTTTAATATTATGCTTCTTCAATCTTTATATACTTAGATTATTTTCTATTTTGTGAATGTGAGAACGTTGTAGGCCTAGTAGAATGTAGATTTGTTGGCACTTTTCTATTACATAAGTACCTGGTAATTGTTGAAAGGCCTACACTGTCCTCCCATACTTATTATCACTGTTATTTGATAATATTGTAAAGCCAATTATTTTTAAAAGAGTAACCGTGGAGTTTCTTGCCGGCGCTTCTTCATAGGAAACGACTAATTGGAACCGTGCACCTAGCTTCTGACGTTTCATAAGTGCCCATGTAGGTTTATGTGAAATAAAATATTTTGATTTTGAATCAATTCCACTGCTCCATAATCCTCTTCCAAATTGCGCAACAACACTGCATTTTCCGTTTTCCACATACCTACTGCAGTCTCTCCCAGTCGCGGTTTTGAGGTTGTCATTTAGCCCATCTGGGCAAACTTAAAAAAACCGAACAAGTGCGTGTCGGACCACGCACAATGAAGGGTTCCGTAGTTGGGATGAATTGATCCCAAGAACAAACTAAACACTGTAGTTGAAAAATATGTTCTCCCATACATAAATTTGTATACAAAATGCAAATTGAAGTTGCTCGACTATTATTCGGTAACTTGTAAAGCCTACTTAGTTGTGATAGTTTTCCTTTTTACTTTGTTATATTTATACTACTGCTGTGAATTTTTTCACATACCTATCCAAATACAACCATTTATCTTAATATTACGCAAACGTATCGGAATCGAAAAATGGTTATCACAAAGGTTACCCTAAAAATATATATATTAAAAAAAAATACTTTACTACTTTTTCGGCCTGATTAATATGTATACCCATGCTAAATTACAGATTTCTAATACTAAGAGTCTCTGAGATAAGCTGCGGATAGACAGACAGACGGACATGGCGAAACTATAAGGGTTCCTTGTTGACTACGGAACCCTAAAAAACTACGACTTTTTTTTTCATTCCTTTTGGATTTAAGGTATTTATCTACTTCCGTAATTACACAGTAAAAGTAATACATTAACTAGAATAAAAGTATTACATTTTTTTTTTTTAAACTTCCTTTTAATTACAAGTCCCGGTAGCGGTTATATCTCGAGGGACTGACTTGCTGCTAAGTGCAGGAAAGCTTGGAACATTGTTTATTTATTGGTGAGCTTTTACCGATTTAAAAACAGGTTTAACGTTTTAAACATTAATAGACCTACATAGGTCATGTCATGTCTAAAACTTGGGATTACAATAGAAAACATGTGGGATTCCCTGCTAACGTCATAACAATTCCGTCATCACAGGCAAATATTCCATAACAATTTCCACGAAACAATGATGTTAATCGATCTAAAATTAACTTATTAACTAGCCACCGATCTATAACAATATCTATCGTAATGAATCACACTCTAAAACAATTGTACACGAGATTTCACGTTGTTTAGCGTTTGCATTAAGGTGGGTTTAGACCAAACGAGTATAGAATCAGAGCAAACGTAAAGCATTATCTTGATATTTTCGTGTAAACGTCATTATTATTCTATCTCTTTTACACTGAACGAGAACAATAGATCCAGAATTCGTGCTGATATTTATTTTATGGAATCGCTAGAATACGTAAACGCTTTGAAGAGACTGTTCCGAAGAATGAACGCAATTGAACATGAAAGAATGCTGTAGAGAACTGTTCGTACATTTGTTCACCGTTTACGCGAAGCGAGCATACTTAGAACATTCCTTAAAAAATCCATAGAATTGAAAAAAGCTCGTATCTTTTTTACACAAAAAGAATATGCTAGAGTTGTCATAGAATAAGAATTCGCTCATTCGTTCGTTCTGCTCAGTAGGTTCACTGAACTCTATGTGTTGCGAGACCGATGAGCCTACTGTGCAGGGGTAGACGGTGTGTCTAGTTTCTTCTTTTTACTTTTTAGTTACTAACACTAGTTATAAGCAAAATTCTTGTTACTAACAACCTTGCCTTGCCTATGGACTTTTTTGTTTGATTTTTTTTTATTATGGGTTTGCTCTTGACTTTGGTCTAGGTCTGGGTGACAGAGACAAAGTCTATGATGGAGTGAGCTTACCCAGAAGAAGCCTGTTCACTCTCACTTTGAAAAGATTAGGGTTGTATGCGTTCGGAAACACAGACGCAGGCAGAGAGTTCCACTCCTTTGCTGTGCGCATTATAAAAGACGTTTGAAAACGCTTAGTGCGAGTTGGTGGAATATCAACTAGGTAGGGGTGGTAACTTGCAGTGCGTCTAGATGTCCGATGGTAGAAGGGGGCCGGTGGAATGAGGTCGTGGAGTTCATGGGCACACTCACCGAAGTACAATCTGTAGAAGACAGACAAGCAGGCAACCTTGCGGCGATGAGCCAAGCTGTGAAGCTTGGCATCCACCAGTTTTACGTCGCCAATGAGCCTCTTAGCTCTGCGTTCCACCGAGTCAAGCGCAGCAAGTTGGTACTTTGCTGAGCCATCCCAAAGGTGGCTGCAATTGCATGTGGATTATTATTGTGTTGAATTTGTTATTTTAATTATCATTGACATGTTTGTTATTTTTGGATGGTACTGTTTTATTTTACAAAATTTCTACACAATGTATATTGTTCCGAAATAAATGACTTATGACTTATGACTCCATGCAGGAACGGACTTGTGCTTTGAAAAGGGTTAAAAGCTGTGTTGTATTTTATTTATTTGGTGTAAACCCACCTGTTAAATTTCAAACCGCAAACATTGCCAGTCGTATAATGTACTGTGGTTGAAACGTTGGTTGGATGATTGACGACTAATTATCGGATAGTTGATCTCGTAATGTTTTGCTTCAGGAATTATGGTCGTACGCTCAAATTAAAGGGCCATAAATGCTTTGATATTGTAGTTGGTTATAACATTTGTCATTTCCAAATGGATACCTGAAATGTTTAACTATTCCGAGCATCTATGTATAAGCATACATAGTTTAGTTTAATGTTCATTTTGGAACTGATGCTTAATACATTTCTATTTCCACAGAAAGTAGCTCAGAAAATGGGCTTGGACACAAGGACTCCAGTCAATCTTTGGAAAGACAAATCCCTCGTGGAATGCAACGTTGCCGTTCTTCACAGCTTCCAGCAGCATAATGCTACCATTGTTGACCACCATACTGCTTCTGAGAGCTTCATCAAGCATCTGGACAATGAGAACAGATTGAGGTAAGCAATTATGAACTTTAGATGGGACAAAATAAAACACATTTTCTTTTACGGGTTAGATGGTGTCATTGCCATATGGATTGTGTGTACTTGTATGTGTATATAGTCCGAAATAAATAAATAATACTAATAATTGGACAAGTGGTACCAAAAATCAACTAACAATACAGTCTCTATAACATAACCAAAGATTTCAATTAACATACTTGAAATCATTAAAATTGACACAATTAAAATGTTCTGATAGTGCTGGTTAATTTTCTGGTAGTAGACACAGCTACTATCAACATCTGCCAAACATTGTTGGTACAGTTGATTACAAAAAGCATTGCTCAAATCAATTATCCAATAGGTACTTTTAGTAATCCGCTATATGGATGACATATAAAAATGGACTGTCGACAGAAGTGAAAACTCAAAATTTTGGAATAACTAACAGTCAGGCGCAACACGTCACGAGCATGTCACGCATTTCAGTAACGCGAACCCCTGAGTTTTTCCCCTACCAAAAATCACTCAACGAGGCTAAAGAAGTTTTCACTTTCGGTCCAGCCGTTCCTGTTTTATAAATGGTGTAATTAACCTGACTTTGTTTTATATATCACTCGGATTATTTAGACCAGATTTTTATAATCTTGGATTTTTGGATTTATCTCCAAGTATCCTGTCCTGTCCAATCCTGAATAGTAGAATAAACATGCGAAAAATTCACGAAAAGAAATAAAGAAAATTTATTTTCTCATACATTTTTTTGATGATATCTCGAGAACGGATTGGGGAACGGGGGAACAAGAAATTAGGAAAAAGTAATAGTGAATAGATCAAAACAAAATTCAGTTATCTGTGTCAGACATAAAGCAGATAATTGCGATAAAAACATTCTTTCACCTGTTTATGCGGCACATTGGTTACCTCTTTCCGGCTTTCGTGGTCGGCCCTGTCCCATAAGCTGCGTAGAATAAACACAGATAATCAGATTAATGTCGTTGTGGACCAAAAGCATCCGGATCTGGCACATTAAAAGTGGACAAATGAGCGTAATTTAACGATTTATATTTCTGCAAGCGTTCATTGAGTGTGTGAAAAAGAGAGTATCCTTCTTTTAATTGGCATGTCTGGTGTTTCATGTACACATATTATTTTCTTTTTGCACGACTTATTTAGTTGTTGTTGTTGTATTTTTATAGTCCATAATCTAAATCCGTGGTGTATGACGTGTCAAAAGCACGAAATACTGACACTATTTTTACATGCCAGCTTATATCGGGCTTGGGGCAGATAAACATTTAAATTACTTAATATATATTTTTTTAAATATTATTATTTTTGTTTACAATTTATATAGTTTAAAAAAAAAAATGTTTTGATATTTTATTTTACGATTCTGACATTTTTACAATCCATACTAATATTATAAATGTGAAAGTAACTCTGTCTGTCTGTATGTTACGTTTTCACGCCTAAACCGCTGAACCGATCGTCATGAAATTTGGCAGAGATATAGCCTGGGATATGGAGAAGGACATAGGCTACATTTTTACGCGATAACCGACATCCACGCGGGCGGAGCCGCGGGCAAAAGCTAGTTTTATATATTATTTTTTAATGAACAGAGTATTAAAATTTTATTAATCACAGTTTTATTTTGGGTTTTTATCTGTTAATTTTTATTTAAATGTATGAGTGTGTTGTCTATGGACTATAAATGTCTGAATTAAATAATTTATTATTATTATTATTATTGAACAAACGTTCCTGACGTAATTAAATGACGCTAATTGCACAACAAAATCTAATAAAGTTTCGACATTGTCGCGCCCGCTTTTAGTAAACAGATTGCGGATGAGAAAACTAGACTTAATTACAACCAGACTCGCTTGGTCATTAAGCTGTCGACACTAGAGCCTTGCAGATGGACCGATTTGCTTGGACATGTGGTCAGAAGGACATGTAAACATCAATGTTTTGAACTATCGTGTGATTGTTTGGGTTTGCAGCTTCACTTTACTAGGAGACTGTACCAGTGACGTCATTACAGACATTTATCAGTGTCTTAGATATTGTAAAATCATCCTCCTTGATACTGTTACAGTTTTTGTGCTAGACGAGTAGGATATCGATAAACGGATAAAGTTTTTGCATCAGTTAAATTCAGGTTAGTGAACGATGGGATAAAAATTACGAAGCTTGTTGCCCACCAGATTTAGAGGTGACTCAAAACTTCGCTAATGTTACAAAAAAAGCAAAGAGCTTTATGAAGATTTGCTCTTAAATTATACCCATAATTGTATTGTTATAGTATTCTGAGAATCAATACACTTGCTACAGTGCTAACAACCGATCAAATAGAGCTAGATATTTTAATTGGAAACCAATTTATTGAATGGACTGTCGGAAAATAATAGCGTCTTGGTTGTTAGATTTCAACGCGCGTCCAATTAGAGAATTTATAGGAAATGAAAATTATCCAATAGAGCATGAAATATTAATTGATGTTTCTGAACATTTCAAGCATTTTATTATAAGGTATACTGTCAAATGGTTTTTGATTTGGCCGCCAACATTAACCTACCTACTAGATCGTAATCGTTGGGATTTTTTTTTTTAATACGAAATAAAATACCAATATTTTTTTTATTAAGGTGAAAGCGTCAGCGTAGCCCGCGAAATTCAAATTTTCTTACGTTTTTTTTGGAATTCGTAGGTCAGTATCAGTTTGTATGTTGATCTAAATATGATTCGCTGCCGTATAAAATATTTATTCATAGAATTATATTGGTACAAGGGCAGGAAGATGATGAGAATTATAATTATAAAAATCATCAATACATTTCTCTAAGTTCATAATTTATAATCCTATTGAATGACTATTTCATGAAATCATGTCTTTTAGGATTATATTTATGCTAACTTAAGTAGTTGTATTAGCCCGCCCGTTGAAGACCCTGAGTATCCTCTACCTCTGGTCTGAAGCCCCGTAAAGCCCCTGGCTCAGATGGAATCACCAATAAGGTGCTCCAATTGTTCCTCGCCCACCTCATAATGCTACTGGCCACCATCTTCAATGGTGCCATGAGCAATAACATCTTCCCACAAGCATGGAAAGAGGCCATCGTTATCGGCATCCCAAAACCCAGTAAACCCAAGACGGAGCCCGCGAGCTACCGACCCATCAGTCTGCTCAAAGTTCTCGGCAAACTCTATGAAAGTCTTATTTATAAGCGTCTCAGAGACTACGATGAGACTAAGGGCCTTATCCCCAACGAACAGTTTGGTTTTCGTACCCAACACGCCTTGGCCCATCAGGTCCACCGTATCGTAGAAGACATCAGCTTTGGTTTCCAACTCTCTAAGTTCGTATAATCCTATTGAATGACTATTTCATGAAATCATGACTTTTGGGATTGATTATGTAAATACATCTTTGTTACGGCCGCGAATCATACTTTATTCAACATATACACAGATAATGAGCTGAAAATTACAAAAATCGTAAGAAAATTTGAATTTCGCGGGCTACCTTAGCGCTTCCCCTTTAAATTATCTCAAATAAATTTTAAAACATAGCGTTTATATTTACTACCGTAGATATAACTTACAAATATAAATCTTGGCGCGAATAAAGCGGTGTCAACTGTCAGCGCCGGTAGCGGATCAAATTGAAACTAATTTATGGTATGGTCAATTAACTTATCTATCTCGCAAAGTGATCAGAAAAGCTTAGGTAATAACTTTGCAGTTTAATTGTAGACATAATTCATCAATCTACTCAAGCGATATCAATATCTACAATCAGGACATGCATACTGAATTCCTTATTAAAACAATTTTAAATCATCTATCCAATGAATCATGGCATTATTTATACAGTCACAATTTTTAACAGCGTAATAAACGTATACAGCATAACTTTTTATTCAGTTCCACAAATACAGCAATTGTGGAAGTGATGTTGTTTGATGTCAGAGAAGCGCAAAATTACCTATCATGACTCGAATGATTCAAGTACAACTTGTTAGCCATTATTCCGAAAAAAAAAAAACGTAACGAAAAATACTTTATACAAAGGAGTAGTACTGTACAATAAAGTAACGTAAACGTACGGTGACAACCATGCGTTTCATTGTAAATATAATTCATCATTCTACTTAAGCGATATCAAGATCTACAATCAGGACATGCATACTGAATTCCTTATTAAAACAGTTTTAAATCATGTATTCAATGAATCATAAACATGCGTAATAAACGTATACAGCATAACTTTGATTCAGTTCCACAATTATAGCAATTGTAGAAGTGATGTTGAATTTTGTCAGAGAAGCGCAAAATTACCTATCATGACTCAATGGTTCAAGTACAACTTGTTGACCAATCATCCGGAAAAAAATAAAACGTACCCAAAAATATTTTATGCAAAGAAGCAGTACTGTTATTAATAATTATTGTTAATAATCGCTTTGTTCGAACAAAAAACAAATACATTCAAAGACAAACAATGTTAAACGACGACAGCTGCAATAGTTAAAAACTGTGGCGCAGCTACCAACGCCGACTCCTAGTGAGAGAGCAGATTGTTCCAAGACTACATAACAAAGGTATTATAACAAATATTTAAAGAAAATAATATAATAATACGTTTTGAGATAAATGCCGGTCAGTACTGTACAATTAAGTGCCAAATGCCTGTTAATGCGAAAATGCAAATTAAAAAAAATATTGTTCAGTAACATAATATATTCAGATAAATAACCTTTTAGTTGAATTAAAAATCTTTAAAAGCCGACTTTTAAATATTCTGTTTTCCCGTACCTATATCGCCTCACAGAGTTATTATGTTATCTTATAACTCCATGATTGATTTGTATATCTCATAAGATAAGTGAACTGTTTGTGTTGTTTATGAGAATAAAATTCTTTAAACCGGAATACAGCGTGTAACAAAAGGAAGCGGCTGTAAATTGCCTAAATTATTTCGTGAGGTAATCGAGTCTAATTCAATTTGGGCGACATGATTACGTTACACAGTTTAGGTGACAATTTCGAGGGTCGTCTGCGGTGCATCAAAATTATTAACATCATGCTGTTTTTTATTCTACCGCGAAATTAGGGAAGGTTTTTTCTGATTAGATAAATTGTAACATGGGTTTGTTTTGTAGAGTTAGCGTCTTTGCAAAAATATCAACTAAGCAAGGTTTTTCAGCCATAATACCCGTGACTACTCATCTTTCCTATAACTTCTGATATTCATACTGATATTATAAATGTGAAAGTAACTCTGTCTGTCTGTCTGTATGTAACGTTTTAACGCCTAAACCGCTGAACCGATCGTCATGAAATTTGGCAGAGATATAGCCTGGGATATGGAGACGGATAGGCTACTTTTTTACGCGATAACCGATATCCACGCAGGCGGAGCCACGGGCAAAAGCTAATACTAGCTTTTGCCCATTTATTTTATAATCATACTATTATAAAATAAATGGGATTTTCATAAATGACTAAATAAATAAGTGCAAGAATGGTTCTTGTTGGATGACCTACACTGGCTTCCTATACTTAAGTGCTATTCTGTAAAAAACTCACTGTGAAAACACAGGTGAAGTGAGCTGTCATTCCATTGATGCTAGGGATTGACACTGTGTATTGATGCTCACTTCACCTGAATTTTCACGGTGAGATTTTTACAGAATAGATCGGCTTATCTATAATATAAAAATGAATCGCAAAATGTGTTGGTAAGCGCATAACTCAACAACGCCTGGACCAATTTAACCAATTCTTTTTTTATAATGTTCGTTGAAGTCCAAGGATAGTTTTTACGTTTTTTTTTTAAAATGGTTTTTACGAAAAATTAGGGTAGGGTAGAGTAGGGTAGGGTAGGGTAGGGTAGGGTAGGGTAGGGTAGGTAGGTAGGTAGGTAGGGTAGGGTAGGGTAGGGTAGGTAGGTAGGTAGGTAGGGTAGGGTAGGGTAGGGTAGGGTAGGTAGGTAGGTAGAGTAGGGTAGGGTAGGTAGGTAGGGTAGCATAGGGTAGTGTAGGTAGGTAGGTAGGTAGGTAGGGTAGGGTAGGGTAGGGTAGGGTAGGTAGGTAGTTAGGTAGGTAGGTAGGTAGGTGGGTAGGTAGGTAGTTAGGTAGGTAGGTAGGTAGGTAGGTAGGTAGGTAGGTAGGGTAGGTAGGTAGGTAGGGTAGGTAGGTAGGTAGGTAGGTAGGTAGGTAGGGTAGGGTAGGGTAGAGTAGTGGAGTTTATACTATAGCTTTTGACAGAACGAAGTCTGTCGGGTCAGCTAGTTAACTTATAACAATATCTGTCATTTGAAAATATTGTTTTTAAAAGAGTAACAACCGTGAAGTTTCTTGCCGGTTCTTCTCCATAGGAAACGACCAATTGGAACCGTGCTCCCAGCTTCTGACGTTTCATATTTTATTTCACATAAACCTACATGGGAAGTGCCCATGTAGGTTACCAAAAAAATAAAAATATTTTATTTTACATATACCTATATGTAAAATAAAATATTTTTATTTATCAGAAAATATAGGTGTACGATAGTTGTAAAAATTGGTGGTTTAATTTCCAGTCCATAGTTTGCCTGTTTAGGTGATGCAAATTATTTTTACATTACTATCTATTAAGTACTAATTTAAATAAGATATATATAGAAATGTTTTAAATTTTATTTTTACATCGTTCTCACATGTAGTTATAAAATCAACATTGTAGATGTAACTAATATTTTTGTAACAATTTAATTTAAAAGAGTGTCCATGGAGTTTCTTGCCCGTTCTTCTCCATAGGTACCTACTACGCTTTGGAATGGGCATGTAGCTTCATTTTTCTTACTGACCGACTTCTTGACGATTCAAAAGTGCCTGTGATTTTACCGATTTTCCTAGAAGTTTAATTGAAATAAATTATTAGAGTTTGAATTTAAAAGAATTTTATAATTTAGAAATAAAAATGGTTAAAAGAAATAATATACACGCCTAGCAAAACTTATTTTCTTTATGTAACAAAAATTCTTTAATCCTTCATGCGTACGGACCGAGAGGTTAAATCCTTGAACCTTTAAGAACCTTAAAATAAAAGAAAATCAATGTAGTACATAATGGTAACAAGTCAATCTATTGTTATTATTTTGCATAATATATTACGCTATAAAACTACGTTGTTGCATAATACAATCATTATACCAGTACCTACCTGTTAAGGAGCAAATTCCAAACATAAATATAATTATTATCTAATGTGTGGGTGTTACAATTATTATTTTAATTTAAACAAATGATCGACGACACTTTATGTAAATAGCAATACCGGCTTGAACTCGATAGACGACCAATCGACAACTCTTAACGAACTGGCTTATGGCAGCGGCTTCGCCCGCGTGTAGTTCGGAAATTATCCCACGGGAACGTATTACCGGGACAAAAAGTATCCTATGTGATACTCCAGGCTATAACCTATTTGTGTGCTAAATTTCATTTAAATCCGTTTAGCCCTTTTAACGCGATTGAGTAAAAACTTTCAAATATACGAACACAATTTTTCATATTTATAATATTACTAGCTGACCCGACAGACTTCGTTCTGTCAAAAGCTATTTGACTGTGGCAGTTTGTCTACGCGCAAAGGAAACTACCTACCTACCTACTCTACCTTACCCTATCCTACCCTACCCTACCTACCTATCTACCCTACCCTACCTACCTACCCTACCCTATTCTATCCTACCCTACCCTACCCTACCCTACCCACCTACCTACCCTACCCTACCCTACCCTACCAACCCTACCTACCCCACCCTACCTAACTAAAACCTTCAATTATTTTTTTTTATTTTTTTTTTGATAAAATCTATTCTCAGACCTACCAAATGATGACTGACACGTTATGTCAAACGCCATAAAGTTACATTAGAAGATAGAGTTACCTACTTATTATTACAATAAAAATGTAAATATGGTCGTTTTCTTACAATTTTTTTTTTTACTTTCTTAAATTTTTCTTACATAAGAACCTTCTCCTGATAATAACAAACACAACAAAAAAATTATTAGCGAAATCGGTCCAGCCGTTCACGCGTGATGCCGTGACCAAGGGAAATAGGGATTCATTTTTATATATATAGATTATAAATTATAAACATATACTATATTATAGAATACAGACCCGACTTCATCCGCGTAAATTTCTGCTCCCGATCCACCCCATCGCATCGCATCACCCGTCCGCGCTATTACTTCGTTTTCGCTTAGCGTTCTTTCTAAAGTCCGTTCTTTTTCCTCGGCTCATAAGGTTGTATCGTGATAATAGTGTAGTATCGTGAGAATCCACCAGAAGAATTGGGCTATCAAATGCAAAAAGATTTTTTCAAATGCGACTGGTAGTTCCAGAGATTAGAACTTTCAAAGAATCAAAAAAAAAAAGGAACTCTTCAGCTTTATTATATTAATAAGTATAGGTAGATTTTAAATTTAATAGGAAATAGGATATTTCATTAAAATTACGTTATAGTAGGATTTTACCGATTTTCCTAGAAGTCATCGAACATTTTTTAATTTTATATTTTATGTTTGTTTTTTGCTCGTCATGCCGGAAATTGTGTAGGTATCCCCGTTTTCCTGCAAAAAAAAAAACTTTGCGCTTGATTTTCTGATGAACAAATGACGCACGTTAAGAGTTTGATCCGATATTATAATGCACTATTTACGTAACTCAGAATGAAAAAAAAAAAAAAAAAGAAAGAATATTGTAAAAATATAGTTTATCCTTTCTCAGTAGATAGGTACAATAACATTTTTTTTTTTGTGTTCATTAATGAATGAAATGCACCGACCTCAGCGAGGTTTGACCAGACTCGATTATTCGAATGAACCCAAAGACACACTAGCCCCTGGATCCTCATGTTTCATGGGGCTACAGATACCGTAGCATATCATGGAGTAGACCCCGCGGCCGCGATAGTGGTAGGGAAGGCCTAGTGCCCATAGGATATGGAAAGATTATTAGAGCAGTACCGGATATGCATCCAATATACAGGATAAGTTTTTAACCAGTGCGTAATTTTTTTTTGGTGGTTCACTGTCAGTAATAGAACTCATTTCCATTATTAGTTCAATATTTTTTTTTTTGGTCTACTTGAATTCAGCAAAATATGGATACAATCAATTCGTACTAATATCAATGGGCGAGCGCACAGCTGATAGGTACTCGTACCTACTGCTGCGTTCCACTTCACTGACCGCACCGCCTGCCGCCGCCGCCGCATTGCGTGACGAGTATTCATTTTACCAGTTTCAAAATAAACATATTTCGTTAACGGTAACTTCATTTTTTTGTACTAAGTCATATCAAAATAAGAAATAGGTGTATAATAAAACACGTTAAGTTTAGTTTGTCAAAATTTGCGCACTGATTAAAAACTTTTCCTGTATACAATAAATTAATATAAGTTCTCTTACACAATGGTAAACAGAGCGTTTATTTAAACCGATAAAAGGGTTTTTCTTTTATCATTTATTTACAATCTAGAAGGAAGAGTTTACCTCGACCCGTAACTGACAACGCATTTCAATTTGTTCTAGGAAGTCACGATTGGTTTTTCACGCACGACCAAATATTTAGACAGTACCTTTGTCATTACCATCATGTTTCCGCAAAATAAAATAACAGCAAACCAAATAGTATAACAATTCAAGATTTACGTATATCATATCAACAGGTCCGGCTGCCCAGCGGATTGGGTCTGGATTGTCCCTCCGATGTCGTCATCAATCACTCCTGTGTTCCACCAAGAGATGGCTCTGTACTACTTGAAACCCACTTACGCGTATCAGGTCAGTAGTCCACAAAACAATGAATTAATGACCATTTATGTACAGCTTTTATAAATATTAATAATACAGGGTAAATTAAATGAAGTGGCGTAATTTCACAGACTTGACGGGTATCGATTTCAAACCATGATAACAACAACAAACAATGAAGTTTTGTCAGTTAATTTATTTTGACGCTGTATAATTAAAATTAAACAAGACAAAGACAAGTATTATAAATATTTTATATCAATCTGCCTAGCCTTTTTCCCAACTATGTTGGGTTCGGCTTCCAGTCTAACTAGATGCAGCTGAATACCACTATTTTACATGGAGCGACCGCCTATCTGACCTCCACAACCCATTAACTGGGTAATACGATACCTCTTGGTAAGACTGGTTGTCAGACTTTCGGGCTTCTGACGACCCGTAAAGACTGTCAAAGATACACGAATGACAGCCGGGACCAACGGCTTAACGTGCTTTTCGAGGCACGAAGGAGTCTCTGTATGTTAAGATGGTCACCCATCCACGGACCAACTCCGGTAAGCGTAGCTTAACCTGATGGATCGACTCGTGCTGCTGTTATAACTTAGCTACTCTTCATCATTATACACTATTATACTTCGAGTAAAACGAATATGTTATCAGGAAGACTTTTCGAAATCCTGCTCCGGGCGAAGACGCATGTTCATTTGACACTCAGTCACTTGTGACGAGTACTCTTCACAATTTTAAAGCCTAAAACAGGCAACAGTTTTTATTGACTCATTGTCAATTTATGAAATTCTGTGTTTTCGTAACCCCATACTGGGGTCCAAAGTTCTGGCTCACCACCTCCAAAGTCCCGGCTTCTATCTCCAACGTCAATCCAATGATATCGTTGATATCCGAGCGCTGTGCTCCAAACTACCACCTGCCGGTTTAGCCGAACAACATCGGGCTCCGCGCCGGGTACCTATTTACCCGCGTGGCCGCGACGAAAACCCTACGGGTCAGGCAAGACCATCAACCGACCTTCACCACTCCTGGCGTTTGCACCGCTGCGGTCAGCGTCACACCAGCTGAACCAGGAGAGTACTGCTCTACTTCCAAGAGAATTGAGGGAATCTTGTGACCATAAACTTATCCACCCCCATCTGTAATTTCTTGATAAAATATATATTTTATGTTGACAAGGTTCGTGGATCTAATTTACTTCACCCACGTAACCTCTTTGCGTCATGTACGTTTATACTTCGAGTAAAACGAATAATATGTTATCAGGAAGCCGCATGGAAGACGCATCAGTGGCAGAAATCCAAGTCAGTAACAGGAAAGAGACCCATCAATAGGAAATTCCATTTCAAGCAAATAGCTCGGGCTGTTAAGTTTACCTCCAAACTATTCGGCCGGGCTCTGTCCAAAAGGATCAAAGCCACTGTCCTTTATGCAACTGAGACAGGCAAATCTGAACAGTTTGCCAAGGAACTGGGAGTCATATTTGGACACGCCTTCAATGCTCAAGTAAGTAAATCGTCGCCAAGGAGGGAAATGGAGCAAAGCCACAATTTTTGCGAAATGGAGTTAAGAGGGGACCGAGCGCGCGCGTAGTGGCGCCCTCATTGTTTGTTTGGTGATTTTTTTTATTTTAGTATTATAAATTTCAGAAAATAAGCATGTTAAATTGTGCTCCACAAGACTATAGTCTATAGTCTGTAGTATACTGTACTTAAAATGGAAAAAAGTGGCCACTAAGCTCTGTTTTAAGGATTACAATAAAATCTAACAATGTAAAACTACTGTTTGTATTAATAACAACGTATAATCTTGTCGAGCATAACGTAACATGCTTATTTTCTGCATTTTCATTTTAAAATAAAATTAATCACCAAACCAACGATGAGGGCGCCACTACGCGCTCGGTACCCTCTTAAGTACATTAACGTGTTAAGAAAGAGCCATAGTTCATAAATTAGTCAATAAATCTAACAGATACCATGACTGTAAGCAGGTTTTTTTTTAAATTTCCCTAATTTTATTGTAGTTTCAATAAGAGTCAAAAATTGTATTTCGCTTTAATGCATTGTGATTACAAGTCAATAGTTTGTAAGAGCTCATAAAACTCATAAATCCTGTGGAATAGCTCCATTACCCTTTAAGCCGACGAAATATGCAAGTCATGATAATGTTTTTCCTTAAAATTCTTATAACTTGACTTCAATAAAATAAACCAGTGCTTGTTCCAGGAACTGAGGTCTCTAATGATTTGGTCGCATTTTAGGTACACTGCATGGCTGATTATGATATAACATCCATTGAGCACGAAGCTCTCTTGCTAGTTGTGACATCGACATTTGGTAATGGAGATCCCCCTGAAAATGGCGTTGTAAGTATATCTGAATACATTAATAATTTAAATGAAAAAACATCATCCACATGCTCGGACATTAGCCGCTATTAACGCTCTCCTGAACTCAAACACAGATTTTGATATGTTTGTGAATGAATGGAAGATGATACTGTCGGAATGTTTGAATTTTTGTGAGAAGAATGCATGACTGTGTTAAATAAATTATAATAATATGTTTAAATAGTGTCAGTGGCTTCAGCCGTTCTATTTAAAATAAATAAATTAATAACATATTTCTAATAAATGATTTTGTTTAGGCTTTTGGAGAACATCTATGCGAGCTTTTGTACACCGATTGTGGAGAAGGCTCTGGGTAAGATTGAATATTTGGGTACTAAACATGCCTACGTATAATATTGTGTCATAAGCTAAGGATTCTAATGTAAACAAATATTTACAGGAATCAAATGCTTACACCAAAATCATTTATAAAAGGTAACAGCCAAATGGAACTACAAAAATGGTCCGGTAATCCTAAGAAGCTGAATCGTTTAGAATCATTGAAAGGTAATAAATACATTGTAATAATAAACCACAATATAAAATCTACGCAGACATTGTTTTAATAAATGAATAACCATTTTCAATTTAACAGGCAGTATTACAGATGCCACATCCATAGACAGTTTCGGTCCACTAAGCAACGTTCGTTTTGCGGTATTCGCTCTGGGTTCGAGCGCGTACCCGAATTTCTGTAACTTCGGTAAATACGTGGACAAGTTACTAGGTGACCTCGGAGGGGAACGAATCCACGACCTTGCCACCGGTGATGAGATGTGCGGCCAAGACCAGGCCTTCCGGAAGTGGGCCTCCGGTGTCTTCAACGTAAGTTGGAAATCACTCGTGACGAATTCATGCCGCCTCTACAATATGTTGGTCACTGAATGATTATGTCATGTGTTATTTGCATTGTAACAGATTCTGTGAGATGATAAAACAACCAGCTCAAATTAGTAATGTTTATGCAATTAAGTTTTTTGCTTAATAAAATATCATCAATCATTGATATACCAATCAGGAACTTATAATGCATAAAACACAATTAATAATGTGTTGCCAATCCGTTAATAAGAGACTATATTAATCATGTTACAAAAACAAAAGTATGCTAATTCACATGTTTATTTAAACAAATAATCTTCTAAATAGGTATCATGTGAAACCTTCTGTCTGGATGATGACGAAACATTACAAGAAGCTAAGCGAGCCCTTGGAACTGTTGCTCTCAGTGAAGAGACTGTACGCTTTGCCCCACCTGAAGTTCGTCCACCAACACTGCAAGTCGGTTTACAATCAGCTCTGAACAAAAAGTTCACACAATGCGTCGTGAAAGCCAACAAAGACTTAGGCCATGGTTCTTCTGCAAGGTCTACTATATTTATTGATATGGAACCAAAGGTAACAAATCTAATCATTTCTCATTCTGATGTACTGAGTAAAACAGTAAATATTTTAATTATAATCATTCATTTGCAGGAAGAGATTAAATATGATCCAGGAGATCACGTAGGAATAATTGCATGCAATCGCAAGGAGCTGGTGGATAGCATACTGATTAGATTGAAGGACGTCGATGATTATGACCAGCCTTTACAACTGCAACTTATGAAGGAAACACATACGTCAAGCGGTAAGAAATCCAACACACGTTTTACTACTGCCATTATATTTTTAGGAAATCATAAAAACGATATCAGAAATTAATACAATCCATAATAATTAACATGTAAAAAAATAAAATAAAATATAATTATTAAATTTTTATTTTTTTATTTTGTTATTTATTTAAATTATATGTTTTATAAAATAATCATATATAAAAGCCCTCTTCTTCTCTCCTACTTTTACTGTGGCCGATAACTACAATGATCATATTTTTGTACAACCTACCATCTAAGTTCACATGTGGACGCAATAAATATATTGAGTTTTGAAATTTTGAACAGGTCCAGTAAAATCATGGGAGCCACATGAGAGACTCCCAGTTATGAGCGTACGGGAACTGTTCACACGATTCTTGGACATCACGACACCGCCTACCACTATCTTACTGCAATACTTAGCAACCACCTGCGAAAATGAAGACGAGCGCAACCAACTTAACTCTCTTGCTACCGTGAGTATCCAAGTAATAAACACAGCGACGCATTTTTTTTTAAAGAATGTCAGTAATTTATCGTGAATAATATTTTATTATTTTGTATGATTGTATTTTGAATTATTTTAATGTTTTCGTGCTTGTCAAACTTGTTGTACAGTCGCCAACTCATCAAGATACACGAAACTGTACAATTTCTCTAAACGATTTCAAAACTTAAAATGTTGACGGTTAAGTTCAAAATCGAATGAGAAATTCTGACATTTTGTGGTAACTTGATGTGCTGGTGTACCTACCTAGATAATAAGTGAATTATGTGGTCTCTTATAGTTGGAAGCGCACACTTGTATTTATACCTGTTTATGTTAACATGCATGTAATTGTGTAGCCTCTGTTGGCGATCCAAGAAATAAATAAATAAATAAACAATTTTCTCTAGGAGCCCGGAGCCTACGAAGACTGGCGGCACTTCAATTTCCCAACTGTATCTGAAGTACTAGAACAATTCTCGTCAACTAGACCGAGCGCGTCTTTACTCGCTGCTCTCCTCTCACCTTTGCAGCCGAGATTCTACTCCATCTCGTCATCTCCTATAGCTCACCCAAAACGCCTTCACCTGACCGTTGCCGTCGTCGCATACCGAACTCAAGGTTAGTACACGTAAAACATAATTTTAACCTTTACTGTAAACAATCATGTCTCATAGTTTATTACTGCTCATTCCCACATACACTGACATCGCTGATTCCATTGAAATCCAGTTTACAATATGATCTAATTTTAAGTTAAACGACGTCCGCTCCAAACAATATGATAGATGAGTCGGCTGTAGTAGCGATATCAAAAAGGTTATTCAGTGTTATATTTATGATTTTCTATTTATGATGTGGTTAGTTGTAGTAAAACAATGATGTCATTTTCAAACAGATGGCGAAGGACCTCTCCATTATGGCGTTTGCTCAAATTATCTTATGGACCGTAAGCCTGGCGATGAAGTTTATCTTTTCATTAGAAGGTATTTGGGGGCTTATTTATTATTTGTTTAATAAATTTATTGTACTCAACATGCATTTATATAACTTAAAATTTCTTTTCTAGCGCTCCCAACTTCCACCTTCCTCAGGACTTGTCAGTTCCTCTGATTCTAATTGGCCCCGGAACTGGTATTGCTCCATTCCGTGGATTCTGGCACCACCGCCGAGCTCAACTCAATACTCGTAAGCGTCCAAGTGCTGGACCAGTTTGGCTGTTTTTCGGATGTCGGACGAATAGTATGGACTTGTATCGCGAAGAAAAGCAGCAGGCCATGAAAGATAAAGTTATTTCCAAAGTATTCCTGGCGTTGTCTCGGGAGGAGAACGTTCCTAAGGTAATTTTGATGATAAAAAGTTTAACATAGTATGCAGCAAAACAAATTTGGAGTATTTACTCATGGTTTCTTTCAGATGTATGTCCAAGACTTAGTAGAGCAAGAAGGACCCGAGATTCAAGATTTGTTGGTAAATAAAGGAGCTCACTTCTACGTCTGCGGTGATTGTAAAATGGCTGAAGACGTCCACCAAAAGCTTAAAGGCATTATTAAGAAACACGGTGACATGACTGATGAACAAGTGCAGAACTTCATGTATATGCTAAAGGTTTGTTAACATATTATTATTTGTATCATGACAATTATCCTCAGCAAACTTGCAATGGTTATCAATTTCCTCATTGTTATCCCGATTATGTACTAACCATATAATAACTGTTTTCCTTTTATCTTAATTACAAGCCTTGTGCTGGATGGGATTTCCCATCGGCAAAAATGATTAACTTCCATTCCTTATTAAGCCCTTCAGGGGATAGAATTTTCTAAAATCCTTCCTTTGCGCTCACTTTCGTTATTTAAGGAACTCTTGTGCCAAATTTCATGCTTCTACAACCTGTGGTTTAGGTTTTCTGTCAGCGTTGATTTGTCAGTGCCAACAGTTATATAATCTGATGCAGCTCTAAGCTACAGTTAAATACATTAATAAAATATTGTATTATTTTCTATTAACTTCACTTAGGAGGAGAACCGCTACCACGAGGACATCTTTGGCATCACGCTGCGCACCGCCGAAGTGCACTCCGCATCCCGGGAGTCAGCTCGCAGGAACCGAGTGGCCGCACAGCCATGACGCCGGTCCTCACGCTTTCACCCCAACTCTTCCACGCTCACCTAGCCTAACTCGCTTCGCAAACCAAACAACTACTACATATAACTCGATGACACCAAACGAATCCAGTGCTTTAATTTCAACGTTATCGTCAATCTCAAATCTAACAGCTTTTAATTTGCGATTTTTTTTTAGTATCGTCAATTTATATTGCTGATATTTCTGGTTCAAATAAGTCAATTACTCTACTTTGGCGAGCATAAGAATTTATTTGGGCCACTCGGCCGCCTACATAGGTTGTGCGTGTAATGGGTCTTGAAGTTACTGTACATAGTCTTCAATAGCTACTTCAGAGTTACATTCCATTTCAGTACTATTATTTTTGGATGCTTATGTTCAGAGGCAGCTGAAATGTTTATATTTTATAAAATTATTTTTAATGAATTCCAAGCAGGGTGATTTATATTTAATAACGCACAAAACGCATTACCATCTGATACGTTACTTTAAATGCTTCATTAATCGTTGAATTGTATCGATGGACTTCGAAACATTTCAGAATTATAAGAATTTACCAATTACATAGTATTTAGATGTAATTTTATTCCATTTAATATTAATAATATTTATAAAACTATAATGACTTTCATTGACGTCATAAAATAAAATATTGTCCACTTGTTGCTAACAAAATTTTAAAACATATTTTGTTAGTAGAGTATCATATAAAATTTTAACTAGTCTAGTTAGTTGGTAAATATTTTCAAAATTGTTTTTCGTTGATAAATCTCTATTACAACAACAACTCTACGTTGTAATGCCTTTATTGCCAAATATTGTACAGATTGGGTATAGTTATTTTATGCTATCAATGTAAATAAACGTATTTTAAGTTCTATTATAATCGTGAATGTTTTAAGTTTAAAATTTATATTTTACCTGAAATTATTTAGAGAAATGATCTAAAGAATAATTATTTTGTTTAAAATTTTTATCAATATTATCTACCAAACGACCATGTTTAACGCATATACTACTTACCTATATTAATTATAATATTAAATATGAGCAGCTATACTAATACCTAATGTTTATTCAAATGTATTTTATTCATATGTCCTTTATATTTGACTATTAGGTGTGAGTGTTGAATTTGTGATCCTTAAACTAGTCCTAAGAAATGTATTCATATTTTCTATTATTCATATTATGAGAATTTAATATACAAATAAAAAATCTTTTCTGATGTTACCTAATATTTCTATATTAAAATAGCATATAAAATATAATAACTGTCTTTGCCGGAAATTTACAAAATACGGATTTCATATCTTCTAAATTTAATCGAATGCACATTTGAGACTAATAACATTGTTGTTACTATCAAGTTCATATCACGCAAAATATTATCGTAACGCACTATTTCGTCTAATAATGAAAATTGTTCGGAAATGTTAAATGAAGAAATTATGATTGATTACGAAATATTTGTCTGTTATTGGTCAAATAAAGTTCCTTCGTATTCGAAAATGCAACAGAGTTTTTTATTTACTACTCCCTCATATTATGAATTCAGCACAAGTTTCATCAAAGGCGACTGAATCGAATATCAAAGATCTACTTCCTTTTGTTTTTCCTCCTATGGTTTCATATCAACCCAAACCTTTTATTATCACTTAACATTGTTGGTAGACACGTATATTTCAAGATATACATGGATTTTATAAATTCTAGATCATGCTTTTGTAAATCATAAAGGCCTCAATCACAAAATAATATTTATAAATAATGTATATTAATAATAATATTTATTATTTATACATAACATTGATCAGGCAGGGGGCGTAGTCCTTCCATAGTTCTAGGCAACCAATCCACTATAGCCACCCACGCCCATAGCCCAGTGTTTTTTTTCCATGTTCTGAAATAGTACTGCACCAACCTGGGATTTTTCTTGGGTGCACTTGCACAGTGCATAAATGGATAATCGTCGGTTGCTAAGGTCGGTTGCATCATTTCATCAATGTCAAACGGGCCTCTGCGAGTTGGCTTCAGCACCCCGTAAGCCTTCTAAAGAACCCTGGTCTCGAGATATGTCAAAGACATTTAAATAATTTATTAATATTTTTTATTTTTATAATATTACATAAAATGTAGAAAATGAGATGTGACATATTGCTGATAGTTTAAAATTTTGTGAACATAATCAACAGCATACAAACACCGACCTAAATGCAAATTAATTCGTACCAACTTTGATAATATCTGAAACAGCTTTTGGTGAGATATGCGAAAAAAAAAGATAAGACAAGAATTACCAGTTCGAATTTTATGATCTTGAAATTTTAAATTTAATTTCAAATGTAGGAAGACTTTAATCTGCCTAAGAACATTTTATATCAGAGGATAAGTGATGAGGTTTAGTAAATCTATGAGAATTTGCGAACGAAATGTTTCATTGTTGAAATTTATGCATTTTGCTCAATCACTTTTCATCCTTTAAGGTACATTGCTGTAGATCCTTGCACATCTATAATAGTCCTCCAGACTGAATTTTGGCCATGGCGAATAATCTCAGCGGAGACCAGCATTCGGCGCGGGAGATATTATAGTGCACTTTTATTACGTTTTATGTTTAAGGGCTGTATTTGCTATCTTAGGGGGACTTATTCATTGATATCCTTTATTTACAGGATTCTCTTTAAATCCTTATCTTGGACGGCAATCAAACACGACCGAAGAGAGATCAGGTGCAGGGCCAACGGCTTAACGTGTTTCCCGGGGTACGGGGTATCACATCGCTAACTCCCAAACTCCGGGCTTTTACTAAGAAATTCCTAATGAAAAAACCCAATAACACTTTGTCTGACGCGGGAATCGAACCCAGAACCCCACGCTCTGTAGTCGCACTTGCCACCATGAGACTAATAGTCAATAGGCTGTAAAATTTTAAAATTAAATCTAAAATCTATTGATCATTTGCTATCAAAGAAAATGATCAATATTTAAAGAGTAGGACCAACTCAAAGTAAGTGAAATTTAAGAAACAAATCAGTTTCAATTTGTATCTCTCGATCGGAATAAAGCTCATGCAAATCCCGGAAAAAAATCACCATTTGTAAACCGGTCTGGTAACACTGCAGCCCATGCTGATTTCTGCTAGTTATCAAAGTCTGATTATGCAGCATATTTAAAACTGGTAGCGGGCAGTCATTTCCTAGTCGGGGTCAAGTTGTTGTTACGTATAATAACAATAATAATAATAACCCCACCGCCGTATGTTACCGCCTCTATGTTGACGACGTGGTGGGACTTGCGTGCTCCGAATTCTAGGTCTGTGCCGGTAGAGCTTATTTTCTTTGACGGCACGGTTGGCGCAGTGGTTAAGCGATTGACTGCTGCGCTGCGTGTCGTGGGTTCGATTCCCGCACGGAAAAAATATTTGTATGACCTACAATTAGTTGTTCCGGGTCTGGCTGTTTGTGTATGTGAGTTTAAATGTTTGTAAACGCACCCACAATACAGGAGAAATTCTTAGTGCGGGGCAAGGTTTAAAAAAAAAAAAATTGCCGGAACGGATCTGAAGTGAAGAGCTAGACCAAGAGAGATATAGAAACCCGCAGCCTAGGGCAGCATGTCGCAAGCATGCCCCTCCGCCTGGGGGCGATATGGGAATGACCGGGAACACCTGGCCATTCCCGTCCGACACTGGTGGAGGCCTGTGCAATACAGGCAAGGGTGCCCCCGCACCCGTTGCCTGCTGGCCTCCACCTGGGACCCCGTGCCAGACGACCCCGCGTCCAGGCGCCTCTGGTCCCCCCGCGACGGGTCAGGTCAGTGGCCCCGCCGCCTACCACTTTTCGGCCGCAGAGGATAGGGAGAGCGGCCAACGCAATACCGACACTCCTCTTCCTCTGCGGCCCCACCGCGTCCGCCATTCAACGGTGGCGACCCCGTCGAGGCCGCGGAAGGTAGGGAGAACGGCTCACCGCAATACCGGCACTCCTCTCCCGCCGCGGCCTCCCACACTCAGCCGCGATGCCGCCCATTCGACATCGCGGCCCGCCTCAGTTGCGATGTCGCCGAAGCGGCACCGCAACCTACGGCCGCTACGTCATTGACTTAGCCGCAAAAGCCCTGACGAGCGGCCCCCTCCTCGGGTTCCTCTTAGCTTCACCGTGGCCCTCCAAGCCACGGCTACTGAGCCCCCCCGCCTCGACAATGCGGGGCCCCCCACCGGGGGGGCGATCCTGCAGTAGTCCTACACCAACCGGGGATTGTCCTTGGGTGCACTTGCATGTCTTGAACAGGGATAACTGTCGGTTGATGCCTCATTAATTAAATACGTCTAACGGACCTCTGTGATTTCGCTTCGGCCCCTCGTACGCCTTCCAAAAACCCGTCCCAAAAAATGACAAAGACGTAGAATAATACTATAAAAATAATAATAATACGTACGTATATTTCTGTTCCTTTCTTCTTGTCTGTTTATATGTGTATAAATAAATAGTTAAATAAATAAATATAATGTTGGTGCCTCCTCATCATTTAAAATTGTCTACGCGGCTCTGCGAGTTGGCCTTATACACCAAAGCAGGGCCCAGAGTTCAAAAAAAAAAAAAAAACTTTTATTTTCTTCTCTGTACTTAATGCTAATATTTGACAATAGTGCACAAACAAGGAGCAAACTTTGTGAGAGACTGGTTCCTGAAGTAGGTTTATAAAAAAACCTGTATTAAAAGATCAACAGATGTTAACCACGTATGTTAAATTCATCTTCTCTTTGGATCGCCATAAACTATAGAAGAAGACGTCATGCCGGGGAAATAATATTAACCAGTTTGCAAGTCTACTTGCCCAGTATGCACCAGCCGTACAGTCGGGGAAATTAATTTCTAAGCAAATTGACTACCAATTTAAATTGTTCGTATATTCAAATCACAACTGTGATTATTTGACAGTTGTATGAAATGGTTATAGAACGTAAAATTGACGTTCGGCGTAACTTTGCTCAATAATTCATTTTACTGACTGCACATTTGAGGATCGCCATTAGTGGAGCCATCAAAAAGAAGAATATTTATAACATTTGCAAATGGAAATACCAAAACTTAACAGGATAACATAAAAATTCATAAATATTAGTGATATTAATAATTGAATAAATATTAGTAACCTACATTTTTGTCTGTTTGTCTGGGCTTGTGGCTAAGTAATAACAGCCACACGGATCATTCGATCAGGTTAAGCTACGCTTACCACGGTTGTTCCATGGATGGGTGACTAAGACCCTCCGTGCCTCGGAAACCACGTTAAACCGTTGGTCCTGGCTGTCATTCGTGGATCTTTGACAGTCGTTACGGGTCGTCAGAAGCCCGAAAGTCTACGATATTCCTTGGTAAGACTGGCTGTCTTACCAAGGAATATCGTATTACCCAGTAACTGTATTGTGGAGGTCAGATAGGCAGTCGCTCCATGTAAAATACTGATACTCAGCTACACCCGGTAAGACTAGAAGCCGACCCCAACACAGTTGGGAAAAGTCTAGGCAGATGATGTTGTCTGTTTGTCTGGATGTTACGTTTTTTTTTTTTAAATCTATGTTCCGGATTGGCACAAAAACGGCTAAACGGATTTTGATGAAATTTGGCACACAACCATTTGGATAGTTGATCTGTTTTTGGCACACAACAATTTGGATAGTTGATCTGTTTTTATGTAGTAGATTCCTGTGGGTTATTTTCCGATATCTACGCGGGCAAAGCCGCGGCCAAAAGCTAGTTTTTTTTATTTTTCCGCATGCGTCATGATTTACGAATGACAAGACAATTCATATTTAATACTATTTTTTTAAATAGTGACGTCTTAATGACGTTGTAGTTACTGAAAGCGAATATGCTTCGGTTCACGTAGGCTTTTGTATTAAGTTATGCCCCAGCTTCTAAGAAAATGGTTAGAACGTGTTATTTTAGTGACGAAAGACTAGAAATGTATTTGTAAACTTTACCTTGTATAAATAGAATAATAATCTATACTTATTTGAGTTTTTCAATATTGTCTATATTCCATTTGAACTATGATTAGAAATTTAAATGAACATTTTTTACAGTACGTTCGATTTTAACTTCTATTCCGTAACCATAAGGGTGGCATTAAAACCAAAAAAGGGGTTACAATACCACCTGTTTACTGCAGCTGCCATTTGTCATGCTACCAGCGCAATAGAAGTCAAAATCGGTTGAACGGACTGTAAAAAAGGTTTATTTAAATATAAATCTTATTTCAAATGGAGTATAGTTATTGTTACAATGGCTACTGGTATGGCTGGTTGAACTGCAGTGCTATTCTGTAAAAAAAAACTCACCGTGAAGACACAGGTGAAGTGAGCTGTCATTCCATTGATGCTAGGGATTGACACTGTGTATTGATGCTCACTTCACTTGAGTTTTCACGGTGAGATTTTTACAGAATAGATTGGCTGGTATGGTTGTAGTGGCCAGTTTTTATCTATGCACTGCCTGGAGGTGGTGAAACAGGTTTTATGTTCAGGTTTATTACAGAAAAAAAGAATAAACTTTATTTGGTCCCAGCTCGTGAAACACAAAATGCAAATAGCAAAAAAAAGTGAACGTTATGTTTTAATAGGATAGTGTGTGCCTCACGGCTGCGCAAAATAGTAGTTTATGACCCTATTGCATAATGAGGGGTATTAAAATACGAGTGTGTTTAAAAACCGAGCTTTTTAATACCTAGTTATGTGCAGTTTCATACACTACTTTATCTACTCTCATAGATTGGGATTGAACCTACTAAATAAGAGATCAAAGTTAAAAGCGTAAGAAATTCCTACAGCAAAACGTATGGCGCCAAAAGCCAGCACACCAGCGCGCATGCACTAAAGCGAGGGCTACCACAGACTAGTAAAAATTGGAATCAAAACTTTTTTGTAATGCTATAAAAATGGCGCGCCATTAAGTCCATAAAGCCATAAAGCTGGATCCACACACAGTCGGCGGCCTGCCGCCAGGTGCGACACATAATTATAGAAGCCGGACTCTGTGTGGATCCAACTTAAGTCATTCCATTAGAAAAAAAAAATGATAGAAACTTCTTGGTTAACTTCTTTGATTTACCTTGTATCGTAATGGTAAAAAAAATATGTTTTTAACATTATTTTGTTATATAAAAAGTGTTGTAATATGATTCTATTTTTAAATTTCGGTATTGTGTTTAAAAAGTATGTCAATATAAACTCGTTTTGAAGTTTATAATACAAATTTTACGATATGAGGGTAGATAAAGGTTCTTTTCAGCATTATGGGCCAGACAGGTGCTGTCTGACTGGTTTTCTAATGAACCTTTTAGGGATAAATGACACGTACAGAACCCGGGCGTTAAACATAATGCCAAGCAAATTCTTTATTTACCAAGTTGTTATCTCCACATTGCATAGGTATCATTATTCCTGGGGCCCAAGTCTGCTATTTTTATAAATTCGTCACTCCAACACGATCCCATTGTCATTTTGTTAAAAGTTCGTAGTCTGCTAAATTCATAATGGCCGATCATTGGTCGGTCAATGGTCTCGTAATAGAATTGTAATGGCATTTTGGACATTTATTCATGCCAGATTTCATTTATATATTTTTTTACATGTTATTTATTGGTGTTATAAGCAATCTGAAGTAGTAGGAAGTTGAAAGTTTGGTAGGAAGTTTCATTTGTCATTATGTACTAGATTACCAATTCTTTCAATGGAGTGTCAGTGGCTGACCATTAAAAAGTCATAATGACGCCATTATATTAGTAGATTACCAAACTTGTCAAAATCAACAATTAATAACCATTCTGACACTATAGTAATAGCAGACTTGAGGCCCTGGTCTGTACCTATATTTCAATGCAGGTGATCATTCAACGGGCAGCTTAGAATACTACTACCTACCTATCTATATAGGGCTTTCAGGATTCAAACAGCGAATACATAGGATCAGTCTCGAAAGCCGATTAAATATAAACGCTTGATTTACCGGGCCATTGGGTGTAACGATCTTGGACTCTGTTTCTTTATTTTAATTTATTTAGTTATTTATAGGAGAACCAACAGCTATAATAGATGGATAACAATTGTATATGAAACATTGAGCCAATTACAGGTTCTCACGGGTAAAAACAGAAAAAGCAGAAAAAATCTGATCACTAACAAGCACGATAGAAAAGATTATAAATATACGCACTATGCACTTCTAAAGAAGTCAGCATTCAGCTGGAAGCGAATAATAAGACTATTACGACTTTGATGACTATTTGTAGAAATAACTATTTGGTGATTCGAGAGAATTAACTGTCTCTGTGTTCTAGTGGTCTTGGTATGTAAATGGATCAACCGCGGCTAGCGTAGCTTTACCCGATCGTTCGACCCGCACGACTGTATTTTTTTTTTTGTTTAAAGCCTTGTCCCTCACTAGGAATTTCTCCTGTATTGTGGGTGCGTTTACAAACATTAAAACTCACATACAAAAACAGCCAGACCCGGAACAATTCATACAAATATCCCAAGCCACAAGAACATTTAAGTTAAAAGTAGATTGGGGTAAGCTGTGCTGCAACGTAATGCGTTGCAAAAATCCTCCTTCATAACTTTCGTACATTTTCTATGAACCAACGCGTGGTACAGGCGTGGCGCCCTATTTTGCGACTGTAATGTACGCTTGGCTTTAAAAGTTGGTAACAACAACCACACTAGGGCCTCTGAACTGTAGGTTAGGTTAGGCTAGAACTGTGACTACACAACGCATGAGCCGAGCGAGCGTAGCGAGTGTGCCGCAGTAGCGGCCGGCGAGTGCCAGAAATGGTACTCCCTTTCTTCTCCTAAAATAATAGACTTAAGTATTGCAAGGTAGGCATTTTGGTTCATAGTCAGAATAAGGTTTAGTTCAATACTGTATAGACATATTGCAAGGTAGGCATTGTGCTTCCTAGTCAATATAAGGTTTAGGCAATACTTGGCATAGACGTTTTGATTTCTAGTCAGCATAATCATAAAGGGAAGGGACATGACCCTGAGTTCAGTTAAACCGGAAATTTTAGAAGGTGTGACGTGTCATAGCTTTCTCATACGTCAACGTTGACATTTAGATGAGATATTCATAGAACTAGAGCAGGAAATGTTAGAACTTATCTCATGAAGAATCTACTTCTACAAAGAATGTATGTAGTACCTTTCCAAATATCATGTCTGACTGTGACAAATCCAGTTCAAGACCAGTCTACTTATTAGATAAGTTTTTGTTCGTCATACATGTGCCTAAGCTTGGTAATTTTGTTTTTTTTTTCCAAGAAGCTTTTGGCCTTTCTTTTGGCTTTAGAGTTTTCGAAGTTCTTTTTTTTTGAGTTATTGAGCTTTTTTTTTGTGGCTTTTGATCTAAAATATTTAAGTACATTTGCAAATAAAATAATACATAAATATAGAAAGGCGATATGTTAGTATCTTATTCGCGATCTCCTGACTTTGATTGTAAGTTAAAACTTGCTCCTACTAGTGCCACTGTTACATACCTACAAGATTTTGTCCCTTTAGGTGTAATGGAACAAAAGCCCAGATGCAAGGTGGTTATGTATCGAAATACAAGGAAACAATAAACTGTTTGAAATAACATATATTTATAAAAATACTCCTCCTTAAAACAACATACGGTAGCCTTTAGGGGTCTACCGCAATAATAATTTATTACATCAAACACTTATATTTAAGTTATCCTGTATAATGGTAGGTGACTATACCTGTCACTTATTAATGCCAGCCAGCTTAAACTTCAGAAGAAAGAACTAAAGTCGTGGTGAGTTGAGATCTCCTTAATATAAAATTAAAAAAATATATTATGTTTCCTTGGAGTTGAGTTGGAGGCTTCCTTTCTCCTACCCTTTTGCTGTGCCCTACAGGGTCCCTAATGATTTAAATTATATAGTTACCAACTAAGCACACATTATGGTAAAGCAATAAAGATATTGAGTATTGTCATGAAACGTCTTTCAGTTTGGTAAGCAGGGGTCACTTGCTAGAACCGCATGCAACGAATTTTTTATTGACCGCAGGTAATTTCGATAAAACTCCATTCGATAACCTTCATCAAAATTACCTTTTGTCAACTTCAGTTGCATTAATAAAATAATAAAAAAAAAGGAACTTATTCTGATCCCGTTTCTTCAAACAATAACAAACCATAAGTAAAATTTTATGACGTGTAAATAAATCCTTACTAATATTATAAATGTGAAAGTAACTCTGTCTGTCTGTCTGTCTATCTGTTTGTCTGAATGTTACGTTTTCACGCCTAAACCGTTGAACCGATCGTCATGAAATTTAGTAGAGATATAGCCTGGGATATGGAGAAGGACATAGGCTACTTTTTTACGCGATAACCGACATCTACGCGAGCGGAGCCGCGGGTAAAAGCTAGTACTAGATATAATTATTATCTCGCCACTTAAGTGATCACCACTCAGCTTTTCGATGTGATTATCATGATGTTCGATAACAATAACATGGAACACATTAAGATATGAAAATTCGTTGAATATGAATCATTATTACATGCTAATAAAAGCCATTTTAATGCATTTCGATATTGAGGAAAGACGATAAATATATACCAAAAAACTGCAGTTTGACACGCATTCAGCGTGAGAACAAAACCATTTTCCCCGTGTCATTCTGAGAAAAACCACCCAAGTGCATGTCGGGTCATGCACAAAGATGAGTTCCGTAGTTGGGATGAATTTATCCCAAGAGCAAACTTAACTTAAGCTTAACTTAACTTAGCATACGTAAGTTTGTAATCGCAATTTTTAATAATTAATGGATGAGACATAAGAGACATAATTATCTGTAAAATATGTACATACTATAATGCAAGAATTTAAACTATGGTTTTCTGAATAAGTTTAAAATGCACTAACGAATACTAAATAAGTCTTTTTATACGACTGCCCACAAAAGGAGTGTTGGTTTTTCACGGGTATTTATGTGATTGGATAGAAAAAGATGGAATCTTATTTCCAGCAACTAGCTACATCTTTATGACTGACCAACTCCTTGAAAATTCAAAAGCGCCGTAATTGGTTTATTTGAAATAACTGCTTTAAGTGAGTAGAGTCAGAATATCATCATCATCATTTGAGCCGAAAGTCGTCCACTGCTGGACTTAGGCCTCCCCCAAAAGGGGGGGAATTTACCATAATCGCCACGTTTAGCAGGCGGGTTGGCGATCGCAGTATGGTGTTAAAAATGCATAGAGAACGCTGCTGGCCATTCTCTAGTAAGTCCCTTAGTCGCCGTTTACGAAACCCACGGGAGGAAATGGGGTCAGAATATAGATAGAATATGGTCACAAAGTAGGATTCAGTAGATTCTCTAAAGCAGTATTACGCCTTAGCGCCTATACAAAATTACCTTGAATTATGATTTTCCGAGTTATTAGTGAGACCACTCATAAAGTACCTAATCATAATTAATGAGCAGTACAGTGTTAATTTTGTTTTATAAGTGTAAAGTATTATGAAATAGATATATCTTATCTCAAAATTGCAATCATTATTCCACGAGAAAATCGCTTTTGAATTTTGCTGAGTCAACCGTTACTGGGCGATACCCCTTGGTAAGGCTGGTTGTCAGAATTTTGGACTTTTGACTACCCGTAACTACTGTCAAATATCTACGAATGACTGCCGGGACCATCGGCTTAACGTGATTTCCGAAGCTCGGTCTCGATACGTAACGGATGGTCATCATCCACGAACCGACCGCTGTAAGCATACTTAACCTTCGGCCTAGAGCCTAAGTGTTTACATACAGGAAAAGTTTTAACCAGCGCGCAATTTTTTTTTTGGTGTATCACTATCTGTAATAGAATAAATTTCCATTATTTGTTCTATACTTTTTTTTTATAAAAAAAAATTGTTTGTCTGTAAAGTTGGTTTACGGACGATAGTTTAACGTGACAACGTCATAACAAAACATTGATGCGGCGCAAACGTACAATGAGCGTAACGGGACTTTTCGTGCATGCAGCCGGCAGTGCATTCATCGATTTATTAGACGTTGTCACGTCAAAGAATATTAAAATTGCGATTAATAACCTGCTTAAACCCCTACATCGGCGAACTGCGTTCCGCTTTACTGCACGCGCTGTCGCACGGCGTGTATCCAATAAACTAGTATCAAAATAAACATCTTTCGTTAACGATAATTTAATTTGTTTGTACTAAGACGCATCAAAATAAGAAATAGGTGGTTAATAAAACTCGTTTAAGTTTAATTTGGCAAAATTTGCGCACTGGTTAATTTTTTTTCCTGTATATAGTGTTCGAGACTGAACACTGTTGCAATGATGACTTGTAAATATTATATGTATAGGGTGTTTATACAACCAATATTTACAAGTCATAATTGAGTAATTGTTTAGTCACTGTTAGGCACATCACTGTGTACGGATTATGGGAGTTACCTGCAGTGTCCCTGTACCAGGAAATGTGATTAGTTTATTTGAGATGGTTGATTTTATTTATGTTTTCCCGGTATACAGGGTCACACACACACAAACACTAACAACCTCTCAGGAGTATAAATATTACTAACATTATAAAACAACAACTTTTTCACTTCAGTAGCTCAAACATGTAGGTTTTGCTGGATGAAATCAGTGAGCAAAATGCGATTTTGCTCACTGAGTGAGACCAAGTAGGTACCTTATATATTTTTTTTTTTCAGTAAACGGCGAATATCTTATTCAGCCTTGGGTTAATCATACAATTCGAAACATTCACACTCTATCTCTTTCCCGCCATTAGAAAGAAAGAGAGACAAAGACCAGCCCTTTCGAAGTACCGATTTTGAATTCGACCTCAAAGACGAACACGTTCAGAATTTCGTACTAACTAAAGACATTTTGCAAAACGATAATTATGTCTTTTAATGTAATTTATTGAATTTTTAACTTATTGTTGTATTTAAACGAAAATAAGTATTTACTGCAAATAAAACTGATATTTAACCTGTAAATATTTATTATCTCCTAAAGTGTTCTCGCGGTTTGTTCCCACTAGTTCTACTGAACAGTTCTACGTAGAACTAATGAGATATTTTTTCTCACTAGTACTACGATATTAGGTATAACAAAATAGCAGAACTATTGGGATTCTCTATTCCCTCTATTCCAACTTGTTCTACTGAACAGTTCCACGGTAGAACTAATGGGAGTTTTTGTTTTGTTCTCACTAGTACTACGATATACTATATTACAAAATAGTACAACTAGTGGGAGTCTCTATTTCCCACTTGATCTACCTGTTCCATCGTTAGAACTAATGGGATATCGCTGCTGAAGTGAAAAGTTATGTGTGTTACACGAGAGCAAAGTTTTTTGCATCTCGTGCCTCTGAATATCTCGCCACACTCAGGATTCAAAATCAGCACTTGCAGCAAAAAACGTCTTTGCTCTCTTGTTGCACAAATAACTATTGTTCTATGACTTTTTATAATTCATCAATTGTAATTTATCACATTTTCATAAAAAAAAGAAAAAACAAATTCAACGCTCTAAATGTTACGAACTCTATGCGTAACAAAACAAACTGCCGTGTCTAGTGCAAAAGGAAAAGCAAAGGAGTGGAACTCTCTGCCTGCGTCTGTGTTTCCGAACGCATACAACCCTAATCTATTCAAAGTGAGAGTGAACAGGCTTCTTCTGGGTAAGCTCACTCCATCGTCGACTTTGTCTCTGTCACCTCTGACCTAGACTAGAGTCAAGAGCAAACCCATGGTAAAATAAAAAAAGGCAAGGGCGACAGTACACGATAGGCGTAGGTAGGTCCGTACAACAAAATACAGAATTGAAATGTGTTAGATAGAACAACGAAATCTGGAAGGTTTGTTTTTAAACGATTGTTTTTGTATTTTTGGTTTTGTAAAAAGTCATAGAACAAAAGTTATTGTTTATGATGTGAGTAATACAGACCTACAAGGTTGTTAGTATTTTACGAATAACCCTGTATATTGGCAGTTTTCTGTATGTCATAAGGATCTCCAAATCTGGTTGCGTCGACATTGCGTTTAAGACTAAATGAGAATAGGTAAAAGGTAAATTGATGAATCGATGATTCACTATATAGTCGATCTGTTTAGGGTTCCGTAGTCAACAAGGAACCCATATAGTTTCGCCATGTCCGTCCGTCTGTCTGTCCGCGGCATATGTCTGAGACTCTTAGTAATAGAAAGCTGTAATATTATACAAAGTATATAATGTAATGAAACTATACATATTAATCACGCTGCCAAAGTGGTAAACTAATATTTGGAAAAAAAAAAATACGGTACCTACCGTGCACGTAGTGGGGATGATATATGATAATTTTATTTAAAGTCAAGTGTGCCCCCTGTCAACTAAATAGTTGGTTATGGATATGTGAAAAAATTCACGGTAGTAGTATATTTAAAACGAAGTTAAGGTGACGGTAACTGAGTTTTAATGATTTTATACTGAAGATCACATCTAAACCCACTCGTTTAGAAGTGATCTTCAGTATTATGTTTATATTACATAGTGAAATTAATTTGTGAAGTTATGACTAACGCGGATAAAAAACTGAGAATCAGGCTTCAGAAAAATACACTTGATAAATTTTGTCTATCAAGCGTATTTTTCAGTAACCTTAGATAGATAGATAGATAGATAGAATACTCTTTATTATGTACACCATAAAAATTACAGATATAAATGTAGAACTGTTACATAGGGTCTCACAATGGGCGGTCTTATCGCTAAAAGTGATCTTTTACAGACAACCTTTGGATGGATCAAAAAGTAGAAGGAGAGACAATACTGCAGGTAGTCAGTGGTGTACCACTTACATATATACAATAAATATACATACTCAAAGCATCAGCGCTCCCGGATGGGCGAGTCCTATTACTGGCTGAACGTGCGTCGCGTTGCGTGAGCTCAGTACAGAACATGCAAGCTAACCACTCATAGTCACTGGCATATATCTGGGCCTTAAAAGGAAAACTCACAGCTAAGTAGGCTTCACAAGTTAACGAGTCGACCAACTTATATTTGCAGTTAAAATGTATGGGATAACATGTTTTTCAACTATAATGTTAAGTTTGTTGTGGGATAAATTCATCCCAACTACGAAACCCTTAATTGTGAGTAATCCGACACGCACTTGACCAGTTTTTTACCTACTAGATCCACAGATTGTCTGGTAGGGAAAGGTCAACGTAATACGATTTAGTAATCCTACGGATTCATCAAGTTAGGTAAGTTTGATAATATTTAAGTTAGGTAGTAATGTCCAATTAGAATAAGTTCTAATTCAGAACAAAGAACAAGAACGCCTGAAAATACTAAATTAATTTCGATCTCCAAACTACTAGCATACATTCAATATGATTGACATACTAATAAAAAGGTAGGTAGGTAGGTAGTCCGGGATGTACCGACCATGATCTCATCCTGTCCAACTTTGTGCGTCTTTGATTAATTCGCGATTAACTAGCGATAACATAGGTAGCTTGTTGAACTAAATGTAGAACGTTGTATAACGCCCAATAATTGGGTTTTGTGTCCCACTGCGTCATTAGAACTTCCCATAACCGTCAAATGATTTGTGCTTGATAAGAGCAGTTGTAAGTAAATATTGGCACGATGATATGACGAGCAAGTTTAATGGAATATATGACTGTTGATTTTGGTATCTATTAATTGACAAGTTGCGCCTATTATCATCATCATCAGCCTATAACAGTCCACTGCTGGACATAGGCATCTCCAATGGCACGGCATTCAGCTCAATTCTCGGCAACTATCATCCAGCTGCTACCAACAACCCAGATCGTCGCTCCACCTAGCCTGAGGGCGTCCTACCTTACGTTTGCCGATTCGCGGTCTCCACTCAAGAACACGTCTACCTAACGGTCATCGTTTCTACGGCTAATATGGCCGGCCCATTTCCACTTCAGCTTGCTTATTCTGTGAGCTATGCCGACAACTTTGGTTCTCTGCCGGATCACCGCGTTGCGGATTCGATCCCTCAGAGAGACTCCAAGCATAGCCCGTTCTATAGCACGCTGAGCGACCTTGAATTTATGGACCAGCCGTACCTTGAGTGTTCACGTTTCGGCTCCGTAAGTCATAATAGGCAGGACGCACTGACTTGGTCTTTAGGCTTTGTGGAATACGCGACGAGAAATCTCGACGAAGCTTCTCAAACGCTGCCCAGCCAAGCTGAACTCTTCTGTTAACCTCCCTCTCAAAGTTGTTCTTACCAAACTGCAGAGTTTGCCCAAGGTAAACGTATTTTCGGTAAGTTGCGCCCACAAAACAAGCATCAGTAAAGCATGGGTGTCTTAGGGAAGTGGTTCCATCATAATAAAACGTACCTAATGAAAATTTGTCAATTTCACCAGTATTTGACATTAAGGTGTAAAAAAGCTCTGTACCTATTTGGATTTATTGTGTGACCGTTCACCGCTTCTCAGGAAACTTGAAGGCGAGCTTTCGTATAGCATGTTGGTGAACATTCCTTTGCCAAGTCAGTCATTTGCTTACGAACTGTAATTAAATGACATCGTTTATTCTGTAAATAGGATAGCGGAATCACTTTTACACGTCATATTAAAAAAATAAGCTAGATGGAGTCGACATTTCCTATCCGACTACCCCTGAGAAGAAAGGGCGAAACAAATTCAGGGATCAGTCTTTTTAAAAGTCCAGACATAATCTTTGTCAGAATGATCTGACAAAGATTATGTCTGGACTTTTAAAAAGACGAATAAATATTTTATCTATCTATCTAACATGAGTTAGATAGATAGATAAAATATTTATTCAGTACAGACAAAAGACATAGCACAACACACAAGAGCGCAATTAAACGACAAAAAACGACAAGAAAAACATACATAAAGAAATAGTGTGATACTATGACATAATTCAATCAGATAACAAATATACAAGGTGCGGTGTGCGTCTCAAGGTTGTACCAAATGGGAGTCCAGCTCAGCATGCGTCAGGCATATACCTGACACTGATATTCTGGTGGATCCCTGCAGTGACATACGGACGTCGAGCAGACGAGATAAATTGCGTCACACGCCATCCACGTTAGGACCATGTGGATACAAGTCTGAATGGTCTTCGAGGAAAGAACTACACTATAAGAGATTCGAAAGCGGTGTTTGAACGACGTCCTCGCCGGAGCAAATTCGTGATGGAGTGCGAGCTTTGTAATGGTCGGTACAACATCAATCAAACAACTCAGCCTGTCGCAGTCCTCTGCTAGTCATAGGCCTCTCCTAGGCTGCGCCAAAACACCATGATCCTGCCTTCCACTTCCAGTCTGTCCAAGCCGTCTCAAATCCGGGTAAACTTACCCATTGCTAAAATGCTCGAAGTCGAATGTTCAAATGCTGGCGGATTACCTTTTATTCAAACTCAACCTCAAAGCATTTATTCCAAATAAACCATTTACTTTTGAATTGTCAAAGAGTCGGTCAGTAAGTCAGAAAATTGAAGCTGGTTGCCCATTTCAAAACGTAGATGTCTATGGAGAAGAACGGGCAAGAAACTCCAAGGACACTCTTTTAAAACAAGATATTACAAAATCTTGGGTACATTATTCTTGTTGCTTCTACATGTGAGACAATGTAAAAAAAAAAAAAAAAAACAATTCAAAATATAAAATTAAAAATAGGCCCTGGCAGTTAAAAGATGACCAGTCTCAACTGACGGCGCCCGTTCACGAACACGACGCGTGGATTAGCACCATTCAGCTCAACCATTTTGTAGGGAACCACACGTGCCACCATCAGTGAGACATTTAAGTGAGCATGACACACTTTCAACTGTCATGCTTTTTCAAGTCAAGTCAACATACATCATAATAACATAATAAACGGCTCCATGGTACTGACATTTACAAAATAAACAAAATGCTTCTAAATTATACAAAACTATAGTTTGTAATGTATTTGAGAGATGAATAAAAATTTACTACCAAAAATGAAAGAAAGTTATTATTATCTATTGGAGTATTCAACAATTTAAACATAATTAAATAAAAAATAAACATTATGATCGTAATGTCAGAAAATTATATTGACTTTAAGGTTTAGCTTAAAGGCGTGATCATAATTTTGAACTTTATTAACAGCGTTTTATGAGTTACTCAAAGCTTTTTCGCTGATTATTGAGCTCAAAGTATCTAAGAATTGTAAAAAGCAGCTTTAGCGACAGGTTAAGTGTAAACAGCTTTCGCTAAAGGTGAACTTTCGTATTCCAAGGTAATAAAATTGTACTTTCTTGCCATTTACATTAAGTCTTACTACTTACCCGAGAAAATGACGACGAAAACAACGCTTAGGCTGCGGAAACCTCGTATTGAGTTTTCATATCAAAGGATATTTCTGGCAATCTATGTAAAGCAGCGTTTTCCTTAAGCAACAAAACTTCTGCTAGACATGTCAGGGTGCGTTCAGAATTTCAGATAGCTACTTAACTGCATTGTACGTGTATCTATTGTGTTTATACTTGCATGTTGCTATCAGACATTTTGCCTTATCTATCCATCTCCACTAGGAATTTCTCAGTAGTATTCCGATGTTTGGATTTGCTCCCAGTTGATGGTGTAGCGGTATCTACAACGCCATATGCGAACTACGCATCAAATCCCTGACGTCACAGAAATCCTGCATTGCGCAAGCAGAATTTTCCGCGTCACTGGTATAATAAATAATAATAATAATACAATTTATTTCAGGCAACATAGGCCCATAGAAACATACTTTAACCTAAACATACATATTTTAATATAAAACTTAGTACTTCACTTAGCACTAGCTGCACTTTGTACTGTCCTGTGGAACTTGTCCGCGGAAGTGACGGAACACCACGTCCTGCGGCCAAAAGTCATCTTCCATGATGATGGGCACATACAGATTCGGAACACGCACGATGAACACCTTGAAGTTGACGTTCCGGTGCGATTCCATTAACTGCACCCTCGGCGTGTACGTTGTCCTTTGGCGCACGTACTCCTCAACGTCCTCCGCCTTAGTGGTGTAGTGCAGGCGGGAGATGTACACCGGTGTGTTCGACTTTGCGGCACGCAGACTCACTTCGGGCTCCGGAGGAGCTTTGCCGCAGCGGTTCTTGTTCGTTCGCGAACACGCGCTTCCTCCTTTGCACCGTCACGATACCATCATCATTATCAGCCCTTTTCAGCGCCTTTTCTGGCATGGGCTTGATACTAGGAGCGCCAGGGGCACTCGCGGTGACGCTAGCGAAATCCCTTTGGAGGGGTTTCGCCAGGGCTGCACACACTGCAACGTCCCGACATCAACCGGTCTAGTCGGAGGATCCTCCCTTTTCTATAGAGGGTGAGTGAACTTTACACCATGTTCCTCATACCTCTATAATGGCAATAGACTCGCTCTCTAGGTTTTTTCATTCAAGGTTCCGTGTCATTCATCTCGTATTTGTATTACTGATACCGGTGGGAGTTGTTATTGTCAAAACGTGCGGTTCCGGTGTTCATTATGTTTCGTCAGACAAATCTTAATTAACCGTAATACCATTCCATTGTTCTATTTTATTGACCTGTGACTAGGTTTTGAAAAATACTGTATATCTATTATTGAAATCAAGAGGGTATTTGGATGGAACACGTTTATTAACATCACAATTAATTTATATAGGGTGTATCTATTCAAACACGAAATATTTTTAGAGATAAAAGGGGTAAAGAAGCCATGGAAATGATAAGTAAGTAAAGGGTTTTTTTGAAAAATGTCTCAAGCGATTTTAAAATTATAATAATTATATAAAACACTTAGATAAAAAAAAAATCGCTGCTATATATTTTTTTTTTGCTTAAAATATTTCGTGTATGAATAGATGAGATCCATAAATAAGGTGTATCTAATCAAACATGAAATATTTTAAGAGAATCATCTACAGGTGGTAAAAAAGCCAAAGCAGCGAAAAAAATTTTTTTTTCTAAGTGTTTTATATTTTTACATAATTGTTATAATTTTAAAATTGCTTGAGACGTTTCGCAAAAAAACCTTGACTTACTTATTCTATGAATGACACGCCCGGACGCGGCTGCGGTGGCGGCACGAGCGCGGTGAATTTTGATAATTAGTGAGTATTAATCATCATATCAAGTAATTTTTGTTTTTTTTTTATTTTTATTAACCTAACTACTCAGATTTTTGCCCCAGCTGGGAATCAAAGCCGGGACTTCTTTGTCTGAGACAGGTGGTCTAACCACTAGATCACAGAGGTGATTAAAATTTTATTTCATAAACTCAAGTCAATATTAGCGGCTTATCTGTCCCAGGTATAATCCAATGGAGTCGATCATATTATAAAATGGATGCTCATTCATTCGAGTAGCTTTACTGTTCAGGACAAATATCGTCTTAGGCCCGTATTAGAGAACTTCACTCAATACTCAGGCATTACTTAAAACTAGATTCAAGCCATTTGATTGGTGAAACTAGTTTTAAGTTGTTGAAACCTACATTGTACGTTAATCAGAAAACTGGCCAATTTTAGAAGGATATTTAAAAAAAAACTACTTTGACTTTTATATTCCCTATTGTTTTCCTTATTTTATTGTCTGTTATTGTTAATACATGACTGAGCTCCTGGATTTACCTGTTTTATTTACTTCTACCGACTTCTGCTACTCTGTGTGGGCCTCTTTTTAGAGGCCCACACAGAGTAGCATTACTTATGTGGGCTTTTGCCCACATAAGTAATGCTTGAGTATTGAGTGACCTTCTGTGTCCGGGACCTGGGACATTTTTGCAAACGGAACTACACCAACTGTTTTTTGGACGACACAAAAAACTAGCTCGATCCTGTGCTGTGGACTTTACGCCAATTAAGTACATAGAAATGATGGAACGCAATACAAACAATGACATATACACGAACAGAACAACGGTGATTTCCTACTAACCTTTGATTACTTTCTAATTATTTTCGACTGGCTCTAAGTACCGATCCGGATTAGTGGCCGTATAGTTTGTCTACCTGATAATGCCTCTACGTCACCTTGATCTGCGTTGATAAAGTCCGTCATTAATTCGGTCGAGTCACAGGCAAGCGGCGCGGGCGCGCGGTGCTGATCGTGTAATTGTTGTTATTTTTTGCGGACGCTACTTAGAATGCCCAGTGCTCGGTTGTCGAGACAACAGATTTCAGTTCTCGTCCGGATTTGCTGCGGTATGCATATATATTATGCTGCACACGCCGCGTCCGCCAGTTAGACCGTTACAGACGCGAGAGACAATTCAGTGATCGACTTTTCGATAGACATTTTGTAATCATTGTTTTAAAAACGGTTCGGTAAAATGGCGCAGCATAACGGCCATTTTACACCGGCGGTTTGTCCCTTCAGTGGTGAAAGTGTTCAAATGAATGGAGATGCGGAGAAGACAGTGAAGCCACCTCTTCGTATAAAAGTTGCTCAGCCGATTGAACTGGAGAATCATGTCATTGATGGATATGAAAACTTCGATACTCTACATTCTCAAATCGACGAGGTGTCGAGTAGCTTCGTAAGTATTTTTTTTTTTAAGTTTTTAATTTTTTTTATTGTGTTTTTGTCTAAGTTCTCTCGGAATTTTTTAAAGTCGAAGAAATAAAAATTAAAATAAAAATACTATTTTTACTATTTGAAAATTTCGCTAAGTTTTAGTTTGTAATTAAACTTCATAATTATTGGCTGAGCGAAAGGGGAAACATTTAAAACTTTTATCTAAATTCAAATTAATTTTAATCTATCTATGATCTGACCAAGATTATGTCTGGACTTTCAAAGAGTCTTTGACCCCTGAGTTGGCTGCGCTATTTTTTTTTCAGGGGTAGTCAGATGATAGAAAATGTCGACTCCATCTAGCTTATTTCTTTTTTAATATGACGAGTAAAAGCGATTCCGTTATACTATTTACAGAATAAACAATTTAATTTAATCGATGCAAACTTTTAGTCATCAAAAACAGAGTTGATCATTAGCAAACCTACATGAACGGGCGCAATAAAATTAGTATAATGGAGTTAATTTATCAGCTACATCCTTATAATATATTCAACAAACATTACAGAACAAATGATAACACAAATTATTGTAGAAACAGGGAAGTTTAAATTGTTTAACAGCTGTTTTTGTATCGGAAAATTTATCTCAATAAATCGTGAGTCTTCGTTGATAAAATCTTAGAGATCCACTATTATTCGTAACAACTGATTGGTAGAGATAAGCGGTTTTTCTTTGATCATGTAGATAAATCTTATCTATAAACTGCGTGTTAACAGACTTCAGATTTCACTCGGATCATGACTTATAAAATACCTACTAGAACATTCGATTTTTAAAGAAACTTGTTTGGTAAAAAAGAGTTAAGGGTCCGAGCACGAAAAAAAATCGTTTTTGTCAATTTCTTATCTAATTGTCAGAAAACTAGAAATAATCGAAACATTAAGTCTGTGTAACTATAAAAGTACAGTTTTCATGGTGCTAAACCTATCGTGTCAGTCACAGCAGCTTTTAATAGTTTCATCATTTTTGTGCTCTCCAAAATATAGTTTATTTCGCCATTAATTTACTTAATTAAGATATTGTATAATCATTAAATAAAATTTTGATTATATTTTAAGGATAGCTGAAGACTAATTTGTGATTTTTAAATTTCTTGATATGATTTGCTAAATAATAAGAAAAATATATATTACTGACGAAGTTTAAAACAAAAAAAGGTTTTTCAATATAATTTTTCTGCTATATTTTGTATGGAAGTTGAAAAAAGTGGTTCCGCCACATGCAAGTAGACCATATAATGAAGTTGATGATATTTTTTAATGTTCAAAATCAAAAGTAGTTTCTTGTAGAATGATGATCAAATGTCAGTCTCACGTCATTTTTCGGAAAACTTGTTGCAAATATTAGTGATTTACCGTGAGTACTTAATTTATTTGAAAAATCCTTTTTAGCCACATGCAAAACAAAGAACACGACTTTTCAAATCTCAAATAATTTTGTTTAAATTATGTTTCCCTTTCTCACAAACAATGAACAAAATTGATCAAAATCAGTCGATTTCGTGCACGGCCTCTTAAGTAGGTACGTATTTGTCTCGAACTCTGGCCACAAACAAAAAGTATAAATGTCAAAGTTCAGTACAAATTTGTTCTTACAGGGTTTTACAGTAGAATCGCATACGGTCTGACAATTTTTATTATTAAATATAATTAAAGCATAATATTTCGTGATAGCAGTCATCATCATCATCATCATTTCAGCCGGAAAACGTCCACTGCTGGACATAGACCTCCCCCAATTGGGGGGTTGTGCCATAATCACCATGCTTGGCAGGCGGGTTGGCGATCGCAGTATGGTGTTAAAAATGCATAGAGAACGCTGCTGCCCATTCTCTAGTAAGTCCCTTAGTCGCCTTTCGTGATAGCAGTATTTTATTGAAATATAAATCCAGTCAAAAACCGTAACGTAGCGACACGTAATTTGTCACAAGTCTATGACACGCCTCTGACGTGATTCCCAGGAATCAGAGACGCCGGAATTAGCTGGTCGAGGTGGATCATCCATGTGCATCCACTGTCGACCTCTATCTGGTAGTGGAGGTTTCCCAGTCGGCAGGTCACTGTACCAAACTCCCACTTCCTTCCTGATACAGGGTAGTTGCGAGCTTGTACTCTGCTTCCGACTGCAAACTCTCTCACACCTTCTGTTCTGTCCCTATGTAGTGCCTTTGGTGGAGCTATAATCTTGGCTGCCAATCTCGTTCTTACCTCTTGTAGTCTTTGGTAAGTATTTCGAAGTGTCAGTAATCGAGTTTCTATTTCTTCTCTTGTATGATATACATTTTGTTCTTCTTGAAATGCATATATATATATTATTTTTTTCATTAACTAACCGCGTAGGATGGCTTGCGAACTTTCTTTATATCGAACGGCATCGTCGCCATATATTTAATATGAATTAAAGCATAATATTTCGTGATAGCAGTATTTTATTGAAATATAAATCTAGTCAACAACCGTAACCAAGCGACACGTATTTAGTCTATGACAGTTATAAAACATACTTAGTTCCTTCAGACGTTTTTAGGTCTAACAATTTCACATTAAATACCAATTTTCCAAAAGATGATTCAACTTTTTTTAAGTCTCAGCATTCCCAATTCGTGTTAGCTAGATAGCCATTACAGGTGACCTATTACCTACATAACAATTATTGAATTTTAAAACTTATGAATAGTCTATTTTTCAAATTATAAGTCTAACCCGGAATCTCAGAAATCGGTAGAACGTCTCACAAGACAAACGAGATATTAAATAAATAATATTAGCAGTTGACCTTTATCGTCCAAAGACTGGAATTTGTATTTTTATTAAAATTCTATAACGTATAAAATTACACGTTTACGTATTAATCCATACTAATATTATAAATGTGAAAGTAACTCTGTCTGTCTGTCTGTCTATCTGTCTGTCTATCTGTCTGTCTGTCTGTATATTTCGTTTTCACGCCTAAACCGCTGAACCGATCGTCATGAAATTTGGCAGAGATATAGCCTGGGATATGGAGAAGGACATAGGCTACTTTTTTACGCGATAACCGACATCTACGCGGGCGGAGCCGCGGGCAAAAGCTAGTTAATAATAAAAACAGCTACGCTGAATTGGGCAGGGCTGGCCACGTCGCACTAATGCACCCGGAGAGATAGTCAAAGATCCTCACTCACTGGACGCTTGAGGGGACATCGCCGTCGAGGTAGACCACGGCGAAAGTGGTGTGTACCGCAATGTTTGAAGACTAAGGTCTTCAGCCAGTGCATCCTGCCCGTTATGACATGCGGTGCCAAAACGTGGACACTGACAGTCGGGCTGGTCCACAAAAAACTCAGCGCGCTATGGAGCAGGCTATAATGCTCGGAGTTTCTTTGAAGGATAAAATCAGGAATTATTTTATCCGGAAGAAAACCGAAGTTATCGACATAGCTTGCAGAGTAAACAAGCTGAAGTGGCAGTGGGCTGGCCATGTTTGTCGAAGGACCGATGGCCGGTGGAGCAGACGAGTCTTGGAATGGAGACCGCGTATCGGCAAGCGTAGTGTGGGACGCCCCCCAGCTAGATGGACCGACGACCTCAAAAAGGTGGCTGGGAAAGACTGGATGCGGAAGGCGGGGGACAGGGTATTGTGGCGCAGCATGGGAGAAGCCTATGTTCAGCAGTGGGCTGCGATAGGCTAAGTTGATGGTTGATTGAAGGTGGTGTGATGAGCTAATCATATTTGCAGAGCCAATATGGCCAGGAATCACATAAAACAGAAAGATTTGTGAAGACCTTTGCCTACCAGTGTGGGACACAAAACAGTATATAATTATAAAACTTTTTGTCGAACTTTGAAAATGCTAAAGGTATGGAATATTTTCTTTGTCAATCAATCAATCAATCAATCAATCATTTATTTCGGAAAACATCCTTATTGTGTTAGAATTACAACTAAGAAAAAAAATATAGTAGCATTAAAAATATAAACAATATTACAATAAAAACCACAAATTAAATTAAAATCAATATTAAATTAGAATGGAATCAAAATAAAATCACAATCAAAACAAAATTAAATCAACATCAAATCAGAAATAAATTAACATTAAATCAAAATTAAATTCAAATTAACTGAAAATTATGTCAAAATTAAACGATGCTATTATCAAGTCCTCCACCTAATGCAAAGTGGACCTACATTATGACGCTAAATGCTAGTGGTCTCCTCCATTGCCCGCATTTTCCTCGGTATTAAGCCTCCCACATCCAACTCCTACCTGCTACCGTGATCAGTTCGTGGTTCACTTGGTTCGTAGCCTGTCTACGCATCTACTGCCAGTTTTGGATCTCGCAAGGTGTGAGTTCGTAAAGATTTATAAGCTCTACTAGATTATAATCTTGATTAGATTAGAATCTGCCCAGTCTTTTCCCAACTATGTTGAGGTCGGCTCCCAGTCTAACCATATGCGTTATTGGGTAATACGATTCGGGCTTCTGACGACCCGTAACGACTATCAAAAATCCACTAATGACAGCCGGGACCAATGGCTTAACGTGCTTACCGAAGCACGGAGGGGTCTTGGTATGTAAAGATGGTCACCCATCCACGGACCAATCGCGGCAAGCGTAGCTTAACCTGATCGATCGATCCGTGTGGCTGATATTACTTAGCCACTAGCCCCTCTGGAGGATTAGTAGAGTTATTTACACTTAATTATGCGAGACGATAGCAACTCAATAGGTTACTCATAAGAAGATAAAACCAGTCAGCTGCAAGAAAAACATAGCTCTTAATATTGTGGTTTTTGTTGTTATGTAAACAAATATTTGACATACCTTTTGGTCCTTGTCTGGTATAATATTTGTGAATGGCTGAATAAGCGATTAATTTAAAAAAAAAACGGCCAAGTGCGTGTCGGGCCACGCACAATGAAGGGTTCCGTAGTTGGGATGAATTTATTCCAAGAACAAACTCATCATTGTAGTTGAAAAAAAAAAAATGTTATTCCATACATTTCTTAATGATTCTGATTGAAAAAGTGGTAAAGGTAAAATTTAATAATCTTTAACATTATAAAATTGATAAGAAATGGATAAAAAATTGGTAATAATTGAATAAAAATAAAAAGAGTTCAGTCACATACAGGAGCACAGTAGAGTTAAAGATAAATGTCAATCGCTTAATTGGTTCTGTAGATTTTCACTTTCCAACAGAATATTTTATTCCTTGAAATAATAAAAAATAAAATCTTTTTTTTCTTTGAAGTGTTTCGAATTTCTTTTGTTTCATGAGTCCCTAGTACATTGTAGCAGACATTCGCATAACTTTATGAGGCTCAATGTAATGAATTGGAAAATGAGCTGTTTACGGCTACCCACGGACGAATTGTTGCTTATCATTCCGGACTAAGGTATCTTTGTCGGTTTGTCATCAATTTTGACTTTGTAATTTTACGATGTCTTTGGTGCCTAATTTTAACTTAGGTACTCATGGCCTAGTACAAAATATGACCAGTCAGCAGGTAGCAAGACAGTAGACGTAAAAGCTTCTTTGAGTAATTAATTAAAACTTACAATAACATCTATATCTTTATACAGGATATAACCAACCACCAACTCGCACTAAGCGTTTTCAAACGTCTTTTATAATGCGCACAGCAAAGGAACTCTCTGCCTGCGTCTGTGTTTCCAAACGCATACAACCCTAATCTATTCAAAGTGAGAGTGAACAGGCTTCTTCTGGGTAAGCTCACTCCATCGTAGACTTTGTCTCTGTCACCCAGACCTACCAAAGTCAAGAGCAAACCCATTGTAAAAAAAAAAAATGTTTTTAACCAGTGCGCAATTTTTTTTTGGTGGTTCAGAATCAGTAATAGAAAACATTTCCATTATTTGCTCAATACTTATTTTTTTGGTCCTCTTGAAATCAGCAAAATATGGATACAATCTATTCGTAATAATATCAATGGGCGAGCGCACAGCTGATAGGTACCTACTACTGCATCCCGCTTCACTGAGCGCGCCGCCGCCGCCGCCGCCGACGTGTTGCGTGACGAGTATCCATTATACCAGTTTCAAAATAAACATCTTTCGTTAATAAATATATATAATAATTTTTTTGTACTAAGACATCCAAATAAGAAATAGGTGTATAATAAAACACGTATAAGTTTAATTTGTTAAAATTTGCGCACTAATTAAAAACTTTTCCTGTATATATAATTCTTCTGTGCGTGTGTATGTGACTGAACTCATCCTTAACGGCTGGACCAATTTTTGAAATTTGATGAAAGTTTTTGTGTGTGTTCAAGGGTATTCAAGAATAGTTGAGATTCATAATTGGACCCGGTAGGTGGCGCTGCGACCGAGTTCTAGGAAACAGGAAAACGTCTGTCCAAATTCAATTGCCGTGTATTAGTCTCGCAAAAACTGAGAATGGCTCGACCGATTGTGATGAAACTTTCGTAAGTTGTTGTATGCGCGCCGGAGCAGGTTCTTAACAGAAACACAAAAACAAAAAATTAACTGCAATGATATATATTATATTATAGATCTATTTATTTAGCTAGTACTAAATAAATATCCATAGCATCCAAAATGTACATTATGGTCGAACTAGAAACAAAAAGTGTTCCGACTAGTTCAGAATTTTAGACCGGACGAGTTATGTTAATGAATGAATAGTAAATCAATAAACTAATAGATCTTGTCCATGTCTTAGAACAATATTCTCGTGTTATTTTACTTATATAATAATAACTTTCAAACTATGAGAGGACAGTGTTCCATAAAAATCCATACTATCCATACTAATATTATAAATGTGAAAGTAACTCTGTCTCTCTGTCTGATTATAACCGCTGAACCGATCATCATGAAATTTGGCGAAGATATAGTCTGGGATATGGAGAAGGACATAGGCTAGTTGTTTACGTGATAAACGACATCAGCTCGGGCGGAGCCGCGGGCAAAAGCTAGTACTCTTTAATCCTGAGAAGACTGATATGCTAATTATACAAAATTAAATAAGCACAGACTATATTCTAAGAAAAATAACATTCATTTTGTTTTTATTAATATTGTTTCGTTTTATTAATCAAGCGTTTTTTAGGAGATAATCATTGAACCGGTTAGTAATGAATAATTAAATGTAATAAATGAGTTTGATTTGGATCGCTCATTATAGTACCTAAGCATTGGTTTCTGGAAGCGTATTCAATTTTAACTTGACAACAACTAACTTGAGACTGTTCAGCAGTTTTACAGCAAGTCCCTTGATGTTAAAAAACCATGAGCTTGTCAAAGGTACACACGGCCACAAATCAAGCTATATTTTTCCAGTACAAGCTGACCTCTCATTGTACGGAAATCCTATACATTGTGAGATCAGCCTAAATTGGGAATGACCAACTCATCATCTGCATAGACTTTTCCAAACTATGTTGGGGTTGGCTTCCAGTCTATCCGGACACAGCTGAATACCAGTATTTTACATGGAGCGACTGCAAAATGGTTGAGCTGGATGGTGCTGATCCATACATCATGTTCGTCAGTTGGGACTGGTCATCTCTTGACTGCCAGGGCTTATTTTTAATTTTATATTTTGAATTGTTTTATTTGTTTTTACATTGTCTCACATATAGAAACAACAAGAATAATGTACCCAGGATTTTGTAATATCTTGATTTAAAAGATTGTCCTTCGAGTTTCTTGCCCGTTCTTCTCCATAGTGCTCTACGTATTGGAATGGGCATCTAGCTTCAACTTTCTGATTAACTGACCGTCTCTTTGACAATTCAAAAGTGCCTGTAAATGGTTTAATTGAAATAAATGCTTTGAGTTTGAGTTTGACTACCTATCTGAACTCCACAACTCAGTTACTGGGTAACATCTCTTTTTAACACTGGTTGTCAGACTGTCGGGCTTTTGACGACCCGTAACAACTGTCAAAGAAAGAGATTAAAAGAATAAAAATGCGTTAATTGGCATTACAGCAAAAAATACACTTTAAAACTATAAAAAAACAATGATTATAATGTGAAAAGGCACTCAGCTCAGCATAATGTCAGATGACAACACAAGCTGTTCTTACTACCTGACGCGGATTTTTTGCTGTAACCCACGAGCAAAGATCTACAAAATGGTAGCCGGGACCAACGGCTTAACGTGCTTTCCGAGGCACGGAGGGGTCTCGGTATTTAAAGATAGTCCAACCGTGGTAAGCGTAGCTTAACCTGGGCTTCAAGTCTGCTATTACAATAGTGTCAAAATGGTCTATCATTGATTTCATAATTGTTGATTTTGACAAGTTTGGTAATCTACTAATATAATGGCGTCATTATGACTTTCCAATGGTCAGCCACTGACACTCCGTTGAAAGAATTGGTAATCTCGTACATAATGACAAATTAAACATCCTACTAAACTTCCAATTTCCTACTACTTCAGATTGCTTATAACACTAATAAATAATATGTAAAAATATATATAAATGAAATCTGGCATGAATAAATGTTCAAAATGCCATTGTAATACAATTCTATTACGAGACCAATGATCGACCATTATGAATTTAGCAGATTACGAACTTTTAGCAAAATGACAATGGGATCGTGTTGGAGTGACGAATATACAACATTATTTTTAGTATATGCAAAACCTGAATACAGTTAATTCAGAATAAGTAACTGAATCGATTCCAATAGTTTTTACACCATGTTATATTTTTTCTCAAAAATATTTAAAAAAGGTTACAAGTTGGACACCGAGCGACACTCAAGTACCTATCCGCACTTGACCATTACGAAAAAGTCCAAAGCCTGCAAAGTGTGATGGAAAATGTTATCACCAGTTATTTACAATACAATCGTCGTACGGTTAGATATCTACTGTCAAATTAATATTATTATTAATGAACGCAAGGCGCGGGCGGCGCGGGTGCGCCGCGTGGTGAGCATGTTTTTGTACGGACAACCAGGTAACATAACAAGCTTATAACTTTGTTATTTTTCATGATACAGTTTTAAAATTTTTTACATAAATTCTTTACATAAAAATACTAGACACGTGTTTCGGGTTTCGCATAAACTAAAACTAATGTTGTATAAAACTAGCAGACTTGGGCCCCAGATTGATGTCCCTCGAACAACGACCAACGTATCTATTACACACCCTTTATGCTAAGAGATTTTTATTTAGGTAAATAGTTTTGTTTGTATTTTTAGTTTTTTGGTGGAGCCTATAGTTTTCACTGTATTTACTGGTGTAATGGCGTGTGCCATAATTAAAATAAATAAATAATTTAATTTACTGTTCTGTGTCTCGTAATGTTAATAGGGATGTGTCCTGGGAAAAAAAAAAAAACTGTTTAGTCCGTCAATCATATTAATAAAAAATTACTTAGATAAAACACATTGAACTTGGGGAGTGGGGGCTCGTTACGTCACAGCTACGTATAAAATCTAATGAGAAGTGACGTCAGGCCACATTTGAACTCAATGTATCGCCGTAATGTTTTGATTACGTAAAAAAAGAAAAAATACGTGTCCAATATTTTTTTATAATCTACATGACGGACAGAAAATATTTTTTTAGTCATCATCCCTATTACTTTGCATACCTACTATTGTATAGAATCAAGTGTTTCTAACTGAACAGACAGCTGTGCTGCTGGGGAATTTGTTCCGCCACTTCTTCTTCCCAGCTAAAGCACTAGGAAGTGGTGAAGGGCGGGCGTTTTGGGGGACTGTTTTATGTAATTTTGACGTTCGAAAAGTGCTGCTATTCTCAGCCTAATTTGAATATCAGACTTTTGATTTTAATTGGTAAGATACGTACGTTGTAAATAAAACCATGTTTCGCAAACTGGAGTTAACAAATGTATTAATGTTGTTATGATTAGTCTACGTTTTGTAAAACAGTTGTTATTTCGGTCACAACACTAACGCGTACACATTCTTGTATGCTGAATGCTGATTTGTTTAGAAACACAGTCTTTTCCTACATACTGAAAGTACATGCTTACATTGTTATCGTATCAATCACAAAATGCAATATTAATCTGAACACTTCATAATAATATAGAAGTAGGTAGGTACACAGTAATTTATGTACCGAGTAAAATGGGGTGAATAGGGATGCAGGGGTGAATCGGGACGAATTTTTAAAATGGATTTTATTGTTGAAATAATATAGTTTGTTGCCAACACGGACACTTAATCGTTAATTATAATATAGTAAACACATTTAAGTCATTTTTGGCAACAAGTTACATTATTTCAATGTTAAAATCCCTTTTAAAGTTTTGTCCCGATTCCCCCCTGCATCCCTATTCACCCCGTTTTACGGTACTATTTTACTTTAGGTACTTACTTTTTTTAATGGTTTAATAGCATCATAACATCACGTCTGTAATCCCCAAAGGGTTGGGCAGTGGTGTACCTATAGTAAACCCACATATCGCCAGTAATTTCTGCTCATGTCAAAGTCAAAGCATTTATTTCAAATAGGCACATAAATGGCACTTTTGAACGTCAAAATTTACACGGAAATAAAATTGATTCTGGTTGCCCCTTCTAAAATGTAGTTTCGCATGGAGAAGAATAGGCAAGAAACTCCACAGTTACTCTTTTAACACGTTCAGACCGGCACCTCATGAATAGGTAGGTACTTGGTATTCTACGGTGCAAATCTTCATATAGCCACCGGTGGTACATCACTTTTGTCTCATCAATCAGAACCGAGCGATTTAATTTTCTCATTTTCTCAACGTAATTTAATTACGTTGAGAAAATGAGAAAATTAAATCGCTTAAAATTAAATCAAAATTGAAAAAAAAAAAATTTATGAAATGCCTTCATGAAAAAAAAATTTTAAAAAATTATTTTGAAAATTATTTTCCTCGGGCGTTGTAACGTCAGCGCAGCACGCTTTATCTTAAATAATTTGCATTTCGTACAATTTATGTCGTGATTATGTCAGTATTTTTCTAATAAATACAATTTTGAAATACCTACCTTACCAGGCGGGGACGGTAAGTACAACACTTTCTCTCAAAGCGGCGCGAATTTCTTAGTATATTGAAAGTATAGTGTGACGTGGCCACCGGTGGTACACCTTGCCGTGTCAGCAAATACTCCGTGCTCCACCGGTGGTACACGCCGGTCTGAACGTGTAATAGGTAATAGGGGGCGAGCCTTATTGCCATCAACCAGGTTCCGATCCCAATTTTCAATGGTTTACTTTATTTACTTGTAAGTAGGACATTGAAAATTTTAAAATTATTTTTTGTAGTTTAAACAATATTATTTTCCTTTCTATTTCAAGTAAAAACTTCTCTAGCCACGTTGAGCGATTTTTGGTAAGGGAAAAACCTATGGGTTCGCGGCACTGAAATGCGTGACATGCTCGTGATGTGTTGCGCCAGACTGGCGACGTGTAGCGATTTAAAAATTCAAAAAAAGAACACAGTTATTACAAAGTAAAAAAAAAAAAAAGTATTGAGGTTTCACTTCTACCGGCAGTTCTTATGACATTTTTTTTTTGTTTTTAAATAGGTGACTCGGGTCTAAATAAGTAATTAATACTTTACATGAGACGCAGACGAAATGTAAAACTTCTTTAAAGTTTTGTTCCAAAATATTTTGAAAAATATGATTTTATGACACTTTCTATGAGGCCTAGGAGCAGAAAAATCTATGAATTATCCAAAGAAAAGTGTATAAGCATTGATTGAAAACATCAATAGTGAAAAGTTTCAAAAGTTCGTTTTGATATTCAATCTTCTTTCACGCTGAAGTTAGCAATCGTTGATTTCCCACGAAACGTACGTGACTTTAAAATTCAGGCAGTGAATGAACGAGAAACGAAGTAGAATGCTCTTCGACCTGTTGGAAAAGTAACAGGTGACAGATTTCAGAAGGACATTGTTCTTTGGTTGGCACGTTCTACGGCATTTTTTTTTTTTTGAATGCAACTCTTATTTTGCAACTCTATTTGATTGAAACAATATAAAAATGTTTCATGAAAAAATGTGTGCTACATAAACTTCATCTTGTTAGGAACAAGAAATGATTGTGAAGTGTTTTCGTGTTATCATAGAGATTTTAACGGCCCAAAATTATAATAGTCAAGTGTTTGGACTGTGAAATAATTAACTCATTAGCTGGTACGTTGGCAAACCAAAGCTACCCAAAAGAATGATCCAAAAAAAATACAAATCATAGCTAATTTTAACCGGAAAATCGTAAAAATCGTACATTGCATCTCCAAAAAATTACGTTCAGAGGTTACTCATTTCCATTGGAATTTTATCGCGAACCCACGCTTGAGGGTTGGGCGCCCCGAGGCGTGGAACGAGCTGAAACTGAAACGGATGCGTTTATTACTTACGCGGTTTTCGTTGTTCGTCGTAAATCTATTGTGACTTTCGGACGTGTTGATGTCGTACTCACTACTACAACTTTTTATTTGCTACTAGACTTTTTTGTTGAATTCCTCAAGCATTAAGTCCGCCTTTGCACGGTATTTTTTTTACTTCTACATAAAATTTTAATAAAAAAAAAAATAAAAAAAACTATTTGTGATACCAAGTACCAACTTTTTACTTAATGCATATGTCAAAGTCAAAGTATTTATTTCAAATAGGTACATATATGGCACTTTTGAATGTCAAAATTTGGACACGGAAATAAAATTGATTCTAGTTGCCCCTTCCAACTGGTAGGTCCGCATGGAGAAGAATGGGCAAGAAACTCCACCGTTACTCTTTTAAACTATTTAAAAATAGTTTGTATACATCAATTATATCATAACATGTGAAGACGATGTACCCAGAATAAAATTACTATACCACAACAGGTAGGTAATAACTGGTAATAACAATAAAAAATGAAGCAATGACGGATAAATTAATTATGTGTTAGATACATTGTGCTCACATATATACAAATATTGTTAGAGTAGATGATTTTAATAAATTCTTTATGAATAAAAAGTTAGTCAGTATGAAATTATATACGGTACTTATAAGAAAAAACTAGTTCGTCTTTATTAGATAAAATCGTGGGTAGGTATTTGTATTTCCTAAAGCCTTTGCATTTTAAAGTACTTAGAGTGATAATAAGTATACTTTTGCAACAAAGGTATACTTATTGAGTACCTACCACTTTTGTTTAGTAAATCCCCTAGAAAGCTCTTCAGGCTCAAATTACTACGACCATTTCAAGAGCTGCAAACCGATTAAGTTGATTAAATTATTTAATCGTTAGAAAGCCCGTAATATCTTTGATCTTGTGAACCAATTAAACGTTTAACAAACCAATAAGATTATCTTCAACTTAAACCGGTCTAGCCTGTGTCTCTCTGATAGGTGTTTCATTATAGAAACATAAATGACACTATGACATTATCTGTAGGTAATATCTTGTCTTTATTATTATTTGCCTGCTCTCTCTGTAGTATTTCTAAACGGCTTATGTTTAACTTACCACCAAATATAGAGACGAAAATAGTAAATGATCACCAAAATTAAACCCACATTTTAATATAAAATTAATATCGTCTAACTAGTTCAGTTTCGGGTAGCCTGTTTTATTTCCATATTTTTTTTCTATAATAATCTAGTCGTTTCTGGCAATCGCCGGCTGCTGCCGCAGAACCGCTCGCTTCGCTCGCTCGGCTCGTGCATAGGATAGGTCACAGTTTTAACCTAACCTAACCTAATATGGTATCATAATACTTTAATTGGTAATAAGCCTACATTTTATGGCAATCACAGTGGTTTATTTAGGCAGAAATAGCGCAATAATTTGCTCGCTAAGATTTGGTGATCATTTACTACATTTGGTGTTCGAATACATTTTATGGTGGTCATTATATTTAACCCCTTTCTAAACTATTAAAATTATTATTATCAATTATGTTTAATAATGATAAACATTATTAAACGTAACTGGCGAAATGTACTTGTACTAGGATCACCTCTGCCTTCAATTAACTCAGCCTATAGCAGTCCACTGCTGGACAAAGGCCTCTTCCAAGCTGCGCCACCTTTTTAACCAGCCACCTTTTTAAGGTCGTTGGTCCACCTAGTTGGGGAGCGTCCCACACTATATACGCGGTCTCCACTCCAGGACTCGTCTGCTCCACCAGCTATCGGTCCTTTGACAAACATGGCATGCCCACTGCCACTTCAGATTGCTTACTCTGCAAGCTATGTTGGTAACTCTAGTTCTTTTCCGGATAATTTCATTCCTGATTTTATCCTTTAAAGAAACTCCGAGCATAGCCCGCTCCATAGCGCGCTGAGCAAACTTGTATCCGTTATTGTCACCCTTCTTGGTGCAGTAATTTCGAAAATCCAGCTGGAATGGTTTAAGCTCAGCGTTGATAAATCAGTCAATCAAATCAGATTTTACTGAGCCTAAAAATGACTTCTTGCTATCAATCACACCTTAAGGAAGTCATGAAACATAAGAAATTAATATACATATAGGATGTATCTATTCAAACATGAAATATTTTAAGAGATACACCTACAGGTGGTAAAGAAGCCATGGAAACGATTTTTTATTTATCTGAGTATCTTATTTAAAAAAAAAATTACTTGATATGATGATTAATTATCAAAATTCACCGCCCTCGTGCCGCCACCGTCTCCGCGTCCGGGCGGGTCATTCATAGAATAAGTAAAATTTTGGAAAATGCAACTCCTTTGCAAAATGTCTCAAGCAATTTTAAAATTATAATAATTATGTAAAAATATAAAACTCATAGATATTTTTTTTTCGATTCTATGGCTTTTTTACCACCTATAGATGTTCCTCTTAAAATATTTCGTGTATAAATAGATACACCTTATAAATAATCATTTTTATTTCGGAACAAAGAATCCATGGAGTGTTAGTAATATAATATTAAAACAAGCTAGTATCTAGTGTTAGTACCAATCATCCTCCGTACAAACTGCTTTACAAATTGGAGAGCTGAAGCTCTCTGCTAGAGGTCTCAAGATGCTGTTGCGACTGTCTCACTCTCCTTAGTAGTGAAGCTGTTTTCTTGCGAACAATCGCGTGAACCCGTCGGTGCGAGCTTGTGCAAACATCTTTGACGCACTGCAGTAGCGTGGAAGTCTCAACAAAATCCTGAAACCATTGTTGTACTGGACGCGCAGGACATCCAGCGATCTTTTTATGATGTTCCACTATCTTAAACATTAATATTGTCTAGCTAGGCGTTTTTGGGTTCATTGAATTTGTCTTTTCAAGTAACTTTTAAGTAAAGGTTATAAAACAGATATTTAAACAAATTCTAATGATAAAAAGTACAAAATAAAATTTTACCCATTCGCTGCCCAGCACCCAGCATATATGTCAAAAAATAATTCGTTCGTGTACCTGCAACCCGCATTCGAGCAGTCGCTATAGATGACTTCTGTTCATGCCCAGGACCCGACTAGCGACACCAAATCTAAGTATGTAAATTTGCCAAACAATTTATGGCTTATACAAGAAAAAATATTTTGGAACTGGGCAGCAAATGCGTAAAAACCCTTTTTTAAAACAAGCTTCTCATGAACTAAAAAGTACTAAATAAACCTTACGTAAACATAGAACTTCATTAAATTCTAAAAAGTTTGAGGCGTGACCGTCCTTCTTACATTTTAACATAAGCCTCAAAGCTTTTAAAAATATATTGAAGTTCTATGTTTACGTAAGGTTTATTTAGTAATTTTTAGTGCATGAAAATCTTGTTTTTAAAAAGGTTTTTACTTACATTTTATTTTGTACTTTTTAGCATTAGAATTTGTTTAAATATCTGTTATATAACCTTCACCTGAAAGTTACATGAAAAGACAAATCCATCGAACCCAATAACGCCTTTACAGAAGTCACGGTGTGAAACCAACCGAGTTGCACTATCCAAGACATGCCATACTTTAGAACATCATAATTGACTGGGTATACAAAATGTCGTGCCTGTGCTGTTGACCGCTGAGGAGTTCCCTCGTCTGCAGCCATCCCTGGGTGCAGCACCTAGGTCATGGTGGACTTTAGAATGGGCTATCATAGTTAAATACGTATATTAAATTTAGTGTCTCCGCTGTTTACCGCTGAGGAGTTTCCTCGGCTGGAGCCAATCCTGCGTGCAGCAGCCAGGTTATGGTAAATTTTAGAGTGGACTATCATAATTAAATGCGTACATACAATTTCGTGTCTGTACCGTTGACCGTTGAGGAGTTCCTTTGTCTGGAGCCAATCCTGGGTTAATAATCAGATCATGCATCATATTTAAATGCATTGTCATAGAAACAGAACCAAAACGTAAAATTTCAGCTTTGTAGGATATGAGGAAGTGGTTTTAATTCAGCTTGCAAGATTCCACCCGGACAAACATACATTGCAAGTTAAACAAAAGCTTGTAAAATTAACAACTATGGCTGCCTGGATAGCTAGCGGCTATTTGTTCAACATATTACAATACTGCCATATGTTTATTGTCACTACCTACCTAGATGTCATTACTTAAACAAACATTATGTCTGCCTACGCCGTGTTCAGCACGTTGTACTATGATGTCAAGCAATTGAAAACATGAGTTATGATCAGCGTTCCGATAAATTGCACACAAAATGTTCAGTCAACATGGATTTTTTCATTGGTATTTTAACCTTTACGTCATCTTGACATAATTATTTGGAATTAATGTTATGTTTTTAAATAGTTACGTAATCGAAAAATGGTCGACGTTCATATTGGTATTGAAAACAAAATATTTTAAAAACAAAAACCCCACTGCAAAAACACATAACTTAATAGAGGAAAACAAGCATATAAATAAAACTAAAATAAATAGAATTTTGGTATCGCAGGTGAGGGATAAATAGCGAATGTTTTAAAGGCACATAATAACTATATCTACCTAGTAAGTGCCTGTACACATTAGGTTCTTGGTTTTTGTTAATACTACAACACCAGCAAAAAAGCTAACTAACATAGTATTCCCAGATACTGTTAGCCCCACCGAGTCAAGCTAAAATTGACTCTAGTTGATTTCTAATTCATTTTCTTTTTTCTCTATCCATCTATTTATTTTGTTTAGGGATAGAAATATACTTGGTGTAATATGTCCATCCAAGCACCAAAACAAAAAAAAAAAAACGTAATAATACTAGAAAAAAACGAAATAAACTTCTTTATGAAAATGTTTAGGTAATTTTTTAACAAACGCAGAACTTTCATTGATATTACCTCAAAAAATTACATAACACGTATTAAAGCGCATAATGGTATAATAGACGCCCGTCACGTCACACATCAGGTAAGTATACTAATGAGGATGTTGATAAATAAATAAGAACAATATACACGCGTATTATACATGTGGTATTACAACAAAACAGGTTTTCGTAATACAATATTATATCCATATAAAGCCTTTGTTTATCATCCGTCTCGTTTGATAAGACAAGAGTATATAGGTTCATCGATATTTTGAGATTTTAATGAATACGACTTCAAAGGATCTGTTCTCGTTAGCCCATGTCAGAAACATAGACATTCCTTCTACCTTCTACGAGTATGTGACATAATGTATGTTTCGGTAAAATAATTATGGTTACCCAAAGGTTTTCACTTGTTTGAACATTCTTAAAGTTATAAAAGATTTTTATTTTTATGAGTTAATTATTTTTAACTGACTTCAAAAAAGGAGGAGGTTCTATGTTTGTCTGTATATATCTTTTTTTAAATGATAAATGATAAATGATAAATGATTTTATTTCTGTAAGTAGGTTTTTACAAACACTTTTACACGTCAATCATATTTTAAAACTAGATGAGGTCGGCGTTTCGTATCTGACTACTCTGAGAAGAATTTATGAAGAGTTTATGTATGTTTATCGAAATTTTTATGAATTGCGGATCGATTTTGAAAATTCTACAAGACGGATGGATTTTTGTAAAAAAAAAAAAAAAATATGGCCTTACAGCTTGAATTATCATTAATTTTCAATTTTTTTTTTATTATTTATTCTTTTTTTTTTTCTACTATTAAGCGAGCTAAAAACACTAAGAAACGCTTTACTACGTAACTTCGACTCTAAACACTGGCTCTATCAAATTAAGCATATGGTGGCCAGCACATCAAGTTACCACAAATTGTCAAACTTTCTCGTTCGATTTTGAACTTTATTATAAACATTTTAAAGTTTAAAATCGTATGAAGAAATTTGACAGATTCATGTAGCTTGATTTTCTGGCCACTGTACTCATACTTAGATACCTTAATTGTTTTACAGACAGCACTGATAAAAATCATCGCAAGCAAACTAATTATGATTTGAAAGTCAATCTAGGAACAATTATTTATACAAGCACTTTGGTATTGTTTGAAAAACAATAGACAACATTCAACGGATGAATTCTCTTCCCGATTAAGTTTTAATTAGTAATAAGATTGCGGTCAACCAAGGTATTGTCACAGAATAGATATTGATACAGAAGGTCGGCTCCATATAACGAGCGGAAGCACTACACGCACACTTAAGCCTAATTAGAATTCCAGCGCCGCGACACTTATTTTTAAATGGGAGGGAGCCTTTTGGTCCCGTACAGGAATTTCTGTTTTCATTTTACTTTTGTTTTTTGATTTTGATTTTTTTATCAATGTTGCCATGAGTGTGTTTAGTTTAAAATGTGATCTTCATTAATTTACACGATACAAGTTTCTAGCCAGTGGCATTCAATAAAACTGAAGCAACATAAATATGACTTGACATACAAGTCAAAAGTCAAAGTCAAATCATTTATTTCAAATAGGCACATAAAAGGCACTTTTGAACGTCAAAATTTACAAAAATAATTAGTTAATTGATTCTAGTTGCCCCTTCCAAAAGGTAGTTACGTATGGAGAAGAATGGGCGAGAAACTCCATACTTACTCTTTTAAAATAATAACAGTATTTGTATACAGTAATTATTAATTATATGTGAAGACAATGCACTTACCTAGAATAAAATTACAATAACACAATAGGTAAAAAGAATGAAAAGTGAAGCAATGACAGACAAATTAATTACGTTAGAGGCATGGTGCTCACATATTCACAAACATTGTAAAAGTAGATGATTTCCCTAAAATTTTAACATTTAATAACCTATGTCAGTGTGTGAGTATACTCACACACTGACATACTCGCACTGGGCCCCTGTTGTAGATTACGGCCCCCACAGGCCTCATCTCACAGAGAGGAGGTCTATGCCCCAGCAGTGCATTTATAACGTTCCCACCGCTGGGGAAAAGTATGAGTATGTCATGATCATGACATACTCATACTTTTTATTCAATGGAAATTGAATTATCTGCAGACATTATTGATTTTCTATGAAATAAGGCTTAGCTCTATCTGCATTGAGCTTAAATCAAGCGATAATGGACGCTTCTCCCCCATGGGAAAAAGTTTATATGTGTGTATAAATATGACTTGCATCGTCTAAACACTGTTCTTAGTCTTAGTCGTAGCGAACCTTCCAAGTTATATGAGTTTTTACCAGAATTCATCCACGTCGACAGCGTTAGTATTGGTCTCCAATAGTTTTTAATGAAACAGGTGTTCAGATGGTCCAAGTTTTATTGTTGCTTCAACTTATGGTAGGTATGTCATAAGCAATTAAATCGCATCTAGTAAATCAGGCTTTAGACGCGTACTTACGGCAATCCCAAAGGAACAAATTCGCGAGCGCGAGCGAGCTTGCCCTCGCTGTACGTGAAGCACATCTATTTGTGTGCTTACATTTTCGCTCGTTGTATGGAGCCGACCTTCTGTAGGTACTATTCTGTGGTATTGTAGTAGCGAAGTACCGTAGAACCTTTAAGTGGATTACCTTGAAAATAGAATAATAATATGGTGTCGTACTGCCAAGGACTTCGTTTTGGAAAAAAAAAATTGTATTGTAATACGAATCAAGTATTATTTGTAAGTTTCGACGAGACGAATGAGACGAAAAATAAACTGGATTGTTATTTGATACGAATAGATAAAGAGTGCGTTGGGGCCTGGGGATTTAAAGGCTTCCGGAGACAGGCGCGACGCTAGTGCGACTTGATTCTGGTAGAAAAAATTCCATAATTTTCATAGAAAGTGTACTTACTAGAGCTGCGTCCCAACGCACTCTTGTTATGTATCTATTCGACAAACAACATTCAGGTTTTTTTGATTATATTTATTCGTAAGAGAGCATTGAAGTTGGACGAAGCGTGGTCCGTTCTATGTAGTCGTGTATCTCTTAAATGCCACTCAAGCTTATACAGGATGTCCTGTAATTTATGGATAACCTTGAAATGGATTATAGAAGAACTTAACCGTCGTTCACAGATTAGAGAGGGCGCAGAGGGCCGTACTAAAGGTCCTTTCTAAAAACCAATCCGCTATCCGACATTTGATCTTTACTCACTATGCAAAGTTCTCACGGTTAGGCAGCTTTTCGTACTACAGACTGTACTCAAAAAGCACATGCTCGTACCCTTCGACGCAACCTATACTTAGTACTGCGAAACGACTCTCCAACAGAGTCTGTAAAATTGTGCCCTGTAGAGCAGCTATGGCGAGAAGACACTTCAGGCTCTTGAGCTCCAAGGTCTACAATAAAGTCAATAAGAGCATCGACATTTACCGCTTACCTCGTAATATCTTGAGAGTAAAGTTGACCGACGGGTTGAAATCTCTATCAAATGATGCAACTGAAAAAATTGTGGAAACTTAAAACTTAACTAGTCCAAACACTCACACACATCCTCACTCACACACACTCTCACTCACAATACACCTTCACTCCCACACACCCACACTCACACTCCCACTCCACTCTACACCACACCTACCAAGATACAAAGTTTGCATGGCTTTTGTTTCTTTAATTCTTTTTGCATTTTTCACTTTTACCTTATTCCAAAGCTAGCTAAACTGTACCCATGTCACAGTTAAGTCTGGAATAATTTGTTTCTTATGTTTAGACGGGCGTTGATAGCTGCGACACAGTTTTTAACTTTTGTAGCTATCACCGTTTCTATTGTAATTATATCAATTTGTTGTGGTTCCAAAATAAAAACTTTTTACTTTACTTTACAGATAGATGAACAAACAATTAAACAAACAATTTATTCACTTTATTTTAAATACACCACACCCAAAAAACAATTCTTTCGTTTATGAAATAACTGTTTATATATTTTTTTTTTTTTGTCATAATATGATACGTTAATAGTTCAGATGGATAGGCTGTATAGATGTGATATCTAGTCATAAAGCCTTACATAACACATACAAAAATGTATTTAGTGAACAGCAGTTAATTTTTAAAGAAGCGGTTTCAAGGTTATCGATTAATTACCGAGTACCCTATATATAAAAAAAATAAGGAGCGTTTTGTTTTAGCTCTAATTAGTCCGTGTTAACTATGAAGCACCGAAAAAGTTTTTAAAACTAACATAAAAGTTACAAAGAGACAGAAAAAACAAATTGGTCTCATTCAAATTAATTTCATTTTTTACCGTTATGTTATCTTCTATACTCCATTTACTTGCATTAGACAAATAACGGCTAAATAACGACAGTTATTGTGTAATATTGTTGAAATTACTGCACTTTAGAGTTATTTTTTTTCAGTGCTTTCTATTTATCGTGAAATAACGGAGTTTATTAAACGTTTACATCGCAATAACGAAAGGGTGAGAACAGTTATTTGTCTAATGTTATAATAAATGGAGTATAGATGTGCCAAACAAATATATATGTCACCGGAAAATAACAAGAACCGCAAATTTATAAATTTTCTAGGAAATTTATAAACTTTCGTAGGATTCTAAACCAGAGATAAATTGAATTATTTTACGACCACATTATCCATTTTCGCAAATTGATAAACTTACCGAACTCACGCGTAAAATAATAAGTAAGCAATAACCAAACGCCATGTGCGCTCTGATTGGTTGAATAAGTCACGTGTTCCTTCTCCTTCCTCTCCACCGCCATTGTTCGCCACGGAACATGAACACACCGGTTGCTTGTGTGTTTTTGTAAAGTTTTTAATGTTGTAACTGTGTTGGAACTGTGAAAATAGTTTTATTTTGCTAAGGTTACTAAACTAGACCCATAATGAAGTCTATGGACACAAGCATTGCCACTGTCAACATCGACCAATCAGAGAGCAGTGTGTTATTTGCCGTATTTTTAAAAAGCGTAAAATTAAAAGTCCTTCTTTGATTGGTCGAACCGTTTAGAATCTTACGAATGGATATCCGATAGTTTATAAATTTACCACGAGACGTCGCAAATTGATAAATTTGCTAAAATGTGGGCGTAAAATAATACAATTTATCTCTCGTTTAGAATCCTACGAAAGTTTATAAATTTCCTAGGAAATTTATAAACTTGCGGATCTTGTTATCTTCCGGTGACATATACATTACATCATGTCAAAATTTGGACAAGTTACCCTAATGATGCCAATTAAGAACCCGACATGTTCTACTATAACTACGACTTTGTTGAAAACAACTTTTTTTATTGATAAATGAAGAAAACAGTCTCTTATCGCATTTTTGTAGACTTTCAGGCTTCTACAAAATCAACAATACTACTCGCAGGACAAAATAACTAATACTAAAATAAGTTATAAATAATATACATTCTTTAGTAATTGATAATATATCATTGATAATATATCATTGATATCAATTCACTGATTATTAAAAACAAAAATCGTATTTAAAGTAATCTATACATTATGGGGTTTATTTATAAACGCTGCTTAAAGTTAAATAATGATTAGCGACTGTTTAACCATACATTTTTGACGTTTAAACGTCACTTAACGTTAAGCAACGTTTATGAATAAACCCTTACAAATTAAAGTCGCTTTTTGTGTCTGTCTGCTCGCGTTGTTCTTCTAAACTACGCAACGGGTTTTGATGGGGTTTTCACTATCACTTAGCGAATTTATTCTGGAATGTTTATGTGGATAATATAATTAATATTAAACTGATATTTAATTAAATAATCTTGATTTTTTTGTCAAGTGATAAAAACCGTGCGAGGTTAGAACGGGTCACTAGTATTATTAAATGAAATAGTAACTCATACTGCGTAGAACAAAACCATACACTACAATACGACAAAACTAAAGTTAAGGACACACCGAGGGCCGTGAGAACCAAGTCAAAGTGTTAATTGTAAAACAAAGCATCGTTGTGAGCCAAACACTGGCATAAAATAATGAACCAGTTTATCGAACACCTTGTTAGGAACAACTCATTAATTTATTATTACTTGGAATTCGTATGTGAAACAATGTGATGCGTCTCGAGCAGACTTGAGGCGAGAAAAACGTGGTAGGCCCATTTGCACCACTATAATCGCTAAATATATTTAGCAGACACACCTTGACCTATGTTTTTTAACCGATTTCTAATAATATTATTATTCAAATAGGATATTATTATATCTGAATATTATTAAACGAGACTTCAAGATTCGTCGGCTATTAAGGCTCGCTTGCACCTCAAATATCTAAAATACATTTGCGCGTGACAATTTTAAAACATCGTTCCATTTCTGCCAATCATTTGAAATTGATAGAGACAGAACGAGGTTTTAAGTGTGTTTAGCGCTAAATGTAAAAACTATGTCTAAACGTTTCATTCATATTGAGACCCGAAACAACAAAATTCGATCTAAAGAAAAGCGGCCACATTCCTCTAGATCGTATTTTGTTGCTTCGTGCCTCAATATGAAACTTTATAAAAGGTATTAGAAAATTCTAGACACACTTACCGATATAGTTGATTGAGCCGTTTTTCATTATTCCTTCTCAGTCACGAGATAATATGTTTTTAAAGGAGTGGCGCTAGTGGACCGGTGACAACCCTCTTAAGATATGCGAAAAATACACAAAAAAATATATATAAGGAAATTAATGTTCTCACACGCTTTGTATGGACCGGTTGTTTTGATGAGATCTTGAGATCTGTATTTTTATTTCGTCTCGGCCTCGAGAAGTTTCCTCGCGCGTTGGAAAAGTAAGAAAAACACAAAAAAAAATTGGCTGTCGTAAGGACTTCTTATTTTTACTACAAAAAATCGCTCCACGCAATTAAGCGAGAAAATTCTAGACATACTATTGAGCCGTTTTTCATAATTCCTTCTCAGTCACGAGATAATATTTTTTTAAAGGAATTGCGCTAGTGGACCGTTGTACGCCCTCTTAATAATCTAGAAGCTTCATTTAGTAATATTCAGAAATAATACATTCCATTTGAATATTATTATTATTAGAAGTCGGTTAAAAAACATAGGTCAAGTGGTGTGTTTTGTAAAGTTTTTAATCGTTTTAAGGCTCGTACAGACTCGCGCGATATCACGGGCGCGACAGGCACCGATAAAGAAATTGTGCTACTAGTGTCGCGTCGCGGCCGCGATATCGTACTAGTCTGTACGAGCCTTTAATCGGTTAAAGGACACCGAACGAAACACAATTGAAGTTTTATTATGATCACGCCTACGGGCGTTTAGTTTCCCTCAAAGTGTTAACGCAACAATGGTTTAATCGAAACTGTTGAAATATTATTTGATGGCGTACGCAGTCAGGGAAATTAATAATAAAGCAAATTTATACCCTATGTCAATTTTCAGCCATTTCATACATCTGTCAAAGAATGACAGCTATGATTAAATGTACGGACAATTTAAAGACAATTTGTTAAACAACTAAATTCCCTGACTTATACTAAAATCAGTGTATTATTTTAGTGTTAAGGTACACACACACATCAACACATACACATCAACTCTAAAACGGATCGTAACCGTATCAACTCGAGCCGTTTAGTATTCTTTGCATGAAACTCCCTACTGAAAAGCACACTAATCGGAATCGTAACGTAAACGATTCGCCTCGGGACAAGGTCACGAACCGTGGTGTGGCGCATGGTCAACCAGCGGTCCCCGTGCTTACGGCTCCTCGTCCCCGCGCTTACGCCTCTCCGTCGCCTCCCTTGCGTCTCTTCGTCCACCCTTGTCCCTCTCACCCCTCCCGCGTTCGGATTCAAACTGATCCGGTGCCAGCCAGGTCAACCAGCAGCGGTCAGCGAGCCGTAAGCGCGGCGTCGCGTAACCTAGCTATAGCCGAGTCGACGTATCGGAGCTGTTGGTCCGCTTTGGTTACGTGCTTACGTTAGGTTGACACCTGTTTGACGGCGAGGCGTTACGGAGACGATCCCTTTCCGAGTTGATATGTGTGCTACGACCTTTAGACAAACAAACTAAAAACGGAAACACAACAAACATATTAAAAAAAAAAAATTTTTTTTTAATACATAGTACCCTCTTCAGATTTCTTATGAGACTGTCGTCATCTTTATAATGAAACCTACAATTACCGGTTAATTGATTGGTCATTGTCACTGTTACGTGATGAAGTATAACTAGCTTCTTTACTTTCTACTTTTCTTTCTCCATAGGTCAATTAAGTTTACTATCTAATGAATTGAACTGCGGAGCTCATAATTTCTGAAAAATACATACCATTAACCATTTCGTTAGGGATCATTATGAATGGACTGGTTCGATCATAGTTATCCTATGCACGATATCGGATCGTGACTGTCCTTTTGAATTAATACTGTGACATTAGTTAATACATCTTACCTTTGACTTTAAAGCTTGGTCACACAGTGTGAAGTGAATCAAAGTGAACGGCAGAGATGGTTTAATAGTTATTTATGCAACTGTTGTATAATAAGGGGTAATAAACACACGAATGTGGGTTTATCACATGCGTGTTTTAATACCTAATTATGTACAGTTGCATACAATACTTTATCTACACCCATGTTATCTACTCTTTGATCTTTTCCAATTCATTAAATCTTGGTACGCCTTTTCATATTGTTTTCTCGACTTTTCTGGTAATAATTGGTTAGAAATGTCCTTTGCTGCATTAGAAATATCTGGTGGTGTGTTATCAAAGCTTGTATCACTCCTCATTTTTGTAAACAACAAACTTATAATTTTTTGCAATACTAATACGAACAAAAATGGCGAGATGCCACGTGAACTCGAATAACCTATAAGTTTTTTTTTTTAATTACGGCGCTGTGGTAGTAAAACGCGCGTGCATGACAATGTTCTTTTTTTGAAATTCATAAATGTGGCTGTTTGATGAGTAAGGAAGGGATCGAAAACGCAAAAGAGTTGCATAATCAAATTTTGTACAACATTATAACCCTTGGATGATAATATGATTACTATGACACCGGTTGTTTTAATGTTGGCAATAAGCTAACTGTTTCAGAAACTTTTATAGAGGATTTATAGCATGGGCGTAGATAAAGATTATTTATCTCAATACATTTTAATTATAATTTATTGTAGCCTCAATTTCACTGCAATTGTACTCGGTGTAGGCCAGTCTTTATAGCTTATAATAACAACTTAATACTTTAAGTGATCTGCTTATACATTTTTAAGCATGCGAATATTATTTCAACGGGTTTTTTCGCCCATACTGCAGACGGATACTTCAAGGTCATTATGTTTATCTAAAGCACGCAAAAGAGGATGCAATTGGCAAAACACAGAAATGTAAAAAGAGGCCAAGTTCGCTGACATAAGAATTTGAGATCTAGATAGGTACCAAGTTCTATGTAGGTGAAAGAAAGTGTATTAGGTTCATTGCTTTACTGAATGCAACTCAAATAGAAAAAAAAAAAAAAACGTCAGTTACCTAACTACTCTGAAAAACTTGCAAAGCTGCAGTTTTGTGTAGATTTTGATGTAGGTGCTCGTCAAACTTAACTCGATATAATTCGTGTAACATAACACACAGGTGTGTCTTCACTGAACTTGGCTTTGACACTGCCGTATATCTATATTTAGCACAAAATATACTGATTATAGGGTACATTCGGTCAATTAACTGTAAATCAAAATACTGGCTGCTATATTCACAATATTCTTTATTGGATTCCATAATGTTGGTAAAACAATTGGTAGGCTTAAAAATTATATTTATTTTTCCTTTTTCGAGTTATCTATCCCTTATGTTGCACCTGCCATGTTTTGTCTCTGCATCACCGTAAAGCCTCGTCCCCACTAGGACCATTTGTCGAGCGACATGTGTCCCCGGAGACATCGGGCGATGTTGCCCTACATCGCCCCACGTCGCCCGATGTCTTGTCGCCGTCCACATCATTTCAGTCGAACCACACTCTATCACTACTCTTCATCGACTGTGCGACAAGGAACAGTTTCAACAATGTCGCGGCGATGTCGTCCGACGTCGCCCGACATCGCCCGATGTCACCGGGGACACATGTCGCTCGACAAATGTTCCTACTGGGGACGAGGCTTAAGGTTGACTGGTAGAAAATGCCTCAGGCATTAAATCCGCCTTTGTACAGTATTTTTTTTACTTGTGGATATAGTTTTAATAAATAAATAAAATTAATGAAACAACAGGGATGTTTCCTGGGTTAGTCCGTCAGTTAGATAATAAAGAATATTAAACACGTATGTATATTTTGCTTTATCATATTAATAAACGATAAATTAGATAAAACACATTAAATTTGGGGAGTGGGGGGCTCGTTACATCACAATTCTAACAAATCACGTATAAAATCTAGCACAGAGTGACGTCATGCCACATTTGAACTCAATGTATTAATTTTTGGATTACGTAAAAAAATAAAAAGTAGGTATGTGTCCAATATTTCTTTTAATCTACATGACGGACATTTTTTTTTTTTGTTAACATCCCTTGTATGGACCCTGTCGGGCACAGCATAGTAGGAAAGACGAGGATGAGCGCTTATTTGTGTGTATATTATTTATGTATTCTGGTAGTAGGGATGATGACTAAAAAAAATTTTTTGACCGCCATGTAGATTATTAAAATATATTGGACACGATTTTTTTCTTTTTTTACGTAATCAAAATATTACGGCGATACATTGAGTTCAAATGTGGCATGACGTCACTTCTCAGTAGATTTTATACGTAGCTGTGACGTAACGAGCCCCCACTCCCCAAATTTAATGTGTTTTATCTGTCATTTTTTATTAATATGGTAAAGCAAAAAATACGTGTCTAATATTTTTTTATTATCTGATTGACGGACTAAACAGTTTTTCTTTTTTTTACCCAGGCATCATCCCTATTGTATTTTGATTTTATTACTACTATTTCTTTTTTTTTTCTTCAACCGCTGCCGCGCCGCTGGCTGTCGCCTCTTGCTACGGCGTTGAGAATTGCTGTAGCGGGTAGCCGCCACCGGCCACACGTGTGCGACGAATACATACAAAACGTATGAAAAAGCATGTGAACTGCTTGTCGCTGGACTAGCGGTGGCTGAGGCTAAACTGAAAAAAAAAAAAAGAAGTTGTTGCCACAGCCAAGATTTTGTTTAGATTGACTAAGTAACTTGTTTGCATCTGAGCCTATCAAGCACAATGGTCACAGCTACTACTTTTATTTGATTGAGATTTGAAACGGGATCTTGATTGGAGTTATAACAAAACCTATTTGCAGAAATCCATTTAAAACATAGTTGCTCCAACCAAGATTATTAGATTAAAGTTTCAATGAACTAACTTACTTTGTTACCGTTAACATTTTTAACTGGTCTCTTTTTTAACTCTTCTACAATGACGTCATGTTAAGGGTAATCGAGAAACTTGTTTGAGCGTTCAATCATTTGAACTAGTATTGCTGCAATCATGTCGTGATGATCAACTTAACTATGATTTTGATTAATCTAAACAAGATATCGTCAATCAAGCTAAAAAGTCACTTGATTGGAGTGCATTTCTTTCAGTATAGTGGCTCGTTTGCGCCTACCGCGCGGACGGACGGACATGGCGTAACTATATGGATTCATTGTATACAACGCAACCCTAAAAATGACAGGAAGCAAATCAGTAAACGTTTCTGAACAAACTGCTTTCATAATGTGCATTAATTCAGATACACATTGTGTATAATAAAATGAAAGAGACAGAGAGGTATCAGAATCAGAATCATTTATTTGTTAAACATAGGTATCAACATTAAGGATCTTATAAGTAATAAAGGTTCTTGCTATGTTTTGTCATTACCGACATACAAATTAAAATATAAATAACCAATTTAAATCACAAATATAAAATGTTGATGAAAAAATACAGAAAAAGAAATGTCAATATAAATAAAAACATTACAAACACAAAATAACAATGAAATTATATATATATAAAAACAATAAGAATTCATTAAAAAAAAAAAAACAGAATAAGTCATCAGAATCAGTCAGTCAGTCAGATAGAAAGTCACATAACGTATTTTCCTTACGTGACAATTTCTACGAGTCAACTCCTACCGCAAGTCGCGTTATATAAGGAACTTCGTTCCAATTATTCCAATAAACCAAGTTATCGCTCACAAAAAAAAAAAAAAAACATATGAATGTCACTGACGAAAACTAATTACGTTATCTTCATCTTTTCGTATGGTTATTGACTAATCTGGTGTCAGAGTTTTCATGCCACCATTGGGCCTCTGACTTGGCTACACATGCCGTCGAGAAATATCTCTCAGGCACGGGTTTTCATCACGATGTTTTCCTTTTGTACAATACGCACATGAATCCGGAAAGTCAGAGGTACGTGCCTTGGGTTCGAACTCGAGACTTAGTAGTCCGACGGTCACACCACTAGGTTATCACTGCTATACGAGATAACTAATTAAGTAAGCTGTATAAATAGAACTTGACTTCAAGTCGTATCTATTTCAGTAGGCTCTAAGCACCGAAGCACCTGTTCCAAACAATTGTAAGTGGATCCCCTTTCAAACTGTGACCCTCTCCTAATTAATACATAGAATTAACCTAGTCTGAACACCGGCGAACATTCAAAGTTTTATTGTAGTTAGGTATGCAAATATAGAAACTTTTGGAGCTAAAGATATCAATTAAAGAAAATTCTGGAGCTAAAGATTAGAGAAATGAGTTTATGAAAAACAATTTGCGACATGTGTCTGCGACTCTGCAGATTGCGATTCTTCTTTGTGATATTAGAGAGCTTTAGATTACGAGATGTACCTAGATAATTAATTTCCAATGTCGTCAGAATTTCCATGAAATGATGACGTATTATTCCTCATATCGATGGAGCTTAGCGTCTTTATTCCGTTCAATCTGTACTCCAGTTGCGTAAAACACTTCACAAACAGAAGGATTTTGGAAAAAAATCCTAATCAATTACTTCATTTATCTTTGAAAAATTCGTCTGAGAATAAAAATATTTTTATTTTGACAATATTCATTGAGTTAAATGAATATTGTCAAAATAAAAATATTTTTCACTTTTCATGCTCTAAAAGTACGCCAATATAGCCCTACGAAGCGGGACTAAAGTGACCACTTTAGTCTCTAGGGAGTGAAAGGAAATAGTTCTTTAATTTCCTTCATGTGACATAGACAAACTCAAACAGCCAGTAAATATATTATTATCTGTGGAGTGTGGACCATCTTCATTGCGAAAATGTTGAGAGTTTTAGTTCTATGGTTTTTCCGCAAAGAAGGTGGCGCCATGTGTTTTAAATTGTTAATCTGTGACTGCTTTAGAAGAAAAAACTGACCGCGATTTTAAATAAATTTATTAAGAATGTTTGAGTGACAGTGAACAGTTTGACGTCGAGCAAAGAGCAAAAGACATAATAGATAATCTTTTGCCGCCAAAATCGCAGAAGATTTACCTAAAAACTTCGAAAGTATTATGGACTGGAGGAATAATATTTATTAAATATTTTTGTACTAAATTAACTATTTTTCTTAAAATAATGTAACTTTGTGTCAATCATGTATTTTACCTGGCGTGTGTGGTCTCCTACACATTCCTTGCCTACATGAGCTGGAAGTGTGTCGGAGAGCAGACGCACAGACCTTGTAGCTGTAATTTTGTGAACTACGCTTTTTACTCTAGCTGTCATCGTTATTATTTTTGTTGCTAGTCATGTTGTGCGATTACGCTTTGGGTGATAATCAGGTCGAAACCTATAATATGATCCTACTGATATACTGTGATTGTTACTGGTTGTAGTTAATTTCAGCCGAAAGATGTCCACTGCTGGACATAAGCCTCCCCCAATTGGGAGGGTTTGCCATAATCGCCACGCTTGGTAGGCGGGTTGGCGATCGCAGTATGGTATTAAAAATGCATAGAGAACGCTGCTGCCCATTCTCTAGTAAGTCCCTTAGTCGCCTTTTACGACACCCACGGGAGGAAATGGAGTAGTGCTATTCTTTACGTTCGACACCACGCGGCACAGTTGTAGTTGCCTTGTGATAAATAAATAATAGGTAATAATAACGGCGAGGTGGGTTAAGCCCCGTATAATAATGATAAGTAATTGAACATAACTCGTTGAGTTAGCAATAGCATTGTTAACTGTTGTTATGATAAAAAATACTGAATAGCAATTGCATTTTGCTGTTGGGCTAGGAAACGCGCGAGTTCTTGTAGCATAAGACTTTTCCTGCTTCTTTAGATATAGATTTGATCTAAACAGCATACATATTCCAAACAATTTACTAGCGAAATGGTATATTTTTAGAGGAAGTTACATAATAAATACTTATACAGGAAAAGTTTTTAATCAGTGCGCAAATTTTGACAAATTAAACTTAAACGAGTTTTATTATACACCAATTTTTTATTTTGATATGTCTCAGTACAAATATATGAAGTTATCGTTGACGAAAGATGTTTATTTTGAAACTGGTATAATGGATACACGTCGCGCAATGCGCCGGCGTGGTCAGTGAAGCGGAACGCAGTTGTAGGTACCTATCAGCTGTGCGCTCGCCCATTGATATTATTACGAATAGATTGTATCCATATTTTGCTGATTTCAAGTAGGACCAAAAAAAAGTATTGAACAAATAATGGGAATGTGTTCTAAAATTACTGACACTGAACCATAAAAAAAAATCGCACTGCTTAAACACTTATCCTGTATATACGCCCTCATTAAAATACTGGAAACATAAAAGGCACTCTGCGGCAGGACAGCGAGACTAGTAGATCAATATCTATAAAAACTACATGATTTTTTTTCTACCAGAAATGCGTCACACCGTCGCGCATCGCCTCGCGTCTGTCTGCGGGAGCCTAAATACCGTACATATTACAAAACTTATATAAAAACTCCCAGCCGATGATTTCCAAATCATTATCATATCATCACATGACGCAAAAGCTCAAGGTTAATAATATTATCATAACTAAGCTACATAGATAAATTCCTTATTCCTCGCTGATTGGTCTATAACAATCGATACAAAGAATCGATTTTTTTCGATTCAGGCTAGCTGGTTCCAAGGCCTGCATGACAATACAAAAGTAACACAATCAGTTGCCGATCAATGACGAAACACGATCGGGATAATGACCCAGAGAAAAATGACAATAGACATGAAGTTACGGATACCAAGTAGGTACTACCATGATCACGGAACTCAAACCACTTTGAAAAAATCGCGTGCACACGATGACCACATCTGTTTACCGCCCCATTTTGCGAATACCAATAAAAAAAAACTTCACTTACCAATAAAACTAAGTACATATATACACGTTATATACAGTTTTTCCCCTACCAAAAAGTGCTTAACGCGCCTAAAGGAATTTACACTTAAAAAAAAAATACTGAAAAAACCAGCTGAAGTGGTCAGACATCAAGATCATTGTAACAGAGCCTGAGACATTTATTATAAAACATTTTTTTTTTAAAGTAAAAACTTCTTTAGGCGCTTTGAGCGATTTTCGGTATGGGAAAAACGTATCGGTTGCGATCGTCACCGAACGCTTTTCATGAGCTAAATGTATACTGTGTATATATGTGTACTTTTTGGGTGAACAAAAATAATGGAACTCGCGTCATCGTCACCGAACGCTTTCCATGAGCTATATGTATAAAAGAACAGTTATTCCAAAGTTTTGTGTTTTCACTTCTGTCGGCAGTCCTTATGGCTGCCAATTTTTTTTTATTTACAAAAACAAGTGGCTCAGCAAAAATCTGATGCTATAGCGGCTGAGCGCTGCAAGCAGAAATAGTACTTACGGTGGTCCAGTGTCCCAGACCGCAATAGTACATGGAGGATTGAGCCGGATACGGGGAATACCGACTCTCGCGCAACAGACAAGATCATTACAAATGATAATACCTACCTATTCTAGGTGATAATTGGTTACGATATTAGTCCTTATTTGAACTATTAAAATTGTTTGCTTTCGATCAATATTTTGCTCGTAATTCGAGGTCGGAAGTAACATTACATAGAGATGATTGTTCTTAAGAGTCCATAATACCTCAGCGCCACCTCACTCTTTATCTCGCTCACACACTATTGGTCCCGGTCATGCGAGCAAGCGAGACAGAGCAGCAGGGAGAAGGCTCCAAAGGCGCCGATAGTTTAGGTAATTTCTTTTTACGATGAAAATAACGGTCATAAAAAAAAAAAAAACATAAGACCTGATTTATAGTTAGTTCAGTTAATATCCAAAGTTTCATTATCTAATTTGAAGTATTTTTTGAATACCAGCGGTTTATTGTTCGGTTTGGAGGTAACTTTGGATTTTTTTTCCTATGGAGAAAATTTTATGGAATCGTGTTTTCGTCAAACATACTTAACATTAATTCTCAACTTTACCATATATTTATTTCAAAATTAATGCTGAAATATTTTCGACATAACTGAGGATCATGCTAAGCCATTTGAGGTAGTAAAGCCTCTTAAAAAAATGTGCATTGAGATGATTTATAGTTAATTTTGTTGCATTACATCATAGACTCTTTGCTGCGTCATTTAAATTATCATTTAACAGATCTAAGTATTGTACAATAACCACATTATGTATACAGATTATCACCTTTTAACAGATGTCGTTATAATTATAATAAATCACCTATTGTATGGTGTTACATAATATTGAGAACACGGACACGGGTGTACCAAACATTTAATAGCATTTAAAATAGATGGTGCGATAAAAAATATCTGTGAAATCCCGAGACGAATGTACAATACTATTCTTAAGAAATGTCGGGTGAATTGTGTTTTGTGTAAAATTAGATTAAAATGTCTCGATATGGTATATGAGTCAGACCTCGGTTACATAGAAATAGTCTGACGATACTGCACGATGGTCAAAGGCCTTTCGCTGTCTTTCTTGTGATGGTATTAAGGCAGCCACAGACTGGCACGACGCGACAGCGCGACGGGGTACTAGTAAAACAATTTCTATGATAACTTCATGGAAATTGTTCTACCAGAATCGCGTCGCACCAGCGCGCGGAGCCTTTAAGCAGGAAGAGAACCAAACGACAATCTTTTAAAATTAACATGTTTTAATTTTGGTGTAATCTTTGGAAATAGAAATCAAGTTTTTGTTTCGCGTTTTTTCTAGAAATAATATAATTATCACGCTCGAAGTCAAGTTATACATGTTCAATCCATACTCCATACTAATATTATAAAAGCAAAAGTAACTCTGAGCTTAACGGCTGAACAGATTACGATGAAATTTGGCACACAGGTAGATCATGACCTGGGTTAGGCCATGGGATTTTTTTATCCCGGTAGTACGTTCCCGTGGGATAATTTCCGACCTCCATGCGGGCGAAGTCGCGGAAAAAGTGAGAGAAATATAATCGTTTTTTTTTTCTGTGTTGTAATCAACCTCAATCTAACAACAAACAGGCATTTTTGAATTTTTATAGAGTCGGTCAGTAAGAAATATGAAGCTAGTTGTAGTTGCCCATTCCATAGCGTAATAGGTAGGTACCTATGGAAACTCCATGGACACTCATTTAAATATTAAATTTTTACAAAAATATTGTTACATCTTTAATGTTGAATTTATAACTTTACTAGCTTTTGCGGCTTCGCGTTAATTTAGAATTTGACAATCAATTCGGGTTGTACTCATGATTCGAAAGACACGTGGCGCCATCTATTATCATAAGAACGTTATTATTGTTTTCCTCGAGAACAGTACTTTTTTGTCGGGATGAAAGGTACCCTATGTCCGTTTCTGAACACCTGACAACGTATATGCAAAATTTCAGGATTTTGAGTGGTTTGAAAGGCGTGAAAAAGTAATAAACAAACTTAATTTCGCTTTTATAATGTTAATAGTTAGGATGTGAGAAAGCTGTTAAAAAAAAAACGTAGACGTCAAAAACATCCAGAGTGAGAGACAAATGCAAAAAAATAAAATAAGGCGTGGCATCTAAGAGATGATCAGTCCCAACTGACGGCGCCCGTTCATGAACATGAGACATCTGAGCAACAAACCACAAATCCTCTTGGCAACCCTCCGTCTGGGAAGAACGGAGGTATATTCAAATTCAAATTCATTTAATTCGGACAACAAAGATCCCTATTGTGTTAGTATTACAAAACAACTTATATTAGTAATACAGATATAAAATATTTAAAACTAGCTGACCCGACAGACTTTGTTCTGTCAAAAGCTATTTGACTGTGGCAGTTTGTCTACGCGCAAAGGAAACTACCTACCTACCCTACCCTACCTTACCCTATCCTACCCTACCCTACCTACCTATCTACCCTACCCTACCCTACCTACCTACCCTACCCTATTCTACCCTACCCTACCCTACCCTACCCACCTACCTACCCTACCCTACCCTACCCTACCAACCCTACCTACCCTACCCTACCTAACTAAAACCTTCAATATTTTTTTTTTTTTTTTTTTGATAAAATCTATTCTCAGACGTACCAAATGATGACTGACACGTTATGTCAAACGCCATAAAGTTACATTAGAAGATAGAGTTACCTACTTATTATTACAATAAAAATGTAAATATGGTCGTTACCTTACAATTTTTTTTTTTTAACTTTCTTAATTTTTTCTTACATAAGAACCTTCTCCTGACAATAACAAACACAACAAAAAAATAATTTGCGAAATCGGTCCAGAAGTTCACGCGTGATGCCGTGACCAAGTGAAATAGGGATTCATTTTTATATATATAGATAATGGACACTCCACGCAGAGGACGACCAGACAAGAAAACATGTTTCCTACCTGGGCCTCAAGTTTGCTATTACAATAGTGTCGGAATGGTCTATCATTGATTTCATAATTGTTGATTTTGACAATTTTGGTAATCTACTAATATAATGGCGTCATTATGACTTTCCAATGGTCAGCCACTGATACTCCATTGAATGAATTGGTAATCTCGTACATAATGACAAATGAAGCTTCCTACTAATCTTCCAATTTCCTACTACTTCAGATTGCTTATAACACTAATAAATAACATGTAAAAATATATATAAATGAAATCTGGCATGAATTAATGTTCAAAATGCCATTATAATACAATTCTATTACGACACCATTGACCGACCAATGATCGACCATTATGAATTTAGCAGATTACGAACTTTTAGCAAAATGACAATGGCATCGTGTGTTGGAGTGACGAATTTATAAAAATAGCAGACTTGGGCCCCTGATCAACCTCCGCATGAAGTATCTGATGTAAGGAGTATAGCTCTTCGCTACAGCTCTCAGGATTATAGTTGCGACTACTTCGCACTCTACTCAGCAGCGTTTGTCGGACTCCTAAGACTAAAACCCCACTGCTCCTTCCAGTACCATGAGTCGGGAGCCCAGGAGATACTTGTACATTCGCCGCACCCCTGACAATAATTATAACTGTTCTAGGTTTTTTTTTTGTTATTCAAAAACCAATCTTTGATCAAACATGAGCTGATACGGCGAACTTCGTACCACCTCAGAATTGTTTTTTTGAAATGAAAACTTCTTTAACCGCGTGGAGCGAATTTTTGTAGTAAAAATAGGCAATCCTTACGACTGGCAATTTTTTTTTGTGTTTTTCTTACTTTTCCAACGCGCGAGGAAACTTTTCGAGGCCGAGACGAACTAAAAATACAGTTCTCAAGATCTCATCAAAAAAACCGGTCCGTACAAAGCGTATGAGAAAAGTTTTTAAAAGGAGTTTTTTTTAATGTATTTTTCGCATATCTTAATAGTTATTTTGCTATTCAGGGTGGAGACTAATCCAACAAATTAAAGATCATTAAAATCGGTCCAGCCGTTCTTGAGTTATAAATGGTGGAACTTACCCGACTTTTCTTTTCAAAAACCTTCAATTTTGTTGCAAAATCACCGTTGAATGTTAATTCACGTTATTATCAAGTAAATATTTGAACGTGTAATATGTACCGCGGCATTACTTTTAAAACGAAAGCATGACAAAAGCTTTTAACGGCTCTTAGATTAAACTGTAGATAGTGTTCAAAACTGTTTTCCACTGTATCATTAATGTGATAAGCGATATAACGTTCCGTGTTATTGTTAGCAGGTAGTAATAGTTTAACTTAACGATCGTTTAAGGCATTGCATTGTGGGTAATAAGTTGGTTAAATATAACTATCGATTTCGAACCGAGTTCATTGCGGTCAGTGTCTATTCTACACAGTGTCAGAGTTACAATTTTGGAAGTGAAAACTTCTGTACTTCTGTAATCTATACATTACAAATTAAAGTCACTTTTCGTGTGTGACTGTATGCCCGCTTAGTCTTCCTGAACTACACATTGCATTTTGATGCGGTTTTAACCATCATATAGTGAATTTATTCCAGAAGTTTTATGTGTATAATAAAACATATAATATTTAACTTTAGATATAGCACAGAAATCTCGATGTTTTGACATTTCATGCCACTTTAGTAGATTCCATCCGTGTGAAGCAAGGATGGGTCACTGGTCTATACAAATTATAAAATTTAAATATCTGTTTGTAATGCCATAATAACAGCTTTTTACTATATGCATAAATGAAAGGATATACTTACGGTACTTATAAAAAAAAAAAACATTTTCAATTTTTTTTTTTGTCGCTGGCCGTCTGTCTGTTCCAGCTAATCTCTTAGACTTTCACTGGCCGATATCTGATGTTATATGGAGAAACTTAGGCTACTTTTATTTTAGAACAAGCGACGCGAGCGAAGCCACAGGCAGCAGCTAGTTTTTGATAAAAGAACAATCATCGTCGCTAGCTGTTTTCTGGAACTCATGCCATTTTCGCGTCACGATTTAGCGGATATCTCGAACTATGAGATTATCTCTGTGACATGACGGGACAAAATAGTTTTATTGTTTTTGTTTCGTATGTTTGGTCGTCTTCTTCAAGGTTAAGGCCATTTTGTTTTAATATTTCCCACAAAAAATAGTAATTAGGTACATAATTATTATGTAGGTACAGAAATAAAAAGGTCTACCTCATGTGAGAATGGTTTGTGTGTTATCATTATGTTCCCCAAAAATTGGTTTCTTGATAGATAAATAAATAAAACGAGTGGGAAAATTCTTCCATTAATCAGGCTTCCAAATGCTCGATATCTACGTTTACAACTTCCAAGGAAATAAGCGGTAAGAAAGCCTATATTATTACGTAGTGTATGATGTTTGTATTGTAAATTATTTTAATAAGAACTTCAACACCAGCAGTGATCTATAATAAGTTCAAAATAATAAATGAAGACTACAGGGGAAAAACAAGAAATGTCAGAAGGCTAATTGGCACAAATTTAAAAAAAAAACGATTCAAAGTCTCTATTTTTCTTATCTCAGTGTCTGACTCCAATTCTTGATGTTTTTGCTATCAGTAATATTATATATTTCAATTCTGAACTGAAAAACAAATACAATATAACGTGGATGCTGAGAATATTTTATAAAATTTAAACTGAGTCACAAAAGTAAACGAAAGAACAATGAATGTCATTGACATTCATTGTTCTTTCTTTTCAGTATCAAAAAAATATTATTGATAACTATTATTTTATTCTTCTCTTTTTGTTTTGATAGTTTTTTTTTTTTACTTTATAAGCCGATTAATCACAAATTAACAAGCGTATTTAACCAACAAACACCAAAACCACCGAAACACGAAATAATGGCGCGCCTACTGCTGTCGGAGTGACATGCCACGAGTGAGTTGCCATGTAAAAACAATCGAATAACTGGTCATGGCAGCGGCATCGGCATCATGATAACACAGGGAAGTATAATGTTAGGGAAATACGTATATATGACGACGCTCTAAAAGAAAATGCTTTTTATTACAATAAAGATCTATTTGTGGCTATTTAGGTAAATATCGACACACAATATCAAACTATTGCATAACTTATCTGTGAACAAATTATATCGGGTTGGATCTTGTATCTTTTGGCAGGTGTTGGGGGATAAGCTGGTAGGGGTTGGGTCCCCGATTATAACGCTAATACTTTTATTAAAAGATACCTAGTTACTTAAGTAATGCGTTGTTTATTATATTAGTTAAATTATAAAATGTTTGCATATCACAGTATTATGACTAATGCCCAAATACTCAAACGTTACTTAACTTTAAGACGTTCTTATAAGTGTTTCTGTCGCTACAAAACAGTTTAAAGTGACAGAGACAGCATTAGACTTAACGGCGACTTAAAATTGAATTGCGTTTGAGTATTCGGCAGTAAGTGTTATGGATCTGTATTTATTTATGTTAAGACCGAAATTGTACCAACACTTATGGCAAATAAATTGATTTGATTTGATTTGATGCAATTTTTTTTTTTTTAATAAATAATGTTTCTAACATCAAATCAGATAAAAAGCGAAAACTAAACGAAAAATGGGCGGTTAACAACTAAATCTGTCCCAGAATATTGTCCGTGGTGTAAAATGTCGTACAAAATCGACAAAACAAAAGGTAAAAAAAAAACAGTATGCCATTTGCGTCATGTGTTTTCGTTCATTCGTTTCTTATGAATGTTTTGTTGTTTTAAGTAATTGTTTTTATAACAACCTAGAAATCCTGCTCAGAAGAAAGTTAGTGTGTACAAACCTGATCGTATGTGTACAAAAGGCAATGTACTGTTACTAGAAGAACTTAGGATGCAAGAGCGACCGAAGCGAGCTTGGGACCTAGGGCACCCGACTCGGACAGGTTAGGTTAAAGGGAATGGCGTGGTCTAGTGAGCGAGTGAAGTGAGCGAACTCAGACCCCGCCATCCCCTTCGTGGTTTTTTTTTCATCCATTAAGCCCCGCCATGCGAGGCTCACGACTACGCCTTTTAAGGAATTTTAAAGTGTTTTGAGGTTAGGTTACAATGATTTGTTATTATAAAGGACGGCGAGTTACCTTTTTATGGGAGTGGTGGGGATAGGGGGCACCCCCCTCCCCCCTCCTTCTGCCAAACGATACAATTTTTTTACCATTATATCTAAGTATACAAATAAATAAAAAATTAAGTGTCTGTTTGAATTGTCAAAATAACAGTTTTTTACTAAATGCATATGAAAGTATATACAGTAATTAAAACAAAAAAAAAAAAAACAATTTTTGTCCGTCTTTCTGTCGGTCTGTCTATCTGTTTGTTCCGGCTCATCTTCGTCATGGCAGGACCGATTTTGACGGGACTTTCACTGACAGATAGATATTATAAGGAATAACTTCGGTTTTTTTATTAAGATAAAGCTACGCGGGCGACGCCGCGGGCTAGTTGTTACTATTGTTAAACAAACACTTGTGGGAAAGCAAACTACATAATTTTGTTAGTATCGAATCTGATATCGACATACCAGGAAAGAGGAATAATCCAAAATATTTTTTTATCAAACTAATAGTCATGGATTATTACAGTTTATAGGTGTTGATATGCTTTATCTCCTCATTAGTCTATAATTTTGTTAACCTTTTAACCCGTCAAATGTCACGTGCACCTATACTATATTAAAATAGTGCCTAATTAACAAAAACGGTTAATTAAAAATCATACCAGAAGTTTCCAATCATTAATACGTTTATAATTAACAACAGTAAAACAGTACTTAGTCAAGGTCAGGTACCAGGATACCAGAAAGGCATGGAGACATTTACATAGAAAGTTGTATCGTTGTTCACTGATTGGAAACCGCCTTGATTAGTTCTAACAAACACACAATCGCACAATGAGTGCTCGGTAACAGATAATTAGTAGCAAAACGCAAGCAGAATACGTCGAACGAATAATATGTTAACAAGTACTAGATAGATACTCGACGGTTATGACGTAGTAGTTGCTTAGTTATTCCTAAATTACTTTCAAATATTGTCATTAATATCTAAATAATATTCTTTGTATTTATTTTCCCATAATAAGTCATTCATTTGATTTTTATAACAATAATTTAGTATTTCGAGTAAATAACTGACAGTTGATTTGAATATGGCGGTTAGGTGTATAAAAAGGCAAGCAGATCATTTTTAACATGCATTATATTGTGAACTAGTGATAAGGACGTTACTCTGCCCAAATACAGACTGAGTGTGAATCATAGTTCGTGTTTAATTGCGTAAAACCTGCTACTGAGTATCAAATAGTTTATAATCGTTTTATGTGTAATGCTTTGAATGTGTTTACGTCAGTGAAAATTATCCTATTTTTCATAATTCAAAATAATAAAAAATCCATACTTAATATTATAAATGTGAAAGTTACTCTGCCTGTCTTTTACTTTTTCACGCCTAAACCGCTGTACCGAGCGTCATGAAATTTGGCAGAGATATAGTCTGGGGTATCTAGAAGAACATAGGCTACGTTTTTACGCGATAACTGACATGCACGCGGGCGGAGCCGCGGGCAAAAGCTAGTATGTCATAAAATTAATAATGTCATAATGTTAAGTAATTCCCAAAGCGCCAGACAGCAATGGAACGTGATTGAAGTAGATGCTAACTGATTTAAAAATGTACAAAAAATAAAATGTCATGTAATTGAGGAAATAACGTCTTATAGAGCCTTCTAAAAGTTGATGGAGGTTATTTTTCGATAGGGTGACACAGAAACATTATTATTGATCTAAAAAAATGCTGAGGAGAAATGACGAAACAAACTCAGAGGTCATGGTCTCGTTTAAAGTACATACATTATTTGTAATGTATCTTTCGAGGCGAGCTTGGTTACAAAACGGCAATATACAAGACGCCGCAAACGCTCGCTTCGAACGCATGGCTCAAGCGCGCTACATTTCTTGTTACAAAACGGCGATATTCTAAACATGGCGAACGTTCGCTTCGAGCACTTGACTCAAGCGTGCTCCATTTTTATTCAGAATGACGGACGTAGAGGTTCTGTGTGCTTCATAAATTTTATTTAGATATTGTTATTGCAAGAAAAAAAAAAAAACGACTGCACTGACGTGTTTGTAAACATGCGCTCGAAATACTGACTATTTACGCGTTTTAAAGGAATTCACAAAAAATCCGACAGTCGAGTGGAGGATCTGACGCTCGCACAGAGCGGCTCGGCTCGCTGCACTGAATACTGTAACTCGTAACAAAAACTCGATACATTACAATCAATGCAGTCTCCGCCTTAACAATACAGGGCCATATCTCAAAGGGCCTTTTGAACAAAGAGCCATTGCAGCTTAAGTTGGTCTTCCCCAAAAGTTGGCATGCAGGCATCAGTTATCATTTAGACCAAACCGAAAAGGAAAAAGAACCGTAAATAAACAATTTATTAGTCTCCTGAAAAGCTTGCCTTAAGCGTTGAAAATTGTTTTAAAATGTATCCCTCCTTGATTTCATAGTGATGTAGGTACCCAAAAAAAAATCTAAACTTCTTTTTCTGATTAAATTATGTATTACTTCAAATGCCAAAGAATTGAAACCTATTAAAATAACTAAATAACCTTCCTTCTAAAATTCGTTAGAAATCGCATACAATCAACTACGAGAATACTCGAAGTTGGCAGTGGGGCCCAGATCTTGTACTACGAGTATGCTCGTAGGTTTGCAGTCAACGTGTTAAATGTCATCAAACGTTGCGTTGTTATAAATCTTTGATTACACCACAGTTTTACTTATAAAATTTTATTTTACAGCGTAAATTTTCTTTAATGCTTCGCGTAACTAAACACTTAGTACCTACCTTTTCCCATATCTGTTGCTTCACGTTAATTGTGTGGGTCACTGGGGGTTCTCCAGGAAGATCTGATTATTATTTTGAGTGTATAATAATAGGCATTCAAAAGTAGAAAATCATGGGTAGGTATAATTAGGCCTTATAAACTACACAAGATTTTGCTGAATTTGTCATTCCGGGAAAAGATTATTCCTGAAAAAACTGGGGGTATTTTCATATCTTTATTTTATTAAAAAATATCACGGACAGAGCTGAGAGGATAAATAGTGTAAAATAGATACTTCTAACATAGAAATTAAGAATAATTTATGACAATGAAAAATGCAAAGCATGCTCGTTGTTTTTCCTCCTTATGTTCCATGAATAGCATAATCAGCTTCAATTATACGAAACTGTCAAATTTCTTCGAACGATTTTAAACCTTAAAATGTTCGTAATTAAGTTCAAAATCGAATGAGAAAATTGACAGTTTGTTGTAACTCGATGTGCTGGCGAGTGTACATAATTAACATACATTTGACGTGGTGCTCTCAAAAATATGACGCCATGAGCTGTAAATTAGTTACGTGTCAGCTATATCATACCACTACCTTGGTTAAAACAAAGCATTGTTATCTATGAAATTTATGAATGATCATATGTATGGCCGTATACAAGATAATTATAAGAAAATACTGTTATCAACTGACAAGTGACTGATAATCTTGGTAATGACATATATTCTGATAATCTCGGTCTCCTGGTTGTTTAGTATCTTCTTAAAACTAATCGAGATAGGGTAAAAAAATAAACAAAATGTGATCAAAGATAAAAAGTGATTAAAAAAGAAACTTAGTGGCAGTGGGCAGGGCACATTGCTCGCAGAACAGATGGCCGATGGGGCCGAAAGGTTCTGGAGTGAGGACCGCGTACCGGAAGACGTAGCGTTGGAAGGCCTCCCACAAGGTGGACCGATGACCTTGTGAAGGCCGCAGGAATCCGCTGGATGCGGGAAGCACAGAACCGGTCGAAGTGGCGGTGCTTGGGGGAGGCCTATGTCCAGCAGTGGACGTCTTTCGGCTGAAATGATGATGATGATAATGATCATGATCAAAGATAAGGCACTTGTTCCACCTCTGGTGATTAACGAGAAGCGAGTAGAGCTAGCAACTAGTGCTAGCTGACATATGGCAAATAATTTAATTTACTGTTCTGTCTCGTAATGTTAATTACTTTGCATACCTACTATTGCAAAAATCAAGTTTATCTAACTGAACACACAGCTGTGCTGCTGGGGAGTTTGTTGCGCCACTTTTTTTCCCAGCTAAAGCACTAGGAAGTGGTGAAGAATGAAGTTTGACGTTCGAAAAGCCTAATTTAAATAAATGACTTTTGATTTTGATTTTGAACTAAAATGAGTTGATGAGCAACGGGCAGTGAATGCGCGACTGCGACGAGCGATAACTCGCTGGTATGTGTATGTAGTAAGCGTGAGACACTCAGCGAGCGTCGCTGAGCGAGTAGGTACCTACTCTCTTTGATAGCTCTTGTCGCTGCGACAAACGCGTACTCGACAGCGATGTGAACAGTCAGCAATCGATCATTAATATATGATCTCTTTTACTTTCACGGGGTTACTTATCTTTTGTACGTTTCTTGAGCGAGAAAATCGTTGATAGCTAGTCGTTTCCACAACGGCAGTGGCCTTAAGGGCCTTAAGTGAGTAACAAATAAAACATGGTATGACTTGGCTTGGCACTTCAATAAGAAGTCACAATTTAAAAATCGAAGCCGTCAATTGATTGGCCGAAGATTTAAATTAGAATCATGCTTTGCTAACACAATTTAAAAATCGAAGAAAAAATCGAGTAGGTAATGGTCGTCAAATGTTTTGACGACCATTTGCAATTATTTAAATTGAGAATCAGTCGCCATACAACAAGGATAATGGGCAAAGTCGTTCGTTCATTGCATGTTAATAAATTGCCAAATGTACACAGAAGTTACAATTGATGGGGCGTTGTGTATTGATGAAGTCATCTTCGTGCTGGGTGATCGGTGATACGGTAAAAAAACCACGTAGGTACTACCAACAATTAAATAGATTAACAAAATAAATAAATCTAGTTTAGGAAGGTAGGGGCACAGGGGCGACTTGTATTTGCCTACGCTGTGGTACTCTACACGCAGGTACTATTCAGACTTGGCCATTCCTACATCCTTTCTATGACAAATCTCAATTATTGTCCCCATGTGTCTTCTATGTGTGTAAAATATTTGTATTCAGCTGCATCTGGTTAGTTAAGAAGCCGATCCAGCGAAGGCTAGACAGATGATATGGTGTCTACTACGTGTGTCATTCATATAACTCTTATTGAATATACTTGAACTTGATCGGAATTTAAATGCATTTGTGGTGAAGGTGACACCGTTACGACAATGTATTTAATGGGTTTTTTTTACGGACTGTATTTTGTATAATATATCTGAAAGAAATCAAGCATTACGTTATTAGCTACACCTCGTTAAGTTTATTGATTTATAAGCTTTTTTTTTTTAATTTATTTATCATTTATACAAAAGAACACAGGATTACTTAATAAATAGCAACCAAAAACCACTAAGGTTTAAACTTGTGCTATCATGAGTCTATCTCAATATCTAACTATACAATGAAGCATTTTATATGTACGCGTTATTGTCGATACAATTAATAATATCTTTAGTTCCATAAATAGTTACAATCATTCCTACATAATACTTAAATAATATTGCTTAAGTTTACATTTGATATTTTTATGTGTAATACATTTGTTTATTTCTGAGGGTAGACTATTAATAAGTCTCGGTATAATATAACCGGTAGTTCGCTCGCCATACGTATTGTTGGCGGGCTGTGTACGAAGCTTATTCTCAGAAACTGCCCGAGTGCATACATTTTGTTTCTTAAAGATTCATTGAAAAATTGTTCTTTCAATAACAAAAAAAATAATTGTGTATGAACTGGTAAGACATTACAGTGTTTAAAGAGACCGTTTAAGTAGCTAAGTACCTACTTCAAATAAAACTCTTTAGTAAGTCCCTTCTGTTCTTGTAATTTATGTTTTCATATTCACATACTGTTGAACATAAACGATCATTGTAAATAGTAACTCAAATGCCATAACACGATAATCATACAATTGATTACCATAGACATATTATGAAAAAAAAAAAAAAAAGTTTTTTTTTTCTAAGTCTACGATAATCAAGCCCTACAGCCAGCCACACGAACAATAAAACATCGCAGATTAAAGTCGTTATTTTATTTCATTTGCTTTCATTTATATCACTTCCATGTTTTCTATCGTTAATTCAATAAAACCAGATAAAATAGTTGTCTTTATTATTTAAAAAAGCAATGAAACGTTTTTATGACTTGGCAGTCGAAAAAAACAGTGTTGAAAAAATAATATAAAAAAACTATTCACTTTTACCTGCGGCTTCGATGCATTAGCTGTACAATCTACTAATATTTAAAGTCCATACTATTCAACGAAAAACTTTTTAACAAAAAAACAAACGATTTTCAAAAAAAAAAAAAAAAAAATACTGAAAAGTGAAAAATAACTTTGATTTCGGAAGTGGGTGTCATTGGTTCTGTATTTTCGTTTTATGCCACCGACTTCCGAAATGAAAGTTATTTTTCACTTTTTTGTGTTTTTTTTGTCTGTACTCTGTTATTTTTTTTGTTAAAAAGTTTTTTATTTTTCACTTTTTAGTTATGATACCTATCCTACAACAATTCGATTACCACTAATGGTTACACGGCACAAACAACAGTGACACAAGATACCTGTACGAAGTGGATTAAATACGTAGGTATTATCGAAGCTAACTCAAAAACTACCCAAGCAAAGTTAATAAAAATCGGTTAACAACCATTTATAGCCCAAATGCATCTCATGACAATTCCAATAAGCCCAAATACGGCTAGGATACATTGTTTTATCACGGAGTTCCGGTGCACACCTTCCGGCTTCATCTTCAGATCAGTTCGATGGTACCATTTTCATCCGAATTATTTATTTAAATTTGCTTTATAGTCGCTTAACTATCTTAATCGAAATATCTTATCGCTACCCGTGAAATACTTATCATTGAAAGAAGAAAGAAAGAAAGAAAGAAAAATATTTTATTTGGGACACGCACAAGAAATACAAACAGTAAAAAATAAAAAACATGAGCATTTAAAACTAACAATATTGTAAGCCTGTGCGAGGCCAAAAAGCCCACTATCTCAGCATAATGCTGCGATATTTAAAAAATAAATACCGCAGCGCTGGTATTCTGATAGGGCCCGCAGTAATGCCACGGACACACCTATGGAAATCTATAAGTCCCACTAGGGGATTAAAAAAAATAAAAAAATAAGTGGCAATAAAATATAAATTATAGATACAACAAATAAATAAAACCGTAATTAGGTACACACAATAAATAAAATATTACGATCGACCTAGGTCCGACGTTCCAACATCAGTTGTCTATGCTTATAGAATATTGTCTATAGTCTATGACAAGCGATTGAGGAGTTCCGTTGGCCATTTGTGGTCTTCTTCATCAGTTCCACTTCATCAAATGATACTAACTGAATGCAAATGCTTGAGTTGTTGATGAAAATACAAAAATCGCTATGTGTTTGCCTGTAAAATTTGAGGAGTTCCCTCAATTCCTCATGGATCCCATCATTAGAACTGGATTTTGGGACCAATCTGGAAGTATATCCTTTCAAATAAAAAAAGAATTTTCCAAATCGGTTCATAAACGACGGAGTTCTGAGGTACCAAACATATTTTTTTTTTTTTAATACAACCGAATTGAGAACCTCCTCCTTTTTGGAAAGTCGGTTAAAAAGTAATTCCGTCTGTTATCTTTTCCAGCCAGTGAACCGATAATTATATTTGACAAATAGGTAAACTGGGACTAGGAGAAGGACATTATACAATTTTTTTATCCCGGATGTTAGTATAAAAATGAGGAAATAAATAATAAAAAAAAGCACACGAATTCAACAGTTAGTATAATTATGTGGAAGCTAAGAAGTGTCGAAAATCGATTAATATCAGAACAAAAAAATATTCTCAGTATCAGCTAATGAATAACGAACGATGACATATTACTACGGATGTACTTACAGTGCGCTAGAAAACCCAAGTTTTTAGCTGCATTTTTTTATTCTATTGTCAAACAATTGACCTGATCATACACTAATAGATCCTATTTAGACAGTTTTTGTAAAGAGCTTGGATGATCATCAGAGATCGGAATAGGTAGAGCTAATTTACCTAAACTTCGAGGAAGGATGTTACATAGAGTGAATAATACCTCCTTTAAAATCCCGGAATAATATACAACAAGAGCATTGGCGTCCGGGGACTGAATACCGATATAATTTGGATACATGATACAAAAATATTGCTATAAATACCGGTATTTGGGTATAGATATAATACCGTTATTATTACATTTTCTTGCGTTTTTTGCAATTTGCAGTTCAGCGTCAGGTTGTATCTTGATCAAAATATGATTCGCGACTGTAACAAATATGTATTTACTTATGAATCATCAATAAAGATTCTGTGACGTCACATTGTAGCCTGATATCAGTACTGAGCATAAATATAATTATATATATTTTATAGCGATACTCAAATTCATTCATTATCATCATTTCAGCCGAAAGACGTCCACTGCAGAACATAGGCCTCCTCCAAGTGGGGGGTTTGCCATAATCGCCACGCTTGGCAAGCGGGTTGGCGATCGCAGTAAGGTGTTAAAATGCATAGAGAACGCTGCCCATTCTCTAGTAAGTCCCTTAGTTGCCTTTTACGACACCCACGGGAGGAAATGGGGTGGTGCTATTCTTTACGTCCGGCATCACACGGTACATACCAAAACATATATACTCAAATTACTGATATAAAATACCAGTATTTATGCCAGATATCGATACTGTTATCGGTATTTTCTTAAAAATATCGGTATTCTTCGAGTATAGATATCGGTTCCTGTTGGCGGACCAGTAGAAACGGCCGCGAATTACGAGTTGTAGGTTGTAGGTTCGATCCCAGGCCGGCACTTTACTTTGTATAAATTATTTCATCAACACTGCTCTCAAAACGGTGAAGGAAAACATCGTGAGGAAAGCGGCATGTCCTAGAACAAATGTCTTATACATGAACATGTTATTTGTGGTACAAGTTGGCCTCAATTACCCAACTACGGCAAAGCCAAAGAAGGTTTATGATTTTAACAGGCTATGTATGTATGTTAGTAAGTATTTTCATCTGTTCCCTCATTACTATTAATCTGCTTAGCCTTTTCCCAACTATGTTGGGGTCGGCTTCCAGTCTAACCGGATGCAGCTGAATACCAGTATTTTACATGGAGCGGCTGCCTATCTGACCTGCACAACCCAGTTACTGGGTAACACGATATCCCTTTGATAAGACTATGGTTGTCAGACTTTCGGGCTTCTGACTACCCGTTACGACTGTCAAAGATCCCCGAATGACAGCCGGTACCAACGGCTTAACGTGCTTTCCGAGGTACGGAGGAGTCTCGGTATGTAAAGATGGTCACCCATCCACGGACTAACCCCGGCAAGCGTAGCTTAACCTGATGGATCAACCCGTGCGGCTGTTATTCCTTAGCCACGAGCTCCTCATAATTAATAATAAAATACTAATTAGTCGTATTTTGAAAAACGAGTTATGATTGGAAGCGTCATGGGGACACCAATGTTATTTATAGTTACTGCGTATTGTTTATACCTTCTTAGTTTTTGTCGTAGTTGGGTTTTAATTTATTATTTTTTCTTTATTAATGTTGTGAACAAAAATCCTTTTTTTTTTTTTTTCATTGACCGTTTATCGTCATCGTATTTCCTCTTTGCCTCGTGAAGCTCTCAAAGTAAATAAAGCCTTTTTATGACTGTAAACATTTATTGAAGACTAGCTTCTGTACCGCGACTTCGTCCGCGTCACATCCCGTTGCTCACCCACGCTATCACTTCATTTTCACATAGCGTTTTTTCTGACTTTTTTTTCTTTTTACCCGGATTTTTTGTTCTGCCGGTGTATTCTGTAAAAATTTCGCCGTGAAAACTTTGGTGAAGTGAGATTAAAGTGAGCTAGGGAAGGGGTAGGTAGCTCGGTAGGGATGACACTGACAGCTCATTCCACACTCACTTCACCTAAGTTTTCACGGTGAGATGGTTACAGAATAGCACTGCTGGACCATATCTGCGAACCTTCTGGTTAAAGGATAATGAAATGTTGTAATATTGAAGGTCAAAGATCCAAATTTTTATTATGTTTTTTTTTTTTGTTGTTGTAACTGTACTTTAAATACCGGCACGACCCCTATTCTGTTGTATGCAACCGTAAGCACAACGTTTTGCGAGTGTTACATTGCGTGTTACAAAAAACAGTGATTATTCACACCTAAAAAGACAGTCGTTACCCAGCAAAAATTTTTGCTCAATATTACTTAGTTTGTTGATGGTTAGTTTGCGTAGTTAACGGGTATGTAATGAGTCTTTTTACCCGCTTATGAGCAGTACTTTCGGTAAACCGACGACGTTCGGATAACCGACGCTCTACTGTACCATTTTTTTTTAAATCTTTGTCATACCCTAGTAATTTCTCCTGTATTGTGGGTGCGTTTACAAACATTTAATCTCACATACACAAAGAGCCAGAAATTGTCATACAAATATTTGATATAGTTACAGCAAACTAGACTTGTATAATGTATACATGTATATACTCGTATTTAAGCCTGGATAAAATTGTTAACCATGAAGGAATTCCTGAGATAAGAACAGGAAATTTTATTTTCTTTAAACAAAACTGTTAAATTACTTTCATACTTATTAATAAAACTATTATTTTGCACTGTTTCAGAATACAAGATGTTCAGAGAAAGTATGCCAGTCGAGTGTAATGAACATCCCGGGCCGGGGCGAGACGCCGCGGAGCCCTGAAGAAGTTTACAAGGAAGCACAAGTTTTTCTCAGACAATACTACGCTTCTATACGCAGGTAAGTTTAAAAAAAAAGACAAATTTTGAAAAGAGTATGCTTAGATGGTTTGACCATGTTGAGAGGATGAATGTAAGGCGACTAACTAAATTTACAAGGCAGATGTGAGTGGATACAGTACATACAGTATACAGGATGTATCAGAAAGGTGTGGTTAAATTCAAGAGTGTGGTACAGACAATCAAACTGAACAACTTTCTCTATGGGACCAATATCGTAATCGAGAAAAAATTATCAGCTGTCCCGTACAAAACTTCAATAGAACGGGAAATGCCACGGTACTTGGCTGTGTTGTGATTGTGAGCGCGCGCGCAGGCGACACGAAGGTGGGGGTGTGAGCGAGACATAAATTATATTCTTGCGTATATAATAATAGATTTATTTTAGTACAATAATACTTAAAAACTATGTTAGTTCACGCATAAACTTATACAAGCCAAGTACTCTTTACTGCTAAGAACTTGTGCCCAATGTGTCGTGAACAGAATACCGTCTTCACATGTGAATTACACCCGTGAGAAGCCGGGGCGGGTCGCTAGTAATATACAAAATTGTTGTTGTTTGTTGTTATTGTTGTGTTGTAAATTTTATTTGTTATCTTTTTAATATTTTTATTATTATTATTATCTCCTCTCCTCCCTATTAATTGGAGCACCTGCCATCTTATCTCTTCACTACCCTTGGTTGACTGGTAGAGAATGCCTATGGCATTAAGTCCGCCTTTGTACCTTTATTGTGTGAAAAGTTTAAATAAATAAATAAATAATATATAAAATTGTTCATAGCTACTCATTACAGATTATATTATACACGGTCAAATTTAGTTATCCGGGAAAACTTCACAGCTGATGTGATGGGTAGAGTCTGTGGAGTTTCGCTAGCTAATTTAATTTGACCTTGATTAACATTTACCAAAATATTAAGACGACTAGTCTCCTCACTGACCTTTTACATAAATTATGCAATTTTTCCTGTTCTGATAACAAAAAAAAAAGCGTCCAAAGTCTATCGCCTTTCAAAAATCCAGTTTCGTAACCTTAAACATTTAAAAGAATTTCGCATAAAAAGCCATCTTGGGAAGAATTCTTAAAAGTAGTTATGAGAGAGTTAAGTATTTTAATCAAAAAGTAATTTCCTCTAAACAACAAAAGGGAGAGCCCTGCGATTGGCGAAAATATTTGATTAGCTCGAAAGGTAATTTGTCTCATCGGAAACCAGTGAGTTTTTGCAATTGTTACGTTTTTTCTTTCAGTAGAAAAGTTTGAGATCGACAACATTCGTCTGTTTGAATACTGTTTCGACACTAAATTCACTAAACAATCGTTTATCGAGTTATTAAAGTGAGCACTTATTTAAAAATTTATTAACAGGGCCTGAGGCTAAGTAATAACAGCACGGTTCAATCAATCAGGTTAAGCTACGCTTGCCGCGGTTGGTCCGTGGATGGGTGACCATCCTTACATACCAAGACCCCTCTGTGCCCCGGAAAGGATGTTAAGCCATTGGTCCCGGCTGTCATTCGTGGATCTTTGACAGTTGTTACGGGTCGTCAGAAGCCCGAAAATCTAACAACCAGTCTTACCTCTATTACCACTGGACAGGCTGTTCCAAGCGTTTGACAGCAATTTTTTTGTGTCTTTTTGAAGCGCCACTAGCGAGTGTCCAGATAACTAATTTTGACGTACATTGCAAATGGCTGCGAGAGAAGTGTTTGTTTACTGTAAAGTAATTTTGAATTAATTTGGTTCGAATTTACTGTTATTTTATTCATAATGTTATTTTTATGATAATACATTTATTGTTATGTTTTACATTTATTGTTTTCTCGCTGATATCGACATCACTAGTTTTAGTACCACAGACACTCGCTACGTCCAACAACGCCAAAATGGCGATTATCAAACAGGCACAAAAGCACTTTGACAGCCGCCAGTCCAGTGGTAATAATAGAGGTCAGTGAGTCTTACCAAGGGGTATCGTACTACCCAGAAACTGGGTTGTGGAGGTCAGATAGGTATTCGCTCCATGTAAAATACTGGTATTCAGCTGCACCCGGTTAGACTGGAAGCTGACCTCAACATAGTTGGAAAAAGACTAGGCAGATGAGAAGTGAGAACTTATTTAGGCGCGTTGAGCAATTTTTGGTAGGGGAAAATCTTATGGGTTCGCGTCACCGACATATAGCAATTTATTTTATTTTTTTGCTTGTTCTTTATGTTTGCTCTTGACTCTAATGTAGCTCAGAGGTAACAGACAAAGTAGACGATGGAGTGAGCTTACCCAGAAGAAGCCTGTTCACTCTCACTTTGAATAGATTAGGGTTGTATGCGTTCGGAAACACACGAAGGCAGAGAGTTCCACTCCTTTGCTGTGCGCATTATAAAAGACGTTTGAAAACGCTTAGTGCGAGTGGTGGAATATCAACTAGGTAGGGGTGGTAACTTGCATTGCGTCTAAATGTCTAGCTATGAGTATGACGTGTTGCACTTCGTCAGCATAACACAAAACAACAGTTATTTCATAGCTTTCATTTCTGTCAGTGATCCCCATGACTGCCTAAGTTTTTTTCTTTCTAGAGACCTAACATAACATAACATCACGCCTTGTTTCCCCGAAAGGTTAAGCAGAGGTGTACCCATAGTAGGAACACCCACATTTCGCCAGTTATGTTTAATTCCCATGTAATAGGGGGCGAGCCTATTGTCATAAACCGGGCACAAATCCAGACTTGGGGCTGCTACTGAGAAATTCCTAATGGAGAAACCCAATAACACTTTTGCCCGACCCGTGAATCGAACCTAGGACCCCATGCTCAGTAGTCGCGCTTGCGACCACTAGACCAACGAGGCAGTCCCATGTTCAGTTCCAGGTTCTAGAGACCTTTGTCCAGCAAACAACGTTTTGTGATTAATAGCTTTAGTTAATAAAAGTCATTGGAATAATTATGTTTTGTGCACGAAGCAAAAAATTCGATCTAAAGAAAAACGGCCACATTCCTCTAGATCGTATTTTGTTGCTTCGTGTCTCAATATCGATGCGAAAAAGCGGAAACATACGGAAGCGGAACCCACAAAATGAAAAATGTTCACCAGAGCCGAAAAACGATTTCAGAAAAAAAAAAAAAACTGAATAACCCCACACTGCTCAAAATTTCAATAGCGCTGTAACTACCGGAATCAAAAATTTTCAAAATGTTTAATTGGTGTAAATGCTAAATGATAAAAAATGCAATTTTTTACGCTATTTACAGCAAATGTTTGGGTGGTCCCTTAAAAAAATAGGGTTGTTTTAAAACGCTGTGCAAAATGTTCTATTAGTCGTAGAGTTACGGGAGTCAAACCATTCGACGCAGAACTTTTTTTTGATTCCGAATCTACAATTTAAAAAAAAATTAACTTGGGTGCGGGTTACTACGTTTCCACTTTTTTGCTTCGATATGAAACTTATAAAAGGTATTAGAAAATTCTAGACACACTTACCGTGGCAGCTGATTGAGCCGCTTTTCATAATTCCTTCTCAGTCACGAGATAATATTTTTTTTAAGGAGTGGTGCTAGTGGACCCGAGACAGCCCTCTTAAGTTATTTTAAACCTTACTTACCTACATCACCTATGTTGAAGTTACTTAATAAGAAAACGTTTTGTGCTTAATGAGAAGCCGCAGTAAAATTCACAAATGGACACCTTCATAAATACTTATTATTTTTTACCTTTTTATTTTTACAGGGAAAATTCAGAAGCACACAGAGCGAGACTAGAGGAAGTGAAGAAGGAATTGAAAGAGAAAGGCACATACCAGCTGAAGTCTTCAGAGTTGGTGTTTGGAGCTAAGTTAGCTTGGCGTAACGCAACCAGATGCATTGGAAGAATACAGTGGAAGAAGTTACAGGTGAGTCCCTCTATTATCGTAGATTATATCGTCGTATCCTACGAATATGGGCGTAACTGCATAATAGCTACTTTTCAGGAGACACTTTTTTGTGTTTAATTAAATTAAATATGAAAAAATATGTATTGGTGATTTCTTATAATGTGTATTGGTATTTTAAGGTTCGGCTAGGATTATTTTCAATAAATTATCTTTATATTTTACACGCATTTTGTCCTTTAAATCCCGTTTTTAATTGTTTTGTTGAACTGGTTATATGTGGTATGATGGGCAGAATTGAATTATGCAATAAAAAAAGAAAGCCCCTATGTTCGTTAGGGCACTATTCGTAGGATACGACGATATTTGAAGAATAGTAAGGTAGCCCTCAGGCTAGGAGGAGTGACGATCTTCGTAGGGTGGCTGGTAGCAGCTTATTTTAAATTAATAATAGATTATGGGTATAGTCGATAGGAAAGTCGCTGGCACTCGCTGGATGCGTACAGCAGGAGATAATAGAGTCTGTTGATCATCTCTGGAGGAGGCTTCCATCTTCTACTAAGACTTCTTAAAACTTAAATCTACAAGATAATTATATTTATAAAATGAAACAATATAAATAAATAATCTAATAATAGAAAAGTAATACACAATAGTAATTTCTTCTTTTAGTGACATTATTTAATAGGTTTTTAATGTCATTATTCATAATTATAACATTTAAAAAAATTTAAGCGATCTCATTAAATACTTTTTTTAAATTATGAATTTGATATTTAATATTATGATTGCATGCAGTATTTATATTATTTTCTTGTAAGATACAAACAGCAAAAAATAAATGGCTATTTTTTATTTTTTTTATTCTACTATGAGTTTGCTGTTGACTTTAGTCTAGGTCTGGATGACAGAGACAAAGTCTACGATGGAGTGAGCTTACCCAGAAGAAGCCTGTTCACTCTCACTTTGAATAGATTAGGGTTGTATGCGTTCGGAAACACAGACGCAGGCAGAGAGTTCCACTCCTTTGCTGCGCGCATTATAAAAGACGTTTGAAAACGCTTAGTGCGAGTTGGTGGAATATCAACTAGGTAGGGGTGGTAACTTGCAGTGCGTCTAGATGTCCGATGGTAGAAGGGGGCCGGTGGAATGAGGTGAATTTATGGGGATAGCTAAAAAAATATTTCGTTTCTTATGAATAAATTTCATATCTAATCATTTCGAAGGATCAATGCATAATATTATATGATTAAGTAAAATGTTGCAACATTCGCTAAAATCGTTCTCAAGTGTATCTTCAGTTTGAATTGTCTTATTGTCAAGAAAAACAAGAAAAGCCTGCTTTTATATACAAGTTTTTCGAATCACCTTTTCCTTTAATAAACATAAAGACATAATGTCGTGATTATTAATTTGCTTTGTTAGAATGCGGATGCAATTTTATGATTTTTGTTAAAGATGATCGATTTATGAATATAAATTAGACTCACTTGTTGAATTAGTAAAATTATGTGTAAAAGACAGGTATTTTGTATAAATCAGATAAAATTTTCAATACAGAGCCTTTGTATACGAAAATTTCAAGTCATTGAAGTACGGTGAAAACAAATAAGCGAAATTTACTACTATTAAAGTTAAAAAAATCTAAAGCAATGTCGTTTCTTTGAGGATTGGGCCTGCTCTTGACGTCGATCTCGCCTGATAGAAAGCGATCAATGAGGTCTACGAAGGAAAAAAAAAAAATAGTTTATTGTTATACAAACTATTTAAAAATTATATTTAAATTAACACTAAATAATTAACACTAAAATATTTTAATTAACTACCTTAAATTGTCCGTGTAATCAAAAAAAGTTTTCATTCTTTGACAGTTATATGAAATGGCGATAACGATACAAATTATATTAAATAACTTTAAGGAAAGCCGCAGGAATCCGTTGGATGCGGAAAGCCGCAGGAATCCGTTGGATGCGGAAAGCCGCAGGAATCCGTTGGATGCGGGAAGCACAGAACCGGTCGAGGTGGCGGTGCTTGGGGGAGGCCTATGTCCAGCAGTGGACGTCTTTCGGCTGAAATGATGATGAATGATTAACTTTAAGGAAAACGTAAAAGATTCACACTTCAATTCCATCATCATCAATCAATGAAAACAAAAAAGTCTTATGTTTTGATGGCACCTGCATGCTAAGGTCTTTGGTAATCGTTAGCCAAAACATTAGGTAGTAAAAAAATATGCAAAACTGTTAATATGCAAATAATTTTTGCAGTTGTCAGCATTAAATTATAGAGCTATTGCCGGAAAATACGCTTGTAGAGCGTAATGTGTACTTATTATGAGTATTTTTGAGAATATTGTTTAAGTCTGAATCCGATACGGGTGGTATTTTAACCCGCCATTCAGTGCATCATCCTAGCTATATTCTCAGTAAGAATATATAGAGCTATGAGGAACAGGGTGTAAAATTCTCCATAGAAAAGGGAGGATCCTCCGACCAGACTGGTGTTGTATCTGGTGGGCAGCAGCTAGTCGAAAAGAAAAGTAGACTAAGGTAAGCTCCTTATAACATCAGCTATCTGTCAGTGAAAAACCCGTTAAAATCGGTCCAGCCGTTTTGTATATTAGCTGGAACAAACAGAAAGACAAACAGACCGATAGTCAGACAGACAGACAAAATTTAAATTATTTTTGTTATAAGTACCGCAGTACTTTCATATGCATTTAGTAAAAAGCAATTTTGACATTACAAACAGACAATTCAATTTGATTTATTTGTATAGATTATAAAAATCGAATGATTACGTAATTTATGTCTGAATCTATACACAAATCATAGGTGTCATCCTCATAAAAAGAATAATCTTTTTTGTATGATAAGTGCATAAAAAATGGTTCACAACAAATAAGACGATCAAGCAACAAACACGTACTTATAGTATAATCAATATAACGGGCTGGTATCTTCAACTTTACTTCCAAGCGCGTATTTTGTGAAAAATAAAAATTAAATTAAAAGAAAGAAAATACGTTTATTCTTTATTATTTGCTGTGAACACGACGCAAAGAAAGAACACAAACATGAAAATAACAAGTTGGGGGAAAATATGTGTCACATCCACGCCAAAACGGCCATCGCGCAGCATAATGCTACGACCCTATGCGAGACAGAGCCCCAGCGCTGGTTTTCAGCGACAGCCGGCGTTGACGTGATGACGTCAACCGTTGCAGCATATAATGAGATAAAAACAACAAAATAAGAAATAAAATAAATACAATATGTACTTAGTTCTCAAAGTTTATATAAGTAAATATAATATTTAAAATGGCAACATTCCGTTCCGTCGATAATGACTAGAGATCGGATATTCGGATGCATATTCACCTAAAGTTGAGATGTTGGCTAATATAGAATGCGCTTTTGTATCGAAGAAATCCCGCGGTTCCAGAATCGACAAATTAAGGTTTCTGATTATAGAATCGGATGTATATTGTATACTTACTTTAAAATTTTGCCTTATATGGAATGCACTTTTGTATCGATCGTAAAAATCCCGCGATTCCGAAATCGACAAATTTTGTGTTTATGTTTTTTCTGATTATAGAATTGGATGCATATCTACCTATGTAGCCGAGGTAATATTTACGCCCAATCAGGATAAAGTACTTGATTTTTTTTGTTTTGTTTTAACTAACACACACCACTCCTCTTACACCCTACATACACATATTTGCATCGGGTGTTAAACATTAATTTAAAATAAATATGCATCTGAATAGTTATGAAATCCAAGAATCCCGGGGTTTTATATTTTTAATAATATTTTTTTAGAAGTCGCTACCATATTATGCACTCAACTAGCTATGCATTCCCGGTGTTCTTGGCATCCCGGGATTTTTTTTAACAAAAAAAATATTTTAAGTAGCCGCTTCCATACTTTCATAGCTCAAAATTAACTGTAGGTAAATATGCACCCGAATATCCGATCTCTAGTAATGACTGAACAACTCGTGAAACGCACTATTCGTCAAGTCTTCCAAAATTCTCACGTGTCGACCTCTATTTGCCAAATTCCCTTCCCCACCCAAAGTAGACGTTAACATATGAAGCCACTTTAACGTACTATCACTCGTTACTGTAACACAAATTAGATTTCGTGGCTCCGGAAGAATCCTGGGCTTTTTCTTTCTACAAGGGAGGCTTTTATATGACAGATTTATTTACATGCCCTGAATATTTTATGTGTCGAATGATTTTTTGGTCTTTTTAGGTTTCCGCACCTCAAAAGGAAAAATCTAATTCGAATTTAAAAGTTTATTGCTCAAAACAGTACATAATCATACATTTCCAGGTGTCAAAAATGTTTTTTAACTACAATGTTAAGTTTTTCTTGAGATAAATTAATTCCAACTATGGAACCCTTCATTTTGCGTGGTCCGACATGCACTTGACCGGTTTTAGTCTTAAAATAACATTATTTTAGTATACTATTGTGAACAAAGAAGCGCGAAACTTATTGGGTTGTACGGTAATTGGTAAATTACGTATTTGTGTCGATATTTTGCGTCGTTCTGATTGAATCAAATTTGCTATCGGTGGCAAGTATGTTGATTTAATTTAATTATAAACCAATCTGTTAGGTAGGTATGCTGTGAAAGTGTTGTATTTATTTATAATATAACTATGGCGAAAGGTAGTTAATCTAAACAAACATTAAAAAAAAAAATAAGAGATAAAGATTTTTTAGTTTGTTTGTACCGAATAAGCTCCGAAACTACTGGACCGATTTTAACAATTTTTTCACCAATAGAAAGCTAAACTATCAGGAAGTAAAATAGGCTATATATATATTTATTTTATTGATATTCTTTAGAAAAGTCTAATAATGTAACAAGTGCAGGCGGGCGATGTGATACGACGGGGGAACAAGAAATTTCACGCGGACGATCATAAAGACAACTTCTAATCTGCACTGGGGCGTGGCATTCGGCAGTATTTGAGGATCAGTTGACAAGGGAGAAACTCTAACCATTTCTTTCAATTAAACCATTGCCAGGCAATTTTTCACTGTCAAAGAGCCGGTCAGTTAGTCAGAAAGTCAAAGCTAGTTGCCCATTCCAAAACGTAAATCTCTATGGAGGAGAACGAAAGACGTGTAACACGACATGCGTACGACAGAAGAAAAAAAAAACTTATTAGGTATTAAATATGACAATGCACTGTAGGTGCATATTGAACCATCATTGTAATCGTATGACGTATGGCAAATAATTTAATTTAGTGTTCTGTGTCTCGTAATGTTAATTACTTTGCATACTTACTATTGTATAGAATGAAGCTTATCTAGTTGATCAGACAGATGTGCTACTGGGGAGTTTGTTGCGCCACTTCTTCTTCCCAGCTAAAGCACTAGGAAGTGGTGAAGGGCGGGCGTTTTGGAGGACTGTCTTATGTAATTTTGACGTTCGGAAAGTGCTGAATCTCAGCCTAATTTGACTGATAAATGACTTTTGATTTTGATTATGTTAAAGAAAACGCCAAACGTGTATCAAGAAGTAACATTTACTGTATCTAGTAAAATTGTTTTTAACATACGATAAAGAGAAACACGCGAACTTTTAATTAGGGTTTCAGCTTAAGTACAACTTTATAACGAGCCACAAACTAGATGCCATTAGTCGCTCTTACAAGGATACAATTTATGTAGCTTGTGTAGAACGTCACGTTTGTCTCCATTCCGATAGTTGGTTAACAATTTTAATGTAGGATTAAAATTTCCCTTATTTATCTTAATTATTTTATAAGGTAGTCCATAATACATTCTTACCAAAAGGTTTTGTAAGGTTTTTTGAAGTGAAAACTTCTTAAGGCGCGTTGAGCGATTTTTGGTAGGGGAATAACTTATGGGTTCGCGATCGTCACCGAACGCTTTCCATGAGCTATATGACATATAGCTAATAAAAATATATTGCAGTCATAAGGACTACCGACAGAAGTGAAAACACAAAACTTTGGAATAAATTCTTTTATACAATGTATAAAAGAAGTTATTCCAAAGTTTTGTGCAAAAATATATTGCATTCATAAGGACTACCGACAGAAGTGAAAACACAAAACTTTGGAATAATTTCTTTTATACAATGTATAAAAGAAGCAATATATTAACTGCAATGTATTTTTATTATGTTTTTGGTCCACAATTGTGAAGTTCTTGGCCTTCATCTCAACTGATGGTAAGTGATGTTAAGGCCGAAAGTGGAAGCGGGCTTCACTCGGAATCCTCGACCATAGAGAAACTGGCTATCTTACCTCTAACTGCCGAAATACAACAAATACCGATAAAATTGTTGTTATGGCGATAGATTTAGATAAAACGGTGGGAGCTAGTCAGGCGGTCTTAGAACAAGCCCTACTACCAACCAAACCGAGCAGACAATTTTGCCCCCGCTGGGAATCGAACCGACCTCTGGTCCTCACTCTGACTAAATACTTACCTAATTTTAACTATTTTCCCTTGTCACATCAATAACAAAGATAAGTTTATTCTAATGCCAACTTAACTCAGTCTCAAAAGATACTGGCCGAACACTAGGGTTTCCGAAGATCTCAAAGACAGTCTGGATATTTAGCATGAGCGCATGGGCGTTGAATGTCCGCTGCAATAATGCTTTCAGGGTGATGATGGGGCTGCCGCGCTTCTGCTACTGCAGCGCTTCCGGCATGTTCGCAGAAGCGTGAAGGCTTTCACGCCATCATGCGCAAGCGTTGCGCTTCCATTATGCGCAGGGTACGCGCCAGCCCCAACAGCATCCTGAAAACCTTAGCTGATAGGTGGGACAGCCCCATACTGGGACATTGGATACGCCTACATGCCACTGTGGCATAGTAATTAGTAGTTTGTTGTTTTTCTGGTAGATGTAAGTACTAACAATAGTTTCTAAGTTATGTGTATACTCGTACTAACCAAGTGGACTATACACCGTGGCATTTTAGTCGTCTTACAAAGACAGCCCACTTCATGTATCCAATGACTACAATCATTCATTAAAGAAAAATATATGAACATTTTTTTTTTTACAAGGGCGCCGCGGAATGGACAGCGACATATTTATCAGAGTTCATTCACCCTAACGCAAAAATATGTTTCTTACTATTGCAACTTAAACTTAATCTAAATCCATTCCGCGGCGCCCTTGTAACACAAGGCTCGGACTGCACTCGTAACAGGGTGTTTTAAACTATGTCATGCGGCATAAATAATAATAATAAAAAAAAGAAATGTTCATATATTTATTTTTTATTTTTATGAATGATTTGTAGTAATTGGATGCATGAAGTGGGCTGTCTTTGTAAGACGACTAAAATGCCACGGTGTATTTATGGGTCCGAAACCAAAGATTTTATTCATTCTTTTTTATTATAAGTTTGTTCGAGTTAGTTATTTTAAATATAACCTTACCAGGTCCTAATTCCTGCTCAGGTAGATAAAGTTGAAAATAACTATGAGATGGGATCAATGCTCTTCAATAGGACTGGTTTGAAAACGACTTGCAATTTGCACATAGCTTCAAGAATGTATGCAGGCCTATTATCGAGTTGAATCGACATGGGCCCTAAGCAAGTGATTATTTCTCCCAGTACTTGTAAATATCATCGAGCTCGTGGCTAAGTAATAACAGCTGTATGGGTTGATCCATCAGGTAAAGCTACGTTTGCTGGGGTTGGTCCGTGGATCTTTACATACCGAAACTCCTCCGTGCCTCGGAAAGCACGTTAAGCCGTTGGTCCCGGCTGTCGTTCGTGGATCTTTGACAGTCGTTCCGGGTCGTCAGAAGCCCGAAAGTCTGACAACTAGTCTTACCAAGGGGATCGTATTACCCAGTGACTGGGTTGTAAAGGTCAGATAGGCAGTCGCTCCATGTAAAATACTTGTATTCAGCTGCATCCGGTAAAAACACACTGTTGGAATTTCAACTCTCGGCGCTAAGAGAGCGTTGAAAATCAAGTGCGCGAAAAAAAATCACTGCGATACTATATAATAAAAATACGCCCGTGGAACCTGGGCTGAGGCTCGCTTGCATCATAAATCACTAAATATGTTTATCGCTAAACCTATTTAAAACATCGGTCTGTTTTTGTAAAGCTGCTTTCAGACTACGTTATAATATAATAGCATATAGTATATAGCTCATAGCACAACAGTATCACGCACCATACATTCCAATAATATATAGTACAGTACAGTGTGAACGTGTCCATAACAATGTATGGTGCGCGATATTGTTATGCTATGAGCTATATACTATACGCTATTATATTATAGCGTAGTCTGAAAGCAGCTTAAATCATTTGAAGTTGACAGAAGCAATGATGCTTAGCGCCAAACGCATTAATTTTAGTGCAGTGCAATGCATGAACAGTGATGGCTCAGTGGTAACGGCCCCGACTTGTTGTAGGTCGTGGGTTCGAACCCAGCCGGTGCTTTACTTTGTGTAAATAATTTCATCACCATTGCTATCAAAACGGTGAAGTAAAACATCGTGAGGAAACCGGCATATCCTAGAATCAAAAATTCGAAGACACAACCCCGCCTGGGACTGTGGTGGATTACAGCCCACTCCCCCTCAAAGAGAGGAGGCCTGTGTCCCAGCAGTAGGAAAATTATAGGCTGATTATATATTAACTAGCTTTTGCCCGCGGCTCCGCCCGCGTAGATGTCGGTTATCGCGTAAAAAGTAGTCTATGTCCTTCTCCATATCCCAGGCTATATCTCTGCCAAATTTCATGATTAGTGTGACGTAGTGGGTTTTGTGGTATGAAATAAATAAGGCTGATACCGCTTATTATCACTTTTATTAGTTAACACAGATCAGGGTGTAGGTTCTTATCTTAAGAGTTCTTTCACTGGCAGAGATTAGAGAAGAAGTACTGTCCTGGGCTGGACCATCCGGCAGGCACCCCAGTGGCAGTTAAGCAGGTAGCAAACGGCGCTCGCCGCCCTTGGTGTAGGTAGTGGCTGTAGAGGCCACCAGGCAAGGTCGAGACGGCCCTCAAGGCCCAGGTAGTCAAAGGTGCAGTAAGGCACTCGACGGACGCTGTAGAAGCGTCCACCGTAGGTTAGCCGGCAGCGGCTGGTTGGTGCGATGAAGGTACGTAGAAAGAACCCCTTATCTCAAGGGGTTCGTTATACTAGGCAAGCAGCTTAGGTGTGAAAAGGCATGGTTTCCAAGCCACGAGGACTTTTATAGTCTCGCATGAAACATTCCAGAAGAATGTAGAGAAGTGACAACTCTTGTGTCATAGACTAAAAACTGCCATAGATATTTAGTTAATTTTAGTAATCAACTAATTATGCTACATTGGTTTAGCGGTTTAGGCGTGAAAACGTAACATTCAGACAGACAGACAGAGTTACTTTCACATTTATAATATTATGTTGCCCGCGACTTCGACTGCGATTCAGGATGAAATATAGCCTATGTCCTTCTAATATAATTCAATCATGATTCGAAAGACACTTGGCGCCATCTATTACCATAAGAACATTATTGTTGTTTGTCTCGGGATGAAAGGTACCCCAAACAGACTTACTTTAGCATTTATAATATTAAGTTAGCATATTATAGTATATAGTATGGAGTATGGATTTTGTGATTGGTGGTGCATGCGGGCTTTAACCTCCAAGGTCAGCAACGCTTCAACAACAACATTCCATCATGTAGACGGCCCACCAGTTTGATACTTGTTTTCTTTATGTTATCAATTACAATCATTTAACGAAAACCAGTCTTAAATCAACGTAATAAAGTTTAATTAGGGTCTTCTTCAAAGTAACTTCAGAGCTATACACTTTAGATCAGGAAATCCCTAACTGTGCATCGCGACGCCACGAGGATATCTTGGGATACGAGCCTAAACTTCAGATCGATAAAGAAAATGTAATTAAATTTAGGAGTAATGTGTCCCGTGCGTCCCATGTGTTCTCTATACATTTTTAACACCATACTGCGATCGCCAACCCGCCTGCCAAGCGTGGCCATTATGGCAAATCCCCCCTTTTGGGGGAGGCCTATGGACGGTTTTCGGCTGAAATGATGATGATGATGATGTATCCCAAGAATGAGTACTACAGCTTTGAAGATTCAATTACCTTTTGCAACGTCGTACTTGTGCGAAACTGGCTTTTCTGCAATTGCAGTAATTAAAAATACAAATCAATTTAGAAAAATAAATGAGGGCATAGCTATTTCAAAACCTCGACCCCGATTTGAGAAGTTATACTCAAAATATCAAGCTCATACGTCTCATTAATCGTACTTCCTAGCCTAGCAAATATTTTTTTTTAAAGAAAATAAAAGTATGTAAGGTTCTATATTCTTTGGAGTTTTGTTTTTGTATATAATAATTTAAATAGTATTAACAGGATTGTCATTGAAACCCATCACTAACTTAAAACGTTTATTTGACTTGTACAATTATAATTACAATATGCGGTCAAACTGTGCGCGCTCGAGAGAAGACTGTGGTCGGGCGGTCGCCAACCACGCGATCAAAGTCAAAGTCAAAGTCAAAGCATTTATTTCAAATAGGCACATAAATGGCACTTTTGAACGTCAAAATTTACACGGAAATAAAACAAATGGTAGTTTCGCATGGAGAAGAATGGGCAAGAAACTCCACCGTTACTCTTTTAAGAGGCTACCGAGCGCACAGTGGCGCCCTCATCAAACGGAAAATAGTGGCCACTAAGCTCCGTTTTAATGATTACAATAAAACATAACAATTTAAAACTACTGTTTGTAGTAATAATAACGTATAGTCTTGTGAAGCACAACTTGATGAGCTTATTTTCTGTATTTTCATTCTAAAATAAAATAAATCACCGAAATAACGATGAGGGCGCCACTGTGCACTCGGCGCAGTCTTAAACTGTTTTACAATAGTTTGTATACAATGACTGCCGGGAAGTCCCTCTAACACTAGAGTCTAGCTAGATTATTTTAATGAGTCTAGCTGCTAGACTCTAAATTCAAGACCTACTCGCAGGTATCTTTACAAGAGATTCGCAAAAAAATTATAACAGGTAAAGGGAGTCGCAGTAAAAAAAAGATTGGAAACCCTTTCTTAAGATACTTATCAATGCAGTCGGAGAACATCAAAAGATTGCATATCACATACAGAGTTGCTCAAAGACACTTCAAACGCAATACCTATGGAAATGTGAACAAGAACAGCAATGCGTCGGCACTTTTGCTTATCAATATGCAGGACCTACCTATATGTAAACTCGTTCTATCTTACGTTATCAGGTATTAGGTTTGGTTATAAGGTGCTTATGCCCGCAACTTCTCCCGCGTGGTGGCGGACTGGGATAAAAACTATCGGTGTGCCAAATTTCATCCAAATCCGTTTAGCCGTTTTTGTTTGATTGAGTAACAAACATTCAAAAATACAAACTTTCACATTTATATTATTAGCAGGATAGTAACGGAGTCTGTCTGTACTATAATGTTAATGTACTTATACAAAAAAGCCTTTCGCGTGGTTGTCTTCTTGTTTCTTTTATCTTTTTGAGTACTCCAAATTAACTAAGAAAACTCTTTTACAGATTTTCGACTGCAGAGAAGTGACCACAGCCAGTGGAATGTTCGAAGCGCTCTGCACTCACATCAAATTCGGAACTAATAAAGGAAACATAAGGTGAGATACTGTTAACATACTTTATAAGCCAGAAATACCTTCCAGTAACTTGCAGATAAGTATGCGAGTAGCTTGCATGTCATTGTGCCATAATAACTTCTGATTGCTTAAAATAGGAAAATATTTAACTGAATCTCTATAAACTTAGTGACTTTCTAATGATGGCCCATTTTTTAAATTATAGAACTTCAAAAAAATTGCTGCGCTTCTAATGATGCACACATTTTTCAAATAATTGAGCCACTTTTTAACTTTCTGGCCGTTTCTCATAGTTTATTTATTTATTTACTAGCTTTTGCCAGCGGCTCCGCCCGCGTGGATGTCGGTTATCGCGTGAAAAAGTAGCCTATGTCCTTCTCCATATCCCAGGCTATATCTCTGCCCAAATTTCATCATGATCGGTTCAGCTGTTTAGGCGTGCAAACGTAACATACAGGCAGACAGACAGACAGAGTTACTTTCACATTTATAATATTAGTATGGATAAAGGTACACCAACAGCTTCTGTATACAAAATATAAAATAACATTTGGTAACAGTCATGGGCTTATACAGTTGCCAATAACAGGTGAACTAACATTCTCAAATACAGTGCTAAACTGATAACCTAAGATAAAAACGAAATGAATCAAAATTAAGTGATAACAAACTATATAAACACAAATATAAAATTACAAAAGAAATAAGCTACAGAGGTTGCAAGAAACACCTACATACTAACACTCTGAATTTTTTTAATGGGGGGTTTGCGTGCTTTGGGACCTTAAAATTTGGGCTTTAAAATATTAATGCAGTCATGATATATGTCAACATCTGGAGTGGAATTTAAATAAGAATTCATCTCTCGGCTGAGCCTATTGAGAGGTGAGTTTACTCCTATATTAGTTCTGGATGCTTTAGTGGAGAATAAATGGGTAATGGGATGTCTGGTAGTTCATAGTTGGTCCCAGGCTAAGTTGGAAAAGTAACCAACAATGCGCGAGCCAAATTAGTCACATTAACTAAGCTGGGCACCCCGACCAAATGGGTATGGTTAGGTTCGACCTGTGACGTTAGATCTGGCACGCGAGCCGAGTGGTGCCAGTGGCCCGGTAGCAGCCGGCGAGCACTACTTCCAAATTGGTCATATAGTTACTTGGCTAATAGGTATTTTTAGGACTATTCACAGTTCAAGTAGTCACTGATGGATCCAGACGACCCCACGACTCTCCTCTAGGAGAGCAGTAGGGAAACAAGTACACGTAGCTCGCAAACATAATACACGACCGTCATTCCGATCTCGCCGCCGAGGCCCATCGCGAAATCTCTGACTAAATAGTCTTCCCCGACCCTTGCTCGTAAGTGAAGCCCCAGCCCGCGCTATAGCTGAGCCTGTAGCTTTAAATTCCCCTGATAATAATCATAACCCTGATTTTATCCAGCCACAGTCGGTCCCTTGCCATCCTCTCTCCGACTCTGCCCTAAGCCGAGGTTTGTACCCCACAGGGGGTGCCCTTAGCGCGCGTAGCATCGTTTAGTTTATAAGTTTTTGCGCCCTGGCTTGGAGGCTTTAAGTTTTTAGGAGCTTAAGGCAATCACACGAAAGACCGGTTAAAGAGTCTCAACCTCTCAAGGTTAACTCTGAGATGTCCTAGCAAAAAAAAAATAGTTTAAGTAGTGCGGTTATGGAATGCCTTGCCCGTGCCAAGGCGTGCCCAATCTTTGTCAATTTTTAAGATTATTATTAAAAAAACACTATCTCCCTTCTTAACCATAATTCTTTTTTGTTATGTTCTTTGCACTTGCTTCGTGATTATTATCTATATATACATATAAAAATCAATTGCTGTTCGTTAGTCTCGCTAAAACTCGAGAACGGCTGGGCCGATTTAGCTGATTTTGGTTTTGAAATGTTTGTCGTAGTCCAAGGAAGGTTTAAACGGTGAGAAAATATGCAAAAAAAAAACTATTACTGAACGGCTGGACCGATTTCGCTAATTATTTTTTTGCTTGTGTTTGTTATTATCAGGAGAAGGTTGGACGGTAGGTAGGGTAGGTAGGGTAGGGTAGGGTAGGTAGGTAGGGTAGGGTAGGTAGGTAGGTAGGGTAGGGTAGGTAGGTAGGTAGGTAGGGTAGGTAGGGTAGGTTAGGGTAAGGTAGGGTAGGTAGATAGGGTAAGGTAGGGTAAGGTAGGGTAAGGTAGGGTAGGTAGGTAGGGTAGGTAGGGTAGGGTAGGGTAGGGTAGGTAGGTAGGTAGGGTAGGGTATAGTAGTGAAGTTTATACTATGTTTCCTTTGCGCGTAGACAAACTCTCACAGTCAAATAGTTTTTGACAGAACGAAGTCTGTCGGGTCAGCTAGTCGTATATATTTATATAGATAAGTATAACATGTTTTATGTATGTATGTAGTTATTGTCTAAATGTAACTGGTACACTACAAACTACCTGCTGTAATGTTTTTCCTTCTCCCTTAATCCATTCATTGACCGCGCATTATGTCACCCCTTGTAAAATTTTCTACATATAAAACTGTAATTTTTATGGTGTGCAATAAAGAGTATTCTATCTACATATCTATTTATCTATCTATTTGTTTTTTTATATGTTTTTATTTAACATTCATAAAAAGAGGCTAAATCATTATATTAGAGGATTCAATTATATTTTTAGGAGCGAAAAATGGGTTTAATTACAGGATCAATTAAATACATTTGTTAAAATTACAGGTATTGTCATAAGGCATGCTATCTACTTGCATAGTTTTGTGCAAGTTCTTGTATTACTGTTATAAGAAGATGTGGTTCCCGTTAATGCACAAGTATGCAAAATTATCATAAGTTTAGCGCGTTTGTAGCGTGTTTAACATTACCTGTTTGATGAGTTAGGATATTAGTTGAGAAACATAGGTGATTACTTCGATTATTTACTAAGATTTAAAACTTTGAACGGAATAGTATGTGCTTAATAAGCCATATTTACTGTGTGCTTGGAGTACTTAGATACAGTCTCTTCCTTGATGTTGATATGAAGCCTCATTTATACTTAAAAGATAAGCATACTCGTACCATGGCTATGTGTCATCAATTTTGCGTTATGGTATTATAATATGGGGTAATTCCGTGGAACTTAACAGAGTGTTTCGAGCTCAAAAGAAATGCATCCGCTCAATATGTGGAGTGCACCCACTGGACAGCTGTGTTCCATTATTTAAAAAATTAAATATATTACCACTCCCAGCTCTATATATTTTTGGTATTTGTATATTTGTATACCAAAATAAGAATGAATTTCAATTGCATAATGATCTTGTATCCAGACCGAGCCGCAAAGTTCACATGCTTCGTGGACCTAGACGAAATAATCAACTATTTGCTAACAATGTATTCAGTATGGCGACCAAAGTGAATAATAAACTACCAGATTGTTTTAAAACTCTTGACATTAGGACATTTAAATGTAAATTATTCAATTATCTCTTAACTAAATGCTACTACTCGACTGATGAGTTTATGAATGAAAAGTTGACTTAAATACTTATTATCTCTATGACTTAATTTAATATTTTTGACATTTCCATACCTAATATTTGACTAATTAGCAATTTGAATTTTATCCTATTTTATTTTATTCAATGTTATATCTAATAATCTAACCAAAATCCTGAAAATGTATTTGTACATTTTGAAACATTTGAAAACGGCAGAATATTATGAACGTTAAAAAATGTATGTTACAACTCTGTAACAATATTCTGACAAATAAATGGACTATTAATATTACTATTACTAAGAAAGAAAGAAGAAGAAAGAAAAAAATATCGAATTATATCAATTCTTTGAGATGGCTCGCTAGACCGAATTTAGTTTTGATCACCCGATCCCAACTAGAACAATAAAATTGGCCTGCAGTGTTGTATATATACATATAGGAGGGCTTAGGTCTATCTTTGCGTATTTGGCGCTTCTTAATAATAGCTTCGTGTCGCTTTTCTTCGAAAGATTTGATATTTTTGTGAATAGTAGAGTGCCAAGACGACCTGTGTAAAGCGAACCTCTCCCAACCTTTAGGATAATTATATATATCATATATATTTATTTGTACTTACTATTATAAAAAATGGGAGGGGTTTGTGAGTTTAGGTGGTAATCTTCGGAACATCTGATGCGATTCCGAAAATTCCTTCACTAAATGGGAAGCTACAGTATTACCAAGTGTAATATATAATGTTAAAACAAGAAATTTTACGCAGTCAAAGTCGTGGGTAGAAGTTACTGGTTAATAAAAGGTTGTTTTAGCAGATGATCAATCAATACTTACACTTACCTCTGTAAGTGGCCCAACTAAATGCCAACAAAAAATGCTACTAGGGTAGAGACCACCTGCACCACCATTGCCCCTGCCATGTTTTGTCTCTGCATCACCCTAAGGTTGACTGGTAGAAAATGCGTCAGGCATTAAGTCCGCCTTTGTACAGATTTTTTTTCTACTTGTGCATAATGTTTTAATAAATAAATAATAAATAGAGTTGCACTTCAGTGCTACCAAAGGTGTTCACTTTTATAAGACTCACCCCAAACAATAAAAGAAGATCGGATTATTATTTAAGACAGCTGCAGCGTCTCTCACATCTAAACTATCACGTCACCTAGCTATTCTGTTGTTTTCAGGTCAGCAATAACGATATTCCCTCAACGCACAGACGGCAGACATGACTACAGGGTATGGAACCCGCAGCTCATCAGCTACGCTGGGTACCGCATGCCAGACGGTTCGATACTTGGTGACCCTGGACGCTTGGAGTTTACTGAGGTAAATAAACAACATGACATAACATGACTCCGGAATTACCCGTGGGGGTAGGCACGGATGTTTATGAATGTACATTTGTGATCTTAAAACCGTTTGCTACAGGAGATTATAATATTATCGTAAAGTATTAGTTCGTAGAGAAGATTGATTACTAAACATAATGCCTCACAACAGAACTTAATGATGATACTATAAAAAATCCTCGATTTTCCTCATTAAACACATACCTATATTTTGCTAAAATCAGCAATACAAAAAAATTTGAATAACAATATACAACCTCTTAAATAATAATAATACGTTCCATGTGATATTTTAAAACTTGATTTGGATGTAATATTCACGAAAACCAGTTTGTATCAAAAGTTGTAAACATAATTCACAGATTGCATACTCGTAGTAGGTAGTAACACTAGAATTGAATATTTCGTCGTAATAAATTATTGGTATAATGTCAATTAATTATCATGCCGTCAATGATGAATGGATGAACTGTTTGCATTACCTAACTAATAAATGTATTTACCTATTTGGATTTGGGTAATACTCAAATAAATAGAGGTCAAAGCCATAACCGAGAGAGACATTATTTTGGCTATGGTATGCTCTAATCCCTTAGTTCTGTATCAATTATAAATTTCCTGTTGATTGATAATTATAGTTTGGCCGATACCGCATCGGTATCGGTGGCGCGTCGTATGTGCGCGACGTGACGTTGAGGGGCAGTGCAGGCCGCTCATTCGTCAACGCTCGCGGCGTCCTGAACCCCGCCTCACCGCGCATTCCTAAAGCGCAGTACAGCGGTATCGGTCCAACTATATTACTTTTTCCATAATACAAGGGCTAAACTGAAAAATAACTAGGTTAGTCATTAAAAAGTTGTATAGAACCAGGATCATGTGATTTACTAGTCTAGCCTAGTGATATGACCGTCGGACTGCTAAGTCATACATTTCGAGTTAGATCCCAAGGCACGCACCTCTGACTTTTCGGATTCATGTGCGTATTGTATAAATTATCACGTGCTTAAGAAACGGTGAAGGAAAACATTGTGAGGAAACCCGTGCCTGAGAGATATTTCTCGACGGCATGTGAAGCCAAGTCAGAAAGAAGCCCATGGGCGGCATACAAACTCTGACACCAGGTTGGTCACTAACCACACGAAAAAGAAAGAAGACTTCTAGTCTTCTATGTATATCAATGAAAATGAAATGCTGTTTGTTGATAAGCGCAACCCTTGAGAATGGTTCAAATTAGGTTTTATGGAAATAAAAAAGGGAGTTTTTCGGAAAATTTTCAAATTCAGGAAAACTTATCGTCCTTTTTTATAAGATTTTTGTATGAATTATTGAAATTTGGACAGGACAAGATCTGTAAGGTCAGTTAGTTTCCAATAAAAAATAATTCGTATATCTATTGAATAGCAACAAAAACCTAGAAGATATTAACCAAACAAGTTTAAGATTAAATTGCTTTTACATATTGATTAATTTATTTTAATTTCGTCACAAGTCTCGGAAAGCACATTAAGCGGTTTGTCCCGGCTATCATTCGTGGATCTTTGATAGTCGTCAGAAGCCCGAAAGTCTGACAACCAGTTACCAAGGGGTATCGAATTACCCAGTAATTGGGTTGTGGAGGTCAGATAGGCAGTCGCTCCTTGTAAAATAGGCATTCAGCTGCATTAGGTTAGACTGGAAGCTGACCCCATCACAGTAGGGAAAAGGATAGGCAGATGATGATTTTAATTTAGTCACTAGTGTTCATACCAAAAGCCGTTAGTAATCTTTAACTTTTATTACGTTTTTTCTTACTAGAGAATGGGCAGCAGCGTTTTCTATGCATTTTTAACACCATACTGCGATCGCCAACCTGCCTGCCAAGCGTGGCGATTATGGCAAACCCCCCCAATTGGGGGAGGCTTATGTCCAGCAGTGGACGTCTTTCGGCTGAAATGATGAATGATGATGATGACGTTTTTTCTTTAGGTTTGCTTGAAGTTAGGATGGAAAACGAAAGAAAAGACTGCATGGGATATACTACCCTTAGTACTCTCAGCTGATGGAAAAGATCCGGAGTACTTCGACATTCCTAGAGAAATTATAATGGAAGTGCGAATGGACCATCCCAAGTAAGTAAAACCTGAATTGAGGCCATGAGAGCCAAAGTGGCCTAAAAAAACTGCTCAAAACTTACTTTGGAAGCAGTTTTTTAAAATAAAATCAGTACTGAAAAAATACAGTTAGGCCACTCTGGCTCTCTGAGGCCATGAGAGTCAGAGTGGCATAAAAACTGCTCTAAAATTACATCGCAAGCAATTTAAAAAAAAAAAAAAAAAATACAGTTAGGCCACTGTGGCGCTCATGGCCTCAATTATGACATAGCATACCTAATGCCTGTAATCTCCGAGGGTTGGACAGAGATGTATATGTCCCATGTAATAGGGGCGAGCCTATTGCCATCAACCGGGCACAAACCTGAATGATGTCTTCGTTAAAAATACTTAATCTGCATCTTTCATTGAATCATAAATTACTTAAGCTTCCCGTAATAAGGGTTAAATGGGAAAGCAAGACATCCTCTTCCCCATAACCATAAAATTGAATCAGCAAATTATATGTACCGACATTGCAATTTTCAACGATGACGAACCTGTGTCTTGTAATTGTAAATTCAAAGCTCTATCCTCAAAATTATGATAGTATTTGACTTAGTTACTATATCCAAGGACGAGAGAATCGTGGCGATAATGACGCTGTGCCTTCAAATTATAAATTTATTAATAATATCGCCGTATGGGGATTGATTAATAGAGTTTCTACTGAATTTGATGACACGGCAAGACTATCGCCGCGATTTCTCGCCCGTGTAGGTGGTACTTTACTGCCACAACCAGATATGCCACTTAATTTTACCAATTACTTTGATTAAATCATATTGGGTTGCTGTCAGTGAGATTATTTAATAGTTATCTATATCGTTTTTTTTTTTTCAGGTATGATTGGTTTCAAGACCTTGGTTTGCGCTGGTACGCTTTGCCTGCCGTCTCTGGTATGAGGATGGACTGTGGTGGCTTGGAGTTCACTGCGACCGCCTTCAACGGCTGGTACATGGGCACTGAGATCGGCTGCAGGAACTTCTGTGACAGCAACCGGTTTAACGTTCTTGAGGTGAGACTCACCTTTTTCTCCCAGGTTGTTTTCGTACTTACTTTGACTGGCCATAAAATCACCCAATCTGCAACTTTGTTCTTTTTCTTCAAGCCTTTTTTCGGCTAATGCTGGGAATCTGTTTTAATTTTTTTTAGTAAAGCATTAGTCAAGCCTATCTATGTCAGCAAGTAGGCTGGATTGTGCGTTTGTGAATCACTGCTGCAGGGTATCAGCTGGGCCTGTTACCTTGCAGCAGTGATGTCACAAATTGTGTCTGTTAATGTTTACTAATATAGTTTGTAAGTATATTGTTACTAACACTTTGAGTCTTGTTGCTTGAATAAATGATGATTATTATTATTATTAACTGGCTTTAATGTTTCCACTGCTGGGACATAAGCCTCCTTTCTGTCTGTGAGAATGAGCCGTAATCCACCACCAATAATCTGCTTATCGTATTTGTTTTAGACTGTGGCTACGAAAATGGGCTTAGACACAAACATGACAGTGTCCTTATGGAAGGACAAGGCTCTAGTAGAAGTGAACATAGCGGTGCTATACAGTTACCATAGAGACAACGTGTCCATAGTGGACCACCACTCAGCATCGGAACAGTTCATGAAACATATGGAGAATGAGAGCAGAGTCCGGTAAGTGCTATAAATTTATGCCCATGGGACTTAAACATTACTGGCGAAAGTGGATTATACAGTAGACATAATTACATACATCTATGTAATAATAATAATAATAAAACATTATTTAAAAGTTACAAAATAAAAACAACACATACAATTAAAAAGACCGTATAAACATAATATAACCTACTTCAATTGCTCATTAGGAGAACCATACAGCAATGGTTCAGGTATTACTAAACGAATTTATCACATTTTCTAAGGACTAAAATCTTCATCCGAGATTAAACCACCAGGCGGCAACTCAATGAATGCCTCCTAAATAAGAGTGTGCTATAGAATTTTCAACGCTCGGCTCAGCGGTGAAAGTAGGAAATCCAACAGTGCACATTTAGGTTAAACTTAACGTAAAATGCTACGATCTGTCAAAATCAGTGCGTTTTGGCATTATTTTGACAGATCGATGCGGAAGTTTACGCTAAGTTTCGTCTCTGTGTTTGACCCTAGGAGTCGTCCAAAATTAAATGGCTTTAACGTAACTATGATATAAACAGATATTTATTTTTGGTTATAAAATTATGTAGTTTGATATTTCTGGCTTGTTTTTCAGGGGAGGTTGTCCATCTGATTGGATATGGATCGTGCCACCAATGTCGTCTTCTCTGACTCCAGTATTCCATCAAGAAATGGCTTTGTACTACCTCAGACCTTCCTATGATTATCAGGTAAGAACTAGGATCAAAATTAAGTATGTTTTATATCAGAGCATCTGCATCCTGTACAGGAAATGAACTCTTCCTTGTTAGACATCACTATGTGTTCCATCTTTATCATCAAATCAGTAGAAAGACGTTGTCTGCTAAAATTGGACCTCCTCCAAGCGTCCAAAGAATTGTCCTATGCTTCTCGCGTCCACTATGGCATTTTTAATAATCTAAATCTAAATTTATAAAACAAAGTCGGGTTATTTACACCATTTATAACTCAAGAACGGCAGGACCGATTTTAATGATCATTGATTTGCTGGATTTGTCTCCGCTCCGAATAGCAAAATAACTATTATGGTGTACATAATAAAGAGTATTCTATCTATCTATCTATCTAACATACGAAAAAGAAATTATGATTAAAATTCAATTTCTCATACATTTTGTATGAATCGGCTTTTTGATTATATCTCGAAAACGGATTCGGGCAGGCGACGCAATGCGACGGGGTGGGTCGGGGAATAAGCACGCAGACGAAGTACGAGTAACGGGCAGAAGCTAGTAATTATATAATACACCACTTATATCTCAAGAACGGCTGGACCGATTTGTATGATCTTTTATTTGTTGGATTTTTTTAAATAAGCGAAAAGTTCACGAAAAAAAAATGAAGAAAACTCACTGTCTCATACATTTTGTATGGATCGGATTTTTTGATGATGTCTCGAGAACGGATTTGGGAACGTGGGAACAAGAAATTTCACGCGGGCGAATTCGCGGCAGAAACTAGTAATATATTTGATCTTCATAAAAGTAGTACCTACCTATCATCTTGCAATGTTTACTTCTTTCAAAGCGAACTTTAGTCCTAATCCAGCTAAACCTGGACCAGCAGTGAATAAATCTTCATAAATAAAGTAGTACACACTCGTAGCCGGTATCCAGATTGTTGTGTTAATCCCGGATCATTACTCATCTTCCCTCGCCGTTTCCCAATTATTCGGGTCGGACCATAGGTCGGGATAATTCCTAACGTAACATGACACTAACCGTAAATTCTTCGATAAATACAGAACCACGGGGAATATTTATTTATTTATTAAAACTTTATGCACAAGTAAAAACTGTACAAAGGCGGACTTAATGCCTTGGGCATTTTCTACCAGTCTACCTTAGGCTGATGCAGAGATAATACATACGAGTAGTAGGTGCAATAACAGAAAACAATTTAGAAGAATTTATAACTAAGATACAAGAATAAATACATATATACATACATATAAAAAAATTAAAATAAAATAAAAATAAAATGTTATGAGAGTTAAACAATAAAACCTACAACAACTTAATTCTGAGACGAATCTGCCAACTTCTTGTGTACGTGTTCTCGAGCTTTCACTTTAAACGTGAACTGCTTGGTTACCGCCCTGATATTCTGAGGGACCGCATTCCAAAGGAAAACCGCCTGGACAAAGAAAGAAGACTTTATAAAACCAGAGCGATGAGAAGGACAACGAAGAAGACGATTATTCTCGGACCGTAGATTCTTGCTGTGTGCAGTGCATAAATATTGACAAAGAGAAGTCAGATAAGAAGGAGAAGTGGGTTTGTGAAGGAGAGAAAACAGGGTTGTCAAAGCCCTCAGAGCTCTGCGCTGCCGGATAGGCAACCACTTTAAAAGCGATCGATGTGCGGATACATGATCATACTTGCTTGTTATCCTTTTGTCATTATATTACTTTAAAAATAAAACGAGGAAGATTTAAATCAGTCAGTTACTGCAATTAGTTAACCCTTGCATAAATGGTTGAGATTTTTTTGAATACGAATCGATAGAATTTTATAATTGTTAATTTTATTTAAATACCGATACGAAATCTACCCAAAACTAGAAAATGTATGAAAATCATACGATATGTAAAATAAAAAAACCTCAACCATTTGAGCAAAGAGGGGTCAGCTAATTGCAGTGTTTTTGAATGACGAGCTGTCTAATTTAAAACTGTTTCAATGTTTTTTCCTTCAATGTTGATTTAGGTACCTGCCTTCTAAAAGTTCGATTCAATAACGTGAGTAAAGAATGTATTAAACGTTTACTTATCAGGAACCTGCATGGAAAACCCACCAATGGACCAAAACTGACGGAGTGAGGACCTCACATAGAAAGTTCCACTTTAAGCAGATTGCTCGCGCCGTCAAGTTCACTTCTAAACTGTTCGGGCGGGCCCTCTCTAAGCGCATCAAGGCAACAATTTTGTACGCCACCGAGACAGGCAAATCTGAACAATATGCCAAGGAGTTAGGGACGCTTCTTGGACACGCTTTCAATGCACAGGTAAGTTTTTATTCCGTTCTTCAAATAAGGATGAGTTAAAGTTGTGTAAAGCATTTTGTTGCTCTTAAATTTAATGGTTTGAGGAAACTGAGGCAATATTTGTTCTTTTTACGGGTGATTCGTGTATTCTATACGCGTATCGAGTTTCCACTTAAAAACAGATAGTAGGTACGTAGCTCATTGAAATTTTAAAAGGCATTGAAGATCTAACTTCAATTACTTAGTTCAATATTTTGCTAAATGTTTGTACAAATTTATCAATAAAAAGTAAAAATTTCTTTTTCTCAGGTCCAATGTATGTCGGAGTACGATATGTTCTCAATAGAACACGAAACTCTTCTTCTTATTGTAACGTCAACTTTCGGAAATGGGGAGCCTCCGGCCAACGGAGTGGTACGTAAAAATATATACAAAAATTATAAATATGTATAAACCACAAAATAGAAACATTACGTCACTGATCATATTTTTTAGGACTTTGCTGAACATTTAATCCAAATGGTGAACAATGAAAAGGAAAACCAAGAAGATTTATTGGACTTCAATTCAGCGTAAGTTTTTTGAATAATGATCTGTAAAAGACAAAATTACCGTTTTTTGTTTAAAATAGTACTCATGAACAATTGCATTGCAGGGGTTTCAAGACACCAAAGTCTCCCAACAGGTCTTTGTTAAGAAATAACAGCGTTCTTGGGTCAAACATGGATTACAACAGGCAGTTAACGCGATTGGAGTCCATTAAAAGTAAGTCCACCAAGTACTTTATAACCGGTTCTTTAGAATTTCTTCAATGAGAAAGATCTTCGGGCCTGTAATTAAGGTCCTGGAAACACATACAGGTAGTGCCGCGCGGTAGCACCACCTGTAGGTGGTAGTAGAACTAACAAAGAGTCCATTAAAAAAAAAAAAACTATAATAATCGGAAGAAAAACCCACTCTCGGATTCGCTAAGAGTATTTTTACGCACGTTATACAGGATTTTACAAGTTTTTTAATCATTCATTTTTATTTGTAGGTGCCGCAACAGCAGCATCTTCTGTAGAACACATAGCTCCACTGAGCAACGTACGCTTCGCAGTATTCGGCCTTGGATCTAGTGCCTATCCGAAGTTCTGTAACTTTGCCAAATTCATTAACGACATACTCGGCAGCTTGGGTGGTGAAAGAATCATGGAATTGTGTTGTGGTGACGAAATGTATGGATTAGAACAGCGGTTCCGCACTTGGTCATCAGAAATATTCCTAGTAAGTAAATATCAATTATTTTATAAATATACCAAACTTCTCTTTCATCTTCAACATAATTCTCTTGCCCTTATCCCAATTTATTTGGGATCGACGCAGCATGTCTTCTTCTTCCATACTATACATTGTCTATTAGTCGTCATCTCGAGTAGTCACTCCTTTTCTATCCATATTATCTTTCACACAGTCCATCCATCGTTTTTTTTAGTCTTGTCCTTCATTGTAACATTCACAAAATAAATGTTGATTTACAGGAATCATGTAAAACATTCTGCTTAGATGAAAGTGATATGATCAGAGACGCACAGAATGCTTTAGGCATAATACCAGTTACGGAAGAAACTGTAAGGTTCGGCAAACCAACTGCAGATTTACCTTTAATCAACGCACTAGAAGCAGGATTTAGAAAACAGCTGGTTACTTTCAAAGTTAAAGAAAACAAAACATTGGTACAACATTCAGAAACGAATGCTGAGACTTTATTCGTTGATCTGGAACCCGAGGTAAGAATGATTTAAACCAATATTAAATATTTCAGATACGTAATAAAATTATGCAAAACCAAAACTTACTTCCTTTGACGTAAGCCACTAAGGAAAAATAACAATGTGGTTATAAAAATGCTAAGATTTATCAGAGGTATAAAATTATTAGCCTACAGAGATTTATCTCCATTGACCATTCCTTAAAAATAATAAAGAAACAAAACATCTTATCAACTACCTATGTGATTTGCATAATAAGTTTTGAAACACCTAATTTTCAAAAACTTATTAATCATTTAACTTTACTTTTTAGTGTGAAATAAAATACGTTCCCGGCGACCACATCGGTGTAATGGCTCTTAATCAAAAAGAAATCGTAGATGCAGTGTTAGATAAACTGAAGGGCGTTGAAGAACTGGACAAAGTAGTACAGCTCCAAGTCTTGAAGGAAACATTAACACCGACAGGTAAAAGAAACAATAATGACACTTTAAATGTCAATGTTGATAAAACTGGTATCATAAAACTATTTTCGAATAACGCAGACGGCAAAAGAATGCTCATATGCATAAAAACTGGTTCCCTCTGAAATGATATCGGAGGAATCGAAATAATAAGCAACGAACTTAAACTATTATAACGTACGCCTAGTCATTTTGGAACTCCAAAAGAACTCCTATTTACAAAAGTGATTTCTTTATCAGATAAAAAAAATTGTAAAAGAAATCGAGCACTTGATAACCCCGATTTTTGGAAATTTTGATTATTAGTAACGTATTAAACAAAGGCTAGAATATAATAGGACTTTGACTAACACGCATTGTTATTGTAGGTACCGTGAAAGCTTGGGAGAGGTACGAACGATTACCGCCGGCAACCATACGAAACATCTACACAAGGTTTTTGGACATCACAACGCCACCTACGACGAAAGTACTAAAGTACCTCGCGGAGTCATGTACTGATGAGGCGGAAGCCGACCAGATAAATGAACTGGTTACGGTAAGGATAATAAATATAAGTAAACAATTTTGACACAATAATGATCGTGTTTATAACTGGTTTCCTTGAACATTAAGTTGAATTATGTTATCATAATATCATTTAAATATATTATTTATTACATCAGTAGATTTTGTATTAACACATTGGTATTATAACTTTATCGGTTTATCATCATTTGATCATGTTTTATTAAAATTTTTAAACTTAGATTAACCTTTTCAGGATTCAAACAAATATCACGACTGGGTTAGCTTTCACTACCCCCATCTGGCAGAAGTTTTCGCCCAGTTCCCGTCTTGCAGACCGCAAGCATCGCTGCTTGCTACGTTACTGAGTCCTTTGCAGCCAAGATTTTATTCCATATCTTCGTCACTTATGGCTCACCCTCAAAGAGTCCACATCACTGTTGCGGTTGTTATTTATAGAACTCAGAGTGAGTATCTATTTTAGGAGCTTTTTATTATTTGATTTAAAAAAAAACTGTTTTTTTTAACTCTGGCATCTCAGAGTTAACCTTGAGAGGTTAAGACTATTTAACCGGTCTTTCCTGTGGTTGCCTTAAGCTCCTAAAAACTTAAAGCCTCCAGCCAGGGCACAAACACTTATAAACTAAACGACTACGCGCTAAGGGCACCCGTTGTGGGGTACGAACCTCGGCTTAGGGCAGAATCGGAGGGAGGATGGCAAGGGACCGACGGTGGCTGGATAAAATCAGGGTTTTATCGGGGGAATTTAAAGCTACAGACTCGGCTATAGCGCGTGCTGGCGCTTCGCTTACGGGCAAGGGTCGGGGAGGACTCTTTAGTCGGGGATTTTGCGATGGGCCTCGGCGGCGAGGTCGGAATGACGGTCGTGTATTGTGTAATCTCTTTCGAAGTGTACTCGTTTCCCTACTGCTCTCCTGGAAGAGAGTTATGGGGTCGTCTGGGTCGGTCAGTGTAAAATTCTGTATTATTTGTAATGTTTTTATAATATCGCATGCGCTTCAATTTCAGATGGCAAAGGTCCCTTACATTACGGCGTTTGCTCAACGTATCTCAAAAATCTTAAGGCCGGTGATGAAGTCCTAGCATTCATCAGATAGTAAGTATTGGTGTGATTACTTTATAATTTCCTACTCTAATTCTAACTAGCTATGTCTAACTCGATGTGCTATTTGCAGTAAACCAAGCTTCCACATGCCTAAAGACATATCAGCACCGCTTATCCTAGTCGGTCCTGGTACTGGCATTGCACCGTTTAGAGGATTCTGGCACCACAGAAGACATTTGATCGAGAATTTGGTGTCTCATAACCCTGGGCCAGTGTGGCTGTTCTTTGGGTGCCGATACAAGGGAATGGAATTATATAAAGAAGAGAAAGAAACAGCGTTAATTGAAGGTGTACTTCATAAAGCACGGTTGGCTCTGTCAAGGGAAAAAGGTGCAAACAAAGTAAGTTTGGATAAAATAGGTAATAAAAATTGAAATGTATTTTTTTTATAATATTTAAATTTTTATTATTTTATTTTATATTTTACTTTATAAGGTCAATATTATTTTATAAAATCAATTAATTTTACAAACTTGAACCGTATTTTTGTTGATAACGTTTAAATTGGGCCCTCATCGTTATATAATAATTTAATGACTATACTATTTATATTTAGTACTAATGATTATGTTTTCTATCAATCAGAAATACGTCCAAGCTCTGTTGGAAGACGAAGGAGCAGAGATGACCCGTCTACTAATTGAAGAACATGGCCACTTCTACGTTTGCGGTGATTGTAAAATGGCCGACGATGTTGAATCAAAACTTGAAGAAATCATTCAGAAACACAGTGGTATGTCAGAGGAGGACGCAAAAGAATTCGTCGCCGTTTTGCGGGTAGGAAATGGTTCATTTTTCTTTTGTACTTTTAAGGAACGTAATTATGAACAATCATAGGTTTGAGGAGATCAGGAGTTTGCATGTTTGTCACTAACATTGTGTCATTTGTTTTTCTATTTACTAAATAGAAAATATTCATTTGTGACATTTAAAAGTTTAAAAAAAAATTGAATAGATACCTCGGTAGGTAATCTAATGGAGTGTCTTTTACTGATTTTCTTTTTTGTCTGTTTCAGCATGAAAACAGATACCATGAAGACATCTTCGGCATCACACTACGAACTGCTGAGGTCCACAGCGCATCCAGAGAAACAGCTAAAAAGACCCGTTTAGAATCTCTCAAGTCCCAGAATTCAAATACCTCTTTATTGTAGTATAAGTTTTTCATAAAATACCTATAAGAACAAAAAAGGTTTTAGAAACCATAGAAAGTTTTATTAGAAGCACGTAATACACATGCTATAGTAAAGCCTGATTTACATGGTGCAATTTAATTGCGTGTGGCATACCATCACTTTATTGTATGCCACATGCATGCAAGCAATTGTCACCGTGTAAATGGGACTTAACTGGCTAAAACGATTTCCATGACGACTACGACTCCAGGGCCTCAAGTCTGCTATTACAATAGTGTCAGAATGGTCTCTTCATTGTGAGTTTTTGACAGATTTGCCATACAAACACTGTCAAATACTCACAATGGCGAGACCATTCTGACACTATTGTAATAGCAGACTTGAGGCCCTGATTGGAGTATTGTCACATTGGCATGCAAGCTGCTTGTATACTTTTGTACGGGAATGTATTTGCTGCGTTAAAGTTTCATGAAATTGTTTTTTGAAAGATTTATTTGTTGATTGATCTGTTTGTATAGTAATAATTTTAATGTAGTTAAGCTAGAGCTATGTAGCTCGTAATCGACTAAGAAAATGATTGCTATATTCAATAAAATAATGTCTGTTACATTCAAAATGTTTTTTCGGAACTGCATTTGCCTGCCACGAAAAAAATAAGCTTGCCGTGTTGGCAAAAATGTTAATTATGTTGGTATAATTATTATTTATAAGGTTTTATTACATGGCAAAATTTTGGTTATAACGAAGAAATGAAGAAGTTTCCTAACCTCCAAAATTTCTAAACTAAGTAACATCCAAAATTTTGAATGATTAGGTATTTCGAATAAAAAAGTACTGCTTCTGTTTAAAAAAAAAGTACTGTTTAGGTATTGTTTTAAGTACCTCGTCTTAAGTTAAGTATAAGTATTTACCTCCACATAAAGATTTTAGGATTTTTTTCAAATAGTAATGCATAATTTGTCTTCTTTAGTTATCTAAAGAAGACAAATTATGGTATATGGTTCAGTCCCAGTAGTATTTTTGTTTTTATTTAGTTATTTACACAATTATTACACATTTAGACGTAAAGTCTCTACACTTTATTTTTAATTTTAAAAGCTAAACCTGACGTAATTACTTTTTCTTGCTGTTTTCATTTTAAACCTTCCTTATTTAATTAAATTTGTTGAAATTGTTTAAGTTACTTATTTATCATACTCAATATTATTATGTTGGCACGTTTTTTTTTTTTTTTTTCAAATATTTCAAATGATAAAAAGAGACTATTAAAAAAAAACCTGATGAAAATGCAATGAAAATAAAAATAGAAATAAAAGACAAGCATTTAAATATATTGTTTTTATTAAATAAATTCTTCTTAAAATCAATTTTACTAATTATAAATATTAAAGTAGATATAGGCAGGCCAGGGCATCTAAAAACATTTACCTTTAGTTGGTTTATATTTTCAATTGATAATATAATAATATAATGATAATACTGTTTTATTGAGATTGTTAATTAGTTATGAGCATCATGGTAAACCAAGATAATTAAAAAAGAACATTGAGAATTTACTGATGCAAACTTTAATTTTGATCAAAATTTCAAAGTTCTACCTAGTATTTAAGTACGAATAAAGAATATATATTATAAAAACCCAGATTGTTTTCTTTTTCTTTATATAAAAGTCGAGCATTCAAAAGTCGTGAGCATTCACAGAGTTAAGAATTTTAATTTTAATTTCGTGCTACTCCTTTTTAAATAAATTTTTGTGATTTAAAAAGTGGTGCTTGTTTGAACTTCCTCGCCATTGGCCATTTGAAAGTGGAATGAAGGTTACATAGGTTATCTTCGGAATAGTCATAATTTAACAAATAGAATGTGCAGCAATGCTCACAGCCGAATGGCTCGTTAATAATTAGAAAAAGTAGCAGAAAAAGTTTTTAAAGTATGGTATAACAAGTTCGTATAACATAAGGAGAATACAATACATAATAAGCAGAAACCATCTTGCTATGATACTTTAAAAAGTTTTTTTACAATGAAAGTTGTATTTTACATCATTAACCGAACTACAGAACAAGTCTCAGTAGTCCGGGCCCGAACAAAATAACCAAACTACTGAGACTAGAGGCGATTGTTGCGGTCAATTTTATACCGAATAAATTTCATTGCTAGTAGTTGTTTGTTATTCGATAATCATCAGAATGAGAGTCAGGCGATTAACACACTGCCACGCACCACGCAGCGTAGCGCGTGAATGCGTGTTTTAACGTTGCGTTTTAACGCGCGTGGATGCATTTTCTGTGTGTTGGACTGTGCGTGTTTTCTATACCAACGGAGATACTTACAAGCGACGTTAAAACACGCATTCACGCGCTACGCTGCGTGGTGCGTGGCAGTGTGTTAATCGCCTTAGTCGCCGCACTCAAGGGTGAATCAAAAGTTGCGGCACGACGAAGTTGTAAAAAAACTTTTAAAAAGTCCTTTCATACCGCTCCAAAACCTTATTGGACGATTTTTGGGATCTACATCCCAATAAAAATAATCAGCTGCATGGAAGTGAGGGAAAAATGTCAGTTACGAAAATTACCATGATTTTGCGATGGCACATCAGGACTAAATTCGATTATGGATGTAGGGCAATGTGGTCAAAGAAACGATGACCTCAATTTTGAAGAAAAATAAAACTGCATTATTTGATTTATTGAAAAATCTTCTGCCTGAGTCAGGAAATTTGTAGTCTGTTCAAACTAACGCCACCGCCCGTGATAATTATACACAAATGCTTGCGATGAGGACATTTTGAGACTGATTTACACGATACAATTAATTTGCCTACGGCATACCATGAATTGAAGCAACAATAAATGTTGCAACATCTAAACAATACTTAGATAGTGCAAGTCATTTCTTGTTTCAATTTCATTGTGTGGCACAGGCAAGAAACTCGCATCGTGTAAATGGGGCTTTAATACAATAAAAAAAGACGCACGTCAGCTCCTTCTTCTCACAACATGGTCATAGATTTCAATCTGGGTGTAATTTGGGGAATATACCCTTTGCTTCGTAGTGTTCTGTCCCGGGTCCTGCTGAGGGTCCGGGCATATGATCTTGTGGTCGTGACGGTTTTGGAAAAGGAGACCCCTGTCAGGATCCATTACGGGCTGGAATAATAGAGAATTGATGTTTTGACATAGAAGCTTCAATAAATAATGACCTACATATAATGGCTATTTTTGAGCCGGCTTCAGAGCCACTGTTTACCCTCTTTGGGCATACTGTATGTCCCAAAACTAATGTGTGTAGTCTGATAAGCTGCAGTTTGAATCAATGGATGTGGGAATGGATCTCACATTTGTGAAGTTAAACGGCACTATTGATTTTTCTTGAGAATTGAGGCCATACTAGGGATGCAAGAAGTACCTACCAAAAAGTATGGATATTAAAATAAAAAAAAGATATCGATATAAAGGTGAAATTAAAAAAAAAAATGCTGTGATAGTTTTTCTTTTAACTTCTTTAACACTACTGCTGTGAATTTTCTCACATAACCAAATACAACCTTTTAGCGGGCAGGGGGGGGGGGGAGGCACTTGACTCTTACAAAAATTTGCACTTTTAACAGCTTAATTTTACGCAAACGGATTCCTAAATCGAGAAACGGTTTCCATAAATAAAATAAAATATCATCCCCACCCACTTTACGTGTAGGGGAGGTACCCTAAAAAATATATGTTTCAATATTTTATTTTACCACTTTGTCGGCGTGATTAATATGTATAGATGTATACCCATACCAAATTACAGCTTTCTTGTACTAGGAGTCTCTGAGCTAAGCCGCGGACAGACGAAGAAACGGACAGAGAGACGAACATGACGAAACTATAAGGCGCTGTCTCCACGGGCGAGAGAATCGCATCGATATTCACGCTGGGCCTTCAAATAATCGCCGCGATGATAACGCAGTGTGGAGATTGATTCATAGAGCTTCTATTGAATTTGATGGCACGGCGAGACTATCGCCGCGATTTTCTCGCCCGTGGAGATGGCGCCATTGGGTTCCTTGTTTACTACGGAACCCTAAAAACTGAGAAATTATAGATAGTGATACCCAATAACACTTTTTTTTTTACATACTTCCTTGACATAATCTTTTCATTATTTGACACAATAGAATCCCAATTCGTTATTAGAGGCTTTTGTGGACATGATATTTATTCAGATATGTTACTGTAGTTGTTAATCTTTTATATACTTAGATTATTTTCAATTTTGTGAATGTGGTAACGTTGTAGGCCTAGTAGAGTGTAGATTTGTTGGCGGTTTTCTATTTTGTTAAGTACCTGGTAATTGTTAAAAGGCCTACACTACTCCCATACCTATTATCACTGTTACGAGTATTTGATAATATTGTAAAGCCAATTATTTTTAAAAGAGTAACCGTGGAGTTTCTTGCCGGCTCTTCTCCATAGGAAACGACTAATTGGAACCGTGCACCTAGCTTCTGACGTTTCATAAGTGCCCATGTAGGTTTATGTGAAATAAAATATTTAGATTGTTTTTTTTTTTTTTCACTTTTATCGAGGCAGTCGGTGATGATAACCCTTTTGAAAGAAATTAACGTTACCTTTTAAAGCAATTAATTTGTATTGTGCGAAAAGTTCCTTATAAAAACTTAACCACTAATAGCTTCGTTAAACTCCTTCCAAAGTTGTCCTTTCATTATGAACTTTAATTATTTAGGAGCCTACTGATCGTGTTTGTGAGAAAAAAGTTTATAGTAATTGAGAGGAAAAGACTGAAACAGAGGCATTTTCTTTCAATTAACAACAAGTGGCGGCCCTTACTGGAGGACCGTACTTGAATCGCCAACAAGCACAGAAGGCCAGAACCAAACGGTTGCTAAAGGCTTGAGAACCAGATTGCAAGACATAAAAAAACTTCTTATTGTATTCCCACTCACCCAATGCCATTACGAGATATTGAAGATTTCGCATTGTGTCAGGCGTTTGGCATATAAATGTAGGCAAGGTAGAGCTTAATAGTACCTATGTGGACTTATTAGTTAGTCTAATTATATATACGATGTACAAGGTTTTCCTCAATTTCTTTTAGGTATTACATACAGTCGTCTGGAAATTTTGTCACAAGGTCTTGTGATATATGTGATTTTATTAGGTATAGAGCACAGTTTTTTTTTTTATTAACACGTCGTCTATGATAGACATAGAAAAACATTTTTGTAAAAAAAAAAAAAACGATAAGATATTAAATGGTATTAAAAATGCGAGGTCGAACTAATTACTACAAATGCAAAAATAGGAACAAATGATCAAATAGAAATTCAAAATGTCTTTATTTTTCCCCTGATTGCGGCGGCCGCCCGTTACACCCCTTTCGCATTAGTAAGATTCGCCGACCGAGGCATACACTCTTTAATCCCGATGACGCTACGATTCTTCTCCAGGAGAGTAGTACCTCAACTAGCACAGTTAGGAAACACACACAACGACCGCCGTCTTTTCGTCCTCGACGAAGAGGCCCGCTGCGACGTTCCCGTCCATGTCCGCCCCGACCCTATATCAAGCCGAACTTAAAAAATTAAAAGCTACAGCTTTAAATTCATCACATACGAGTAATAATCAAAATCTGATCCAGCCCGTCCATTGTTATCCTTCCCCAGCGACGCCCCAAGCCGAGGTCCGTACCTCACAGGGTAGTCGCTTAGTTTATAAGTTTTTTTTGCCCTGGCTGGAGGCCTTAATTTATTAAGGCACCCACAGGATAGTCCGGTTAAGCAGACGACTACCTCCTAGGACTGACCTGCGAAGAGACATTTATAAAAAAAAAATAACTTCTTTTTTTTACAGGAAACTTATTATTTAAATTCTATCAACAATAAATTTATTGTTTTTATTAAATTGTTGATATAATGCGTCACGTAGTCCATCTCGCATAGATGCGACAACGCGCATAAATCAGTCCCTCTGATATATCATCCTATACCCGTGCACAATGTAATCTAAGAGCTTCAGGGTTTCTTTCATACTGACAATGCCGTTGAACCATTATGCCCCACAGATTTTCAATCGGATTCATATCTGTTAACCAAGCAAGCCATTGAATGAGATGAATATCACGGCGCACGTTGAGTCACGCATAGTATACCGGTGTATCAGTGGATTATCCTGAACGTAATCAATTTATAGGAGTTCTGCTGCAGGATCACAGTAGGCAGCATCACCTCTTGGTGATGCTGCCTACTGTGACCTACTAATAATTAAATGTCACTTTTGGAAGACCAAAAGTGACACTTAATTATTAGTAGGTACTAACGATGGCAGTTCTTCGAAGTCGTCGTCGTGGCTCATCCATCCCTTTGAGTGTTATGCAACCAGATTCATTTTGAGGCACGATATGAGTTTCATGATACGGAATGCGATTATAACGCCATAAAGTTAAACCTTCCGATTTAACTCGATTTTAAAGTTTTCTTTTAAAATGCTGATCTAATTTCAGACTCCCATTTTAGTTTCGACATCGTATAGACGAAAAATGCTTTGTCAATACTGTACCTACACATACCATCTCGTGCTATAAGGCACAACTTTACGAACTATGCAAATATTCACGTCAGCCTGACGTTTAGTGGATATCGAAATTGTTCGCCGAATAATCTCACAGTTTCGAGGTAAACTTGACTGGTGACTTTTGTGTGTGGCGACAACTATTTAGCTATAGCGGAATTGCTTGAAATAAACGACGCTTTTAAAGTTATTTCAAGAATTTGTCGGTATGGTTCAGTTAAGTGGTAGGTCGTTGTCGAATTTTTGTCGGACAAAACGCAACTGTTTTGCAAAAAACGGTCGTCGTTGCAACGATCGTCGGATCGGTCGTGGTTTGAAGACGGACGACGGACGACGGACGACGAAACTTATCCAACATGAAATAGAACTGCGTTGACTTGTAGTGAAATAGTTGCAGATTCTTACAACTATCAACGGGTTTCATCGTCGCATCACGAACGACAGCATTGACAACTGGTAGGTAAGGTAAGGTAATATACATTATCGACTGTATATCATTGACACAAAGTTCACTTTCTATTGTAAGGACTGTTTTGTAAACGAACGCGGAACGAAGACGCGATGGACAATATAGTGGACTCATTGCGTTCTCGACTTTATTTTCATAGACGTAAAATAAAAAATCGCACTACATAATTCGAAGACTGTTTTCTACAACGAAGACTGTTTGAACCCAGGATGGGAAAATGGTTTCATAGTCGCAGAACACAAACCGGTCTTTGAAAACGGTTCGTCGTTGCAACGCCCACTCCTAGTTTAGTTACATTTAAAGTTGGCAAATGTGGTGTTGGCGTGTGGTTGTGTGTGTGTTGGTGGCATGGCAAATAGCAGCTGCAGTAAACAGTTGGTATTGTAACCACGTTTTTGCCTTTAATGCCATCCTTATGCCTACGGAATAGAAGTCAAAATCGGTTGAACGGACTGTAAAAAGGTTTTTTTAAATGTCTAATCTTATTTCAAATGGTGTAGGTATACGTATTATGACACTATATAGCCCCCGTATCTTCAAAGAGATAAAGAAATACCTCATTCAAAAGTTAGGCACTTTTTGAAGATCTCCTTTTCCTTTCCAAGAGGATACTGTACCACAACATCTACCAGGAAGTAAGGTACCTTTCCTCCTTCTACAAAGCTATTCATACCTAACAAGAAATTGGGGCTCTTTGGCAGGTCTTGTCTGCCTCTTCCAAGAAGCTATTCAGCCAAACTTAAACAACTATTACATATATTATATAAATAAAAATTAAATTCTGTTTGGTGGTAACCGCAACAATTGAGAACAGCTGGATCAGTTAGGTTTTTATGCTCGTAATAATCCAAGTTCTACTGCCTCGTTGGTCTAGTTGTCGCAAGTGCTACTGCTGAGCATGAGGTCCTGGGTTCAATTCCCGGATCGGGCAGTGTTATTGGGTTTTTACATTAGGAATTTCTCAGTAGCAGCCTGGAGTTTGGATTTGTGCCCGGTTTATGGCAATAGGCTCGCCCCCTATTACATGGGACTTAAACATAACTGGCGAAATGTGGGTGTTCCTATGGGTACACCTCTGCGTAACCTTTCGGGGACACAAGGCGTGATGTTATGTTATAATCCAAGGTAATCCGGGAAATCATTTTTTTTAAAGTTACCCGGGAAATTCGAAAAAACCTGCAAGTAGTTTTTTCTATGGAATTTTAGTAAGAACTCAAGACCTTTGGACAGGATAACTTCTGATGGATCAGCCAGTACCTTATAATTCCTGCTAATATTGCTCCTCACGGTCCCGTGTCGCCAGTGGTAGTATCCAAGATCGTTGTCTCTCGGCCACAAAGTCTTGCCGTACTTGAAGAACGGGGCCCAGTTCTCAGAGAGGAGTCTGTGAGCGTAGTCTATGTATCCTGATATTTCGAAGCCGCCTTTCGTGAAGTGTCGGATGAAGATTATAGACTACGGACAAAAAAAAAATTGTTAAGTAATTTATGTACTTATAGTTTTTTATTTATATAAACTTTTAGAACTAACATGACAACATTTTCTTAGAATAATTGGATAACACATTAAAACACGAGCCCTGTTTAGCGCAAAATCAAAGGGATATTCCTGCAGGAACGTTCCACCGATAACGTTCTCCGAAATAACTCCGAAGCGTATTTGGGTTTCTTTTTTTGCATTTGGAAAAGCAGTTACTTTCCCCTCATACATATATGTAGGTAGTGTTAACGACATCATTTATTTAGTTTCTGTGAACACAGTTTTAAAATTTGAAATATTAGAACATCTTGCTTTCGCTTACTTACTAAGTATTATAAATTGTAGTTCTAGATACTTTTAGAATTAGGGTGAATAAAATTGAGCAAAAAAAATGTAATTGCAAATAAAAAAATAATCGAACTGGACGCGGAGAGGGAATCAAATGTAAAATTTTCGTGAATAACACCCTTATATTTCATGCCTAATTAACGGCAACTCTAATTAATATCAGTGCGACACAAAAATTCCTTCCGCTTTTCTCTCTCCCTTTCCCAACCCTTACAATGCCGAAAGTGAAAAAGGCGATTCGCAATGGCGGAACGCTTCCGTCATGAAGGAAACTGCCAGTCACTCTTTGAATTATCGAAGCTTGTGGATTAAAATAAACTCCAAGTAAAAAATGACTCAAATAACATCAAGAAGAATGAAGATTGTTAATAAACTGTGCAAATGCGTGTCTTAGTGTAGTGGAAAGTGCAGATTCTCGTCTTTTTACGTAACATGCTGAACGAGCCGCCGGCGCCGCCATGTGCATAAGAAAGAACTCTTCACCGTGTCTCGCCATAACTCACCAAGCAGGTACTATCCTCATTTACCACAACACCTCCTTGTATCATCGAACCGCCCTTTATAAAATCCACTGAGAAAATCTCGATTTTCACCCCAAGGCTTTAAGCCGTCGCATCAGGTATTTTATTTTTCAGCTCACCTGTAGAATCCCTACTCTGTTGGCTCGCTCCCTCACAGCCAGTTCCCTGTTGAAGGAATCTTGCAAGTCTGCTCCTTCACTAACCAGCACGTAAGGTTTTCCCTTGGGGTATACGATCTCGTGGATGGCAGTTCGACGGATATAGAACTCTTTTTCAGATAGTGTGTCGCCGAAAGCTCTGGGAATCAAGACATAGTTATTGACTAGTAAGTAAGGAGCAGCGGTGGCCCAGTGGTAACAGCCGCGACTAAGTTTTAGGTCGTAGGTTCGAACCCAGACAGGGTTTTTTCTTTATGTAAATTATTTAATCACTACTGCTCTCAAAACGGTGAAGAAAAACATCTTGAGGAAACCGGCATGTCCTAGACCCACTAATTTGAAGACATGTGACATCTTCCAACCAGTACTGGGCCCGTGTAGTAGATCACACAGTCCTCTATACCAGGTCCTCTATATCGTATATCTCAGGCCTGTGAGCAATGGGAACATTTAAGGCAGATTACGCTATTAAGTAGTCATGATCTTTTTCATCCTACAGATACGAGAAACCTTTTTTTAAATCTTTTAGAGTTCCATATACAAAGGGTGCCAACCACTGATATAGATAGTACTAGATAAAGCAAGAGCAACTACTTCGCGTGCCCAGCTTACGTGCAAACATCGTAAGTTACTACTACTCTGTCTTGTTACTCTGTCACAAAATCGTTAATTAATCTATTTAAACGATTCTTAATCATTCTTTAATGTACACAATTACTCAATAAATAGTATTCGTACAGTGTACGAACTTTCCCATCACTAAATAGTGCTTGTGACGTCATAGTAGGTAGTCAAACAATGGCACGCTTGGTTTTCATACAGATCGTGATACTTGCGTTATCTAGGTCTATCTATATCGCATCGCATCGCTGTCCAGTATCGAGTCAGCGAAATTGGACTCGTCACCGGCCGCTGTCTCTGCAAGCGATGCAATATCGCGCCCGCCGATCCTGCCTCTACCGTAGTAGAGGCGACGTCACAAGTTAGCATGTCAACACCTCGCCGTGCTTACTCAGCAGCCGCTGCACAACCTCCCAACCAAAAGGAGCAGCTAAAGAAGAAAGTTTTTGCTAAAAGTGCAAAAACAACCGTGGGGGCATTTATAAGCTGCAATGCACCGGCTTCCAGTATCTTGTCCCCAGCCCCAAAGAAAGAGCAGCCAGACAAGGAGGGCTTCGTGACGGTAGAGTCAAAGCGAAGGAAGCCCACTTGCCGTAACCGATGTGGTATTGCTCTGGCGGGACCAAATATGTTGCTGCGTCCTGCTACACCGTCGACGCAGCTGTACGTATCCCGTCTGCATCACTCCAAGATGACTGAAGACATCGTGGAATACATCAGAGTCAAGACCACGTGGACCTTGAGAGTAGAAAAGTTGGAGTCATGCTATAACATAAACTTCAAGTCGTTTGTGGTGCGGGTTCCAACTCAGTACCTAGAAACCTTCATGAAAGAAGAGTTTTGGCCGAAAGGTGTTGCGTACCGATGTTTTCGTGCAAGGTTACGCGACACCACGCAGCGCAACACGACACCGACACAGTCATCACTTCGTGTACCTACAATAATTTATTTTTTATAATTTGCATGTTTAGGTTAAGGTATTTATCTATGGGCTTGCGTCGCCTGCAATAAAATTATTATGTTTATTATATCTGTGGTACCAACGGAACCCTGATAATAAGCCAACGCCGCTGCCGTCCGTTATCCGTCTGTATGGTAGTTGAAACATACAGTACGTTTTATTATAGCCGAGCATGATTCTGATAATAATGTCAGTGTTTGGTTAAGTGTGTAGAATAAGGGCGCAGTTCCACCGCGGTGCATGCTGTGCACGGGCACGCGGCGCATTTTAGCTGCGTAGATTCATTTGTTTGACCACGTGGGTCTACGTTTCCACTGCAGTACACAGTACAGTGTGCTTGGCGTTGACAGCGTTGAGCTATGAAAGTGCTATTTGAGCAAGCCACGCATGTATCAATGACGTCAATTGATGCTTAGCGTGTCCGTGGGTTACAGTGGACACAATCACATACAATTTCTTGCAAAGCGAAGCTTAACACCCGTGCGTAGCCTCTTCGTGCGTCGCGGTGAATCTGCGCCATAAGGTTACTAACGTAGTTGTTAGGTAAATTTTCAACAACATCATCATCATTTCAGCCGAAAGACGTCCACTGGCAGGCGGGTTGGCGATCGCAGTATGGTGTTAAAAAATGCATAGAGAACGCTGCTGCCCATTCTCTAGTAGCTAGGGTACCATACATAAGATATTAAACTGTAGCTTGAAATTTTATTGGTAACTTCCGAGATACTATACCTAATGTTATTTTTTTTTTTTTTTGAATGGCATCTCGTCTCATTTCATCACACGAGGGGTTGAGACTCTTTAACCGGACTATCCTGTGGTTGCCTTAAGCTCCTAACAGAACTTAATGCCTCCAGCCAGGGCGTAAAAACTTATAAACTAAACGACTGCACGCTAAGGGCACCTGTGGGGTAGGAACCTCGGCTTAGGGCAGCGTCGGAGGGAGGAGGGCAAGGGACCGTCGGTGGCTGGATAAAATCATTATTATCAGGGGGATTTAAAGCTACAGGCTCAGCGCGTGCTGGCGCTTCGCTTACAAGCAAGAGACGGGGAGGGCTATTATTTAGTCGGGGATTTCACGCGGGGCTACTATACCTAATCATCAAAATATATTTTTTTATAGTTAAGCTTCTCAGGAGGTTCACAGATTTAGCAATATGTATGGGGGCTAACGTGTTTGTGCTCACCAGTTGGCGCCACTGTTGAGTAAGGTCCTGTCAGAACTTTTATTTTAAATATATTTTCATGAGTCATGAATGCCATCCTACTTAAAATAAGACTAAGTAGGATGGCATTGATGACTCATTTTCGACCAAAATGTCGCTTATATTATTGTCGCATATATTACCTTTTAACCGTTGATATATTATATACTCATTTTCATTTATATACTAGCTGACCCGACAGACTTCGTTCTGTCAAAACCTATAGTATAAACTCCACTACTCTACCCTACCATACCCTACCCTACATATCTACCTACCTACCCTGCCCTACCCTACCCTACCTACCTAAAACTTAAAAAAAAAAATAGATAGTAGCCGATTCTCATACCTAATGAATATGAATATAAAATTTCATAAAAATCGGTCAAGCCGTTTTGTAGGAGTATAGTAACTAACATTGTGACACGAGAATTTTATATATAAGATATAGTCAATGTCAATATGTAAGTGGGCATTGGGATTATGTTTTTCGCACGTGTTTTTTTTTAAATGTTTGACAGCATTTTTTTTTTCATATTAAGTGATGCAATATGAAACAAAGCATTTGTACGAATCCATAAAAAAAATGGTTGCTACAGCAGTTCTCTGGGGCGTGGTAAAGGGTTAAATCAAGATATTAAAAAATCCTGGGTACAGTATTCTTTTTGCTAAAATGTAAAAAAAAAAAAAAAACAGACCAGACTCAACTGACGGCGCCCGTTCACGAACATAACGCGTGGATCAGCACCATCCAGCTCAACCATTTTTTAGGGAACCGAATGATCCAACACCGAATGATCTCAACTTTCTGTTAACCTAAGAACCTGCTTACTGTATTACCTGGACAATAAAATATTTTCTATTTCTATTGTCTATTAGTAGGTACCTGTATCCAAGAGAAGCAATCGTCCTGGCAGAAATAATGCTCCTCAAATTCCTGAGATCAGCGATATCTATGAGCGAATCTAAATAGTCTTCCCACGTATCGAAGACCAGCAACTTTCTATCGGCTTCAAGTCCCGCTGGGTATTCGTTTTTCTTCTCTGCCATCGCCATGTTTACCAACTAAGTGTATTAAAATTACTAGAAAATAAGCCTTAGTTATACATCAAAAATAAAATTTTATTGCAAAAAAATTCGTATCGGAGTTTTAACAGTACCAAACGTGTGACAGCCATCGGCCATAATGACATAATACACTTTTTTTTAATTCTCTTATTCCGTAAAACCCTTTATTCATCTTTGACAAAAAAAGGTTATTAGCTTTGTCATACTCCCTGGCCGCGTCACAGTCGAAAATTAAAAAAAACTTTCTAGATAAATTGCAACGTATATACTAATCAGTATGTGTAATGAAAAAAATTGTACCTCAATGAATAATGAAATATAATGAAGTTTTGGTGGCGCGGCTGGGGAGTATACTCCTTGGCCGCGCCACCACGGTTTTTGTAAACTATGAGGCGCAACTGGACATAGTATACACGAAAGAATTGTACCGAAATTGTTCTTTTCCGTACGCTATAAAGAGATTCGATAATTTAATTACTTTAGAAATTATAGCCATCAAGTACAATTTATCTAGAAACATGTTTTTTTTTTTCCACTGTGGCGCAGGCAGGGAGTATCACACCAAACTTTTCACTTCATCGTCCTTTGGGTTTTTTTTTTCTAAGTTGATAAGTCCCAAATCCTAGCACAGCTTATGCTACTTTTCGACCTTAGTTTCTCGTCACCATCTATGATAAATCATACATTGCAGCGAGACACCGTTACACATGTCACATAGTTTAAATACCTAGGGCATGTGGGTTAAAGTCTCGCTTTTCAAGGCATACTGCCAAACCTACTAATCGTGCAGCTTGTACCTCGGCTAGGGTACAACTTCCTGCGCGTACAGTATAATAAAATAATGGATTTAGGATGTTGATGGGGCTTCCACGCTTCTGCAGAGCTTCGCAGATGTTCGCCGGTGTTGACGATTTTCATGTCATTATTATGAGGAAGAGAAATAATGGGTAGGTCGCGCGGAAGCTCTAAAAGTATCCTAAAAACATTATAAGATAAACTGGACAGTCCCTGTATTAAGGCACTGGGTGCGGAGGCAAGTGCCAAAGTGTGTTGAGCCACGTCATTTTTAGTTGTTTTAGTTTGTAAAAGTTTACTAACATAGTTTTGAAGTCGTTGTTACTAATACTATGTGAATTTTGTGTATAGTCCGAATTATATTTTTATTGGTTTAAATTGTAATAATAGTGTTACGAGCTTGCGGTTCGTGACAATAAAAAACTGCCGATTTAATAACCAAAAATGACATTTTATTATAATTATAAAACACAACTGCACTACTGATCACTCTAAAGTCGCACTTGAAGATCGCTTATATCGCTTGTTCGCTTCGACTGTGTTGGTTCGGGGTCCATACCGGCCCTATATAGCCCTTAGATAGTTCCAGAACCTTCTACTGTAGAAACATCTAGAATGTTCGAGTACATACCGGCCCGACTGACCAGATGTCGACAGTTCTAGAAAGTTCTACCATCGAACTTTTTGGAAGCATCTAGTTCTGCTACTTGATACTAGATAGCGCTAGTGGTACGGTCACAGGCATTAATTGTGGCGCGCAACAGTAGTAGTAATAGTTTTATTATTATTTTATGCATAATTAACCTATATCGTTCCCACTGCTGGGACATAGGCCTCCTCTCTGTGAAAAGGAGTAGCCCATAATCCACCATGCGGGCCCAGATCGGGTGGTAAATGTCACATGTACTCGAATTTTCGGTTCTAGGATATGCCGGTTTCACAACGATGTTTTCCTTCATCGTTTTGAGGGCAGTGGGGATAAAACAAATATTACATAAAGTAATGCGCCTCTCTGAGTTCGAACTCATAATTTAAGTCAGGGCCACCACTGCTCAATCAGATATTAAATACATTTTAATGTAAAACAAATGCGACTGTTCCACTTACATCTCTCTCAAAGCTAAGATAGGCCTAGTTCAAAATCAATGCTCAAAAAGGCCGCTACGATACTTAAATATTTTATGCTCGAGGCAGCATTCGATTCATATTACATTTTCATTGTGTCTCAGTATCCCTTTGGTATTTGTATAAATATTAATATATCTCTTCTTGTAAGCTCTTTGTTATGTTAATATTTCTTGGTATTTATTTACGTTGGTTTTTGTCTTGTGGTACAGTAGGGTAGGTGTAGGGGGCGAAATCAGGGCTGTGTCATCGTTCGAACATTTAAGCCCAAAGAGGTGGCACGCAGCGTTAGATGCGCGCCTCTGTGGGAGGACGTATGGTAGTGGGATCGGCCGCACTCTTGGTGATGTGGTCCGTTAGGCATGGCGGGCTGATACCAAACGGGGATGCGAAGAATTAACAAGTATCTACCGGACTCCCGACTCATGATATTAGAAGGAACAGTGGGGTTTCAGTAGGTAGGATTCCGACATAACGCTCCGTTCCTCCCAGACGAAAAGTATCCGTGAATATTTCCCTACGGAAAAAAAAGTTTACGTCAGTTAGGTGAATAATTCTAGGTAAGCATGCTCCTTTGATGAGAACAATCGCTTTACATCAGCGGTTGTAAAGCTCGAATGAGAACCTGTAACAAAAAGTCAACTAGGATAGGGAAACGCACAAAGTATCTAGTACAGAGGCTGTCGGATACTATTCATCTACCTAGTCTTTTCCTATGTCAAAAATTTTGGGGTTGGCTTTCAGTCTAACCGGTTGTACCAGCTGTATATCAGAATTTTAGATAGAGCAACCTACCTGTCTGACCTCCACAACACAGTTACTGGGGAGACTATTGCTACTATTAATTTGTTGCTCATCAAGTCTCACCCCTCCCCCCTACTATTTATTCAAGAGTTCGTAAATTATGTACCTAAGTGCCAACGCAAACTGTGCATCTAGTCGCTGCAACAAGTATTGAGAGCATGTGACTGTCGTTGCGACTCTGCAACTCGACGCTAAGTGCATAGTTTTGAATAGAGATATGAAAATTGTTGGCCACAGCCTGTCGTTGCGTCTAGTCGCCGAGCAGTCGCAGTCCGGAACATGTCGCATAGTGTGCGCCATGTCTATAGGTATAAAGAATGAAATCATCCGCACAACTCAGCATGGGATTATTGTGACAAGCGAATATGTACTGTTATCAAATATTCGATGGCATTCATCCATCATGTGGTTTCCCGTAGTATGTGTTTGTTTTACTATCAATCTGTTTGAGTTTGTCACTTATGATGTGGAGGATTTTTAGGAACTATTTGCAGGATGGTTAGTAGGTAAGGTTTTGATTTGGTTTAAATAGTTGTATTTTTATTATTATTATTTTATTTATATTTTATTCCTAAAAAATAGGTTCAGTAGGGTAGGTAGGGTAGGTTAGGGTTCTTTATTTTCTACGTAACCCTTTACATAGGAAATAAAGAACCCTTAGATACAGTTTCGCCATGTCCGTCTGTCTGTCTTTCTATCTGTCCGCGGCTTAGCTCAAGGAGTCTTAGTACTAGGAAGCTGTAATTTTGTATGGGTATAATATTAATCAAGAAGACAAAGTAGTAAAATAAAATCTGGAAAAAAAAAATTTGGTTAGGTACTTCCCCTACACGTAAAGTGGGAATGATATTTTTTTTCTCTCGTCTATCCCATGGTGTAGGACATCGTTGGATAGGCCGTTCAAAAATATGACGGGTTTGTAAAAACCATTTTTACTTCTCATGCTCTAAAAGTACGCCAATATAGCCCTACGAAGCGGGACTAAAGTGACCACTTTAGTCTCTAGGGAGTGATAAGTAATTAGTTTTTAAATTTCCTTCATGTGACATAGACAAAATCAAACAGCCAGTACATATTATTATCTGTAGAGTGTGGACCATTTTCATTGCGAAAATGTTGAGAGTTTTAGGCCTGAAACTGCGTTATGCGGACACCCGCGCGGTTCCATACAAAAGTGCTCCGTCGCAGGGACAAGCGCGGGCGTAAGTCGCGGAGGCACGCGCTGGGCCTGGTAGCGCCAGCTTACTGGCTGTCGTTTTATTTATGCTAGTCATCGTTTTACTAAGTTCTCCATCGACACAACTGTACATGCACACCGTTAAAATTAAACTACGCCGTATTTAATTGCCGACAGAGCCCCCCCGCGTATCCACGCGTGTACACACGCAACGGGTGCCCGTCGCGGAAGCCCGCTTAACGCAGTTTCAGGCCTTAGTTGGTTTTTGGTTTTTCCGCAAAAAAAGTGGCGCCATGTGTTTTATATTATTAATCTGTGACTGGTTTAGAAGAAAAAACTGATCGCGAAAATTTCAGAATTTTTGTCGAGTGTAATTTTTTTCGGTTTTAAATAAATTTATTAATAATGTCCAGTGACAGTGAAGAGTTTAACGTCGAGCAAAGAGCAAAAGACATAGTAGATAATCTTTTGCCCCCAAAATCGCGGAAGATTTAGGTACCTAAAAACTTATGAAAGTTTTATGGACTGGAGAAATAATATTTATTAAATGTTTATGTACTAAATTGACTATTTTTCTCGCACTCAAAGTGAAAAGTATAGTTTGCACCTCGAGACTAAACACCACTTAATATCAACCCTCGGTTTCATTGACTCCTCTCACGCTCGGGAGTCAAACCACCTCTGATATGTTATGCCTTCGTTTAGTCCCTCGATATAAAATATACTATTTTCGATTTAGGGATCCGTTTGCGTAATATTAAGCTTTAAAGTGATATTTTTTGTTAGAGTCAAGTGTCCCCACTGGCTTATTATGTTAAAATATTAGGAAAATCATCGTGATTTACAATGTTTTTTAAATATGTGAACACCATGTATCTATCGCATAATTAATTTGTCTGTCATTACTTCACTTTTCATTCTTTTTACAAAAAGAATAGGTATATAATTATGTGGATATCTATAGTAATGTGGATGTGTATGTGATGTTGATGTGGCCTTGTGGTCGCAAGCGCTACACACATAAATAGTCATTGAGCTTCTTAAGGCGAGGTTCTTCAAGTTAACCTCTAGGGAATGTAATTATAATGTCAATTTATTAAGAAACGGTAATGATTAATCACGTGAAAAAATTATATGTTGCTTTTGAGATCTTTCTGTAGGTAAGTTGGGTACTCGTTACATAATTGGACAAAGTTAGCTTGATAAAAACAATCCAAACATACCCTACTTTGTAGATTGAAACTCATTTTATTTCAATATTATACTACTTTATGTATTGAAAATCACATCAAAATAAACGTCTATAATGATGTAATGTCCGTCGGGTTTAACATTGTTAATATCGTAAAACATATAATTTTCAACCCAAAATTAACGAAATTCACGGCACAATTTACTCGCGCCCCGCAGCCACCTCAAGAACAAAAATGCACGCTTGAAGAACCTCGCCTTAAGTTCTGAGTCGAGCAACACGATTTACAGACACTCAAATCTGTGAGGTTCTTTCCTCAAAGGATAATTACAGACATAATCTACAATGGTCCTCACATGATCTGACCAAGATTATGTCTGGACTTTAAAAGAGACTGTGAACTCGTGAGTTTGGTTCTCAGAGTAGTGGGATAGGAAACACCGAACTCATCTAGTTTAAAACCTACATATAAAATGACGACACGATTGCTGCGCTGCGTGTCGCGGGTTCGATTCCCGCACGGAACAAATATTTCTATGACCTACAAGTAGTTTTTCCGGGTCTGGCTGTTTGTGTATGTGAGTTTAAATGTTTGTAAACGCACCCACAATACAGGAGAAATACCTAGTGTGGGGCAAAGTTTAAAAAAAAAAAAAATTGACAATTACCTAGCTGACTGGTTACTTTGTTTTGTTGGCTGTACACGGGGCAGACGAAACTGTAGGACGGTGCTGTACCACTGTGTAAAACTTGCACGTATTTCGATTTGCTGGATTGAGCCTGAGTTTCAATATAACCTAGGTATTGATGAAGCCACTCTTTTGTTAGAAAGTTTTCAATTAATTTTTTAACTGAAAACAAGAAAAGATTTCATATATCAACGAATTTTAAAACTACCTATATACATTTAATAGGACCACCCGATCTGTGTGGTGCCGGACGTAAAGAATAGCACCACCCTATTTCCTCCCGTGGGTGTCGCAAAAGTCGACTAAGGGACTTACTAGAGAATGGGCAGCAGCGTTCTCTATGCATTTTTAACACCATACTGCAATCGCCAACCCGCCTGCTAAGCGTGGCGATTATGGCAATCCCCCCAATTGGGAGGCTTATATCCAGCCGTGGACGTCTTTCGGCTGAAATGATGATGATGACCCGATCTATTCTTACAAGTGTTAATAATGTGAATCCCTGGCATCAATTTTTTTAAACTATTGCATCTCCGAGTTGACTTTGAGAGGTCGTGACTCCTTAACCTGACTTTCCTGTGGCTGCCTTAGGCGAAAACTTAAAGCCTCCAGCCAGGGCATAAAACTTATCGTCACCTTAGTGGTGAAGAGAGCTATAAGCCACACTTTTGACCGAATTGAGTTATGAACACCATACTCCTCGTTAGACGGAGAGAATCTCCTGTGGTGAAGAGGTCTAAGTGATAGCTCAATTAGAGGTTTGGTTTTTCATTCAGACGTGAAAGGAGTTAAATGAAACTAGGAACAAAAAATCAAGAGGTGAATTTTTGATTTATCTTTATCTTGGAACTAGTTTAGTGTGGAGTAGTTCCCTTCACTACCAAGGCGACGTTATAAACTAAACGACTCCACACTAAGGGCACCCCCTGTGGGGTACGACCCTCGGCTTAGGGCAGCGTCGCGCGTCGGGGGGAGGACAGCAAGGGACAGGCTGGATCAAATCAGGGTTATTATTATTAAAATAAAAATAAAATAATATTTTTTTATTATTTATTTCAGACTTTTTCAAATCCATAGAATGTTAGTACAGAAAAACTTATGAAACTAGTGTTAGTAGTAAAAACATTATAAATACTTATTTCCTAATATGGGTATTAACCCAGTGCTGGACAACGAATGTCCAGCCTATCCGCAATGACGGCCAGGATGCTGTTGGTGCATCGCTTGCGGAGCACGGCGTGGAAACCGTCAACGTGTGCGTCCGCGAACATGCCCGACACACTGCACCAGCGCGGCAGCCCCAACAACGCCCTGAACGCATTCTTACATTGAACGCGCAGGGCGCCAAATGATCTTTGCGTATAATGAGCGATTATTGTGGGAATTTAAAGCTACAGGCTCAGCTGCAGCGCGGGCTGGCGCTTCGTCGACCAAGGCTCGGGGGGACCTGGCATCAATGGAATGTCAGCTCACTTTACGGTGGAGCCGTCTTGCAAAATTCACTCTCGGCGAATTATTTGCGCAACTTTGTATTTTTTTTTTAAACAAATTAATGAAATAATATGTTATATTATTATTGCACATAATTAAACATATTATAAATAATAATAGCTGGTAGTTACTTTATTTAAGTTCATCTAAACTCCGTTTGGATAAGGTTAGACATTTATATAAACAGTCCGTTCAACTAATTTTGACATCTATTGCGTTGGTGGCATGACAAATGACAGCTGCAGTAAACAGTTGGTAACCACTTTTTTACTTTTAATGCCATCCTTATATGCTTACGGAATAGAAGTAATATACCTAACTTGAATATTCTTTGCGTTTTTCGCAGTACAGTGATACCGTTAATGGACTATACGCGTTTATTCTGATGCAGTCGTAAAGTTTCCGATTTATAGGTGATTAAGTTTTTGTTCTGGATAATATATCATCGTGTTCGGAGTTATAACATTATGTTACGGTATATTGGTAGAAATCCTAACTATATATGAATATCCATTTAGTTATTGTATTGCTATTAAATTGTAAATCCGTAATTGGCTGTAAGACTAGCTTATATACTTTAAGTTATAATTTCAAAGAGCTGTGGATTTTGTGAATAATAAATAAATAAATCCATACTTACTAATACTTACTATACTTACTTACTTACTAATATTATAAATGTGAAAGTAACTCTGTCTGTCTGTCTGTCGGTCTGTCTCTATGTTACGTTTTCACGCCTAAACCGCTGAACCGATCGTCATGAAATTTGGCAAAGATATAGCCTGGGATATGGAGAAGGACATAGGCTACTTTTTTACGCGATAACCGACATCTACGCGGGCGGAGCCGTGGGAAAAGCTAGTGCTATTATATATTACGAATATGGATTAACATCAAAACCACCGCAATAGTACTTACGCGTTTATTCTGCTGGGGCGGCGATATACAAAATTGCGCAAATAATTCACTGCGAGCGAATTCTGCAAGAATGCAGCCTTGCCTAAGATTTCTCGGTGAGATTTTTACATAACAGACTGGATCTCTATGTTATCTGAGTAGGTTAAATGAATATTATTATAATACAGGAGGGTAATTCCCGTATTTTTTAGAACGTTCGCCTTCTAATCTTAATTACTAAATCTGTCAAAAATACCTCTGGATTTTCCATACCTTTTTGACAAGTTACAATCTTTGTTTTTGACATTGATTGTCGCTGAGATGGCTAGATTTTGAACGTTTTAAATTGTACTTGATACTTGAACAGGTGCGTATTAAATTTAAGCAAAGAGAGATTTAACGACGGTCCTTGTTATAACTATTCAATGGACGGATCCGTTCAAGGATCACTAATTAATATTGCCACTTGCCACGGTGAGCTATAGGTACCATGAATAGGTAGTCGTTATTAAAAAGTGAAATCATAAAATAGGAAACCAGCTGATCTAATTTAATCGTATCTTACGTGAAGTGAGCTTAAATTAAGCAGTGCAGTACTACTCTAGAAATCACTTAAACTCGAATTAATTGAAATTCAAAATTATTTATTTTGGGACACAAAAACAAGAAGAAAACGTAACAAACAAGAATATTCGACATCTACCGGGATTTCGTAAAATCCCTGCGACATATTTACGTCTGTGGGAAACAAATGATTTCATATTCTAGAGCAAGTGCACTTTACCAGGTCCTCCCGTTAAGCCAGATGCGATTTGAACAGGTACTTCAGATTTTGCACAAGTTAAATTTTCACTGAGTTGAAGAACCTACTGGTAGGTACTGCTAGGTCCTAGATAGATAGATAGAATACTCTTTATTGCACACCATAAAAATTGCAGATTTATAAGTAGATTTTACAAGGCTCAGGTGCGTGTGTTTAACTCAGGTAGGAAGAAAACCTAGAATATGAAACATATTAAGGAGAAGGTTTGATAGAATGTATACATTAAGGTATTGTGTAAATTGGCTGAAATATGACAATGATTGTTGAAGAAGAAGAGCTTAAGTGGCGTGCGCCGCGTTAACTACCACCACTGCTCTATTGGGCCAGCACTGCTCTACTGGGCCGCCACTGTTCCACTGGGCCACCGCTGTACTACAAGGCCGCCACTGCCCTCCTGGGCCACCACTGCTCTCCTGGGCCACCACTGCTCTACTGGGCCACCACTGCTCTCCTGGGCCACCACTGCTCTACTGGGCTGCCACTGTTCCACTGGGCCACTACTGCTCTACTGGGCCACCACTGCTCTCCTGGCCCACCACTGCTCTACTGAGCCTCCACGGTGCTACTGGGCCGCCACTGCTCTACAAGGCCACCACTGCTCTCCTGGGCCACCACTGCTCTCCTGGGCCACCATTGCTCTACTGGGCCACCACTGCTCGACAAGGCCACCACTGCTCTCCTGGGCCACCACTGCTCTACTGGGCCACCACTGCTCTCCTGGGCCACCACTGCTCTACTGGGCCACCACTGCTCTATAGGGCTGCCACTGTTCTACTGGGCCACCACTGCTCTTCTGGGCCACCACTGCTCTACTGGGCCACCACTGCTCTCCTGAGCCACCACTGCTCTACTGGGCCACCACTGCTCTACTGGGCCGCCACTGTTCCACTGGGCCACCACTGTACTACAAGGCCACCACTGCTCTCCTGGGCCACCACTGCTCTACTGGGCCACCACTGCTCTCCTGGGCCACCACTGCTCTACTGGGCCACCACTGCTCTCCTGGGCCACCACTGCTCTACTGGGCTGCCACTGTTCCACTGGGCCACCACTGCTCTCCTGGGCCACCACTGCTCTCCTGGGCCACCACTGCTCTCCTGGGCCACCACTGCTCTACTGGGCTACCACTGCTCTACTGGGCCACCACTGTTCTACTGGGCCACCACTGCTCGACAAGGCCACCACTGCTCTCCTGGGCCACCACTGCTCTACTGGGCCACCACTGCTTTACTGGGCCACCACTGCTCTCCTGGGCCACCACTGTTCTACTGGGCCACCACTGCTCTACAGGGCCGCCACTGTTCTACTGGGCCACCACTGCTCTACTGGGCCACCACTGCTCGACAAGGCCACCACTGCTCTTCTGGGCCACCACTGCTCTCCTGGGCCACCATTGCTCTCCTGGGCCACCACTGCTCGACAAGGCCACCACTGCTCTCCTGGGCCACCACGGCTCTCCTGGGCCACCATTACTCTACTGGGCCACCACTGCTCTACTGGGCCACCACTGCTCTCCTGGGCCACCATTGCTCTACGGGGCCAACACTGCTCTACTGGGCCAACACTGCTCTCCTGGGCCATCATTGCTCTCCTGGGCCATCATTGCTCTACTAGGTTACCACTGCTCTCCTGGGCCACCTTGAGCGGCTTATAGTGTAGTAAGTGTGGAACTGTCTGCCAGCGTCTCTGTTCCATATATAACCCGTCTGCCTTCAAACCAAGAGTGAACAGACATCTTCCGTACACGCTAATCTTTGGAACTACTAAATCGAATCATACATTTTCTTTTTGCTTTGATAGCCCAATCATTGAGGAAAGTTATAAGATATTTAAAATCCCGCTACCGATCCCTAGGGGCCGAGCAAAAAGAAAGTCAGAAATAACGCTAAGCCATATAATAGGTAACAGCGCAGGCGGGCAATGCGATGCAACGCGATGGGTGAGGGAGTTTTATAGAAACGTGGTTGTTATTTGAATATATTGTGTATCTTACGGCTTCGAACGAAGTCGCGGGCAGAAGCTAGTATTCAAACATTACTTCTGGAGGGAGGTAGGCTGGTTGGAATTACCACTGATGGCCGCCATGGCCCATGTATAGTGGTCCACCTGAAGGACTTAGTGTGGAAACCAAACCCTTTACCATAGAACATAGTACGTTGAATACATCGTACGTCGCTTGCTCCCGCGTCACCTGTCCTGACTCTCTGTATATTTTGAATGCTGTGACCCAAACTACAAACGTAGTGTTCAGGGAAGTTTTAATAAAATGTGGCTGGTATTTTAGTATATTGTGGTGTTTTACGACTTTCACGCGAATGAAGTCGCGGGCAGAAGTTAGTATTCAAATAAAATCATACGAAAGGCACCAAGAGACAAAAATGAAAACAGAAACGAACAGCACGAACGTGCATATCTAACCGGAAAATGCAGATATGCAATGAATAAAAAACTTGCTACGGTGAAAGGTGATATATTTCAGAATAAAAATGAACACCTGAATGAATAATATTAATAGAAACGCGAATACGGAACCACCACAAGCCAGGATATTAGCATTCCTCAGGAGTCCACTGGTTGTGATGGGAAATAGTGTTGCACTTCGACAATGAACTGTCGATAATATTGTGACCTTGATAAAACATCGATAATGATTGCGAAAGGAAACTTGTTGATTTTGCGTTGATTTGTTGATTTTACTGAGTAGCTAATACCTAGGGGCCGTCCATTAATCACCTGATATTTTTTTAGAATTTTTTACTTTAAACGCAGGGGTCCAGAATCATGAACTAAATCCGTGGTAACAAGTTATGTGTCGATGTCCCTTTGTATTTAATGTTAAAACAGGAAAAAAGACTGCAGACAATGTCGCGGGCAGAAATTAATCTTAAATAGTACGTAAAAAAAAAAAAATGGATGATACAGTAACCGGCCGTAAATATTACACATGGATTTTTTGTAAATTTTCGGCTTTTTAATCCGTCGTCTTCGTCACTGGTACCTAATTGTGTTTTTCTAATGCTCGTTGTATCTTCATACTTGTTTCATGTGCTTTTTATACACGACGGATGACGGACGCTTTAAAAAGGTGAACATTTTCAAAAAAATCCAATTGTAATATTTACGGCCGGTTACTCATTCATTATCATCTCATTCAGAGCGAAACATTTACTGCTTTTATGAGGAGGTTTTATTTGATTCAACCTATAATCTATTAATACTGGCTAAAAATCATCCAAAGGGCAATGGAGAGGGCTATGCTAGGAGTTTCCCTACGTGATCGAAACAGAAATGATGAGATCCGCAGGAGAACCAAGGTAACTGACATAGCTCGAACAATTGCCAAACTTAAGTGGAAATGGGCAGGGCACTTTGCGCGCAGAACAGATGGCCGTTGGGGCCGAAAGGTTCTGGAGTGGCGACCGTATACCGGAAGACGTAGCGTTGGAAGGCCTCCCACAAGGTGGACCGATGACCTTGTTAAAGCCGCACAGAACCAGTCGAACTGGCAGTGCTTGGGAGAGGCCTATGTCCAGCAGTGGACGTCTTTCGGCTGAAATGATGATGATGATGATGAAAAGTCATGTTCCATAAGTCCACATTACTGTTAAGATAATCCTACTCAAATTCATCAGTATCGACACTATGGCCTATGGGTCAAGTTCAACTATCGATATTCCAACTATGAAAGATGCACAACCCTACACTGTGGAAAATAAGCAAAGTTTGTGTCAACACGTTGCTACATCATAACTCGTAATAAGAACACCGACTTTGGTACAGATCCTGTAATTGCAGAGGCAACCGTGCATGCATTCAGTTGGCGTTCCGTGATTTAGTAATAATTCTAACAATTCTGTCTGTATTTGGAAGCCGATCTCTACATGGTTGAAAAAAAAAGACGTGTGGCACTCGGGGACTGCCGCGGTAAAGCTATTGCATAGCATTTTGTATCAACTTATGCAATTATAATTATTTATTTATTTTATTTATGCAGTATTTCTTTTACTTTGACATAAATTTTTTTTTTTTTTTTTCGTTACGGAATTTCTGGATTCGGTCCCCGCGCTCAAGGCCCGCGATAGAAGCTATGCAATAGCTTAAAAACAAAATAAATAAGTGCTGAACGTCGTAAAAGTGTATAACTACGTAAACAAAGTCAAATACTATTCAAATATAAGCATAATAACAACTTTAAAATAGACGAAAGTGTTGAACCTAAAGTAATTTTAAATAAAAAAAGAGTGACAAACTGTTTTGACAGCGGAAAAATTCCGTGTACATGAGTCATTTCCAACCGTCTAGTCAAGTTTAAAAATTGTTCAACTGGAATGGTATCAACTATTTAGCAAGCATTAATTAAGTCATTGTAGCCTTGCGGTGCAACAGGGGAACTGAATGTACTCGTAATCGACTTGTCGTGAGTTCAAACCCCACTATCAACAATCACTTTTTGTGAAGATCATAATTTTATAAACTAATATTTATAAGAATAAAATACGCAGTACACAGAAAAAGGAACTGCCAGAAATTATTAGATCACTAGAGGGTACTGGTGTAGTAAAATAACCGTCGGAGTGGGGAGCGTGAGGTTTTTTCGTTACGGAATTTCTGGATTCGGTCCCCGCGCTCAAGGCCCGCGATAGAAGCTATGCAATAGCTTAAAAAAAAAAAACACCGATAAAGAGCCAAAAAAACGTGATTTTTTTATTACTTTGACGGCATGATTAATATGTAAGTAAACACATGCTAAACATAGCTTACAGCTACAGATTACAGCTTTTTAGTACTAAGAGTCTCTGAGCTAAGCCACGGACAGACAGATAGACGGACATAGCTAAACTATAAGGGTACCTTGTTGACTACGGAATCCTAAAAAGGCGAGATAGATTGATCTATCTGTATTTACCCGACTGCCCCCGATGGAGGTTAATGTGTTTCAAGAGTATGTATGTATGTCTACTTCTTTTGTGTTATTTTTTTTTATGATTTTAATATTGACAATGGTGCCGATTCCCTTGTTCACAAACTAAACTAAATTTAAGTCCAGTGCATCTTTTTCTTTCTATTTCATTAAGAAAAGGACAGGCGATAAATTTTAGTTTAGTCCTGTCAAATTAATCAGCGCCTGTCACTACTCCTTAGAAGTTTAGACGTGATTAAAAACTTGCCGACTAAAATTACGTCAATTTACGTCAAATAGAAAGAAAAAGATGCACTGAACTTAAATTTAGTTTAGTTTGTGAACAAGGGAATCGGCACCAACGACATATTAATATGAGGTATAAAAGAAAAGTTATTTCAAAGATTTGTGTTTTCACTTCTGTCGGCAGTCCTTATGACTGCCAATTTTTTCTTCTCTTTCTTTCTTTCAATTTAACATTTTTAGGTACAGTCTCTAAACAAATTTCTCTAAACGATTTTAAACTTTAAAGTGTTGCGATTTAAGTTCAAAATTGAATGAGAAAATCTGAGAGTTTGTGATAACTTGATATGCTGGCGACTGTACTTTCCCTTTAGTTAAAATTGTAACGCACCTATTGTTCAAAAGTGGGGTACCTATTAAATAACATTGCTATAGATTGACACAATTTGCAAATTATTCAGGCTTCCTTTTGAGTCATCATAAACTACCCTACTACCCCTATCAATGTTGTTTTAGTAAACAAAATTTAAAAAAATCATACGTTATAGATTTCATCATTTTAATTACCTACGTGGTTCAGTATAATAACGCATTCAGATACTGGGTCTGCTTTGGCGGTGTAGTGCGTCCGGCATGTTTGCTGAAAGCAGTGTACTTAGATGATTTTTACGCAGAGGTAAACTATTTCTTCATATTATATGGCAATTAATATTCCAGCTAAAATAATACCAATCTATTGCTTTTTTATATTGCGATGAGTTTTGTAACAAATATTTAATTAATTATGTGTAATCTACCACAAAACTTTACAAGTCTACAATTCTACAAAATATTGTTAAATTGTAAAAAATATTGCGTGACACATAAATTACGTAAAATCCATACTAATATTATAAATGTGAAAGTAACTGTCTGTCTGTCTGTCTGTCTGTCTGTATGTTACGTTTTCACGCCTAAACCGCTGAACCGATCGTCATGAAATTTGTCAGAGATATAGCCTGGGATACGGAGAAGGGCATAGGTTACTTTTTTACGCGATATGATATGATATGATATGGATGTCGGTTATAACCGACATCCACGCGGGCGAAGCCGCGGGCAGAAGCTAGTCAAATATAAAGAAACACGTTAGAAATTGTAAAAGTGCACTTTAGATTACCTACCTTTTAAGAGGCTAACCTTTTAAGAGGCTAACCTCTTAAAAGGTAGGTAACCTACAAGTTTTATACTATTTGACAATATTTTGTAGAATTGTAGACTTGTAAAGTCTACAATACAATACCTACAATATCCTACCTATACCAATATCCTCCCGAATACAATTACACTTGTCTGTTCAATAACTGAGTCAATAGACGACTAAATTTAGCTCAGTACAAAAATGGTTTACAAAATTAAAATTTGGTACGCAACATAGCTGTCTGTTCACTTAGGTAAACTTGAGTCTAAAAAACACTAGGTATGCAAAGTAATTGACATTACGAGATACAGAACAGTAAATTAAATTATTTGCCATATGTCAGCTAGCACACACCAATATACTAAGCTAATACAATGAATACTATAATCAAGCAAAAAAATATATTTTTTAACAAAACTGAATACCTAAATAAAAGTCTCCTGGCATAAAGGGCGTGCCCGCTTACTTATGCAATCCTGGATTATATTCATAAAGGCACGCGACGCGAAACAAAGGCACCACTCATCGCGCGACATGCGGTGCCTTTGTGTCACGTCGCGTGTCGCGCCTATTTGTAGGAGCCTTAAAGCTGTTATATTGTAGTACTCTTCCACTATGTTACCGAAGCGTGAATCCCATGCATGTTTTATCTCGCATTTTGCTTCAGCGCGCATGTATTCTTGTTTATCGTTACACGAGTAACTATTCAATGCATTCAATTGCTTTACAGCTGTATTCAGCGCTGTTTCGCTTCAAGCGTATAAATATAGCGGCTGAATTCGAAATGAAGATTGTCGTTGAAGTTGCTGTAAAACGTTGGAAGATATTTTGTGTATAGAAGACATTTTTAGATATGTGTGTAGTATTTTATCCTGGGACCTTAAGAAAACAAAAACCGGCCTAGTGCGTGTCGGACCATGAAGACTACGCACAATGAAGGGTTCCGTACTTCCGTAGTTGGGTTGAATTTATCACAAGAACAAACTTAACGATATAGTTGAACAACAAGCTCTCCCATACATTCCAAATGCAAATGTAAGTTTGTACGGAAAATATTGAGAGATTTATCATGTTATTTTAACATTATAGACTTTTTCATAGGTTTTCTGGTAATCATTAAGTAAAGAACTATTTTCTGTATCATTTTTTTTTTCCTAAGTTCACGTTCTATAGTTTCGGATAATAGTCAATTTTCAATTCAATTGCAATTCAATTGTCAATTTTATTTTTACACTTAAATAAATTTAAAAGTGTTTATTTTAAAATTTAAATAATAATGTATCTGAAATCCTTACAATAAGCCCTCTCATTTGACATGTCACACGGTACAGTTTGCAAAACTTTTTTCTAAAATTTTCTAATTTACCCCAAATGATACAAAATTCATTTATTTTCGTTATACGTCCGTATTTTGGTCACAGAAATTCATTTGTGTACCAAATTTCAACTTAACCTTTTTTGTACCATTTTTAGGGTTCCGTAGCCAAATTGCAAAAAACGGAACCCTTATGGATTCGTCATGTCTGTCTGTCTGTCTGTCCGTCCGTATGTCATAGCCACTTTTTTCCGAAACTATAAGAACTATACTGTTGAAACTTGGTAAGTAGATGTATTCTATGAACCGCATTAAGATTTTCACACAAAAATAGAAAACAAACAATAAATTTTGGGGGTTCCCCATACTAGAACTGAAACTCAATTTTTTTTTTCATCGAACCCATATGTGTGGGGTATCTATGGATAGGTCTTTAAAAATGATATTGAGGTTTCTAATATATTTTTTTTCTAAACTGAATAATTTGCGCGAGAGACGCTTCCAAAGTGGTAAAATGTGTCCCCCCCCCCTGTAACTTCTAAAATAAGAGAATAATAAAACTAAAAAAATATATATGATGTACATTACCATGTTAACTTCCACCGAAAATTGGTTTGAATAAGACCTAGTAAGTAGTTTTTTTTAATACGAGTACGTCATAAATTGTAAACCGCGCTTGCTGCTAAGGAACCCTTCATGGGCGAGTCCGACTCGCACTTAGCCGCTTTTTTTCCTTTTGAAGTTACGGAATCCTAAATAGGTTTCATGATTTTTGGAAGCTTTATTTGACGTCTTCCGATCCCAAAACTGTCGTCGAACGAAAGTTATTGTTTATGAAGTTAATAATACAATCCTGCAAGGTTGAGTGTTTTACCAATAACCCTGTATATAATTATATACAGGGTTATTGGTAAAACACAGTAGTATTGTTATATAATAATACTAGCTTTACCCGACCCGGCTTCGCACGGGTAGCACTATCTACCCTACCTACCTACCTTACCGTACCTTCCTAAATCATCATCATTTCAGCCGAAAGACGTCCACTGCTGAACATAGGCCTCCTTCAAGCACCGCCACCTCGACCGGTTCTGTGCTTCCCGCATCCAGCGGATTCCTGCGGCTTTCATAAGGTCATCGGTTCACCTTGTGAGGCCTTCCAACGCTACGGCTTCCGGTACGCGGTCGCCACTCCAGAACCTTTCGGCCCCAACGGCCATCTGTTCTACGCGCAATGTGCCCTGCCCATTGCCACTTAAGTTTGGCAATTCTTCGAGCTATTTCGGTTACCTTGGTTCTCCTGCGGATCTCTTCATTTCTGATTCGATCACGTAGGGAAACTCCAAGCATAGCCCTCTCCATTGCCCTTTGGGTGACTTTTAGCCTTCTAATAAGGCCCATTGTGGCCCACGGGCCTTATCAGAATACCAGCGCTGCGGTATTTATTTTTTAAATATCGCAGCATTATGCTGAGATAGTGGCCTTTTTGGCCTCGCACAGGTTTACAATGTAAATTTTGTTAGTTTTAAATGCTCATGTTTTATTTTACTGTTGTGCACTGATCAAAATAATAAAATATAATATAATAAAATATATATAATCCTTCCTAAATAAAATAAATAAATAAATCCCTGCCCTACCTACCTACCCTTCCTATCTACCTATCTAACTTACCTTACCTACCTACCCTACCCTACTCTACCCTAGCCTACCCTACCCTATCTACCTACCTAAAACCTTCCCTAAACCTGAACCTTCCTTTCTTTCCTTATAATTATTAAAGTACTAATATCGCTATTAAAAAATAAGGGTTGGTGGTAGAAGTGTGAAAATTTAGGGTTGTATGTATTTTTTTATGCAACATTATTTAAAAAAAATGACAAAAAAAAATGTTAGGGTTGGACAACCCTTATCATTCAGGGGCATGAAAAATAGATAGTAGCCGATTCTCAGACCTACTGAATACTCGTATGCATATAAAATTACATAAAAATCGGTCAAGCCGTTTCGGAGGAGTATGGTAACTAACATTGTGATATGAGAATTTTATATCACTACATATTATAAAACAAAGTCCTCCGCCGCGTCTGTCTGTCTGTCTGTCTGTCTGTTCGCGATAAACTCAAAAACTACTGCACCAATTCTCATGCTGTTTTCACCAATGGATAGCTTGGTTCTCGAGGAAGGTTTTAATATATAATTTGTTAAGTTTTTGTATACATTTTTGTATAAATAAACGATATTTGTTGGAGTTGGCGGAAAAAAAAATAAGCCGTCTGGGAGCTTTCAACGAAAACGCTGTCTAAACCCTTTGAGATATAACAAAATAATGTACGATGGCATATATATATCTCTTAAGGATAACATACTATATCCATTTTATTGTCTTTTTGTAGGTATTTGTTTGCCGAATTTTACTCTTGGAAATACGATTACGATAACAATACGCTATAATATCAGTAGCTATTAGCCAAATTATGTTCGTAGATAAATAAGCTAGCTACTTACGTGTATTTCAAACAGTATACAAGAATATTTATCATAAAAACATTACTAAAGGCGGCCTTATGATCAAAATTTGTGCATTCCAAAACTTTCGTTACTTTTTCACTGACATATTTATCACTTTTCGATAAACTAACCCTCCATACGAAATCTACACTTATTTCTCAGTAATTCTGTATAAGATTCTTCTATGATTAAACAGTTTTCTCATTGAATCCATTACTTTACGCAAGTATAACCTTGATGAATGTTTACATCGCGCCACACCGCCACACGACCACAGAGTACAGACGTATTTTGTTTTCTTTTTTTTTTCGTTCGTTTAGTGGTGTTCCCGCTAAAATGTATTAGTACCGGTCAAGTATTAGTCGATTAATCGAATTCTACAGCCAGATCGTGTTGCAAGTACAAAATAAATGTCAAATATTTCGTCCAATTGCGAACGTGACCCTGAGAAAAGTTATGCACCAATGGTGTTCATGAGATTTCGAGTGTTTTCTCAGCACAAACGGTGTATCATGCGACATTTCAGAGGATTTCGTTTTGTTTTCACATTGTTTATACTTACGTGAATTATTTTAAAATTATTATTTGTGTTGCATTTTTATTTCGTGTTGTAATTTGGTACAATTGATTGCTTTAAGAATTTGAGTGAAATTTCGTATTTTGATTTTGTGTTTGTTATCTTTAGGTAAAGACTCATTAGACGTTCAGATCATAAGTACTTTTATTATATTAAATCATTTGTTTCGGTTTCTATTCACATAGTAAATCACATTAAAATTAATAGGTATTAAGTTAGAAATTTGAGATATAGCCTGGGATATGGAGAAGGATATAGGGTATTTTTTTATGCGATAACCGACATCCACGCGGGCGAAGCCGCGGGCAAAAGCTAGTATAAGATATATTTATACAGGTAGCAGAGACATCGACGCGAAGCCTGTTACTATGGATCAGTCCATGATTCTGGACCCCCTGCGTCGAAACATTACGTCGGTATTTTTTTTTTAATTACTGCCCATATCTTTTGACCGCGTAGGTAACTTTTGTAGGGATTTTTTTTTTTAAATAACCGATTAAAAATTTCAACGCCCCTGCGTCCAGATTCTTGTACTGAATATACACAACCATGGTGGTTTCGCGTCGATGCCTTTCCATCCTGTATATAATGATGTAATGATATAGGTGGGTACAAAAATCTCTTTTGTTCGCAATGTTATAGGCAAAGAAATATAAATAGATTTTATAATAAGTAGGTACGCAGCGCCGCAGTTCTTTTAAAGGTATCCCTAATATATGCGCATGTTTATAACTGAAACGTTTTGTTCACGAATCGAGAGGGATCGATATTGTGCCCGGGAAATTAATGGTTAAATATTATTATTAAATTAAATTAATTAAAAACGATGTGTTTTATTTGTAGCAGAAGTTTTCGCAAACCACGGGCGCTTATAATAAATTGTGGAATGAAAATGTTCGCACAGAAACAAGTTACATTATTAGTTAATCGTTTTTCAAATTCAATTTCAAATTCATTTATTTCGTGAACACAGGGTACATACAGAAGGTGTTATAAATACACAAGATCCGAGCTGTGTCCCGCCAAAAGGCATACAAAATATAAAAGGTTTAACAAATACATTTTATAAGAAAATTAAATTATTTTATTATTTTTAATCACTAAAAAATGTAAAATCAAATAAATTAAAAAGAATAAAACATAGAAAAATAATGTCACTAATTCATTAATACAACAATAATCAAAATTAATAATATTATTTAGTATGTCACATAAGAACAGATTGGATTTAGTTAACAGGTATTATAATAAAAATTTGTCATTTAAATATTCGTCAACAGAATAATACACCTTGTTATTTAATAATTTGAACAGGTTTATTTTAAATTCGTTAGTGTTAATACTTGAGATAACTTGTCGTGGTAACTAATTATATAGTTTTTGAGCCATTGCATAAAAGCTGTTGCTATGAAATTTTGTTTCTGTTGCTGACACCTGCAACTTTTTTGAGCGTCGTTTACTTGTGGCGGTATCAACAACGCCACATGCGAACTACGCATCAAAGACCTGACGTCACAAATCCTTCATCGCGCTATCAGAGTTTACTGCGCGACTAGCATATATACAACAACCCGACATCAACCGTTGGGCAGTTGCCCACCAGACACAATACCCGTCTGGTCGGAGGATCCTCCCTTTACTATATTGAATTTTGGCATGCGGACTGGGAACGTCATTAGATCGTCAGTTTAATTTATTGTCGTATTGTTGTCTCCACCCTGTATAATAGTACACACAGCGTCATTATGTGCTAACCCCTCAAGTTTTAAAATGTTACACTGCTACAATATTGAATTCGTTACGAATATTCTAAAGAATACTTCAAAAAGAGTTTACTAGTTCGACTTGGATTCGAACCATCACATTACCGAATGTCGTCATATTCATACCGGCCGGTAGTTTGACACACTAGCCAGCGAGCCCATGAGAATTGCGACGAAATTGTTATCCACTATCGTCCAAGTAGTTTGTCTTTAGGTCTCTGTCTCATCGATAGATGTTATCATTTGAGGGTATCCATTAATTTTACTTACTTACGTTTTCTTTATAAAATTAATCCATACCCTCAAATTATAACTACAACGTTGTTTAGGGACCCGTTTGTGTCAGTTGGCAAAATATGTAATGACTAATGATAACTGTATATCATCAAATCTTTTACAATAAAAAAAAAAATCAAACAGAACTTTTACAAAAAGAAAAAGAAAGAAATATATAAAAGAAAAGAAAATTTAAATAAAAATATTGTAAAGTTAATATAAATTATTATCTTTACAATATATTTTTTTTTTCGTAAAATAAGGTCAAAATTTTGTTAAATAATAGCAATAATAAATATTATTATTAAATGATTATAAAATATTTTATTTTTCTTGATTTTTTTAATTCTTTCTATATATTACTAAAACAAAATAAAATAAATTCTGTATATGCAATACTGTATTACAGAAATCACATGTTGTGCCTAGGAGTCGAACCTCCAATATTATGCACGGCAAGCGGTCTTGAAACCTCCGGTCTACTTAGACGTTATGTTAAGCCTATTATTGCTTGTCATTATATGCATTAATAAAAGTATTAACTTTTTGTAGTATAAAAACAATTTTTAAAATAGAAAATACTTATTTATTCACTAAGACAATACATTAATTGTAATAACATGTTTTTGCAAAATACAAAAACCAACTTGGGCCTATCACTTATTTGAACGCACATGTCTTTTGGGGGGGTAATGGCTTAATGGAGCTGTGTGTACCTACCAATTAAGTATTTTGCTTTTCCTTACATTTCAATCCGTGCATTTAGTTAGGTAGGGACCTAACAATTTATATTTCACGTTTTCTTTTATCGTCTTCAGTAGCACCAAAAGAAGATCGTACCAACATTGTTAAACATTTTTTCCTAAAATTACTAGCCAACGATTATCCAGAATTTAAAGTTGAGTAACTCGCAAAAGAATTTCAATTAAGATTGTTTACGGAAGCCCTTCATTAAGTAGGACGAGCGTCCATTTTGTTAAGAGGGTTGTCACCGGTCCACCAGCGCCATTTTTTTAGAAACATTATCTCGTGACTGAGAAGAAATTCTGAAAAACGGCAAAATAAGCTCGTCAAGTTGTGCTTCACAAGACTATACGTTATTATTACTACAAACAGTAGTTTTAAATTGTTATGTTTTATTGTAATCATTAGAACGGAGCTTAGTGGCCACTATTTTCCATTTTAATGATTACATTATAACATAACAATTTAAAACTACTGTTTGTAGTAATAATAACGTATAGTCTTGTGAAGCACAACTTGACGAGCTTATTTTCTGCATTTTCATTCTAAAATAAAAGAAATCACCGAAATAACGATGAGGGCGCCACTGTGCACTCGGCACAGTCTTAAGCACACATACAAAAAAAGTAATCCATACTAATATTATAAATGTGAAAGTAACTCTTTCTGTCAGTCTGTCTGTCTGTCTATATGATACGTTTTCACGCCTAAACCGCTGAACCGATCGTCATGAAATTTGGCAGAGATATAGCCTGGCCTATATGGAGAAGGACATGGGCTACTTTTTTACACGATAACCGACATCCACGCGGGCGGAGCCACGGGCAAATCTTAATATAATAATAATTTATGTACAAGTATATAGAAAAGGGAGGGCAAAGAAGAAATCAAAGGGCATCAAAAAATTCACCCGCATCTCTGTCAACAGGAAAAGTGCCCAAAAGGCTGGCCTATTTCTTGCCCAAAGAATCATTGCCATACAACGTGGCAATGATTCCTTGGGTAAGAATCATTGAATAATTTTCGGCATCAGCAATTCGTTTAAAACAATTCTTGCATAACAGAAGGCTATTTAACATATATACAAGGATAATTCAATAAATCTAGACCCAACCCAGTGCTGAGACAGCTTGTAGGTACCGACTGCTTCAACGGAATCTATTCACGACCTTCACTCCTAAGGGATAAGCCCAACCGTAAATCACTCACATGTTTCTTTTCATCAAAAAACTGGTGTAAATTACTTTTACTATGGTAAGTACGCACGGCTACAAATCAAGCTATACATATCCAGTAAAAACCACCTCTCGAAATCCTACACAATGCGACATCAGCTTATACTGGAAATGTATAGCTTCATTTGTAGCCGTGCGCACGACTAATAGTTAAATTCTTGGGAAAAAAAAACGGTTTTTTTTGCACGCACAATGAAGGATTCCTTAGTTGGGATGAATTTATCCCAAGAACCAACTTAACATTGTAATTGAAAAACAAGTCCTCCCATACATTCCAACTGAAAATGTGACTTTGTATGCACAATATTGAGAGATTTACCATGTTATACCACCATAGACTTCTTATAGGGTTTCCTGTAATCTATAAATATAGAACCATTTTTTGTATTTTTTGTACAAAATTTAAGGCTCAGTAGTTTCGGTGGTAAAGGATGGTAAATTCTCATAAATTTTCTAATATAACTTTAAAAGTAATTATTTTAATAAATAATTAAAAAAAAAAAAACTTAAATCAAAAAAAAATAAGCTCCTTCATTTGAACACACACACGGTTCAGTTCAGTAAAAAACCTTTTTTTCCTTTTAATTAACCCCCAAAAGTGACCTTTATATTCAAAATTCATTTATTTTTGTTTGGGTCTCAAAAGTTCATATGTGTACCAAATTCCAACGTTATCGGCCCAGTAGATTCGGAGCAAATTGGCGGTGACAGACGGACAGACAGACAGACAAACCCACGGTAAGGGTTCTGTTTTTTCCTATTGCGGTATGGAACCCTAAAAAGTAAGTATGGTCACGGATTCGATAGTATAATAGTTACGACTGTAACTAGTATGGTATTCCGATCGAGTTTTGTGAATTTTTCATCAGGTTAATTTTAAAATAGTTTTGAAAAGAATTATAATAGGTCGGATCGATTTGTGTTAGTAATAAATTGGTTAAATCGCTCAAAAGAAAAAATAAACATTCTGTATAAATCATTTCTTTATGAAAAACAAATATTGGTCTTTTGAAAAAATTTAATCTCGCAAAATGTTCATTATCAAATTGTAATTAGAGTCAGTCGCTAAATTAAAAACTAACTCGAGGAGATGCATGTTATTATCAATCATTATTTCTCACTTCGAAAGCTTTGTTAGGAGATTAATTAAGCATATATCCTTTAAAAAAAAAAAAAAACGGCCAAGTGCGTGTCGGACTACGCACAATGAAAGGTTCCGTAGTTGGAACAAATTTAACCCAAGAACAAACTTAACATTGTAGTTGACATACATGTTCTCCCGTACATAGACATACGTGGCGGTCAATTCTCCAACTACAAAAGTAAGTTGGTGGACTATTACTCGTTATCTTGTAAAGCCTACTTTTCTGTGATAGTTTCCCTTTTTAACTCTTTTATAAATATTTACTTATTTATCAATACTTTATACTCAAGTAAAAAAATACTGTACAAAGGCGGAGTTAATAACTGATGCATTTTTTACCTGTCAACCGCAGGGTGATGCAGAGACAAAACATGGCAGGTGCAACATAAGGTATAGATAACTTGAAAAAGAATAAATACTAATACATACATACATTATAAACAGAATATACTACTACTATGAATAAAAATTCATCGTAGTAGTATATTCTGTTTATAATGATGATGTATGTGGAAAACCACATACCCAAAATCAACCATTTAGCTGGGGACACTTGACTCTAACAACAATTATCACTTTAAAGCTTAATATTTCGCAAACGGATCCCTGGATCGAAAAATGGTTTTTCATCCCATCTACGAGTATTCGAAAAGGACGATTTGGTTCGCCTTTAAGTGCACCCAAATGTAGTATTATTTTTTGCGTTTTTGCAATTTGCAGGTCAGCGTCAGGTTGTTTCTTGATCAAAATATGATTTGCGACTGAAGAATCATCAATAAAGATTCTGCGACGACATATTGTAGCCTGATATCAGTACTGAGTATCGATATAATTATCGATATTTTATACCGATACTCAAATTACTGATATAAAATACTAGTATTTATGCCAGCTGTCGATGCTGTTATTGGGATTTACTTTAAAATATCGGTATTCTTCGAATATCGGAATCGGTCCCTGCTTGTAAGGCCAATATTTGACAAAAATATATAAGTGTCCCCCATAGTCAAAACTCATACGTTATGTAATGAATTTTGATTATGGGGGTCACTTTTGGGAGACAAATAAGAAAATTCAAAAAAGGTTTGCCCACTATACCCTGTGCGTGTGACATATCAAATAAAGGGGCTTACTGTGGTGGGTCTCAAGTATTTTGTTTCATAATTTCAAAATAAATAGTTTTAAAGTTATTCAAGAAAATAGGTGAAAATTTACCCCCCATATGTCCGAAACTACTGATCCGAGAATTTTGTAAAAAATACAGAATATGGTTCTATACTCATAGATAACAGGAAAACCTATAAGAAGTTAATGATATTAAAATAACATGATAAATCTCCCAATATTGTGCGTACAAACTTACATTAGCAGTTGGAATGTATGGGTGAACATGTTTTTCAACTACAATTTTAAGTTTTTTTCTTGAGATAAATTCATCCCTTCATTGTGCGTGGTCCGAAACGCACTTTGTCGGTTTTTTTTATACTCCGCAGCCTATGTATAAACGATTATCAAAAGTCCCAGCTGTCATCAACATTTTGTATAATTTTTGCATGTATATTTTCGGAACCTGTCACTCGCATAAGTGTCCAAAAGGGAATTAAACATTTTCTACTGCTGACGGTCATATTCCCTTTGTTTACTCAAAAAAATATTATTAATGTTCGTTTACTTATGATGACTGAACCTACGTTTCAGGTTTTCTTCCTTCCTGAATCACAGTTACATAAATAATAATTAAATAATCATAACAGTCGCAGACTCGCAGCCAACACTTAGGTAATAAAAAATAAATTATCGTTTGTTGTAAATAAATATCAAAGTTATAAGCCGTGTCCTAATATAAGCGATCATCGCGTTCTTTTTATGCGGCGAACCCGAACGCGTAGACATTCGCACCGGCAGAAGCCGCATTCAGGCTTACCGAACAAAAATTAGTGACTAATGAACGCTACGTTCGCATATTCGCTCGACGTTCGCTCATATTTTAAGTAATATGCAGAAGATCTCAAAGGTACAATAATATGAGATTTGTAGTGCTCACTATAATAGTTTTCACACTCTCTTATTATTATGGTCTACGGTGTAGATTTTTTTTAGTCCCAACAATTTTTAATAACCTTCCAGTCGATATTATATTGACGGCACGATTGGTGCAGTGGTTAAGCGATTGACTGCTGCGCTGCGTGTCGCAGGTTCGCAGGATTCCCGCACGGAACAAATATTTGTATGATCTACAAGTAGTTGTTCCGGGTCTGGCTTTTTGTGTATGTGAGTTTTAAATGTTTGTAAACGCACCCACGATACAGGAGAAATTCCTAGTGTGGGGTAACGTTTTAAAAAATAAAATAATAATAATATAAACATTTGTATTACTAAAACCTTAAAAAAAAGTACCTCTTTAATATACTTTGTCAAAGCCTCACTGTAGAGAATATTTACAAAACCTTGCATGTCTGTTTTTAATTTAGGGAACGCAAGAATAGTTTTAACCTCTAAGTGAAAAGTATCATTATAAAAATAATGTTAATAAATATGTTGTGGACCGACCAACCTTATTTTTTATTGGCAGTATGTATTTTTTACTTTTTTACTCATTTTGTCAATATAAAGATTTTTTTTTTAAACTATTACTTCTTAGGAACTGTAAAACGTAGTAAAGATAAAATATTATCATTTTAAAGTCTTTATTCTATTTACAATTTTTTTGGGATGTGGCTTCCAATCAATCTGCCTAGCCTTTTCCCAACTATGTTGGGGTCGGCTTCCAGTCTAACCGGATGCAGCTGAATACCAGTATTTTACATGGAGCGACTGCCTATCTGACCTCCACAACCCAGTAACTGGGTAACACGATACCCCTTGGTAAGACTGGTTGTCAGACTTTTTGGGCTTCTGACGACCCTTAACGACTATCAAAGATCCACGAATGACAGCCGGGACCAACGGCTTAACGTGCTTTCCGAGGCACGAAGGAGTCTCGGTATGTAAAGATGGTCACCCATCCACTGACCAACCCCGGCAAGCGTAGCTTAACCTGACGGATCGACCCGTGCGGCTGTTATTACTTAGCCACGAGCTCCTCTTAATTAAGTGGCTTCCATCCTCCACAACATTATTTTTAAATTGTCGTCCGTATACCGACTTTACAGGCAACCAATTTTTTGTTGTAAATACAACAAAAAATCGGTTGTCTGTAAAGTCGGTTTACGGACGATAATTTTACGTGATATCGTCATAAGAAAACATTGCGTCGCAAGCCGAGCACTTAGGCCGATCGTGCCTCTCTATTGCTTGTTCCGCGCTCTCGCTTGCACACGGCTCAGGCGAAACGTGAAATTGAGTCACTCTCTTTTGTGCGTGCAGCCGGCGTTCATCGATTTATAAGAAGTAACCAGGTCAAAAAAAAAAAAAAAAGCTACGTCTACCAACAAACTGCTTTGCAGTTTGGCAGAGGTAAAAAAGGAAAATAAATAAATTTATTATTTCTTTATCTTGTAAAAAATATTTCTGTGAATAAACACTCATTTTTTTATTAGGATACACAGTTATAACGAAACGAGAGCAAGGAAGCGCTATCATAATGTTTTACATAAAGTCAAAGAAGACAAAATCAACCGGTTCGTGCTTCGTTAGTTGCAGTGTTTGAGTCGCGTTGATGTGTCTACTCCACTCTGTTCTTGGCAAGACATACAACACACACAGGGCTTGTTAATAACAAAATAATAACCGTTACGTAACGTTAAATTTCAATGTTATACCTACTAACGTTACAAAACACTTAACGTTACAACTACTAACTTAAAAACTTTTTACAGGATAGCAAACAGAACTAAATACATTTTTTAAGATTAAACAGTATAATATATAAGTAGTGGCTATGCACGTAAGGTGGTTCATTGTTATGAAAAAGAGCGCCTCTCGCCATTAAACGTAGAGTTTAGAATTAAGTAACACCTCTGTATTATAATGTCTATAAATAAAAAATAAAAAAAATAAAAAATGACGTTACTTGATAACATTACCAGTAATATAACGTTAATTAACATTAACAAAAATACGATAACTAACGTTAATTTAGCTACGTTGTCGTTCTATGGGTAAGAATCAGGCAGATTCAGGTAACGTTTTGATCGGCACGGCACACGGTGGATCGAAAATCGGCTGTAGAAGACATAGGATCTCGATGTCTTAAATGTAATTTTTTTTGCTATACATATGTTATTTACACAATTCATGTCACAAACTCAACAGTAAACCAACATTTATGTTTTGCAGTGCCCTGACACGGTTCATGTCCAATAACCGACAGTATCTATTGTGAAATGTCTGATGTGCATGACAGCAAATAAATAAATAAATAAATATTATTTTATACATAAAACAGATTATTTTATCTAGGACTTTTATTCATTTATTCACTATTTACTATGAAATTTAATTATTGACATTGAAAAACAAAATGGTTAAAATGATTTTCCAATTTAATAATTTTGTAATATTTATTGTTATGTAATTTATGTGTAAATTTTGCATGTTTAGGTGACGGCAGCACATGGAGAACATTATCAAACCATGTACTTATAAAATCTATACCTCTACCTATATTGGGAAAAAATAAATTATTTGATTGGTGTACTCCCCGCTTTCCCTATCGTCCATGTCCCCATTAATGGTAATTATAATTAAAATGACGAAAAAAACGGTTCCATTTTACATACATTTTACTAGGGATGCATCTGATACCGATACCGATGCCGATATATCGGCGATACTCGAAATTTGCCGATACATATATCGGCAACGGCGATATTTTTATGGCCGATTCAACGATACTTTTTCAAACGCGCTTTAAAAATGTATTAGAGAGTCCGAGGAACATGAGCCCCTGATGTCTATTCTGAGCTGTAATTCTCTCAAAGAAGAAGTCGAGAAATACCTAAGGTCTCCTAATATATCGAGAGGCGCGGATCCGTTCGTTTTCTGGCGCAATGACGTCGTATACCCAAACTTGAAAAAAATGGCGCAGAAGTACTTTAGTTTCCAAATGAGTTCTGTCGCATCTGAGAGACTATTTTCCACCGCAGGTCTTATTGAAATAGATTTTCGAAATCGCCTTTCTCCGTAAAACTTAAGAATACTTTGTTTTTTAAACAAAAATCTCATCAACGCTCATTTTAATTACTAAAACTATTAAATAATCTCAATCTTTAAACGTTTTTATTTAGTTCGACCTGTTATTTTTTAATTTTTATATTAATTAAAAAAATAACCTGACTTGTGTTTTATTTATTTTACCTTCATTTTTTTATTCAATAAGCGTATCGGTATCGGTATCTCCGATATTTTTATAAGAGTATCGGTATCGGTATCGTATCGGCAAAAAGGCGTATCGAGGCATCCCTACGTTTTACTTTTGTACTGATGTTTAAATTATTATTTCTAAAATCAGTACTTAAGAGAAAATATAACCTTTTTTTTCGCCTTTTAATGTGAATTACCATTATTCGGGACATGGGCGATGGAGACAGCGGGAATATTATAAAAATAAAAGGTTGGCTGGTAGAGAATGCCTTGTGGCATTAAGTCCGCCTATGTACCACTATTGTACATGAAGTTTAAATAAATAAATAATTAAATAAATATACCATTTCATTTGATTTAATTAATTAATCAATCAAAACGGCTAAATATTTGACAGCTTTTTGCAGCGTTGCAGTTGCCAACTTTCAGAATGCACAGCCTTAAGTCATCCTCTCCATATCCTGTCCCAATAATGTCATATGTATAATAATGACTACATTCCGATTAAAGCAATAATCGCTTATAGCACTCACATAAATAAATTGCGTTCCGATTTACAATATCGTTGTTTGACTGAGCTCACAGTGATAATAATAAACGATATGGTCGGCCTAATCGCAAGATGGCGCATGTCATGACGTCATCTATGACGATTCACGGGACATCGTTATCGCGCTCACGCCAATTCGGTACGCGTATAAGCACGCTCAAATCGATTACAGTGCAATTCGGAACGCGGCCAATGTGTATAATAATGACAATGACAGATTGAAAAATGTCCTATTAAACACCAATCAAAGGGCAAAAAAGCGTCAGACCATTCGAAGTGCCACATATCATGACGCCTCTAATCCCCGAAGGGTTAAGCAGAGATGTACCTACATATGTACACCCACATTTCCCCAGTTTTGTTTAAGTCCCATGTAATAGGAGGCGAATTTATTGCCATAAATTGGGCACAAATCCAGACTCCGGGTTACTACTAAGAAATTCTTGATAGAAAAACCCAATAACACTTTTCCAAATTCAATTTTCACCAAATACAAAAATGACAATACCTACATAAAACCAAGAAAATAAATCTAAGTATAGGCTACCGCACATAAAGAGAAACAACACTACTTACAATCAGCCAATCTCAATCTTTGTAAGTGCAACCACATGTCTACGATAGTTCTGTAATGAGGTCAATCTCATCTAAAAGTCATCGTTAAGTCGCCGTGGCGGGCTAACGGCCGTGTTATTAAAAGCGGTGGCGACAATACAGTGTGATTGCGGTGTGAAGTGGACTTGCAGCCAATAACAGGCCTGTACTACCGTTTTAGAAGTCATTTGGTTCACACTTTGTGTCATGATTGGAAAATCTGGATGTCACTTTAAGAGATCATCATGATATGATCTTGTGGGAGCATCTACAAACGCCACAAATACGAACTACAAACGCCACAATTAAATAAAAGAAAATTTAAAACTCATATTAAAAGCACACTTTGTAAACTAGCATATTACAAATTAGAGGATTATATCCAAGATAAGAATGCTTGGAAACATGCTGGTCCTGCTTCATAGGACAATTTATTTAGAATCTAGACAAAATCAAACTGGTTGCTAATTTAAACTGTATAATTTACAATTTTTATGATATTAATTTCCGTGATTAATATACTTTTCAACACACTTGCTCGTAAAGTGGCTCTTAATGAACCGCTTTTAGGTCCATAATGCAGTGTATTAAAAACGCGTGCTTTTTACTTTTTGTTACCGTACTAGTGCTGTAACGCCACAGATAACTGTTCACTAGTCGAATTTGCGCTTTTTTTTTTTAAATCTCATCAAGTGACTTCATGTCAAAGGGAATCTGCGCGTTCACTTTTTTTTTTAATAGTCTGAATTGTCTTTGTTCCAAAAATCCTGCATCGCGCAAGCAGAGTTTACCGCGTAACTGATATAGGCAGGGACATTGACGCGAAGCCTGTTATCATGTCTTCAGTCCATTATTCTGAACCCTCCTGCGTTGAAAAAGTTCGTTGGTAATTTAAAAAAAAATTGCTGTCAAATACATTTTGACCGCATGTTTTTTTTCCTAGGGCATCTCAGAGTTAACCTTGAGAGGTTGAGACTCTTTAACTGGACTTTCCTGTGGTTGCCTTAAGCTCCTAACGAAACTTAATGCCTCCAGCCAGGGCGTAAAAACTTATAAACTAAACGACTGCGCGCTCAGGGCACCCCCTATGGGGTACGAACCTCGGCTTAGGGCAGAGTCGGAGGGAGGATGGCAAGGGACCGACGGCGGCTGGATAAAATCAGGTTTATGATTATTATCGGGGTAATTTAAAGCTAAAGGCTCAGCTATAGCGCGTGCTGAAGCTTCGCTTACGGGAAAGGGTCGGGGAGGACTATTTTAGTCGGGGATTTCGCGCGGGGCCTCGGCGGCGAGGTGGGAATGAACATTTTGACCGCGTAGGTATTGCACTTTTGTAGGAAATAGCTAGCTGTTTTTTCGCGGATAACTTCGTCGTTTATGATTCTTTTTTTGTTGGAAAGGAGATATCCCAAAAGTGGTACCATGTTATGGAAACCAGGATCTGATGATGGGATCCATGAGGAATTGAGGGAACTTCTCAATGATAAGTATTTCACGGGTGGCGATAAGATATCTCGATTAAGATAGTTAAGCGACTATGAAGCAAATTTAAATAAATAATTCTGATGAAAATGGTACCATCGAACTGATCTAAAGATGAAGCCGGAAATTATGCACCGGATCTCCATCATAAAAAAATGTATCCTAGCCGTGTTTGGGCTTATTGGAATTTTCATGAGTTGCACTTGGGCTATAAATGGTTATTAATCGATTTTTATTAACTTTGCTTGGGTAGTTTTTTTGAGTTAGATTCGATAATACGTATTTAATCCACTTCGTACTCGTATATCTTGTGTCACTGTTGTTTCTGCGGTGTAGCAAGTAGTGGTAATCGAAATGTTGTGGGGTAGGTACGTTTAGCTGCAGAGAAATCTCACCCCCTAGCAATGAATAAATACATTGCTAGGGGGTGAGATTTCTCTGCAGCTGACTGTACCATAACTAAAAATTTAAAAATAGAAACTTTAATTTTGAAAGACTTTGGATCTGTATTTTAGGTTTTTTGCCACCGACTTCCGAAATTAAAGTTATTTTTCACTTTGTAGTGTTTTTTTTATTATTTATCTAAGTTTTACATAATTTAATTGTTAAATTTAATTAATATTTTACTTTTAATTTATTTATTACTTGATTAGGAATTTTAAGCAATAAATTCACTTGTCAACTGTTTCTCTAGTTTAAATAGAAAAATTTAAATTTTAAGTGTGGTCAAAAAACCATTATTAAACCGTTTAGTGTGGTTTTAAATCATTTTAAACCAAAAAGACGGTTTAAAACCAAATGGTTTAGAACGTTTAAAAAACGTTTTGCATTTATAGGTAGGTACACTACTACAAGCATGAGGCGCGTGTGTGCATACCACTGGCGGCTTCGTCGCGTACGAAGAGAAACCAGTTTATACTGGCTCGGAGAGTTGAATCGCTTAGGGCTGCGTGTACGCGTCGCGCGTCGTGTTGGTTTAATTTAAATTTTAAGAGCACATGAGTAAAGAATAAAAGTGTTTTACTATAAAAAAGTGTAAATATGGTTTACTGTACTGTGTGTATGAACAATAGTTGAAGCAATAAAAACATATCATTTTTGAATGACTGAACGTGATTATATTTTTTATTTTTTATTTTTAGTTACCTCAACATCGAAAGAAAACTCAGCTCGTTGATACAAAAAAGTATTTTAATTGATCATAATTCATAATAAATAATAAAAAAAATAAAAAATTTGTCAAAAAATTAAATTAATTTAATTATTATTAAAATTAATTTAATTATTATTAAAATTAAATTATATTAATGCATTCATTCATACCTGTAATTGGCTCTATTTTCCATATTCAGTTGTTATCCATCTGTTATAGCTGTTGGTTCTCCTGTAAATAAATAAATTCAATAAATGGTTAAATGGTTAAAATAAATGATTTAGTGGTTTTTTAGTAAGTGGCACAGAATAGGTACCTAGCCTATCTCGTAAACGGTGCGTCCAAGAACAAAAACAACGACTATTTGAGAACTTATTTTACAATTCATGCCGGAACATTGTTTATGTGCCAACCCTACCAAAGTTTTGCTTCTGTCCGTACTCTGTGTCGAAACATAACAATAGCCAAAAACAATAAGAAAAAGTGAAATTAAAGTATACAAAACAGTCTAACTTCGCGGCTCTTGTTCAAAATTTATGAAAGTAAAAGGAACAACTGAGTACGTACGAAATAGAAATTAATACTTAAAGCTAAAATATTCAGACAGTCTACCAACCGGACCGGGTGCGATTCGGGTCCAAAAGTTTCATTCACTTCATTTCCGTTTTGGGATCTTTTTGTTAATATTTTGTTCATTTCCGTACCTTGCTGGAATAAAACGCAATAATGTATTGCTAGAGTAGATATCATAAAGAAAATTTAAAACTCATATAAAAAGTACACTTTGTAAACAAGCATATTACAAATTAGAGGATTATATCCAAGATAAGAATGCTTGGAAACATGCTGGTCCTGCTCCATAGGACAATTTAGAGTCTAGACAAAATCAAACTGGTTGCTAATTTAACTGTATAATTTATAATTTTTATGATATTAATTTTATTTTCTGTGATTAATATTTTAACTCACACACTGACTTATTATATGTTGTTTTTATTTTTTATTTTTTTGGGAAATCATATACAATGTTTGTAAATATGTGAGCACCATGTACCTATCGCATTTATAAATTTTTCTGTTATTACTTTACTTTTCATTCTTTTTACCAATTGTGGTAAGTAATTTTGTTTTTTTTTTTTTTTTTTTTTTTTTTATTCTAGGTACATAGTCTTCACCTATAAATATTAATTAATGTATACAAACTATTGTTAACATTTTAAAAGAGTAAGTATGGACTTTCTTGCCCATTCTTCTCCATACATAACTACATTTTGGAAGGCGCAACTAGAATCAATTAACTATTCATGTAATTTTTGACGTTCAAAAGTGCATCTTCGTGCCTATTTGAAATAAATTACTTGACTTTGACTTTGACGTATTTATGTCCATTGGCATGCTTTAAATTCTAGTTTATATTATTCATAAATTTTACAATACATTCAATATTAATTATCGTCATTATTTAAAACAGATTTAGCGTTTGAGGGAGGTAGTGCTTTACCCCCAACGTGTCAAGGACAAGCAATTCTCTCGACTTAAATCGCTTCTATCATGTATATAATATTATATGGCACTTTCAGGGTGATATGATTTCACGTATATCAAGAGGAACACTTTTTTTGTAATATTAGAGAAACATAAATTTGACGTAATATAAAGAAAAAGCTAATTCAAAATGTTTTTCCGTGGATGTTGGTCTGTCTGTATGTATGAATCCATTTATGTGGTCACGATAACGCCCGAAAGACTTAACATATCGGGTCCATTTTTTTTATTTTTTTCATACGCTTCAGTATCATCATAAATTAACGCCTATTCAAAATCACAATCTAATTAAATTTAATTTAAGAGCGCATGTGTCCACTAGCGCTACTCTTTAAAAAAAAAAATTCTCTCTGGCGTGACTGAGAAGGAAGTATGAAAAACGGCTCAATCAGTGACCTCGCTATGTGTGTGTAGAATTTTTTAATACCTTTTATAAACTTTCTTAATGAGACACGAAGCAACAAAATTCGATCTAGAGGAATGTGGCCGCTTTTCTTTAGATCGAATTTTGTTGTTTCATTATCATCATATACGTTTGGAATAGACTATAGAAACAAGCTAGTATCAAAACCGCCTGGAATTTGTTTAATTGACCTTTCAAGAGTTTATTCGGTTAAACCTATGATAAATGTATCGAAGCGCGTGACAGATGGAAATCAAACAGTAAATGGTGTATCAAAGTGACGTGGCTTGGAGGCTCAACGCCACGCAACGTATAAAGGCCGTTCCATTTCAGTCCAGTCCACTACAAACGCAATGGTCTGAATATAGGGCTGATAATGCTTGCTTGCTAATAATGCTGCTCTTGGAAATAGTTGTTGATTTGGTCAATAATTTAAACTAGGCAAGATACTGCATGTTTAATACACTACCTCATGAATTACTTAATTACATAATTACTTAACTTACTGTTTTTGAGTATATCAATTTTAACTTTTTATTTTATTAATTTTTTACCAATGTTAGCACTTTAATTTTTAATTTTTTTATGATCATTTTACATTAATTTTCAACTCTGTGTACTTGCCGATGTTAATATTTTTTTATGATTTACTTAATGTTATGAATTTTTAATTTAATTTATCAATTTTTCAACTTTTTCTATTGTTTTTTTTCTATTATTACCTATTATTTGAATATTTTTTAACCAATTCTTATCAATTTTATAATGTCAAAGATTATTCAATTTTTATTTTAATTTTATGTTAGGATCGACACCCTTTTACGACCAACTTTTACACTATGTAAAAGTTTATTGTCATACAATAAAATTGAACGAACTTGACGTGACAAGCGTTGCGTCGTCTAAACACTGTTTAGATAGTGCAACCTTTGCTGTTACCCAACTTATGGTATACCACAGGAAATTAAATCACACCATGAAAATCAGGCTTTAATCTATACATCTACTCAAATAAATAAAATTTAACGGCCTTACAAATAAACTCGGCATAAAGTTATGATAGGAATAACTTCGATATAACCATATATTTGTATTATACCGTGTTTATTTGTAAGGTCCTGAGTGTCTTTTTGTAATGTCAAACTAACGGCTTTTTACTTAATGCTTATTAATGGAAGTATTATTATGCGGTACTTATAACAAAAAAACTTTTTATATTTTTGTCTGCCTGCCTGTTTGTTCCGGCTAATCTTCGAAACGGCTGCACTGATGTAGACGGTAATTTCACTGACAGATAGCTGATATTATAAGTAGTAACGAATTTTTATTTTAGAAAAAGCCACGCGGGCGAAGCCGCGGATAGCATTCAAGCTAGTCATTGATATAAACTAGATTTTAAACTTTTTAAGTTCGAAAAGGCATTATTTTTTGACAGCCCTGTCTAAATGCCTGTAGAGTGCATAACTATCAGGCTTTATTTGACAATAAACCCTGATAGCTATGCACTCCACAGGTGGCGGAAAGCCAACGGCTTACGTGACACGAAATGCAACGATACTGAGAACTTGCATGGTTAATGTATGGTTTACGTGCACTGAATCCAGACCTGTGCAAACTTGTAGAAATCTGAGAGGACAAATAAAATCTCACCGTGAAAACTGATGTGAGCATGATGTGAGCTGTCATTCTACCTGATGCTAGGGATTGTCACTATTGTTTTCTCCCATAGACTGAGAAGTGACACTCGTCATGCATACATTATCAGCCTACAATATTTCCATTGCTGGACACAGGCCCAGGCTTCGGCTCTGTGAGAGGGAGTGGCCCGTAATCCACCACGCCGGCCCAGTGCAGGTTGGTAGATGCTCCTCAAGCATGAGAAGGTTTTTATGATGAAAAACTCTTTGTCGCAAGACACTTGTTTTCTACGATAAAAAATGCAATAATATTGTCACATTATCATCTCCAGTAACAAGAAGGAAAATAGGGCATGGTATGGTTATCAAAATATTGATATTTATAAATTGATAAATTACAAACCAAAAAAAAAAAGCGCTCCAATATAGTCAGTTTGATTTCCAGCCTCCAGTTACTATTCATAGGCTTATAACCATATGAAAAGAACTGAGAGCACTCATGAGTAAGGAGAACAAGGAATAAATTAAAGTTACTACACAAAACTCTAGTAGTAATGGTTCAAAAAATATTTTTCTACATCACAAAGTCTCCCGTTTCAAGTACCTATCCTGTGGATACCATTGGGTTGACAGTGAACAAACTCCTAACGAGCGTGCTCCAATTATAAGAACGTCATCTTCAACGTTCATAAAACAATGAAGAATATAAATTCATTATTTTTGTAACAAATTGGTGCATACTTTCCTTAGTGGTTGTGTTGTTACAAGCTCAACTCGGGGTATAAAAATCGTTAAAAAGTGCTAAAAAAGCTAAAGATTATTAGCTCGCGGAGGCGTGCAAGACAACACCAAATAAACTTGTAGGACATTGCGTTTTTGTGGAAGTATTTTATTTATTTACGAGTGGTTTATGGTGATCACCAGAGATCGGAATAGGTAGTGTTATTTACCTAAACTTCGAGGAAATACATAGAGTTGACAATACTTCCTCTAAAATCCCGGGATAATTATAATGACGTTTAAATCCTGGGGGCCTATTACGAACTTTAAAAAAACCAGGCAAGTTCCAGGCAATTCATTTCACTGGCTGGTTAAATTTCGTATTACGACATTCCTAATTCTAACCGACTTCACGCTGGGTAGTTTGTCTATGGCTGGCTTGTAATTCTCTGCCGTAACGTTCAGAAACATAATTAAATATTTATCGGTAAGTTACGGTTTTATTTAAACACATATTTTGTGATAAAAATAAGCAATTTATATTAATCTAGTTACTTTAGTATAAAAATAGGTGAAAATACGAACGCACTGTATATTATGCTAATTAAATAATTCATTCATATTATAATTTTCTGAGTTTGTAAATTGTAACGCGAGATTAAGTTTCCGAACGAATTCCACTTGAAGGTCAGCGGGGAATTCGACCACATGGAAGAGTATTGTTTCATTGTTTCACAAACTAATATGAACACTATCTTATTGTTTGTTTAATACTTCCATGCGTAAGAATTTTCGGGGTATTAACAAAAATATGGCGTAAGCTCGTTATTGAGTATTTTCCTATTCAGTGTAAGAAAGTTCTTAGATATGATATTTTAAAGTTGTATCCGATAAATCCGTGAATTTTGTATGACAGTCCCTGACATGTCTCAACTCCTCACTTGATTAAGTTGATATCGTTCAATGAATTGCACAGCATCCATGTCGAACGCATTAAGGCTCTTACATACAGGCGCGACACGCGACGCGACACAAAAGAACCGAGTGTCGCGCGACGAGCGGTGCCTTTGTGTCGCGTCGCTTTTCGCACCTGCTTTAGGAGCCTTTAATTTGATCACGAAGTCGTCTCCAACTCCTCACTTGATTAAGTTGATATTGATCAATAAATTGCACATCATCCATGTCGAACGCATTAAGGCTCTTACATACAGGCGCGACACGCGACGCGACACAAAAGACCCGCGTGTCGCGCGACGAGCGGTGCTTTGTGTCGCGTCGTGTCGCGCCTGCTTGTAGGAGCCTTTAATTTGATCACGAAGTCGTCTCCAACTCCTCACTTGCTGAAGTTCATATTGTTCAATGAATTGCACATCATCCATGTCGAACGCATTAAGGCTCTTACATACAGGCGCGACACGCGACGCGACACAAAGGAACTGCGTGTCGCGCGACGAGTGGTGCCTTTGTTTCGCGTCGCGTGTCGCGCCTGTTTGTAGGAGTCATTTGATCACGAAGTCGTCTCCTTTTGTTCCTAGATTCGTTATTTTGATCAGAAAAGTCACTTTGCAGGAACTCAAACAGTTCATATTCATCGCACATAATATTTTCTTTTGTTATTTATTTATTACACGAGTAACTTCGGCAAATAAACCCAAAACAATTCAATAAAAGCTCCTCTGAAGTAGCGTAAACTGAATGGATTGTGAGGTTACTTTTTGACAAGTTGTTATATGAAAAGAAATGTCAAACGAACGTTCGTAATACGGTATTGCCAGGCAATATTCGGGCAGAAGTCGGCCAGGGTGTCACGTGACCGCTGACTGGCTTGTTTGACGAGTTCATAATACGAAATTGCAAGGCAGTTCTGTTTACGCTGTAAACTGCCTGGAAATAAGAGTTCATAATAGGGCCCCTGGGGTTTAAAAAACACTATTTATTTATTGGGCTTTATTTATAGGTACAAATTATTGATTTGAAGAATTATATATAACATTTTTTAGGGTTCTGTACTAAAACTACTAAATTAAAGAGCTTTGTTTGACATATTATAGGACAAGAAATTCTTGAAATGTTGGCTGGTTATTGTGTGTGTATTATATTTCTATACCTATTAACCGTAGAACCGATGACCGTTGGAGTAGACATGTTCTTGAGTGAAGACCGCGAATCGGCAAACGTAATTTAGGACGCCCTCAGGCTAGGTGGAGCGATGATCTTCGCAGGGTGGCTGGTAGCAGCTATCCCGCTGCATAGCTATCGAGCTGAATGGCGTGCAATTGGTGAGGTCTATGTCCAGCAGTGGACTGCTATCGACAAATAGCGATTTAGTCGCTTTTCGGAACAGTGAATGAACGCTTCACTTCGGCTTAACAGCATCCAGCCAACATTAATAAACTTTTAATTGAACTAAGCGACTACACGCTAACCTTAAAAATTTTCATTAAAAACGTCTTTATGTCGTAGTAGTAAGGCCTGATATGCGGTTGACTGTTCCTGCTTATATCATAAAGTTTTTCATTTTGTTTAAATCATTTACCTCATATATACATCTTTTATAGTAGCTCATATAATAATATCGTCTAACCCAGAGATGGTCAATTTTTTCCTTATGCGGGCGAATATAAAAAAAAAAAAACAGAATTTAAGAGGGGCTATGTTTTAGACTTTTTGGATTTAATATATTTCTTTATTTAACTACAAATGTATTTGTATTTTACGAAATAAAATTATTTAAACAAAATTAAGTGATATGAACTATAGATATTCAAATCAATTACATTATGAAATAGGGACATGATATTTATTGCAGGTAATCAACTAAATAGGAACAAAGATTACTAATGTAAGCAAGTACGCGTCACTGCACTGTACGCGTTTATCAATGCGACACTGTACTTCTGTCTTGATGAATTTTAATTTCGCGCGACTTTTGGCTTGATGGTTGCGGGCCGGATTGCAACCGTTCGCGGGCCGGAGATGGATGGATTTTTTTTTTTGACTCTGAGTAATGCATTACGCATGCCCGCTCGTCGGGGGACGAGACAGGGTATGTGGGACTCCCTGCCAAAATGGCAGTATACCCACTAAAACTCAGCGATGTTCCCTCATCGCCTTGATGGGAGGGCCATGGGAAACCGGCTAAGCCTTTACATCCACAACCCTCCCGGCGCATGCCCGCCTAGCTGGCGGGCCCCGCATGCCCCCCCACCTGGAGGGGATACGGGAACGGCCGAGAACACATGGCCATTCCCGTCCGACACTGGTGGAGGCCTGTGCAATACAGGCAAGGGTGCCCCCGCACCCGTTGCGTGCTGGCCTCCACCTGGGAGTAACCCCCAATCACCCCAGGGACTAGACCAGCACAGGGGTGCCAGACGACCTTGTGTCTAGGCGCTCTTGGTCCCCCTGCGACGGGTCAGATGATTGGCCCCGCCGCCTACCACTTTTCGGCCGCAGAGGATAGGGAGAGCGGCCAACGCAATACCAACACTCCTCTTCCTCTGCGGCCCCACCGCGTCCGCCATCATACGGTGGCGACCCCGTCAAGGCCGCGGAAGGTAGGGAGAACGGCGCACCTCAATACCGGCACTCTCCCGCCGCGGCCTCCCACCCTCAGCCGCGATGCCACCCAATCCACATCGCGGCCCTCCTCAGTTGCGATGTCACCGAAGCGGCACCGCAACCTACGGCCGCTACGTCGTCGGCTTATCCGCAAAAGCCCTGACGAGCAGCCCCCTCCTCGGGTTCCTCTTAGCTTCACTGTGGCCCTCCAAGCCACGGCTACTGAGCCCCCCCGCCTCGACAATGCGGGACCCACCGGGGGGGGGGAGTTTGCCCATCCCTGGTCTAACCTAACACATTGTGGTTACACAACACGAAACACACTTAAATTCACCTAGGGTAACCATTTCGAATTTTGGAAAGTCCTGGTAAAAAGCCGGACATTTGCAAAAAAGAACATAAACATTTAAAAAATATTACAACGCACAATACAACGATACAATAAACAACAACAATATTTACAATATTCTAAAATATTTTAATTTACATATACTTAGGCCTTCTTCCATGAGGGTAGGCAAAAAAATCAGAACGCCACCTGCTACGTTCCTTACATACTCGTTTTGCTTTTTTACCTACATTTGGTCATACACGTAGGCAGAGAACTACACACCTCACTTTTCTGAAGAACATGACCAATAAGGTCACTAATCCCTATGTCCTTCTAGTGTATTCCTTCCAGGCATTTCCACGCACGTTGTCATTGTTTGTATCCCCATATGGTGAAGGCAAAAATCGTGAGGAAATCGGCATGTCCTAGAACCAAAAATTCGAAGACATGAGACATCTACCAACCCTAACTAGGCCCGCGTGGTAGATTACCGCCCATTCCTTCTCACTGAGAGGACGCCTAAGTCCTAGCAGTGGGAACATCATAGGCTGATTATGATCCTTTGGGCGCATTATGTCCAATTCGTAAAATGTCCAACTGTCCAATTCTCAATTGGTCCAGTTCGCAATTGGTCCACTTCGCAATCGGTCTATTTCGCAATTGCTTCAGTTCGCAATTGGTCCAGTTCGCAATTGGTCTAGTTCGCAATTGGTCCAATTATCAATTGGTCCAATTGTCAATTGGTCCAGTTCGCATTAGAGGGCGTCCCACATACTTGATTACGAGAGGCGATTATAATGTCCTTGTTAGTTTGCTTGTCGTTGACCTTTTGTTAGTCGCCTATCTTTGTCGCCTTTTTTTTGCCAAAAAAGTCCTAACAATTTACTTACTAATCTTTCTTATTCAGTAATCATTCATATATGTGTATATATATTTTTTTTTTATTATAAGGTCTGGACGGGGGAATAAAAGCCGTACTTGTCCCGACAAATCCGGACGTATGGTAACCCTAGATTTCCCTCAGTTTTACCTTTCTCAAACGCAAAGCTTGGGATAGAAATAGTACATTCGTATTTCCACAACATAAGTTGGGACCAAGATGAATCAGCAGATGGCTTATTGCGGCTCGGCCTTTGTATTGTAATTTTATTTTTAGCCATACCTACTTACGTACCTTTCTAAGTATGTCGAAGACATTATATTAAGGGGGAAGTGCTAAGGTAGCCCGCCAAATTTATAGTTTCTTACGATTTTTGCAATTTGCAGCTCATTGTCTGGGTGTATGTTGATTAAAGTATGATTCGCGACCGTAGCAAATATGTATTTACAGAATTATAATTACTAGAATCAGTAATACAGTAGAATCAGTAGTACACACGACTACATATCAAGCTATACATTTTCAGTATAAACTGATCTCTCATTATACGGAAATCGTAGACAATGCAAGATTAGGTTATACTGGAAATATATAGCTTGATGTGTAGCCGTGTATACAATAAGCAGGGATGGGTCGCTATTATTATTATTGCAAAAGTATATCCTGTCTATTTCACGTTTTCAGGGAAAGCGCTGAACCGATTTCGGTGAAATTCGGCTTTGACACAGCTTGCACCCGGAGGCAGGAAGAAAGCATCTACTAGGGGCGGCTGATAAGTTCGCGTGCTAAGGGTACATTGCGATGACTTATCATCTTGATACTGATAGCACTAATTACGTGACTTCTTGGTAGTATTTATAAATACTACACCCTTTTTTTATTTGGTTCATCCCCCCCGACCCTTGCTCGACGAAGCCCCAGCCCGCGCCGCAGCTGAGCCTGTAGCTTTAAATTCCCCGCATAATAATAATAACCCTGATTTGATCCAACCTGTCCCTTGCAATCCTCCCCCCGACGCTGCCCTAAGCCGAGGTTCGTACCCCACAGGGGGCGCCCTTAGCGTGCAGTCATTTAGTTTATAAGTTTTATGCCCTGGCTGGAGGCTTTAAGTTTCGCTTAAGGCAGCCACAGGAAAGTCCGGTTAAGGAGTCACGACATCTCAAGATAAACTTCGAGATGCCATAGTTAAAAAAAAAAAGTGGTTCATTCAATAATTATCCCTGGAGCAAGCAACAATACCATGTCGACAGAAACTGAAAATTCTCTCTAATTGGAGAGTTGTAAAGACTTTTTTGTGTCAGATAGATTTGGACAAAATTTGCAACCGGATTGTGACCGCTAATGAAACCTGGATTCATCAGTATGATCCAGAGTCTAAACAAGAGTCGATGCAGTGGATAAAAAAGGGAGAAAGGCCACCAAAGAAATGCAAAGTGGAAAAGTCGGCGTTGAAGATTATGGCTAACATTTTCTGGGATATCGAGGGAATTTTACAATTAATTACTGCTTAAAGGGGCTTCAATGAATGGCCAGTACTACGCAAATTTACTGGGTCAGACAAGTGAAGCAGTCGTACAGAAGAGACGTGGCAAGTTGGCGCGCGGAGTGCAGGACAATGCGCCCGTTTACACCTCTTGGGTTATGAGGGCTGCCTTAAAAGCTACGGAATTCGCAGAAATTGACCACCCACCTTACAGTCCGGACCTGGCTTCCAGTGATTTTGTCTTTTATTCTAATTTAAAAAAGGAATTACGGGGGCGAAGATTTTCGGACGACAGTGAGATGAAGGCAGCCGTAGAAAGCCATTTTGAAGAGTAACCAAAAGAATATTTTTTCAGTGGCATAAAGGCTTTATATACGAGACTAGCTTTTGCCCGCGGCTTCGTCCGCGTGGATGTCGGTTATCGCATAAAAAAGTACCCTATGTCCTTCTCCATATCCCAAGCTATATCTCAAAATTCTAACTTAATATTAATTTTAATGTGATTCACTATGTGAATAGAAACCGAAACAAATGATTTAATATAATAAAAGTACTTATGTTCTGAACATGAATGATTCTTTACCTAAAGATAACAAACACAAAATCAAAATACGAAATTTCACTCAAATTCTTAAAGCAATCAATTGTACCAAATGCAACACGAAATAAAAGTGCGACACAAATAATAATTTTAAGATAATTTACGTAAGTACCAACAATGTGCAAACAAAACGAAATCCTCCGAAATGTCGCATGATACACCGTTTGTGCTGAGAAAACACTCGAAATCTAATGAACACCATTGGTGCAAACTTTTCTCAGGGTCACGTTCGCTATTGGAAGAAATATTTGACATTTATTTTGTACTTGCAATACGATCTGGCTGTAGAATTCGATAATCGACTAATACTTGACCGGTACTAATATATTTTAGCGAGAAAACCACTAAACGAACGAAAAAAAAAAAGAAAACCAAATACGTCTGTACTCTGTGGTCGTGTGGCGGTGTGGCGCGGTGCTTAATGTAAACATTCATCAAGGTGCGTAATGTAAGGGATTCAATGAGAAAACGGTTTAATCTTAGAAGAATCTTAGACAGAATTACTGAGAAATAAGTGTAGATTTCGTATTGAGTGTTAGTTTATCGAAAAGTGATAAATATGTCAGTGAAAAAGTAACGAAAGTTTTGGAATGCACAAATTTTGATCATAAGGCCGCCGTGTTTAGTAATGTTTTTATGATAAATATTCTTGTATACTGTTTGAAATACACATAAGTAGCTAGCTTATTTATCTACGAACATAATTTGGCTAATAGCTACTGATATTATACCGTATTGTTATCGTAATCGTATTTCCAAGAGTAAAATTCGGCAAACAAATACCTACAAAAAGGCAATAAAATGGATATAGCATGTTATCCTTAAGAGATAGACGTATGCCATCGCGGACTTTTTTGAAGACCTTCATAAGATACATAATTCCACCATACATTATTTTGTTATATCTCAAAGGGTTTAGACAGCGTTTTCGTTGAAAGCTCTCAGACGGCTTATTTTTTTCCGACACCTCCAACAAATATCGTTAATTCATACAAAAATGCATACAAAAACTTAACAAATTATATACTAAAACCTTCCTCAAGAACCAAGCTATCCATTGGTGAAAACAGCATGAGAATCGGTGCAGTAGTTTTTGAGTTTATCGCGAACAGACAGACAGACAGACAGACGCGGCGGAGGACTTTGTTTTATAATATGTAGTGATGTGAAAAATGTATTTCACTTCAGGGGGATTACATTGAAAAATTAAAATAGAAAACCTTAGGCCGAAAAATTATCAGCCGCCCTACGTGTATATGTATAAATGGATGGAACTCTTGTCTCGTCAACTTGAGGTCTCTTCCGCTTACTGGAAAATACATTAATAATGTCAGGATCCTAAAACATTTAGGCCGCGCACGACGGTTTATCTATGCGTTTTTCTAAGGAGAGAAAAATTGGTATGACGGGTGGGCACAGGGCACTGCATGCCTAAAATATTAGGATATTCGCAAAAATGGGTCAGCAAACATTCACTATGTATGCGGAATCTATGCGTCTGTGTTTGTAGGTATAGGGTAGGTACATTTACATTAAAAGCGAGAAAGCGTGAGTTCGAACCCAACCCATGAATAAATCTACAGAAATTAATAAATCGTTTTTGATGCCAATAATAACCTATCTACTTTCTTGCTCTAAAGGATCTAAAAAACTCTGTACAAAGCCAAGACTTTATTTATTCTTCCCGTTAATAGGTATTTTTTTTTTTTTTTTTTAATTGATTCACACCTGGACACCTTCTGTAAAAATAAGTTAACTAAAGTAACATTTAAATAAGTGCCTATGGGTACATGAATGAACAGAACGGATGGCCGTTGGGGCCGAAAGGTTCAGGAGTGGCGACCGCGTACTGGAAGACGTAGCGTTGGAAGGCCTCCCACAAGGTGGACCGATGACCTTATGAAAGCCGCAGGAATCCGCTGGATGCGGGAAGCACAAAACCGGTCGAGGTGGCGGTGCTTGGGGGAGGTCTATGTCCAGTAGTGGACGTATTACGGCTGAAAAAAAAATGATGATGGGCGGATGCAACAAATGTACCTACAGGGCTGTTGAAATAAAAGTCTTTCTCAACAATTATTTTTGCAAAAGGTTCCTGAGATTGATGTCCAGAATGCGTATGACGGCTTCGTGAAGGGTCTTTTAACACCCTGTATAAGTCAAAGCAAATAAAACACATTCTCGCTGCTACAATACTTAACAAACGCAATATCTCACTGCTTCAACAAATCTTATTCAGTCATATTGCACTCGTACGCTTCAGAATTGCGTTTGCATTACTTTTACAAGAACAAAGGACGGCTCAGCGTGCGACTGGAACTGTCTGGAACTTAGAACTATTTCAATCTGGTTCACGTTCCAGATTCTTCTAATTTGTACCTGAAGTGGTGAATTGAATTCAAACGTCGACTCTACTCTGGTATGGAGAAACTTGGCTAGTCGTTGAAGACTTGCGCCTGTCGGCACAATTCCCTCAATCTGCTGAAATCCTGTGAGAAACGCTGTCGACCATTTGCATCTCGTTAACGAGAATTTTAGCAGCAACTAGTTCAGTTCTATTTGTTATACTGTCATGGCGTCTATTGTACGACAAAGTTTTAATTTGGAATTCTGTTCTGTTCTAATATTATGGAAATTGTGTAAAAAACGGGAATTGTGTCTTCTAGGTGACAATTCTGGGACAGTAAAAATACATTTTCACTTCTCATGCTTTAAAAGTACGCCAATGTAGCCCTACGAAGCGGGACTAAAGTGACCACTTTAGTCTCTAGGGAGTGAAAAGTAATTCGTTTTTTAATTACCTTCATGTGACATAGGCAAACTCAAACAGCTAGAAAATATACTATATAGTAAATGTATTATCTGTGGAGTGTGGACCATCTTCATTGCGAAAATGTTGAGAGTTTTAGTTCCATGGTTTTCCCGCAAAGAAGGTGGCGCCTTGTTAATCTGTGACTGGTTTAGAAGAAAAAACTGACCGCGAAAATTTCAGAATTTTTTCTCGAGTGTAAATTTGTTCGGTTTTAAATAAATTTATTAAGAATGTCCAATGACACTGAAGAGTTTGACGTCGAGCAAAGAGCAAAAGACATAATAGATAATCTTTTGCCGCCAGAATCACGGAAGATTTAAGTAATATTTAGGTATTACATGTTTTTGTACTCAATTGACTATTTTTCTCTATGACGCATCGCGCGTGGCGTAGGAACAAGCGCCGCCACTTGTATTTTGTACTTGGTCGGTTCGCTGCGTCACAAAAATTCCGATCAGTATTTTTTTTATTTTCATGAAATCGGCTATATAGAATTACCAAGTTATGGACAAAACAAATAATATCATTACGGTAGTAAAATCTTTTTTAACATCATACATTATCATGCACGATTTCGTCGTAAGAATTCAGAGAACGACTTACAAATAGGATTTTTCACAAAGGAGACCAAATGTCCAGTGTTAAATCAACCCTTTATAAACGGGGTACAAATGTCCCGAATTTGCATTCAGTACATGTTTCTAATATTCACAGGGTCTTTTGTATACGTAAACATTGTCTTATTTAATAAATCCTTCTTAAAATGTTGGAAAGAAAATCCTTGAATCGAAAAATGTTCATTCCTTTAGATAATTGGAATATTTTGATGGAAACTTAAACTGCAAGGCAATCGAAAAAACAAGAATTTATTTCACAGCTTTGAACTTAACGTTCAATATTTTAAGGTTTAAAATCGTTTGGAGAAATTTGACAGTTTCGTATAACCTGATGTTGGCGACTGTACCTACATGCCAAATTACAGCCAAGGGTCTCCGAGTTAACCTGCGGACAGACAAACGGACTTTGCAAAACAAAAGGGTTAAAATCGTATACACCACTCGTTTTGGATGTGACAGAGCAGTGTTAGCCTAGTGGTGTGAGTACATCATAACCATGCCAAATTACAGCCAAGGGTCTCCGAGTTAACCCGCGGACAGACAAACGGACTTTGCAAAACAAAAGGGTTTAAATCGTATACACCACTCGTTTTGGATGTGACAGAGCAATGTTAGCCTAGTGGTGTGACCGTTGGACTGCCAAGTCTTACGATAGGTCTCGAGTTCGCACCTAAGGCACACACCTCTGACTTTTTGGATTCATGTGCGTATTGTATACTTATCACTTGCTTAAAAAACGGTGAAGGAAAACATTGTGAGGTACGTATGTAAGCTTAAGAACTCGGCTCCACCATCGAGTGCAAAGCTCAAACTGCGGCCAAGAATTTGGGCGTCCTAAATAGGGTGAAGCGATACTTTACGCCTGGAAAGCTTTTAACCCTTTACAAAGCACAAGTCCGATCCTGCGTGGAGTATTGCAGCCACCTTTGGGATGGCTCAGCTAAGTACCAACTTGCTGCGCTTGATTCGGTGGAACGCAGAGCTAAGAGGCTCATTGGCGACGTAAAACTGGTGGATGCCAAGCTTCACAGCTTGGCTCATCGCCGCAAGGTTGCCTGCTTGTCGGTCTTCTACAGATTGTACTTCGGCGAGTGTGCCCATGAACTCCACGACCTCATTCCACCGGCCCCCTTCTACCATCGGACGCATCTAGACGCACTGCAAGTTACCAACCCTACCTAGTTGATATTCCACCAACTCGCACTAAGCGTTTTCAAACGTCTTTTATAATGCACACAGCAAAGAGCAAAGGAGTGGAACTCTCTGCCTGCGTCTGTGTTTTCGAACGCATACAAGCCTAATGAATTCAAAGTGAGAGTGAACAGGCTTCTTCCGGGTAAGCTCACTCCATCGTCGACTTTGTCTCTGTCACCTAGAACTAGACTAGAGTCAAGAACAAACCCATAGTAAAATATATAAAAAAAAAAGAAAACCCAGCTTCATTTAATAAATATATTTATTAATGCCGGTTTTTTACTCGTAGTTGCTCGTCGTCCGTCACGTGAATGTTAACCCGATATGGACGCGAATAAATCACACCCACCGTGCTGTTTGAACTGTTAATTGAGTTTGTAACAAGTGGCGCGGTTATTCATTCTCGACTAATAATTGTGCATGTAAACAATCGTTTTGCATATTAAATGATGAAATTACTTATTTATTTTGCAATATTTATTATTGTATTGTTTTAAATTAGATGTAATAAAAGTTTTCGTTTTGTTCGATCTATAGGCTCCCAGGCGCGATGCGACTCTTCATGGAAATTGTTCTACTAGAATCATATACAACAAGCTTCAAAACAAATTAAAAATAAATAACCTGAATCATTTCAAATTAAAAAGAAAATTGGTAAATTTCCTCTTAAATCTTAACTATTTCGACACAGAGGAACTCATTTATCCTACGAATTAACGCCAATATCCAAAAATTTTCACTTACATGACAGAATTTTGTTTACTAGTATACCACACTCACACACAGACACCAACGGACGTAAACCCCACAGCAACACACTCACACAAACACTCCTCACAAATAACCACTAAACCCACTCAATAAAACAACGTCACGTCAACATCAATGCATCACATCACATTAACATAAGAATTATCACCCATAATATTATACGTCATAAATAATTTTGTAAAACGTTTCAATCTCACTAAAGTTCACTGTCCTTCAAGATACAGGATTTTCCTAGTTTGAAGGGCAGGGGTCTTACTCATCTATAATAGCCATACCCATCCCTTATTGAAACAGCACTGATGTTACCTAGGCTAAGTTTTTTGGTAAATAAATGATTACTTACTTACTTACTTTACTTACTTACTTATTATTAATTCATTTTAATTTTATCGATTATGATAAAATGTTTTGCACCACTGTCCTGTAGTTTTGACAGTGACATTTCTTGACATTACTTTGTTTACATAAATTATCTGAATTAGAGACTTTAGGTACAGAATCGCAGCGCGCATGTGCTCTTCGAATTCACAGGCGTCACCCAGATCAGAACAGAAACCCTCGGGGAACCCAGATCCTATGCCGATGTTCTGAACAGACCAGGAGACGTGATTAACTTCTGGAAGGAGGTGGGCTGGTTGGAATAACCACCGACGGCCGCCATGGCCCATGCACAAAGGTCCATCTTAAGGACTAAGTGCGGAAACCAAACCCTCTAACATAGAACATAGATCGCGACGCGCAAAATCATTTCGTGTTTTGAATGGTTTCGAGCCACGAAAACTGTATGTCTACCTACTTTTATAGTCCCACAGACTTAATTTGATGGCGCGGTTGGCGCAGTGGTTAAGCGATTGACTGCTGCGCTGCGTGTCGCGGGTTCGATTCCCGCACGGAACCAATATTTGTATGACCTACAATAAGTTGTTCCGGGTCTGGCTGTTTGTGTATGTGAGTTTAAATGTTTGTAAACGCACCCACGATACAGGAGACATTCCTAGTGTGGGGCAACGTTTAAAAAAATATAAAAATATTCAATTATTTTTATCTTCCTATCAACTAGATTAGAAACTGTCCATAACGATTTCTTTTTCGTGAAACCTTAATTTTGGACGGGTTATTTCAGAGATACATAGGTTGACACGTGTCGAAAACGATTAAATTAAATTAAAATTGAATAAAATTATATTGAAAAATTATTTATTATTTTAACAAGTTAACCTTAACAACTCGCTGCTTTGCATGAATACCCGCACAATCCAAAATTTTGAAAATACTGGTTTATAACACAGCCAAATGCAAAATAGTTCTTATTTTTAATTAAACGTTGATTAATGCCCTTTCGATTTATACATTCTATATATTCTTCTATTGACCAAATACATGAAAAGTTATGACAGTAAATATTTTGTTTAATTTTCAAATAGCTACCCTGCAAAATGTGTGTTTTTGGATTGTGCGGTTATTCGTGCAAAGCAGCGAACTATTGATTGGAGCCTTCTTTTAAGCAGATAAGCCTGTGTTAGGAGACTCCGCTCTTCCATAACTTAAATAAGTATCATTTACTTGTTTTATGAAAATGTAGGTAGGTACTAAATAACAATATAAAAGCTGGCCAAGTGCATGTCGGACCACGCAAAATGAAGGGTTCCGTTAGGTGGGATGAAGTTTTCCCATGAACAAAGTTAACATTGTAGTTGAAAAACATGTTTTTCAACTGCAAATGTAAGTTGCTCGACTATTACTTGGTAACTTGTAAAGCCAACTGCAAATGTAAATTTGTACGCACAATATCGAGAGATTTACCATGTTATTTTAAGACCATATTATACTTCTTATAGATGTTCCTGTAAATATAAGTATAGAACTATTTTTTCTGTATTTTTTTTTTTTAATTTTAGGCTCAGTAGTTTCGGAGATAAGGGTAGGATATTTTCGCTTATAACCTTAAAAAAAATATTTTAAATAAAAAAAAAAAAATTAAGACCCTCACAGTAAGCCCTTTCATTTTCCTTTTGAGGTACGGAATCTTAAAAATCTAAAAAATAAAAGAGGATTAGGTACTGTACTTCATTTTACACGTGCAGCCTGTGGGCTAGGTGTACGCAAAGATCGTACAGTACTCTCCGCGTTCAGTATAATAACGCATTTAGGATGCTGGTGGGGCTGCCCCGCTTCTGTAGTGCATCGGGGATGTTCGCAGATGCGCATGTGGATTGTTTTTACGCAACAATGCGTAAAAGGTGCGCTTCTCTGGTGCGCAGGGTGTGGGGCAGCACCAACAGTATCTTAGGCATGATTGCTATTCGCCTGGACTGTGTTTATGTGGGTCGCCTCTGTGCAATTACGGCTTATTCCACAAATCCCCCCTGAAAATCCCCCTTAGGAGGAAAAGTGGAATCTATAAAAAAAAAGTCTAGAATTCACCCCTGATAATCCCGATTAGGGGGAAAACTAGAAAAAAAAAAAAAAACTTAGTCCAAGACCCCCCTGAAAGTGATTTTTTTTACATAAGGGTTCAGTTTTCCCCACTGAGGGGGATTCTCTCAGGGGGTTTGTGGTGTAAGCCGGATTATCAGGGGTGAATTCTAGACTGTTTTTATAGATTCCACTTTTCCTCCTAAGGGGGATTTTCAGGGGGGATTTGTGGAATAAGCCGCAATTACTCATGGGTTGTCGCAGCAGTGATCCACCGTTATATATTGTATTTTTTGTTTGTTTTATCAGTGCTTATAGTCATAAGTTTTACTAACAGCTTTTGAGTTATAGATACTCGAATAAAGAGAAATTCTATTCTATTCTAAAGCTAAATATGCAGCACGCAAGCAGGCATGCGAGTGTGTTAGAGTGAGGGTGTGCGAATGAAACACGAATGAAAATTAGATTGTATGCGTGAGTTTAAGGATGGTGCATGCAGGCATTAATTAGGTGTAGATTTATATTTTATTCTAGCAGCGCCTCCGTGTCGTCATAGGTTTTATCCAATTAGTAAAAAAAAAAACATTTTGTTTCTTATTATAAACGTAAATCTCTTTGTATAGCTGAGCGGTAGCTGTGTTGTACAGCGATTAGTTGTATCATCATCATCATTTCAGCCGAAAGACGTCCACTGCTGGACATAGGCCTCCCCCAAGCACCGCCACCTCGACCGGATTTGTGCTTCCCACATCCAGCGGATTCCTGCGGTCCACCTTGTGGGAGGCCTTCCAACGCTACGTCTTCCGGTACGCGGTCGTTACTCCAGAACCTTTCGGCCCCAACGGCCATCAGTTCTGCTCGCAATGTGCCCTGCCCATTGCCACTTAAGTTTGGAAATTCTTTGATTAGTTTTATGATTGGCACTAAATTCGCTAAAGGAGGTTCTACCAGTTCGCGGAACAAATGGTTATTAAATCTGACTGAACAAGTTTTAACCTCTGTTCAGCCACACGGCAAAAATCATCAACAAAGTTAAATCAATCTGTCGGCTTAACAAAAGTAAATTAACCCTCAATTGGCGGGGCGCGTTGTGGTTCAATTTAAATGACAATAATATAACGGTTTCATTTATTACGGCTGGCGCGCCTCTCGGGTCCCAGTAAATTGGTACGTGTGAAAAATTTTGCCTGTATAAAATAAAAAACAATGCGGTATAATAACATGGACTCAGTAATTAAATACTGTGAGAAAATAGCTAGGTTTAAAAATGTTTTTTTCACTTCTCACGCTCTAAAAGTTTGTCTTTATGTTGAGCGTAGGCGACATAAAGTCACTTTTTATGCTCTAGTGCATAAAGTATATTTTTTCTAATACTAAGATAATGCAAGCTCAACAGCCACACGCACAATAAAACGTCACAGATTAAAGTCGTTATTTCATTTGCTTCAATTTATATCACTTCCGTGTTTTCTATCGTTAATTAAATAAAATTGTTGTTTTTATTATTTAATAATGCAAAGAAACGTTTTTATTTATTTATTTAAACTTCATGTACAATAGTGGTACATAGGCGGACTTAATGCCACAAGGCATTCTGTACCAGTCAACGTTTTTATGATTTAGCATTATGAAGTAAACAAGTCAAAAGACACATGTTGAAAATTACAAAATACTGTTATATATACTTTATGCCTGTTTCATTTTCTAGCAATCGAAGTGAAAAGCAGAGTGTATAACTCGGGCATAAACTAGCCATTTTATCCCTCGACTTAACTATCCACCCTCGCCCGCGGCTCGAGTAAATATTATAAGTCTTGGGGTAAAAAGGCTTCTTATATGCACAAGCTGTACAATCTACAAATTTTTATGTTGGCAATCATGCAGGTGAGGCAGGTGACATCATAACATCACGCCTCATTTCCTCGAAAGGGAGGACAGAGGTGCAGCTAAGGAAGCCCGCGAAATTCAAATATTCTTACGTTTTTTTGCAATTTGCAGATAAACGTAAGAATATTTGAATTTCGCGGGCTTCCTTAGCGCTTCCCCCTTAAGGTACAAAATCTTCAAAAATAGCTTCGTTCAATTTGCCCTCGTCCCTGTTATTTCTACCAGCCATTTGAGGGTTAGTCTAAGAGTTTGGCATTGTGTTTACACAAACATCTTGGATACCTACGACTGTCCTTTTTAGGGTTTCGTAGTCAACAAGAAACCCTTATAGTTTCGCCATGTCTGTATGTCTGTCCGCGGCTTAGCTCAGGAACCCTTAGTACTAGAAAGCTTTAATTTGGCATGAGTAGGTATACATATTAATCACGCTGTAAAATAACAGCGGTATTTTTTTTCTCCTACAAGTAAATTGAGAGATGATTTTTTTTTCTCATCCATCCCATAGTGTGGAGTATCGTTGGATAGGCCGTTCAAAAATATTGCGGGTTTGCGGAAGCCTTTTTTCGATTCAGGGATCCGATTGCGTAATATTAGGCTTTAAAGTGCAAATTTTTGTTATAGTAAAGTCTCGCCCCGCCCCTCCCCTGCCAGCTAAATTATTGTTTTTGGATAAGTGAAAAAATTCACAGCAGTAGTATATTATATGGAAGTTAAAATGAAAACTATCACAACTAAGTAAACTTTACAAGTTACCGAGTAATAGTCAACCAAATTACAGTTTGTTCATGGGATATATTAATCCCAACTACGGAACCCTTCATTCTGCGCGATCCGACTCGCACACGGCCGGTTTTTTGTATGAAGTAGCAAGTGTACATAAACCCAAATCAATTCTTATCATAATTTTATTTTTGGAATATTTATAAAGTGGATTATTCATAAAAATGCGAAAGAAGATTTTTTTCATAAACAAAAGTATAAATTCAGCATTAGATTTGTTAATCGAAATCTAACGCTGAATACAAATCGAAATAAAATTATAAATCAGCGATTCAAAATGACGCTGTGAATCAGCACACTCTTTTAAAACAAAATATTGTTACAAAATATGGAGTTTCTTGTCCGTTCTTCTCCATAGGAACCTACTACGCTTTGGAATGGGCAACTAGCTTCATCTTTCTGACTGACCGACCCCTTGAAAATTCAAAAGTGCCTGTATTTGGTTTATTTGAAATAAATGCTTTGAGTTGAGTTTGAGTTTGAGCTGATTCTGATCAAAAACGATTTTGATTATTTTGTCGGTTAGGGTTAAACAATAATTTTACTTGTCGGAAACCGGTGGGTCTCTCTCGTTAACATAAGCTATATTTTAACTACTGTGGGCGTACTGTGGGTAGTGTTGATTACTGCACAATAGAAAAACCAAATTAAAATCAAAAGTCATTACTCAACTTAGGCTGAAAATCAGTACTTCAAAATTACATAAGACAGTCCCCCAAAAAGCCCACCCTTCACCACTTCCTAGTGCTTTAGATGGGAAGAAGAAGTGGCACAACAAACTCCCCAGCAGCCCAGCTGTCTGTTCAGTTAGAAGAACTTGATTCTATACAGTAGTGGGTATGCAAAATAATTAATGTAGCGACACAATTATACACAACGCGCGGCAGTTTCTAAAAGTGTTCACTGCTTGACCACCACTGCCCAACTTCACTTGTCGAGTGTGCGGCGGACACTTGCCGAGTGAAGTTGGGCAGTGGTGGACTTGACACCGGTCTAGGGTTATGTTGTAGACTCTGTCATGCGCCGCTAGGCAGCGCGCTGGCGCCGCGATTATTCAAGAATCGATGGCGCGAACCCCACCAACTCCATTGAACACCACCAGGTGGCTCAAGCGTATCGGATACAACCCGATTGTGATATACTTATTAAATCCCATGCAGTCCATCCTTTGTTCGCCAATCAATCAAAATAACAACTGGGAATTTTCTGAAAGGTACTACCCTACCTAACCTAACCTACACTTTTTTTGAACAGAAGAATGAAATGTAAAACGCTTACAACCATAGATTTGCAACCTAACTCAATGTCCAAAGTATAAGAAATTGCATTACAAACATCTTACGATTGCCGCCGGGTAGCTCAAATATTTAAAGACAAGATTTTCTCTGTCAACCATTTTACAATAGGTTCCACCGAGCAAAGAATGAGGCTAATTTTATTTTCATAACTGCTTTACGGGCCCGATGTCTCATAATAGTAGATATTTTATATTACCTACGATTTTTTTTAATAAAAAATGTATGTATTATTTATCTAAACTTCTCGCTCACAATAAGGTACAAAGGTGATTTTAGTATTGTCATACTAATTTATATCCACATCTGTTCATCCCTTTCTCACTATCGCTTTCTCTGGTACAGCCATTCGTCATACACGCGCTCTGTACAATTATATTAAAAACTGTGGAATTAATCACCCAATATTTGTGAAGTGTGTTATAATAAAGTAATAATAAACAGTTTGTGTTAGTGCATGTTTGTTTATATCAAGCAACCTGCTGACATCAAAAATCTTCAACAGGGTCATCAGTCCGTCAGTCCATCAGTCCGTCAGTCCGTCGGTCCATCTGTCCATCAGTCCATCAGTCCGTCAGTCCATCTGTCCGTCAGTCCATCTGTCCGTCAGTCAGTCCATCAGTCCATCAGTCCATCAGTCCGTCTGTCCGTCTGTCTGTATGTCCGTCTGTCCGTCAGTCCGTCAGTCCATCAGTCCATCAGTCCGTCTGTCCGTCAGTCCATCAGTCGATCAGTCCGTCTGTCCGTCAGTCCGTCAGTCCGTCAGACCGTACTAGAAACTTAGTACTAGAAAGCTGTAATTTGATATGGGTATACATATTAAAACCCCGACAAAGTGGTAAAATGAAGTCTCTGATATTACATATCTAACAAATATTAGCAAATTTCTGCTCTGAAACTCATAGAGTAACATTTTTTCGAGTAAAGTATAGAATAATTAAATAACAACAAAAGAAGAGCTTGAAATCAAAATATATTGAGGTAAAATTAAGCAATTTTACTTCCAATTTTAAATTCTCGTAAATTCCCCGTCGTAAAGAATATTGCAGAATATTCTCGATCGGAGAATATTCTCCGAGAGAGAATATTCCCACCCATCACTACTAGTATCGCTTGTTGTCCGACTGTGTCGGGTCGGGGTCCATACCGGCCTTATATAGTCCTTAGAAAGTTCCAGAACCTTCTACTATAGAAACATCTAGAATATTCGATTACATACCGGCCCCGACTGACCATATGTCGGAAGTTCTAGAAAGTTCTAGCATCGAATTTTCTGGGAGAATCTCGAGTCTACTAGTTCTGCTACTCGATACCAGATGGCGCTAGTGGTTCTATACCAGCCATTAATTGTGGCGCACAACAATAATTCAAGATTAGTATGCCACGAAAACAAAGCTAAACATTCCTGGCAAAGGAATGTGAGTAATTATATGTCCACTCTTTAATTTACCATTCATGTAATTAGCAACACGCATAATTAATCAATGTAGGTAGGTACCTACCCTAATTTCATTCTCAAACATATTTTTAAGGACGCAATTTTTTCGGCTTTCGACAAAAAAAAAAAAAACACTTATCTCCGAAGTTTTCACAGATAAAAATCGAAATTATTCTGTGATAGAAATTTATATATCTCCGAAGTTTGCACAGATAAAAATCGAAATTATTCTGTGATAGAAATTTATATAAAAATTACAGAAAAAATAAAACGAGTTCTCTAAATAACACACTTTCTCAGAAATCATCAACAAGACGTACATTAGTTCCACTTTCGGTCAAGAGACGGCGCTGACTTAAAACTGCAATTCTCTACACCGCAGTGTTAAAATTCTCTGACAAATTGGGGGAATTTAAAATGGGGAATGTCTGTAAAAGTCTGTAGGTCTATTATCGAAACCATTGCGCCCTATTTAGCTTTCATATTTAACACCAGTATAGACCAAGGAGTCTTTCCAGATCTCATGAAACACAGTAAAGTAGTTCCATTGTTCAAATCCGGTGATAGTAAGGAACCTAACAACTATAGGCCTGTGTCAATTCTTCCAGTTCTCAGTAAGGTGTTTGAAAAGTTGATACTCAATCAAATGTTACGTCACTTTAATAAAAACTCCATCTTTCATGAACAACAGTATGGTTTCACCAAGGGGCGTTGTACAACTGACGCCGGTGTCACCCTAATAAAGAACATTTTTAACGCTTGGGAAGAAGCACAAGATGCCATTGGAATCTTTTGCGACCTCTCTAAGGCGTTCGATTGCGTCGACCATGAGACACTTCTGCTGAAACTGGAGCACTACGGAATTAAGAATACCGCTCTTGATTTACTTAGATCATACCTGACGGATAGGAAGGTTAAAGTTCAGGTAAACGGCGTAAACTCATTAGGGTCTGAAATGAAAATGGGCGTTCCTCAAGGTTCGATATTGGGTCCATTCCTCTTTTTAGTTTACATTAACGATTTACCCCAATTACTTCAAAATCAACCGCAGATGGTGTTATTTGCAGATGACACATCATTGATTTTTAAAATAGATCGACGGTCACAAAAACTTGACGACGTGAATAACTCTATTCTTCAGGTCCAAAATTGGTTTACTGTAAATAATTTGGTACTAAATAATAAAAAAACCAAATGCATTCGATTTAAGTTACCTAATGTTAGAAGTAGCGAATGTGACATCATATTGAACGGAGAAAAACTGGAATTTATTAATCAAACGGTTTTCCTAGGAATCACGCTAGATGAGAAATTACAATGGGGACCTCATATAACATCTCTTGCGGGGCGGCTAAGCTCGGCCGCGTATGCTGTTCGAAAGATAAGACAGTTAACAGATATAGAAACCGCGCGTTTAGTTTATTTTAGCTACTTCCATAGCATTATGTCGTATGGCATTTTACTGTGGGGTCGGGCTGCCGACATTGAATCCATTTTTATTTTACAAAAGAGGGCTGTCAGAGCCATTTATAATCTACATCGCCGCGAATCTCTTAGAGAACTATTTAAAACGATTAATATAATGACGGTACCTTGCCAATTCATTTATGAAAATATTATGCATGTAAGAAAAAATCTACATATTTTTAATAAAATCAGTGATAGGCATAATTTTAATACTAGAAATAAAGATAAAATAGATCAACCATTTTTCAGATTATCTAAGGTACATACATCTTTTATGGGGTACTGTGTTAAATGTTACAATAAAATACCTTCTGATATATTACAATTAAATGAAAGAAAATTTAAAACTCATATTAAAAGTACACTTTGTAAACAAGCATATTACAAATTAGAGGATTATATCCAAGATAAGAATGCTTGGAAACATGCTGGTCCTGCTCCATAGGACAATTTAGAGTCTAGACAAAATCAAACTGGTTGCTAATTTAACTGTCATAATTTTTATGATATTAATTTTATTTTCTGTGATTAATATTTTAACTCACACACTGACTTATTATATGTTGTTTTTATTTTTATTTTTTTGGGAAATCATATACAATGTTTGTAAATATGTGAGCACCATGTACCTATCGCATTTATTAATTTTACTGTTATTACTTCACTTTTCATTCTTTTTACCAATTGTGGTAAGTAATTTTGATGATTTTTTTTATATTTTTAATTTTTTTATTCTAGGTACATAGTCTTCACCTATAAATATTAATTAATGTATACAAACTATTGTTAACATTTTAAAAGAGTAAGTATGGAGTTTCTTGCCCATTCTTCTCCATACATAACTACATTTTGGAAGGCGCAACTAGAATCAATTAACTATTCATGTAATTTTTGACGTTCAAAAGTGCATCTTCGTGCCTATTTGAAATAAATTATTTGACTTTGACTTTGAAATATAGGCCTCACTAATGAAAATTTAAAAACATTTCACGGTTCACAACCTAAATGTCCTCCTTGCTACTCGCGGGTTGCTTTGGATGAAGCACAGTTGTAGTTTTTCTGGGCACAGAACTATTTAAGTACTTCGAATAAAGCTATATATGATGGTACGGAACCCTCGGTGCGCGAGTCCGACTCGCTCTTGACCGGTTTATTTTTTATTTTTTTTACTGTAATTATAGTTTGAGGAATTTATTAAATAACTTCTCCCGCTCTAGGCGGAGCGGGAGGGCGGCGGGAGGTGTCAGACTTTTACTGATTAAAACCCACCCGTGTTACTTCAGTTGCCTTTGTGCCCTTTCGGATAAACCCGTAATCCTGGCAGGCATCGGTCCTAGCGGACCCCGTCAGTTCATGGTGACATCTCTTTGAGGCGCGCGGGGAACACAACGCGCCGTCGACCCGGGCCTGGTCCTTACCGGACGGCGAGCTGCCCATTGCTTGCCATCCGCAATTCTGCATTGGTGGCCGAGAATTCCCAATTGATTACCGCCGCCTAGGGCGTCTCCTACGGCAACTAGGGGCATGAGGGCGCACATACTACTACAACTACTACATATACTTGACTTCCCGTGTGTTTACAATTAAAATGTACTGTTATATTACATATATTAGTGATAGCTGTTCGTCAGGAATAATCTCTAAGAATGATAATGAGAAACATTTAATGTATCAGTGTTGTGCCATCAGTATATGCAGGAACACAGGCCTTCAAAAATTAACTAGAAAAGAGCTGGTGGACCTCGACACCGATCTGCAGACAGTCCAGGGAGGCTATGCCATTCATAGATGGTAGATTAACCAGGCGGTTATTACTCCTGGACAGCTTGAGATAACTTCGAAATCACCAAGTTCAACCAACATGGATTTAAATAGTTTACCGTCTGGCTTGTTGTTTGATGAAGAATACAATGAAATGAGAATTATCGCAAAAGAAGCATTAGATTCATTATCCGTTATATGTAACTTTACCCACCGTTATGCTCCTTTTGATGTGCTTGAATTCCGCAAGAAAATTAAGCAAATGATCAGCGAAGATGATTTAAAATTTCTGGTTATAGTGCACAGAACACTATACTCCTTAGCGTTATAGTGTTTATAAGTGACAAGATGAGAAATAGTAGAACGTGTCAGGTCAAACTTCAAAATCTGACAAGAAAATTTGACATAAAACAGAGAGCAGATGGAAACAGACAAGTGATAACTCTTTTCAGAATTGCACAATCATTTCCAGACCTGGTTGCTGTCTTGCTCGATAAAGATCCCAATAGTGCCGGACCGTTCACTGTGTTACAGATGAGATTACACTCGGAGTATCCGGAATTCCCGGCACTTGCTATACAACCTTTGCTGGCATGCCTTCTCCCTAGGGCTCACTCAGAGAGTTTGAAAATCTTGAACGCTTTCTTCTTCTCTAATATGATACTCTCTGAAATGTTTAACAAAAAGTCAGAGTTATGGAGCAATAAAACAAAACTGCAAAGAGCGGCCAAGATAAAAACAAAGCAAAGGAAGCACTTCAACTCCGTCGTATTTAACGAAGACTTGAGGAAAGAGTGGTGCACCCGTCTGAAGATCATGGAGGACAACGAGTATTCAACAATATGGATAGAATCTGCAAAAAAATCAAAGGCAAGGCTTATAGAAATCTATGGGATTTCTTTTTGATTCCTAGTTGTCTTTAACAGGGGGAAAGTCGATATGCCACGTAATGTGGAATGACATGCTTAACCATAATAACAATGTATTACTTTAATATTTGATTGTGTTTATTTATGATAGTATAGTATAGCACTAGTCCCCTATATTAGTGCAAGTTGTTTTTGTAAAGAATAATCAATAACAATAAATTCATGTACGAGTAATAATATATTTAAATTAATCCTAGCAAATTATTCAAAACTAAAATAATGGGCCAAGTACAAGTCGGAATAGCGCTCTAAGAGCTCCGTTAGCACTTTGCAGGTCTTGAACTATGTTTTGACTTGATTGCTTCAAATAGGTTTTGTGATAACTCCAATCAAGATCCCGTTTCAAATCTCAATCAAAATAAAGTAGTATTTGTGATCATTGTGCTTGATAGGCTCAGATGCAAACAACTTACTTAGTCAATCTAAACAAAATCTTGATTGCGGCAACTAGTTTTTATCTTCAGTATGCCTGTTACATTAAAGCCTAATTGCCATCGGTTTCATAACAAGAGCGCAAAATTTCAGCCAATTACATTGATTGCTAATCTGATCTATCAAATTATGCTGACAGACTAATGATTTTATGCTAATTATTGGAATAGAATTTCGATATTTACGCCAGTCTGAATGGATGACTATTATAAGGATCGTCATATTAAATTCGCTGGCGATTAATTAATCGAACTCGACGTGTAATAAGCACGCTCTTCGGTATTCACTACCACCGCGCGACCTGACGTGATAATATGAGTTTTTGGTAACATAACATAATATCACGCCTGTTTTTCCTGATAGGTTCAGCAGAGGTTTACCTAATATGCTTGGCATAGGACTCACCGCCACAGAGAGCCCCCTTTGCAGGGGCTGCCTTGACGCCGAGGAATCAACCACCCACGTCATCCTGGAATGCGAGGCCGTGACCCCATAACGTGAAGAAATCCTCGGAACAGTGCCGTCGCTCCGTGAAGCCTGTGAAGCTCCCAGGAAGCTTCTGTGCTTTTGGGCGGAGCTAGGCTGGCTCTGTTAGCCAGAATCCCCACGCACAACGGACCAAATGGGAGTCTAAGTGCGGAAAAGGGAGCCCCATCATCATCATCATCATCATAATACAGTACACCTACCACACCTAATAGGAGTTGAACCTATTGCTATCAACTGGGCATAAATCTAGACTCCAGGCTGCTACTGAAAAACGGTGGAAAAGCTCTTTACCCGGCCTGAGAATCGAAACCAAGTCGGGAAAAATGAGCAGGTAAATTAGTTTGTTAATTAAGGGGACTTCTTTTCGATGTATGAACGTCACTGGATATCTGCCGAGTGTGATAATAGTATCACATGAGTGTTTTAATACCTAATTATTACAGTTGCATACAAGACTTTATCTACACCCATGACATGAATCCTCTATAAAAGGTTCTGAAACGGTTTTTGCAACACTAATATCGAACAAAAATGGCGGGATACGATGCTATGGTATAGTATAGTGAAACGCGCGTGCGTGACAATGTTCTTTTTTTGAAATTCATAAAGATACCACGAATTGAGTAGTGAGAATGGAAGGGAGGCAAAGGAGTTTCATTATAACAGTACAACATTATAACTCCCGTTTGGATGCTATTATGGTTACTATGACACTGGGTGTTTTAATGTTGGCAATAAGCTAACTGTTTCAGAAACTTTTATAGATGATTTATAGCATGGGCGTAGATAAAAGTATGAAAAGTTTTCATTCCCGGTAAAAAAGACGTGTTACTACTTACTTCTGCTACAACAAAGACCTCGTGCCTTTACTGAAGAACCACTAAAATTGCATTTTGACACCATGAAACGCCATGTGAAGTACTGGTGCTACTTCACTATACACCTTGGCATTTTAGTCGTCTTACAAAGACAGCCATGTATCCAATGACTACTAATCATTCATGAAAAAAAAAAATTCTTTGAACATTTTAACTTTTTTTTAATTTTTTTTTTATTAATTATGATGCATGATATAGTTTAAAACACCCTGTCACAAGTGCAGTCCAAGCCTTGTGTTACAAGGGCGCCTCGGAATGGAGCGGCGACATCTTTATCAGAGTTCATTCACCCTAACGCAAAAATGTGTTTCTTACTATTGCAACTTAAACTTAATCTAAATCCATTCTGCGGCGCCCTTGTATCACAAGCCTCGGACTGCACTCGTAACAGGGTGTTTTAAACTATGTCATGCATCATAATTAATGAAAATAAATAAAAATAAAAAAAAACCTAATGTTCAAACAAAAATTATTTTTTATATGATGAATGATCAGTAATCATTAGATGCATGAAGTGCGCTGTCTTTGTAAGACGACTAAAATGCCACGGTGTATATTCTTAACTTCAGTTAGCGGTAGCCGATAGAATTTAAGCTGTTTCTTGACTATCACAACTTTCTTACGTTGTTCTTATCTTGGTTCTCGCCTGTACTTAAATTAACAAGTTTTAATTTCTTGTAAAGGAAAGTTTGTGAACTGGTTTGATTGGAAACTCTTAGCAGACACGGGTGAAAGACACGTAGTGCACTGGGAAAGGGGTAAAATATTGGATAAAGGAAGCCTTAAATCTCGTAACTTATTAGTTCTGGTTTTCGAGTTATAAAGACTATTCTAAATTCCGTTACATACTCGTAGCTATAACTTCATTTATAGTAAAAACAAACAGACGTGAATATTGATTTTGAAAAGTCAGTCATATGTTTAGACCAAACGAACATAGAACCAGAACAAGATCAAGAGCTTTTACTTATACAGGGATATTGGCAAGTATGGAGTTTCTTGCCCATTCTTCTCCATACATAACTACATTTTGGAAGGCGCAACTAGAATCAATTAACTATTCATGTAATTTTTGACGTTCAAAAGTGCATCTTCGTGCCTATTTGAAATAAATTATTTGACTTTGACTTTGACTTTGCAAAACATTTTGTATGAAAGTCTGATGAACTAAAATCTGATGAATTAATACAAGTCATAGAACAAAAGTTGTTGTTTATGACGTTAGTAATAAAGTCCTGAGAAGTTGTTAGTGTTTTACCGATAACCCTGTATACAGGTTGAAATTGAAAACATGCGATAAACCGAAATGGGAGATTGTACTTATCATTATGAACAACTTTTACTATGTGACCAAAGCTGCCATCGCGAAAAAAATATCAGCTGTTCCCTACATTTTGACGAGTTATGCGAACATAAATGTAGGGTTTTTTCGCGATTACAGCTTTGGTCCCTTAATAAAATATGTTCATAATGATGAGTACAATCTCCCATTTCGGTTTGTCGCATGTTTTAAATTTCAACCTGTATTTGAGTATTTTTTTTTTTTTTGTATAATTATGTCTACTAATGACACTAGTTTTTAAGACCATGTTACTAACACTATGGGCGTAGCCTGAAATAAATGCTATTATTATTATTATTTAAGTATGGATAGAACAACGAATGAATACTGTAGTCCTGTTCATACAAGCGTAATTTGGCAGTGTGGATAGAATGTGACTCTTTCGGTCTAGTTCGAAGATTCACTTAACTGAATTCGGAATAAATCCGACACAACTAGTTTTATTTTTTTTGTCAGGACTTTTCAAATTTCGAAATGGTAGCCATTTCAAAATTTAAAAAGTCCTGACAAAAAGTCAAAAAGCCGGACATTTTCAAAACTCGGCACATTTTACTTTGACCTTTCTTTTTAAATATTATTCAATGAATTGGTATTATTTCACAAGTCAAAAAAAAAAACCCCTCATTCGAAAAAGCCGGACAAATTCCGGACGGGGTCAAAAAGCCGGACATGTCCTGACAAATTTCGAACGGATGGTAACCTTAGACACAACTCAAAATTAGCGAAGCCATAACAACAAGTACATTCCCAACCCTAACACTTCACACTCGCATAAAATATTCCAGTGCCATTATTCCCACAAAAGCAATACACGTCCAACGTCCACAGAGTATTTAAAAGCCAGACTAGGCAGCCAATTTATAAGTACGGTGGCCAACACATTAAGTTACCACAAACTGTCAAATTTTCTCGTTCGATTTTGAACTTAATCACTATATTTTAAAGTTTAAATCGTTTAGAGAAAGGACGATGGGCAAGCTACTATGAACCGCGTCCTAATTTTTTTTTTTTTTTTTTGATCCATCATACATCATTATTGTGTTATATTTTTCGTTACGGGCTACAAAATAACAAACCGTTTGTTTCAAGTCTTAAATATATGGGGTTTCCTGAAAAAATACTCGTTCAGTTTCATTTATATAACAAAAATATACATGTTTATAATGTAATGTTTTTTTTTTTGTCACGTTTATAATATATACATATGTTCATGTTTATAATCCGGTTGTAGGTATACCATCTCTACCCACACCTACGGGATATACAACCGTGAATACGTTATTTCATGGACAATAAAATACAATATGAAGTAGCTTAAGTAAAAACCAATTCGATATATGCTTATTTTTTTGGAATAATCAAACTTGTTTTGTACCACAGTAGTACCACTACATTTCCTTCTTTTCGGCTTAAACCCCATACTTTTGACGGTTGTCGCCATGGTAAAAAACTATCAGTAAGCCAAGACCTTTTAAATGAGATATGTCTCAAGTCTGTTTGTTAAGTTTCAATTTTTGGGACGCCAGCGCCCATCGTCCTTTGACAGATTCGTGTAGCATGATGTGCTGGCCACTGTACCTCCTTACTTAAACATGTGAGGGGTTCGTGGCTAATAAGTAGCCCCACGGGACGTCGTTTCGTGGATGGGTGATCCTCTATTACAAATCGAGACGCCTCCGTGCCTGGGAAAGCACGTTAAGCCGCTGGTCCCGGCTGCCATTCGTAAATATTTGACAGTCGTAAGCTCAAAAGTCTGACAACCATTCTTACCAAGGGGTATCGTGTTATCCAGTAACTGGGTATTGGGGGTCAGATAGGGTGTCGCTCCATTTAAAATACTGGTATTCCGCTGCATCTGGTTAAATTGGAAGCCGACCCCAACATGGTTGCTGGATATTGTTTACGCAAAGGTTTCATAAAGTTGTCGGGCACACTTATACTGGCGACTGCAACGGGTGAATGACTTAAAAAATAAAAACCGGCATAGTGCGTGTCGGACCACGCACAATGAAGGGTTCCGTAGTTGGAATGAATTTATCCCAAGAACAAACTTAACATTGTAGTTGAGAAACATGCTCTCCTATACAGATTGTATGGGGGAAGATGTTTTTCAACTGCAAATTTAAGTTGGTCAACTATTACTCGTAAACTTGAAAAGCCTACTTAGCTGTGATAGTTTTCCTTTTGCGTTATATATACTACTACCGTGAATTTTTTCACCTATGCAAAACCAACCGATTAGCTGGCAGGGGGACACACACTTGACTTTAACAAAAATTAGCATTTTAAAGCCTAATATTTCAGAAACGGATCCCTTAATCGAAAAATTATTTTCACAAACCCGCAATATTTTTGAAAGAGCCATCCAACAATACCCCACACCAAAGGGTAGGCCAAAAAAAAAAACATCCCCTATTTACATGTACAGGAGGTACCCTAAATAACAATTTTTTTCATGATTTTATTTTACCACTTTGTCGGCGTGATTAATATTTATAACCATGCCAAATTGTAGCTTTCTAGTACTAAGAGTCTCTGAGCTAATCTGGAACGGACAGACGGACGGACGGAAACTATAAGGGTTGACTACGGACCCTAAAAACGGAGGTTAAGTTCCTTTTTTTCATCAAACTGGGCTAAATACGAATGACCACATATTTTATGTATTTTACTGATTCGATCTTTAGTCAAATACTTTTGTTATTTTTAATTGTAATGAGGACATACCCAATCTGCTTCAAATGTTCTTCGTTTAACCAGAAAACCCGCAAAAATGTCTATCAATACATCGCTCTATAGGCACTGGTCACACTGTAGGCTAGTTGACATTTGTATTCTCAAATCACCACAAAGCTTCAAACAAAGCATGAGTTCCAGGGTAACTTTATTGAAAACAGGTTGAAAAAACGTGCAGTACAGTAGAAATGAGAAAAATAGCGACACTTGGGAAGCAAGCATAATGGGGGAGACCCCTACCATCAGATTTTTCCTTATCTACATGTAGGTACATGTTGTAATAGAAACTTTCCATAACTTTATGTAATATGTTGTAATAGAAACGAAAAAGAAGGAAATTACCTTGCGGTGATTAAAATAATAGATCATTTTTAGGGTTCCGTACCCAAAGGGTAAAACGGGACCCTATTACTAAGACTCCGCTGTCCGTCTGTCTGTCTGTCTGTCCTTCTGTCACCAGGCTGTATCTTATGAACCGTGATAGTTAGACATTTAAAATTTTCACAGATGATGTATTTCTGTTGCCGCTATAACAAAAAATACAAAAAAAAAAACAGAATAAAATAAATATTTAAGTGGGCTCCCATACCACAAACTTGATTTTTTTTTATTAATTCACACGCTTATGTTTAATATTAATGTTTCATACACATAAAACTTGACTTCCATACATATTCGCTCGCGCGTCGTGAGGTGAGCAAATTAATCAATGAGGCAACCACAAAAAAAAAACACTATTCTGAAATAAATTCAACGTGGTTTAGTTACAAGCACCTTACAAGGGTAAATAGTCCACTCGTTGTATCATGCCGTCGTTAGAGAAAAAGTGGCCTAACTCTTGTTTTTAGGTTTCCATAGTCAAAACAAGGAACCCTTATAGTTTCGCAGTGGCGGATTTACCGGCAGGCTGAGTAGGCTGGTGCCTGGGGCGGCAAAAGCCCAATTTTATTTTTGTCTTACAGAAATAAAAAACGTTATTACCTAAAGACAATTTACTGCAGGTCCAAACTGATGAAGAAATTACATATTGGAGAAATTTTCTGAAGATCAGTTGTTGACGTAGTGAAGCGACTGTGTTCAAGCGGCCTCGCTTTCACCTTTGTGCACTATCGTCCTTTTTTCCTCTGAAAGCAAGCATTAAGTTACAATACAGCGTGTTACGGAAAGGGTATATCCATACAAACGGGGTGAAGAGTGTGTCTGGTTCAGAATCTTTGTACAAAATTTCAGCTCAAAAGCACTAACTAGAAAATGCTTAATATTTTTTTTATTTCGATAGTTTATTAAATTTAAATCACAACAAACGTGTTACCGCCGTTTTTTTATGTGTAGTTTATTGACACCGATCAGCTGACTTGGTCTAGTGATGTGTAGAATTCAATTGGAAACATTTGATTTTTAGTTAATTGTTTCTTAACTTTTTATTTATGTAGGTATAGGTATTAAAAAATATTGCCCTGTAGTTTGTTATCACCAAAAGAATCCGTGCCTTTGATATGTATATACCCTTTCCGTAACACGCTGTATACATTGTCAAAAAAAAAAAAAGTTATTAATATGATTGTGCACTAGGATATCGAATAGAAGTCAGTAGGGCGGCAAAATTTGAATAGCCTACTGGCGGCAAATGTGTAAATCCGCCACTGTCCGTTTGTCTGTCTGTCTGTCCGACCCAGCTCAGAGACCCTGAGTAGAAAGCTGCATGAGTATACATATTAATCACGCCGACATAGTAGTAAAATAAAATCTTGAAAAAAAAATTTTTGGGGACCTCCCCTACACGTAAAGTGGGAATGATATTAATTTTTCTCGTCTGTCCCATGGTGTGGGGGTATCGATGGATAGGCCGTTTAAAAATATTACGGGTTTGTGAAAACCATTTTTGTTTGTGAAATAGTGAGTTAAAGAATAATATGAACTTTCTCAAATAAATTGCATCTAGAACAGCAAAACAATGCTGTCACAGATGTATATTAAAAAATCAATTTTTGTTGCAGGTTGAATGAGAAAGGGGTATCACTATGAATGCTGTGACTGCCTTAAATTACACATATGACAATGAAACCCACCTCCTCAATCAAATAGATACTCCAGGCCATGTAGATTTCTCTAATGAGGTAATCAACTTTCAGCATTGAATGTCAAGTGTCGTTGTCCCCCTGCCGGCTAAATGGTTGTATTTCGATACGTGAAAAAATTCACAGAAGTAGTATATATAACGAAGTTAAAAGGAAAGCTATGACAGCTATGTAGGCTTTACATGTTACCGAGTAATAGTCGACCAATTTACATTTGCAGTTAAAAAACATGTTCTTCCATACAGAATGTATAGGAGAACATGTTTTTCAACTACAATGTTAAGTTTGTTCTTGAGATAAATTCATCCCCGCTACGGAACCCTTCATTGTGCGTGGTCCGACACGCACTTGGCCGGTTATTTATTTTATTATTTCTATATTTGTACAGAAATAAGCATCATTTCATGAAAGTAAGACTTAGACCAATTTTGCGATGCTGTCTTTTTATAAAATGCGAAGAAAAGGGTGTCTGTGGAATTATCCCGAGATTTTACATGTAGCGGAAAATTGGGCGGCTCTCATTAGATACGAGCCATTTGTTTCGACTCGCCCTTAACTCCTTGTACTCTACGTAGTACTATTTTATTGTTGATGGATCTACATAATGTACACCTGACTTTTATGAACGTTGTAATTACGTGGTTAAACTATAGAAATAGAGAAAGGAAAAAAAAAATATATATATATGTCGGAGACGAGTCTGTTGTATCCGGTACGCCAGCGTCATCTAGTTGCGTTCGATGGAGTTATTGTAGTTAGCGCCAACTATTCTTGACTAATAGGGACGCTAGCGCTGCCTAGCGGCGCATAACGGAGTCACAGCATAACGTTCGACTGGCAGCAAGTGTCCGCCGCACAGTTGACAAGTGAAGTTCATCGGTGGCGGTCAAGCAGTGAAGACGACAAGGAACTGTTGCGCGTTCGATATAGTTGTGTCGTGTACCAATATTAATTACTTTGCATACCCATTACAGTATAGAATCAAGTTCTTCTAACTGAACAGACAGATGTGCTGCTGGGGAGTTTGTTCCGCTACTTCTTCTTCCCAGCTATAGCACTAGGAAGTGGTTGAAGGGATGGGTGGTTCTCCCATTTTGAGGCATTTTGTGGAGAGGATGGCCAGGTAAGAAACTTGTACCTTGGTCATCTTCTGTACAAAATGCTTCAAACTTTAAATAATAACTATATTACTTACTAACACTATCTATAAGGTATTAATAACATTATGGATCTTTGTTGTATATATAAAGAAATTTTGATTTGATTTGATTTGATAGCGCTTTCGCTGTTTTTCAACTAGAGAGGACGGAGAAGTATCGTAGATAGGTACTTATCAGAGGACATCAAGACAAGCATAATATTGAATTGAATAATATACCGAGAAAAGACTCCGCAAAAATAAATTATGGTGGCGCGTTTGTTGGATCATTTGGTTCCCTAAAAAATGGTTGAGTTGGATGGTGCTGATCCACGCGTCAAGTTCGTGAATGGGCGCCGTCTGTTGAGACTGGTCACCTCATGACTGTCAGGGCTTATTTTTATATTTTGAATCGTTTTTATTATTATCCTTTACATTGTTCTCACATAAAGAAGCAACAAGAAGAATGTACCCAGGATTTTGTAATATCTTGATTTAAAAGAGTGTCCTTGAAGTTTCTTGCCCGTTCTTCTCCATAGATATCTACGTTTTGGAATGGGCAACTAGCTTCAACTTTCTGACACTGACCGACTGTTTGACAGTTAAAAAGTGCCTGTAAATGGTTTAATTAAAATAAATGCTTTAAGTTTGAGTTTAAAGAAAAACTGTGAAACGCCGACAAAAGACGTTATTTGCCATCGATACCTACGCTAAGAATTCTTCTTCTTAGCGTATCGATGGCTAAATAAGGTGGCAAATAAGGGGGCGAGTCTTTTAACCACTGTCAGGGCTTATTTTTATATTTTGAATCGTTTTTAAAGTTTGAAACGCCGACAAAAGACTCGCCCCCTTATTTGCCATCGATACGCTAAGAAGAAGAATTCTTAGCGTAGGTATCGATGGCAAATAAGGTGGCAAATAAAGAAGCGAGTCTTTTTAACGACTGTCAAGGCTTATTTTTATATTTGGAATTGTTTTTATTATTATTATTATATTATTCTTTACATGTAATAACCCAATAACACTTTGCTGGACCAGGGAATCAAACCCATGAATCATCCTCATGCTCAGCAGAAACGATTACGACCACTAGCCACCGAGGCAGTGGAAATAACTAGTAGGTAATTAATCGCATAGCATGTGATTGGATGCCATAGACGCATAACATGCTAATGAATCGCGAAACACCGGTGAACATGCCACAACTTTGTTAATAAGCATTGTTATAGTTTGCAGACAGGGGTAGCACTGATGAACCCATGTCGTAATGTATAAACCTGTTCTGTGAATATTTGCGATCCATTCCATTATAATGCTATAGATATATTTAAGAAACCACATCAAAATGTTTTATTCCCCATAAATCTACATGGGCACTTATGAAACTTCAGAAGCTAGATGCACGGTTCCAATTGATCGTTTCCTATGGAAAAGAGCTGGCAACAAACAATGGTTACTTTTTTTTAAAATAATTGGCTTTTCAAAGTCAAAGTCAAATCATTTATTTCAAATAGGCACGTAAAAGGCACTTTTGAACGTTAATTGATTGACACCGAGGCAGCTGATTGAGCCGTTTTTCATAATTCCTTCTCAGTCACGAGATTTTTTTTTTTTAAGTGTGGCCCTAGTGGAGCCGAGACAGCGCTCTTAAAAGGTCAAACATTAAAAAAAAACCGGCCAAGTGCGTTTCGGACCACGCACAATGTATAGTTCCGTAGTTGGGATGTATTTATCCCAATAACAAACTTATGAATTTTTTTTTTTATTTTTTATTTGGCTCACTAACAATTGAATACACCGATACAAAGTTAAGAAATACATCCAATAGACTTATAGACTAGTGTACCAATTTCTTACAGGTAAGGACATCATGCATAAATTATTTGTTGAACTTAACATTGCATTGCTTAGAAATAAGCAGTACCTTTGTACTGAAATTATAATTATGTCGTATCTCTATGTATTTAACTGTGTGTATATAAATAGGTAATAAAATAAATAAATAAACATTTTAGTTTAAAAACATGTTCTCCCATACATTCTGTATCGGAGAACATTTGTTTTTAACTGTAAATGTAAGTTGGTCGACTATTATTCGGTAACTTGTAAAGCCTACTTAGCTGTGATAGTTTTCCTTTTAATTTCGTTATATATACTACAGCTATGAATTTTTTAACATATCCAACCATTTAGCTTGCAGGTGCATTTTTTAAAAAATTAACACTTTATAACTTAATCCCTAGTAGCATTTTTGTTGGCGTTTGGTTGGGCCACACACCTCTGAAGGTGGCCCAACTAAATGCCAACGGAAAATGCTACTAGGGATATTACGCAAAAGGATTCCGAATCGAATAATCGTTTTCACAAACCCTCAATATTTTTGAACGGTCTATCCAACGATACCTCACACTATGGAATAGACGTGAAAACAAATATCATCCGCACTTTACGTAGGTATAGGGGACAACCTAAAAAAAATATAAAAAAAAAATATTTTACCACTTTGACGCCCTAATTAATATGTTTAGTTTACCCATACCAAATTACAGCTTTCTGGTACTAAGAGTGTTTGAGCTAACCCGCGGACAGACAGACGGACATGGCGAAACTATAAGGGTTTCTTGTTGACTACGGAACCCTAAAAAGGGTATACGTAGTGTATGAAAAGTGATAAATAATTATTTATCTATACATAGCATAGCATAATTTCCTTCTATTCTATTCCCACTGCTGGGAGACAGACGTCCTCTCTGTGAGAGGCATTGGGTCATAATCCACCACGCAGGCCCAGTCGCGAACTTATAAAGAAAATGCCATTAGCAATGAGCCTTTAAGGGCGAATTTCACCAATGAAACTGAACGCGATCAGCACATAAACCATGTTTTAGAGCTGTAGTGTCATTATTTTCTTTAGAATATTGAAACTGACAGTACTTGAACTAGGTTTAGATGTGCTGATCGCGTTCAGATTCAGTGTTGAAATTCGCACTTAGGCGTCGTTCACAATGTCTCGAGCGACGTGACGGAAGAACGTGGCTAAATCTACGTTCAATGTATAGTATAGTGACAATTAAAGTGACTTCTGCTTGATAATTGACAGCCAAAAACTTATGACATGAGTTGTTTGTTAAAAGTTGAGATCCACTGAAGACTCTTTCGGGTCAAAGTTTGTGTCCATTCTTAACTATATTCTTTTGAAAAGTAAGCAAAAACGTAATAAAGGCGTCATTCCACTGCTGCGTTGGATTTTTCACGGAGAGGTTATACTGACTTTGTAACTTCTTCTTGTACGCGCGGTCTTTTGGTTTTGTTTTGTTTTCTGTTTTCAATTTAATGGCCCTAAGTGTTGGAACAATTTCGGTTTTAATATAAATAATTATACAGATCCATAAAGGCTCGGAGCAGACAGGCGCGACGCGTTACTAGTAGAAAAACTACTAAGAAAACTTCATGGAGATTGTTCTACCAGAATCGCGGCGCACCGTCGCGTCGCGGTCTGCGGAAGCCTTAACACTTAGTCATAATTATATTCATAGTTATCATCATCATCATCATCATTTCAGCCGAAAGCCATCCACTGCTGGACATAGGCCTCCCCCAATTGGGGAGGTTTGCCATAATCGCCACGCTTGGCAGGCGGGTTGGCGAACGCAGTATGGTGTTAAAAATGCAAGAGAACGCTGCTGCCCATTCTCTAGTAAGTCCCTTACACCTTATACATATAGATGAATTGAGACCCTTCTCCTTTTTTCTAAAGTATTTTTTTTTCCTTCAAAATTCTTTAAAAAAAAATCTATGATATTGATAAGGACTTTTTCTTTTCTCAAAAAAGTTAGCAACCTTATGAATACTACTGGCTTTATTCTTGACACACGTGAACCTTCTGCTCCTCTCCCTGCGATGTTGTTGCGAATATAAATTCTATTGAAAATCCTCAAGTTTCTGTAATAAGTGTTAGGAGGGAGTTAATTGATTGGCTGCATTTTGTTTGCATATCTGATACCCCCATTCATCATCCCCTTCTTTCGAAAGATGGCGTTCGACTTTGGCTATGTTATAATTTTTGTTGTGAACGTTATCCATCATAATGTAAACGGATATTCATCATTCCGAATTTATGGATCGTTTTTAGAGTTCCGTAGTCAACAAGGAACCCTTATAGTTTCGCCATGTCCGTCTGTCTATCCGCGGCTTAGCTCAGACACTCTTAGTACTAGAAAACTGTAATTTGGTATGTTAAAAGGTACATAAAATTTTGAAATATTTTTTTTAGGGTGTCCCCTACACGTAATGTGGAGATGATATGTTTTTCACGTATATCCCATAGTGTGGGGTATCATTGGATAGACCGTTCAAAAATATTGAGGGTTTGTGAAAACGATTTTTCGATTCAGGGGTCCGTTTGCGTAATATTAAGCTTTAAAGTGTTAATTTTTGTTAGAGTCAATTGTGTGTCCCCCCCCCCCGCCCTGCAAGCTAAATGGCTGTATTTGGATATGTGAAAAAATTCACAGCAGCAGTATATAAAATGAAGTTAAAAGGAAAACTATCACAGCTAAGTAGGCTTTACAAGCTACCGAGTAATAGTCGACCAACTTACATTTACAGTTGAAAAACATGTTCTCCGATACAGAATGTATGGGAGAACATGTTTTTCAACTACAATGTTTATTTATTTATTTTATTATTTGACATAATTATAATTTCAGTACAAAGGTACTGCTTATTTCTATGCAATGCAATGTTAAGTTTGTTCCTGGGATAAATTCATCCCAACTAAGGAACCCTTCATTGCGCGTGGTCCGACACGCACTTGGCCGGTTTTTCTTCTTGATTTTGGGTTTTATAACACGTAAGTTTATGGAATTTGTACTATTATAAGATGAGATTTTATAGTACACTTTTGCCTATCACAGGTGTTTTTTGGGCGCCTCGCAGATTGTCCACTTGAGCTTATTATTTGATCCAGAATGTACCATTCCGGATCAGATAGCTGCGTTATAAACAGAGATCGGATATTCGGATGCATATTCACCTAAAGTTGAGATGTTTGCTATTATGGAAAGCGCTTTTGTATCGAATAAATCCCGCGGTTCTGGTGTTTTATTTTTATTTTAACTAACACACACCACCCCTACTCGTACACCCCACATACACATATTTGCATAGGGGGTTAAAATAATTTTAAATAAATATGCATCTGAATAGTTATGCAATCCAAGAATCACGGGTACTTTTTTTTTAAATAATTAATATTTTAGAAGTCGCTTTCATACCATACACCCGACTAGTTATGCATTGCCGGTATTCCTGGAATTACGGGATTTTTTCTTACAAAAAAAATATTTTAAGAAGCTGCTTCCATACTTTCATAGCAAAAAATTTACTTTAGATAAATATGCATCCGAATATCCAATCTCTAGTTATAAATGAATGCGTCGAGTACATCGTTGAATTTTTATTATTAAATAGCTTCTGCCTGCGACTTTGCCCGCGTGAAATTTTTTGTTCCCTTGACCCACCGCGTCACATCGCATCGCCTGCCTGCGCTATTACTTCATTTTCGCTTAGGCTTCTTTCTTTTGCTCGGCTCCTAATATTTTTGCACAAGGTATCAAGTGCAAAAATATTGGTCGCACAGTTCGTTCAACTAAGGTTAACAACTAGGCTAAATGCCTTATTATGGTGGATTTGTCGATAAAATTGATCATTGCTTCGCTCAAACGGGTCGGAGGCCGGTGACCAGATACACTGTATGTTTTTTTTCTTTTTTTTTCTAAAATGTATCGTCATAATCGTAGAACAGTGAAGGATCTGAAATTTATGTTGAACTCTGCCGCGCGTGCAATAGCAGCAGTAAGTATAATTTACAAAAATTATACTTACTTATACTAACTGCTGTTATTGCACGCGCGGCAGAGTTCAACATAAATTTCAGATCCGTCACTGTTCTACGATTATGACGGTATGTAGGCTTATTAATTTCGGGGTAAGAGCAAAAGGGAATGGTCAATTTTCATCTATTTTCTTAAATAATTTCAAAACTATTTATTTAAAAATTATAATATCTGAGACCTTCACAGTAAGGCCCTAACCATTTAATGTGTAACATAATTTGTAAAACCTCCTTTTTTTTCTTAATTTGTCCCCCTAAAGTAATCCCCATATTTTTATGTTGCACGTACTATATGTTTGGGTCATGTTTACCAAATTACAACTTAATCGGTCCGTAAGATTCGAAGCAAGTTGGCTGTTATAGACTAGACGGACAGATAGACAGACAGACACACGAGTGATCCTATAAGGGACTTTTCATTCGGACGTACGGAACCCTAAAAATGCATTACACAGAAGCGTAACCTCTAAATACAGCAAACAAGTAGGATTCCTAGCAAAAGTTATGATTAACTCGGCTCGTCGTAAATGCTAGCAAATATTATTAAACTTGCGTCGTGAACTCCTTGCCTATAAATATAATATGTCGAGCTCCTGAACTATAAGTAAGCGCGTTAGCTTGATTGCAATATATTTTACTTGGCGTAATATTCTGATGTAACTTAGTACATAGGTACTTTGAGCCAAGATCAGTGTCTGGCATTTGGCTAGCCTTTTCTCAACAAATGTTGGGGTTGGCTCCCAGTCCAGCTGAACACCAGTAGGTATTTAAGATAGGTAAGTGTGCTGCTAAGCTAAGCTTTGTGCCCTCGGTAAGATTAGTTGTCAGACACGGGTCGAAGACGCGTTGTGTTCCACGCGCGCCTCAAAGAGATAGCAGCACGAACTGATGGGATCCGCTAAGGCCGATGCCTGCCAGGGTTGCGGGTTTGTCCGAAAGGAATACCGTGGCCCTGGCACATAGGCAATTGAAGGAACACGGGTGGATTTTAGTCAGTAAAAGTCTGACACGCTCTCGATAATTTCAGCTTATTCCACAAATCCCCCCTGAAACCCTGTAACTTTTCCCCTTAGGAGGAAAAGTGAAATCTATAAAAAAACAGTCTAGAATTAACCCCTGAAAACTAGAATTGAAGAAAAAAATTATTATTCCAAGATCCCCCTGAAAGTGATTTTTTTACATTAGGGATCAGTTTTCCCCACTGAGGGGGATTCTCTCAGGGGGATTAGAGGATTAAGCCATAATTTCCCACCCGAAAAAAAAAGGGCTACTGACTACTGTTACTATCATATCGTCAAAGATTTATAAATGACAGCTGGGACCAACGGCAACGAAACCAAAAGTGTCTAAATGAGACAGATTATTCAGGTAACATCTGTGTGAAAATTTCATCAGTCGTTACATACGTAGCAGCAAATGATTTATTTGGTAATTAATCACATACTCTTGTTATTATTTTACAATTCATTTCGAATGCTCCTACTCGCTTTAATTAGCAGCTTTACTTAATAATAAAAATGTCATTGTTTATTCCGAGGATTATTATGAAGCATACTTTATAATATTTATCAGCTTGTGTTACTTATCTTATTTAGTTTTATACTGGATGACTTTTTTTACCGTCTCGAAAAAATTTGGGTATACTAGGTGAACGGAGTAGAAGCCTATGGCATAGTTTTTATTATTTTTTCTTTAACCTAGAAAGAAATTGATCTATGGATAAATACCACACATTTGAAGTAAACTTATCATACTATAACAATAAACAAAGAAATTTAACAAAAAACATAATTCAATAAATAAATACGATAAATAATATTTAAATTTAAATCATACGCACCCAAATTTCAATATTTTTATCTTTTATTTTAGTTTTATTTCTGAAAAAAAAAAAAAAAAAAATTGCCATGCCATAGGCTTCTACTCCGTTCACCTAGTATACCCAATTTTTTTCGAGACAAAAACAAAATAATTAATGTTGTTAAACTATGATAATTTAAATATGGGTGTAAACATTTAGGTACTTCGTGGTGCAAACGATCTTAGAATCAATCAAGTATGTAAGTAAGTATATCTAGTCTGTTTCAAAATTATACGTGGATTTTCTAGTGGTTTTTCGTGATTATTTTATTAAATTTAAATCAAAGTACCTACTATTTTTTTTTCAGTCAATCGCTATGTTGTTGTATCCATACTGATATTATAAATGTGAAAGTAACTCTGTCTGTCTGTTTATCTGTCTGTCTGTCTGTCTGTCTGTATGTATGTTACGTTTTCACGCCTAAACCGCTGAACCGATCGTCATGAAATTTGGCAGAGATATAGCCTGGGATATGGAGAAGGACATAGGCTACTTTTTTACGCGATAACCGACATCCACGCGGGAGAAACCGCGGGCAAAAGCTAGTTACCTATATAGGTAGTTATTTTGAACATTTACCGTAAGTACAAATATTTAGTCGTAATACTGCAAATTGAAAATAATTGTCAATTTTTCAACTTTTATGAGTAAATATCAAATTAACTGTAAAAATTTAGCATACCTACATACTTATAAATACCAAAGATCAATTTTTTTCTGCTTGGTTGAAAAAATACGAGTAGTAAGTAGGTACTTTGATTTAAATTTAATAAAATAATCACGAAAAGCCTCTAGAAATGCGATATTGCCAGCCCACGACGGATGAACGCACTTAACCTGAACGGGATTTGTTTAGACTTTCATCAGATACTATTGAAACCAACGACCATATAGCTGTATGGTCGTTATTTATATTTATTTATTTAATACTTTAAGCACAAAAAGTGCCCAGCAGGGGAACCTACCTTCTTACTTAATGAAACATCCATATCCATACTCCATACTAATATTATAAATGTGAAAGTAACTCTGTCTGTCTGTCTGTCTGTATGTTACGTTTTCACGCCTAAACCGCTGAACCGATCGTCATGAAATTTGGCAGAGATATAGCCTGGGATGTAGAGAAGGACATAGGCTACTTTTTAACGCGATAACCGACATCCACGCGGCCGGAGCCGCGTGCAAAAGCTAGTAGTATAATAAATCTATCTATATTGATGCTTTTCTACTACGTAGGTACCTACCTAATTAGTTATGATTAAGTATAGATACGGTCAGCGAAAAATAACGAACATCAAAATTGACATAAAATTAATTGATACATTGTATTTCATATTAGCTGCTACCCGCGGCTTTCCCCGCGTTGCTTTTTCTAAAATAAAAGTAGCCTTCGTTACTCCATATAACATCAGCTATCTGTCAGTGAAGTCTAGTCAAAATCGGTCCAGCCGTTTCGGAGATTAGCCGGCACAAACAGACAGACTTTTGACGGGACTTTCACTAGCAGATATACTTTTATTCTAGAAAAAGCCACGCAGGCGAAGCAGCTAGTATATGTAACATATCATAAAACTAGCTTTTGCCCGCGGCTCCGCCCGCGTGGATGTCGGTTATCGCGTAAATAAGTAGCCTATGTCCTTCTCCATATCCCAGGCTATATCTCTACCAAATTTCATGATGATCGGTTCAGCGGTTTAGACGTGAAAACGTAACATACAGACAGACAGATAGACAGACAGACAGAGTTACTTTCACATTTATAATATTAGTATGGATAGTGACGAAGTATTTTTGTCTGTTTGTCTATAAGTATGTTCCTGATTGGCGCAGAAACGTCTGAACGGATTTGGATGAAATTTGGCACACAGTTAGTTTATAATCTGGATTAACTCATACAGTAGGTACTTTTAATCCCGGTATTACCTATGTCTATCCTATCTTTAACGCCACATGCGAACTACGCATCAAAGACCTGACGTCACAAATCTTGCATCGCGCAATCAGAATTTTCCGCGCGACTAGCACATAGGTATACCTATTATAAAACATCCTGACAACAACCGTCATCAACGACACCCGTCGGAGGATCGGTCGGAGGATCCTCCCTTTTCAATAGAGGATAAGCGAACTTTACACCCTGTTCCTCATACCTCTATACCTATGTTCCCGAGGGTTATTTTCCGGCATCCACGCGGGCGAAACCGCGGGCAAAAGCTACATAGTTCATAATAATTCAACACTAACTACTCTAAAGTCTAATGTATCAACACTCAACAGCACTCCACATTCGCGTCCGACGACACACAAAAATATTTGTTTATCAAAATAACAGAACATTATGTTGTCTCAAACGGTAACAAATTTGTTAAAGTGTATCGTTTTTTTGTCTCCAAACCAACAATGCATCTGAGGCCCTAGTGTGAGTTTCTTTTAATTATCTCGATTTTACGCATCGAGCGCGTTCGGCGTTCTGATTGGCCTCCGATTCGCCCTTCACCAATCAGAGTGCTGAACGCGCTCGATGCGTTAATTCGAGATGGTTAAAATAAACTCACACTAGGGCCTCTGTACCGTACTTTGAGAGGCGACTCTAGTTGGGTGGAGTTGAATCGAGGCGCAAACGAATTTTGTTAGTCGTTAATTACCGAAATAGAATAAACTAAGTAGGTACCTGCTTTTGGAACCCGTCGTAATTTAAGTTTCGCCATGTCTGTCTGTTTGTCCGCGGTTTAGCTCAGAAACTCTTATTACCTACTCTGCCGCGCGTGCAATAACAGCAGTAAGTATAAGTAAGTATAATTTATGTCCAAATTTAGTTGAGCATTGATTCGGAATCAGCTCATTGCGCTGATTCCGAATCTATGTTTGACTCAATTTGGACAAAAATTATACTTACTGCTGTTATTGCACGCGCGGCAGTACTAGAAAGCTGTAATTTGGCATGCATATATTAATCACGCCGACAAAGTGGTAAAAAAAAAGTCATGAACAACATTTTTTTGTAGAGTAACACACGTACTTGAACGGAAAGTTCAAGACGTTTTTTTGACGTGACAACGTCTAATAAATCGATGAACGCCAGCTGCATGCACGAAAAAGGATGACACATAGTCCCGTTACGCTCATTGTCCCGTTATGCTTATTGTCCCGTTACGCTCATTGTACGCTTGCACCGCATCAATGTTTTGTTATGACGTTGTCACGTTAAACTATCGTCCGTAAACCAACTTTACAGACAACCAATTTTTTTTCTCATCTTTCCCCTGGTGTATCGTTAACGAAAACCATTTTTCGATTCAGGGGTCCGTTTGCGTAATAATTATTATGCTTTTAAAAGTGCTCATTTTTGCTAGAGTCGCTTTGCTCGCTCTGCTCGCTGTACTTACTCTGCTTGCTTTAAGCATGCGCGGCTACTTAAAAACCCCTTATTAGTGCTCCCCTAGTAGTTTAAGCTGTGCGTTGACATGTCACTAAGTCCTAAGTGTAAATTAGTGAAGATGTGAGAAGTGTTAATTACATCACTACGAAAATCGTGGACAAGCTGCTGATCTTGTTCTTTCCTAACAGGCAGCAACAAGTAAAGGCTGGTACAGACTCGCGCGATATTGCCGGCACGACAGGCAGCGATAAAGAAATTGTTCTACTAGTGTCGTGTCGCGCCCGCGATATCGCACTAGTCTGTACGACAAAAAGACCGCTCGTAGCGCGGCACGCGGTGTCTTTGCGTCGCGTCGCGTACATTACATACATACGATTAATTTTATAGAAACAAACCGTTTATTAAGAGATAAAAACAAAGAATTTTGATGACTTTGTGACCTCCAAAATAAGAAAATGAAAGATAATTAGAAAAAACTAATGAGCGCATTTTGAAGACGAGAATGTTCAGTTAATTATGCGCTGAACATGTTTTGAAAATAATTCTTAATTACCCTAAAGTAGGAGCACAAACATACCTCGAAATGTTGTTGGGCAGAAAGAGCTGTATTCAACGCTTGATTTACGTAACATAATCCACCTCGATGTACTAAAAAAAAATACTAGCTATTACTTATATTATTTTGATTTCTGTGCAATAATAATATTTCATGTTATAATTTTAATTTGTTAAAAAAAAAAAAAAAAGTTGCGCAAATAACTCACCGCGAGTGAATTTTGCAAGGCTGCAGCCTTGAAGCAAGCACAGGAAAGTCCGGTTAAAGCGTCAACCTCTCAAGGTTAACTCTGAGATGTTAGCCCTAGTTAAAAAAAAAAAGCTCCCAAATAATGATGTTTTATTTTTTACATTCTTCCTTGACATAATCAAATAATCATCTCATATCAAAAAAAAAAAGTTTCAAACTGGAGTAGTTGAGTTGGTGTCGATGGAATAATTGTTAGTGGTACCTAGATATCTACCTACGTGCGCTTCCCAGTAGTTCCCAAAATCAAAATCAAAATCAAAATATTTTATTTCACATAAACCTACATGGGCACTTATGAAACGTCAGAAGCTAGGTGCACGGTTCGAGTTAGTCGTTTCCTATGGAGAAGAGCCGGCAAGAAACTCCACGGTTACTCTTTTAAAAATAATTGGCTTTACAATATTATTAAATAACAGTGATAATAGGTATGGGAGGACAGTGTAGGCCTTTCAACAATTACCAGGTACTTAACAAAATAGAAAACCGCCAACAAATCTACACTCTACTAGGCTTACAACGTTCTCACATTCACAAAATATAAAATAATCTAAGTACATAAAATATTAATGACATGATTGCAATTACAACTACAGTAACATATCTGGGCCTCAAGTCTGCTATTACAATAGTGTTAGAATGGTCTCTTCATTGTGAGTTTTTGACAGATTTGCCATACAAACACTGTCAAATACTCACAATGGCGAGACCATTCTGACACTATTGTAATGTCAGACTTGAGGCCCTGAATGAATATCATGTCCCGTTTCACTACTCCGGGAGTAGGTTACTGCAGTGTAACGTTTTATCGTATTTAGAGAGCAATTACATAGTTTTCTGCACGTTTTCTACTGATACAACTTTGTTAATAGATAGGTACTTAGTTGAGAATTTCAAATAACCACTTACGTAAGCAGGTACCTACTTGGGGTAGTTGTCCACTATTACATGGAACTTAAATATAACTGGCGAAATGTGGGGGTAGGTACACCTCTGCCTAACCCTTCCGGGATACCAGGCGTGATATTATGTTATAAAATAAATAAATAAAACAATAATAAAAAGCCATTTATTCGATAGAGGTATGAGGAACAGGGTGCAAAGTTCACTCATACTCTATGGAAACGGGAGGATCCTCCGACCAGACGGATGTTGTGTCTGGTGGGCAACTGCCCGACGGTTGTCGGGATGTTGTATATAGGGTGTATCTATTCAATCACAAAATATTTTAAGAGATACACCTTTATGTGGTAAAGAAGCCATGAAAACATTTTTTTTTTATCTGTGTAGGAACAAAATTACTTGCTATGATGAATAATTATCAACAGGCACCGCGCTCGTGCCGCCACCGTCGCCGCGTCGCATCGGGGTGGGTCATTCATAGAATTAAAAAAATGTAGGTAAAGATTTTTTTTTGCAAAATGTCTTAAGCAATTTTAAAATTATAATAATTATGTAAAAATATGAAACACGTTGATACATTTTTTTTTTTCGCTGCTGTGGCTTTTTTACCGCCTACTTATAGATGTTTCTCTTAAAATATTTCGTGTTTGAATAGATACACCTTATACATTATGGTAGTCGCGCGGTAAACTCTGATTGCGCGCTGCAGGATTTGTGTCGTCAGGCGTCAGACGTCATAAAATGTTTGTAGCATGCGTAGGTATACTTAAATAAAATATACCTACAACTGCAAAATTTTTGATCCGGTGCATTTTAAATTATTTGGGATTTAATATATTTTAATTTTATAATAGTGCTAAATTGCATTGCAATTGTATTAATTATAATAATATATTATAATAATTTATTAATATTATCTAAACATTTTTTATTAAATTAAATTAGTTACAGTATAGTCGCCTCCTTGGAGTAGACCTCCCCCATTTTTTTCCAGTAGTGTCTGTTTCTGGCTTTGGTCATCCAGTTCGGCCCTCGTTCGTCTTTGTATAAATAGGTAGGTCTGCCCATTTTATCCTTTGGCTTCCCCAAGACCTTGTTCCTTCTTTTGGTTCTTCTTTCTTCTCTTATACTATGTAATGTGTAGTTAAATAATATATCAAAACCCGGTAGCCCACCCACACTCGAAATTTAACCGTGAATGGGGTTAAATTTTATAATAAAAAAAATCAAGGTTAATCACTAAAACACTGAAAAAAAAATATATGTGCTGGCCACCGTACTTAGGGGGCGTCCCGCGAACGTGAAGCGATTTTCGCAATTTTTCGACCACCGGGATATCCTGAGATTTGGTTCGACCCCCCCGAATCTCACATGAGGTTTAACAAAATGCATATTTTTTGTTTAAATAAATACGTTAATCCGTGAACAAAATTTGCTTTATTTTACTTTAATAATAATTAGCCAGTTTTCTCGCAAATTTACAATGTATCTTGCGATAAAAAAAACGTGATATTTATTTGCCGAGACCCCCCTCTTTCCCACGTGAGATTGGGTGAGATTCGACTCGACCGGTCCCCCCTCCCACCCTAAACACCTCATGTAGGTAATTAATGGACGCCTCCTTACCACTTACAAGATAAATCTTGCATAATCCGGTACCAATATTTGTCTGCAAAAACCTCATTGAACCTAAAGAATTCTGCAGTAATTGAGTGAAATAGTTAACTACCTGTACCATCCTAAGTATTATTCCCAGCTGTAGTAATGGCTCCTTCAAAGCATCAAAGACGGAGATTAATGAGACGTCCTTACAGCAAAGCTGCGTGAAACGACTGGAATGATGAAACAAATTAACTTGTGAACTAATTTCAGTGCGGGGGTGGGAGGGAGGTATCTGTGCCTTTAATAAACCTGTTGATAAGCTTGCGTTATTTATCATGACCTTTTTTGTGATGATTATGATTTTACCTGTAGATAAGATCTACCTCTGATCTGTGATATTATCTGTACCTATACTCCATTTGAAATAAGATTAGACATTTAACCTTTTAACCGCCCCGGTCGGATTAATACGACAAATTTTTTCGTGCCCGTACCGCCTCAGTCGTATTTATACGACTAAGAACCTATGTTCGTTTTGTGCTTTTTATATCATTGCACGACCATATTTGTCGTAGATATTTATTTGTAGATTTATGAGCCGGGCGCTGGGGGCACGGCAATTGATATAAAACCATGCGGTCAATAGGTTAAATAAACCTTTTTTACAGTCCGTTCGACCGATTTTGACTTCTATTCCGTTGGCATAAGGATGGCATTAAAAGCAAAAAACTACTGTTTACTGCAGCTCCCATTTGTCATGCCACCAACGCAATAGAACACTGAAAAAAATGCACTCCAATCAAGTGACTTTTTAGCTTGATTGACGATATCAGATAAGATAGTTTTTTTTTTTTTTTGTTTAGTTTTGATTAGTTAACAAATAGGTGCATATCTGAATCTGATGAAGTCATTTTGTTCAAACATCTATAAACCTACCTACGTAAATAATTAACACTCGACAAAACAACCGAAGATTGAATTGCCGCGCCTTTTTGTTTTTTTTTTTTCTGTAGCATTCTACCAGCCAGTATTTTTATCATTGATGATGGTAAATACTTAGCAGAAATCTATATTAATTAAATAATAATTTAATGAAAAATAAATTACAAGTATAAAGTCATGTTACAAAATTGTTGATATTTTTTTATTAAAATTTTACGCCGAGATTTAACAGACTGGCTGTATAAAAAGTTGGAATACCTATGGCTTGTATATGTAGATTTAAGTTGTTTGACAGCAGGGAAAAAAAATTCCCCAGGACGAAAAGTACTCTTTTCATCCCTCTGATCAGGTAACTGCAGGCGTACTTTCCAAGTATGAGAAATAAAAAACAAATTCTCGACTTTAATCATTTATTAAATAAATTACACATCTATAAGTGTAGATATAAAATACATAAAATTATCGAATGTCGGGCGTAAAAGCTCAAGAAGTATTGTTATACAACGTAGGCACATTCGAGAGATCTAGAGCACCATTCAAGCAAAGCTTTTAGGCACGAAACTGACGCAATGTTTTCAAAATACAAAATCTTATTTTACCATTCCTATGTTAAAACGGCAGCCATATTGACTAATATCTGTGACGTCATGTCACAACCACGACGAAGCTAGCAAAATTTTCGCGCACGGTGGCTTTGGAATTGTTACAACGGTTAAAGGGCGTTATCACACCGAAACGAGGTACGCGACGTGATGCTTAGTTTTAACAAAATTTTACACTCGCTTGTCTCACTCTCTTGTACAGTCACGTCAAACGCTCTCGTTACGCAAACGCGGCGGACACGCTGCGTACACGTGGCGTGCTCCCGATTTACACGCCGCGAGCGGGTTGAACAATCGCCTCGCTGGAATCACGCTCGCAAATCGCCAATATGATAACGCCCGAAAATGATAGCACCAGGGTTTAACTTTACGGTGTCAAAAAATGCTCTTTAAGTAGAAAAACACACCAAGTTACTTTCATATATAACGTTTCAGTGACGTTATTGGCCGGTAAATTGCGAACACAATATGGCGGCCACATAAGCACCATAGTTTTTGGCCTATGCACACGACGGTCTATACAGGGTTATTGGTAAAACACTAACAACCTTCCAGGGCTGTATTGCTAACATCATAAACAACAACTTTTGTTCTATGACTTTTTACAAAACATAATACTTTTAACAAAAACAAACCTTCAAGATTTCTTTGTTCTAACACATTTCAATTCTGGTATTTTGTTGGACGCCTACTGTGCACTGTCACTCGTAAGACACGGCAGTTTGTTTTTCTACGCGTAGAGTTCGAAACATTTAGAGCTTTCAATTTAAATATATATATATATATATTTTATAATTAAAAATTATATACCTACTTATAATAAAAATATGACATTGATAAATAAAAATCTGATGAAAAGAACAAAAGCTGTAATTATGATGTTATAGCCCTGAGAGGTTGTTGACTTGTGTAAGTAATGCGATTGTTGCATTGCGCGGCACATAACCCGACCGCGTATCATTATCTACCTATGACTCAACCAAATTAAGCATTGCGCATGACTCTAAAACATGACGTGATGACGCGCCGCGGCGGCGCGCTGTTCGGTTCGATTATTCGGTGTCGGTGTTCGTATTATCTCGGTAATTTTCGCTGTGTGCAAGTGAGAAGGAGCATGCGCCGGTCGGCTGGCTGCGAAATACCTAAGTGAACTATTATTGAGAACCGTATGACTCAAGTAATAAGATTTACGTTTTATTGACACCGCGGACTGCCTAGTAGGTACTTGTTTTAAAACATGACTGTGATGACTGTCGCGTCTTTCCCTCTCGCACTTTATTTATCACAGTAATTCTTGGTACGCCACAACGCCGCGCGCGCCATGAAACGACCGTGTGGCGCGTCATTTCGGGTCATATTTGGAGTCATGGTGTAATGCAACATTCCTAGGTACGAAATGTAATGTCATATTACATGACTTTTAAACGCACTGTTATGCGCATGTCTAGTTGTTAGTGTTTTACCAATTACCCTGTATACGCACCGTCGATGCCCGTCTCGCACGTTGCTAAACTAGAAAAAGCAGCACTAGATGCGTTTAAAGCTCCTTTTTGCAGCGTAATACGCGCGTTGACGGCGCGTAAAAAAAAACGCCGCGTGCATAGATCCTTAAAGTCATCATTGATCCATTGAACGTTAGAGAATTAAGAGCCATTATACAGGAAAAATAGCGCCATCTTTTGATCTCAACGGAGCAATGTTTGTTGGCTAATATGGAATGCGCTTTTGTATCGGAATAATCCCGCAGATCCGGGATCGACAACTTTAGGTTTGTGATTAGAATTAGAATCGGATGTATATTTACTTTCAAATATTGGCTTATATGGAATGCACTTTTGTATCGATCGTAAAAATCCCGTGATTCCGTGAAATTATTTGTTTTTTTTTTTCTGACTATAGAATCGGATGCAATCTACCTTCCTTAGGAGCCGAATTAATATTTACGCCCAATCAGGGTTATAGTACTTACGTTATAATATTTAAAAAAAAGTTTTTTTTGTTCAGCTAACACACCCCACCCCTCCCCTTACACCCTACATACACAAATTTGCATCGGGGGTTAAACATTAACTTTAAATTAATATGCATCTGATCTGTTATGCAATCCAAGAATCCCAGGGTTTTTTTTTAGATATATTTTTTTGAAGTCGCTTCCATACTATGCACACGACTAGTTATGCATTTCCGATGTGCATGGCATCCCGGTTTTTTTTTTTTTTTTTTTTTTTTTTAAATGTATTTTAAGAAGCCACTTCCATACTGTAATATGCATCCAAATATCCGATCTCTAGTAATGAGGTGACTTTTATTTTTTTACATTTAGTGAATGAGTTGCGCATGAGTTTATGCCGTGAGGTGGGAGATAAAAAAAGTAATGTTATTATTATTTTCATTAGTGTCCGCAAAATACGCGCTTGGACTAGGAGTTGCGGACGCCAGCCCGTATTAACTATTTTCATTAGAAGGTAGTTAGGTACAGTTGTAAAGTAGCTTATTCGTAATAATTTGCGGATTCTATTTCAAATAGTACTTAAAAATGTTACAACATATTCTAGGCAAATACAAAGAGAAGCTTCAGAGATTATTAAATAAAATATTTATTTTATTGCCGTAAATGTTTATTCAATAAGTGAATTAAATTCTTGTGTAAAATAGAGATGTTTAAACTACAATTTTTTATAAAATTCGATGAAACACAGGCGCTGTTTTTTTAATTGTATTAACGTAAATGCAAACAAACATGAAATAATATAATATTAATCAAAACAATTATAAATAATAATAATTATTATGTCAGATCTTAAATAAAGTGATAATAGATAGATCTATAATATATTTTTTTTTATGAAAGGGCTTAAAACTAAACATGAAAAAACTATTTTATTACAAACATATAAAATGCTACGTTTTCTTGTAAATTATTTTTAGCAGGAATAATACAGTCATATTTTATACCTTATTCAAAGAGATTTGACAGGTGTAAATTACCGTGTTTATTTAACCTGCAAGGCGTCCCTTTTATTAAATATTTACGAGTAGAAATTACGTTCATTCAAAAACTGTGGGGCATTATTTCTTTAACACTGATAATTAATAGACGTACAGTCTAAGGCATGAACAAATATCAAGTGTAAAAATGAATAATATAACTGTATGACAGACCGTTTGAGTATGAATATAAATTTTCAATATTTCCGATTAATTATTTTTATAAAAATTATTTACTTATTGAGATTTTTTGTTATCAGATCTCACGGATGACAAACTAAAGCCAAAGAAATATAATTTATAATTAGAGTTACAGTAATGAATGACAGTACAAAAAAAATATAAATATGAAATATGAATTAAAAAAAAATAATGAAAGGCTTATATAACTAAGGCTAGCTTTCAAGTATCAATCTCTTGTTTACCCTATTCAAGTATTTCTTTATGATGCGTTACATCGTCCAACCGATACCTTACTGTAAATCCAATATATCTCAGAAAATATTCTGTAATAATTTTGTATAAAACTCGAAAAGCAATAATAGTTATATTGTATAAAGCATTTTGTAATGAGAATCCGCGATAGATGTCGCTATTCTATGCTGGTACAACGCCATCTATTGACAATAATCAAATACTCGATAAATTCTGAGAAAGCCGTATTTTTTTTTTTTACCTTTTCAGAACCTGGTTTTTAAGTTTACCTGAGTAAATTCCTTACTTCAGATAATAGCCTCACTTCAAAAAGGTCCCATTCAAATTTAATTATGGACTATAATTTATGCACCAGTGGCACTCTTACCAACCAATAAAAACCAGAAAAAAATACACATTAACATTCAAAAAAATTATAGAAAACTTACATTAAAACATTGAGATACTTCAGACGATCTTAACAAATAATGTGAATGACATCTAAAAACCACTGAGATTAAAATATAATAAACGAATCTTAAATATTGATGTAGTTTAGACGTAGATGGAGTGAGAGCCTTCTTCAACTTAGTAGAGGCCCAAGAGACCTAACAGACACTTCTTGTAGTGGCCGGAGCAGTCACCCTGAAAATAATAAAAAATAATGTAAATAGTGTTACACTGGTGCCGATTCCCTTGTTCACAAACTAAACTAAATTTAAGTTCAATGCATCTTTTTCTTTCTATTTCATTAAGAAAAGGACAGAAGATAAATTTTAGTTTAGTCCTGTCAAATTAATCTAATGAAAGAAAAACTAATGTATTTTCGTAAATTGTCAATATTTTCATGCGATCGTTCGCCGAGAATAAATTGCGACGCACGTCGTAAAAAAATGTGTCATAATTAATTGTGAATTTGTGATTATGATTTGTATTGTGAGAATGACTGGACGAAAAAAGATCGTATTTGGCAGCATTATACTAAAATACATGATTTAAATCAATCCAGGGTGATATCAAGAAGAAGAATGATTTATAAACTCAAACTAAATGGTTTGAGTTTGAGTATATCGTGATTTTTTTAATAAAAATCATGATTTTCAACCTTGATTTTTTAATTACTTATAATAATCAAATCAGGTACATAAAATAAAAATGCTTATTCAAATGCACAATTTGATATTAATGAATTAAAAACTATTTACTTATTATAATATTCAAACAGGAACACCAAATTTTCCGCTTTTTCATTTCCCACTATTTAAAATAGTCTTTTAATCGCTGTGGTATTCCCTGTATCTCTTTATGGCATTTATTGCACACTGCCCTAGATCTAATTTTAATTTAAATCATATATTTCAGTATAATGCTGCCAAATAGGACCTTTTTTTCGTCCAGTCGTTCTCACAATTGATTGATTTTTTTGGCCATTCAAAAACAAAGAAAACGTCATAATCGTAAAACAGTGACGGATCTGAAATTTATGTTGAACTCTGCCGTACGTGCAATAACAGCAGTAAGTATAACTTTTGTCCAAATAGAGTCAAACATAGATTCGGAATCAGCGCAATGAGCTGATTCCGAATCAATGCTCAACTAAATTTGGACAAAAATTATACTTACTGCTGTTATTGCACGCGCGGCAGAGTTCAACATAAATTTCAGATCCGTCACTGTTCTACGATTATGACGAAAAGTAAGTTAATCATACCTCAATCCAGCTCTGCAGCGACTCCCCGTACTTCTGCTGAAACGCGTCAGAGATGTCGCCCAGGTCGATCTCGCTACGGGTGACCATAAGACGTATGAGTTGGCGGTCGTTGGTGCCGAGACCCTTCATCGACTTGTGCAGACGTTCCGCGAAAAATAGAGGCTTGTTGCGCACGCTTTTTACTGAAAGAAGACAAGAGGAAACATTAGCATTTTAGCATATTATAGCGTCCCGCTTCTTCTTCTTAGCGTATAAATGATTTTATTTCTGTAAGTAGGTTTTGACTAACACTTTTACACTTGAAGAGCATCTATAATATAAAGGACTGATTTTTGTATAGTCAGATAACGTTTACCTAAGGAATAAATATTGCGGTTTGACAGATTTTATATAGAAAATACATCAAACTCATATTTATTTTTCAGCTAAAACTTATCTGACCATTGAAAAATGAGCCCTTTATATAGGGTCATCATCATCATTATCATTTTAGCCGAAAGACGTCCACTGCTGGACATAGGCCTCCCCCAATTTGGGGGGGGGGTTTCCATAATCGCCACGCTTGGCAGGCGGGTTGGCGATCGCAGTATGGTGTTAAAATGCATAGAGAACGCTGCTGCCCATTCTCTAGTAAGTCCCTTAGTCGCCTTTTACGACACCCACGGGAGGAAATGGGGTGGTGCTATTCTTTACGTCCAGCACCACATGGTACTTATATAGGGTGTATCTATTCAAACACGAATTATTTTGAGAGATACGCCTATAGGTGGAAAAGAAGCCATGGAACCAATTAATTATTAATAAAAAAAAAAATTCAAAAAAATACTTAATATGATGATTAATTATTCAAAATTCACCACGATCGTGCCGCCATCGTCACCGCGTCCGGGCGGATCATTCATAGAATAAGTAAAGGTTTCTTTTGCATGTCTCAAGCAATTTTAAAATTATAATAATTATATAAAAATATTACACTTAGATAAAAAAAACTTTTTCGCTCCTATGGCTTTTCTACCACCTATAGATGTTTCTCTTAAAATATTTCTTGTACTCGTACCTACCAAGAAAGCGAAGGATAGAAACAGTTGGAGGAGGCCTGTATGTACCGAAACGGGCCACTATAGTATATTATACCTACAAATAAACATGTATTTTTTATGTGAAACACCTATAATGGCGCCTTGAGAGTGAAACCGACTCGTATGCCGTGACGGCAAACGGCATGACGCTCTTTAAAACTGCGCTGAGCGCACAGTGGCGCCCTCATCGTTTGTTCGGTGATTTCTTTTATTTTAGAAGTAAAATGCAGAAATTAACCACGTTAAGTTGTGCTCCACAACACTATACGTTATTATCACTACAAACAGTAGTTTTAAATTGTTATGTTTTATTGTAATCATTAAAACGGAGCTTAGTGGCCACTATTTTCCGTTTTAATGACTATAATAAAACAACAATTTAAAACTACTGTTTGTAGTAATAATAACGTATAGTCTTGTGAAGCACAACTTAACGTGCTTATTTTCTGCATTTTCATTCTAGAATAAAATAAATCACCGAAATAACGATGAGGGCACCACTGTGCGCTCGGCGCAGTCTTAATGCCGTTATGCCCCAAAGTTAAAAAATATTTATTTATCTTGTATTTATATTTTGTATAATAAATATCATCCATACTAATATTATAAATGAAGTAACTCTGTCTGTATGTTACGTTTTCACGCCTAAACCGCTGAACCGATCGTCATGAAATTTGGCAGAGATATAGCTTGGGATATGGAGAAGGACATAGGCTACTTTTTTACGCGATAACCGACATCCACGCGACCGAAGCCGCGGGCAAAAGCTAGTCAAAAATGTATGGTTATTCCTAGGATAACTTTATTCCGTGTTTATTTGTCAGGCCCCTAGAGTCTTAACACACATTTATTATTATCAGTGTGATCGCTTCGATCACTGGCGATATGTGGGTGTACTATCTCTGCCTATCCTTTTCGTGGAATGTATGCGTAATGATGCGTCGTGTCGTACTTACCAATAGCTCTCAAAGCCTTCTCAAGATCGCCAGAAAACTCAGCCTTGATGGCATCATCGATGTCATGTCCAGTCAGGAACTGGTACTCCTCGAATATAGCCTTCAGTTGTGGGAAGGAGCGAGAGCACAGCACAGCGTTGAACACCGACTCATCGGTACCGAGGCGAAGCTCGCCTGAAAAATATAGATAAGTTATAAATGCTTCGTTAGTCTAGCGTAGTCCTGGGTTCGATTTCCAGGCGTTTTTTTTTCCCGTAGATAGATAGATGGATAGATAGAATACTCTTTATTTCACACCATAAAAATTATATATTTATATGTATAAATTGTAATTGAAATGGGCGGTCTTATCGCTAAAAGCGATCTTTTAAAGACAACCGTTGGATGTATTAAGAGGGAAGGAGAGACAATACTGCGGGTAGTCTGTGCTGCCGTGCTAACGAAGAACGCAGTAACTCGATTTTGGACGATTATGAGTTATACATTCGTTGAGTTATATATTTGGAGTCAGCGAATTGAAATCTATTAAATCTCTCTAAGCAACTTTTTATTGATCCTTCAGGAACTCGGTTTTTCAGTAAGCAAGAATGCTATAAGTAACTAAAAATCATAACAAATTCAATAATCAAAAATAAAAGTCTCGAAAGCGGCAAAATCGAGTTACTGCGTTCTTCATTAGCACGGCAGTGTGGTGTACCATTTACATATATACAATAAATACATACATATATAAAACATGTTATACTTATTTATATAAAAATATACAACAATAATCATGAAACAAGTGCAATTTTTTTTTGTTAGTGTTTTTTATCATAATTTAAAAAAACCGGCCAAGTGCGAGTCGTACTCGCGCACGAAGGGTTCTGTACCATTATCTATAAAAACGGCAAAAAAATCACGTTTCTTGTATGGGAGCCCCTTAAATATTTATTTTATTCTGTTTTTAGTATTTGTTGTTATAGCGGCAACATAAATACATCATCTGTGAAAATTTCAACTGTCCTAACTATCACGGTTCATGAGATACAGCCTGGTGACAGACGGACAGACAGACAGCGGAGTGTTAGTAATAGGGTCCCGTTGTACCCTTTGGGTACGGAACCCTTAAAATGGTCAAATATTGAGCACGCCTTATCGACACGGGCAAGGCATTCCATAACCGCAATGCTTGAACTGTAAAAGATTTATCATTGGAACTGGTGGAATGCATCTCTAGTCTCAAGTTTAGGTACTACTTAAAGCTAGTAAGCTTACTTAGTATGAGTTTGGGCCCTGCAAACAGGCGCGACATGCGATATAATCGCGCGCGACACAAAGGCACCGCGTGTCGCGCGACGAGCGGTGCCTTTGTGTCGCGTCGCTTGTCGCGCTTCTTTGTAAGAGCCTTAAAATGACTGACTAACTAACTGCCTACGCCTTCGGGCAAGCAGAAACAAGTGTGATGTTCCTCATACTCGCATTACTATGACATCTAATTTAGGGATGCCTCGATACGCCTTTTTGCCGACACGATACCGATACTCTTATAAATCGGCGATATGGTTATCGATACCGATACGCTTATTGAATTCAAAAATGAAGGTAAAATAAATAAAACACAAGTCATGCTATTTTTTAAACTAATATAAAAAGAACAAATAACATGACAAACAAATTAAAACCGTTTAAAACTATAGACAGGTTTAGATTAGTTAATACCTAGTTTTAATAATTAAAATTAACATTGATGAGAAAAGTATCGTTGAATCGGCCATAAAAATATCGCCGATACCGATATATCGGCAAACTTCGAGTATCGCCGATATATCGGCATCGGTATAGGTATCGGATGCATCCCTAATCTAATTATAACTCTTCTTAGAACATCAATCGGTCAGCGCACTCCAAATGACACATAGAAACTATAAACAAGAAACGTATCAACATACGTCAGCGATAGTCATCGCTTTCATTTTTTTTATGGTAGATTCTCAGTTCTGTGCGTCATGATGACTCATGGGTCGTTATGACGTCATCTATTCATTTGATTTGTAGCAAATAGTAGAATCTGTAGCTAGGATCACTACTCACTACGATGCTAGCAACATGAGTATGAATCCGCCACTATTTCACAACAAAAACAAAGGTACCTCGATGATACAGAATCATTAAATATATTTAGCAAGACTGAGTCATGCTGAGGACTTCCCTATGGATTTACGTCAACAGTGAATCATTAACTCCTATTTAATATGTTAACTAAGTAGATAATCAAAAGCATTTTAGTCACTAAATAAAATTACTAATAAAAATTAAATTAAATTATTAAGTGTGTAAAAAATATTAAGTAACTGTCTAACTGGTTCATTCTGACCAAAGAGAATTAGTCATTGATTCTGACCAATCCTGACATAGTATTGCGCAGGCATCGATTATGACGTTTTCGATGTTAGAATAAAGCCAAAATACACTTTAAATTATTGATATTAAGAAACTGATTTAGACACCAATCTGAATTATATCTATACAAAAAAAAAAAAAAAAAAAGCTTAGGCGTGGTCATACATTACAATCAGTTCGTGAACAATCAATCATCCCCTGTTTTCCTACCCTTAGGGTTGGTTTTTTTTTTTTCAAATTTATATGGGACCAACTTCGGGGTATACCCTTTCCAATAAAAAAAGAATTATCAAAATCGGAATACTCTGTAAAAAGTTATGCGTGGTCCTCCGTTTTTTTTCGTCGGTTAAAAATTGAAGTATCTGTTTGTATTGTCAAAATAACAGCTTTTTACTTAATGCATATGAATGTATGTATATACGACACTTAACAAATTTTTAAAGTTCTGTCTGTCTGTTTGTTTGTTCTGGCTAAACTCCGAAACGGCTGGACCGATTTTGACGGGACGATTTTCACTGGCAGATAGCTAATGTTATAAGGAGTACCATAGGCTACTTTAATTTTCGACTAGCAGCTGCTCGCGGGTTCGCCGACGCGGTACTAAGAGTCTTTGAGCTAAACCGCGGACAGACAGACGGACATGGCGAAACTATAGGGTTCCTTGTTGACTACGGAACCCTAACAAAAACAAATATAATCAGGGGCCCAGGTCTGCTATTTTTATAAATTCGTCACTCCAACACGATCCCATTGTCATTTTGCTAAAAGTTCGTAATCTGCTAAATTCATAATGGTCGATCATTGGTCGGTCAATGGTCTCGTAATAGAACTGCAATGGCATTTTGAACATTTATTCATGCCAGATTTTTTATTTACATATATTTTTACATATTATTTCTTAGTGTTATAAGCAATCTGAAGTAGTAGGAAGTTTCATTTGTCATTATGTACGAGATTATCAATTCTTTCAATGAAGTGTCAGTGGCTGACCATTGGAAAGTCATAATGACGCCATTATATTAGTAGATTACTAAACTTGTCAAAATCAACAATTATGAAATCAATGATAGACCATTCTGACACTATTGTAATAGCAGACTTGAGGCCCTGGCCTCTTATTCTATGGTAACTCCGTACTGCTCTAGGCAAGGTCAGTGTGTTACCTGACGTACGGACTACTGCATCATAATTGTGTAACACATTATCAATCACAATCGGAATGATTTTGAAGCAAATTGCTAATCCATTGCTTCATATGTTCGAAAAATTTGTCTGCTCAACAACATAAATAACTGTCATGGTCACCAACACCAACATTACTATTAACACTTGAAACGGGATATTTACCATGTTTACTTTTTGTTTCGAGTTCCCGATATTTCGGCGCTGTTGCAAGCACCATGATCACGGATAAACCAAAATACCAAAATTGAATTGAAATTGAAATTACCAAATATAGGAACTTCAACCGAGATGATGGATTTCAACTGTCGAGAGCCTGGAATCCAGTGGTTCAGCTGTGTAAAAACCGAAGAAGTGCCGAAAAAAGTTCGCGAGCGGACACAGTGAGTTTCGTGTGTCGGGAACAGAATCAAGTTGAAAGTGGCAGTGGTAGCGGTACTGAGGCCTTAGTTGTGAGTTTATTTTAACCACTCGAATTTACGCATCGAGCGCGTTCAGCACTCTGATTGGTGAAGGGCCAATCGGAGGCCAATCGGTAAGCCGAACGCGCTCGATGCGTAAAATCGAGATGGTTAAAAGAAACTCACACTCGGGCCTCTGAGCGCAAAAAACGAACAAGAAAGAGGGTAGACCGTTTTGTCTGCTCATAAACACCCACCCGCAATGACTTCAGTTAATCCATGATTATGGTGCTTGCAACAGCGCCGAAATATCGGGAAATCGAAACAAAAAGTAAACATGGAAAATATCCCGTTTCAAGTGTTAATAGTAACATAAATAACGCAATGAATGTTGTTGAACTGTCAAAATGAAACCCATTCCTACTGATAGTGTTACGCAATTAGGCTTTTATACCTACATACATAGCCATGACAAATTGAACGCTCTTGAACTTTGGTTAGTTGTTACATTTCACGAGCGCGCATCACATCAATCATTGTAATGTAAACCTTATGACAATGAACATAAAAGTCAAAACGGCTGTACTTGAATGTATGCGTGTATGATGTTTTTAACATGTGAGAGGAGACGGAGATCGTCAGTTGTTTTATCAAGGACATCAGTAACCGAGGTTTTGTTTGATTGATAAACAAAGTAAGTAGTTTTCTATGAATTTATAAGGTATCATAATACTAACAAAATGGATAGTGTTGTCTGAAAAATAAATCTATTATTATTTCCTTTAATAACAATAAATCCATATAAATTATATTTTTAAATATTAGAATATATAAACATTTAAGTAAAAATATAAAAAATAGTAGCCCACCGGTATCGGGAACAGGGTCCAAGCTACCGGCTCGGGTCAGGGCTCCAGAGAGAGGAACCTCCTAATAATCCTAACAATGCGAGCCGTGTCAAGTAGTACCGCTCTCTGAATCAAGCCCTTGATCCAGCTGCCTAACGAGAGCCTCCTTAGGTGTTGGTCGAGGCTTCCCGAGGCACGGGGGCATATCACACCCCCAAGTTCCTAACTCCGGGCTGTTACTAAGGAAATTCCTAATGGAAAAAGCCAATAACACTGCCTCGGAATCGAACCCAGGATCCCATGCTCTCGATATTCGCGCTTGCGATACCAACCGGGCCAGTTACCTACAAGTAGTAGATAAGTAGTTACCTACATCTCGTAAAATTAACACCTTTTTGCGCCTCCGTATATGTCACGGAGATGATTAAGTGAGATAATTTAAAAGTAAACAATCTCGTTTTAACAAATAAGGTACTAACTATAGATATTACTTCCTTTTAGAGAACGAGCTCCTCCAAAAAAAAAAAAATTATATTACTTCCTTTTGGAGGAGCTCGTGGCTAAGTACCACGGGTCGATCTATCAGGTTAAGCTACGCTTGCCGGGTTGGTCCGTGGATGGGTGACCATCTTTACATACCGAGACTCCTCCGTGCGTCGGAAAGCACGTTAAGCCGTTGGTCCCGGCTGTTATTCGTGGATCTTTGACAGTCATTACGGGTCGTCCGAAGCCCGAAAATCTGACAACCAGTCTTATCAAGGGGTATCTTATTACCCAATTACTGGGTTGTGGAGGTCAGATAGGCAGTAGCTCCATGTAAAATACTGGTATTCAGCTGCATCCGATTTTTTTTTTTTTTTCTTTATATCAATTTCATTTGAACATAACATGCATTTTAAAAATGTATGCCACTATGTAATTTCTAGTAATATAAGGTTCAATATCTTACCAGCTTGGAGCAAGCTCCTGGCGTCTTCCCTAGCCTTATTCTGATCGACGTGGAAGCCCTCATCTCTGTTACCCTGGAAACCACAACAGATAAAACTTAATGCACAATCATTAATGGTGCCGCGCTAACGAAGAATGCAATAACTCGATTTTGGACTATTTTGAGTTAAATATTCGTTGAGTTATACATTTGGAGGCAGCGAATCGAAATCTATTAACTCTCTCTAAGCAACTTTTTGATGATCCTTCAGGAACTCAGTTTTTCAGTAAGCAAGAATGCAATAACTAAAACTTCATAACACATTCAATAGGTAATAGTTAAAGTTATTGCTATTTTCTTTAGTGCGGCAGAATGGATGTACCTATTTGGAAATCTGACATAAATGAATATAAGAATTAAAAAGTTTATGAAGATGTTTGTGACTCAGTCGAATAGAATTTGGATGATATAATATATATTCTGTGCGCAAAATCTACAGCTAACGTATTAACAAAGTTTGTGAAAACATAATAAAATTGACGGCCATTTACAAATTTCCGCTGATAAACACTAAAATAAAAACCGAAAACATCATAAATATTGGTACATGAATAAATTCCCTTAGGATACGAATGGAACCGTGGACAAGACTTACAGTTTATGATAATTTTCCTATGTTGATTAGTAGAATGGCGCTTGGGTTGCCAACCATACTGTTAAAAACAGTATTATACTGTTTTACACTCTAAAATACTGTTTACTCTTCAACAAAAATAAAGTGAATATACTGTTTTCACTGATATCCAGAGCCATAACTAAATAAAACGTTTCTTCTATTAGGTACAACATCATGCATGCACCTGGGCATGGGCGCGGTGGTTCAGCTAGCCTTAATTTCAGAATGAAACTGTTAATGTCTCGAATTTTCGGGACATTGTAAATAGATAATTGTTAGAATACTTTTTATATTAGTATTATAGTAAGTTCAGCTACCTCAGTGTTAACAGATTTAGGGCCGGTTGTTTCAAACAGCTCGTTAACGTAACATACGTATGTCAAATAATAACGATTACATATTTATGATGTTTAACATTCGTTAAATACAAAGCGTCATTTTATTCTTTTACATTTGAACTTTGACGATCGGTTTTTATGCAGTGAAACAACGCTTTATATTTAACGAACGTTAAACATCATACGTAATCGTTATTATTTGACGTACGTATGTTACATTAACTAACCGTTTGAAACAACCGCCCCTAAGGCCTATGTTCACCAACATTTAAATCAACTGTTTAGATATTTAATCAGCTGTTTACTCAAAATTTCTTAGGACTGTGTTCACCAACATTTAAATCAACTGTTTAGATATTTAATCAGTTCTTTACTTAGGAAATTTGACATAAATCAACTGTTTAAATAGCTAACCGGTGGTTTGAATGTTGGTGAACACAGGCCTTAGGAATTTTGACATAAACCAACTGTTTAAATACCTAACCGGTGGTTTGAATGTTGGTGAACACAGGCCTAAGTGTTTTCAGTGCTGAATGTTAAGTGGCAGGACGACAGATATAGAGCCAATAATATTTTTTTTTTTCTCCTCGTCTTTATGATGAGGATTACAAAGCCTTTAAAGGTGCTAAATTGATGAGTTGCGCGACTAGCACTAATGAATTATGTATCTATATAAAACAAAGTACACATAAAACACTGTTTATTCTTCCGAAATACTGTTCATTTTTCCCAAATACTGTTTATTTGTCCACTTTGACCATAACATACTTTTTTTTTGGCAACCCTCATTTGTGCACAAACAAAACAACACTACCAACTTACATGGATTTGGGAGCGACTTTCCTTGAAGTGTCTACGATATTGAAAAATACATTTAAAGACAAAAATACACAAAGCATTTTTTTTTCATTGTCAATGTCATATTTAACCTTGAAAACTGTAAATCATTCATTGATCGATGCTCTATTTACACAGCTACTCATGACGCTCAAATTACGTTGTCAAGGGGGCGCTGTTGGCAAACATTTGTACACACGGCTACATATCAAGCTATATATTTCCAGAATAAGCTGACCTCTCATTATACGGAAATCCTATACAATGCGAGATCAGCTTATACTGGATATGTATAACTTGATGTGTAGCCGTGTGTACAATTATTTTGTGAAATGTATTCAATAAACAAGATGTAGATATGAGACGTATTTACTAGATTAGGTATGCGCACTAAGTACGAATTACATCGAGTATTTTCTATCAAAGTCAGAATTTTATGAATAGTGTGCATTTGTACCATTTATGATATTAGTGGTGCTTTACAATGTCAACCCTCAAACATTACTTAATTTTCGTGACTAAAATACTCAACAAAAACTATCCTGATTTAATATTTTTTCTGACTTTGGCGAAGTACGTTCATAGCATACGACTCTATCGAGTATCAACCTATTCCAGTTTATTCATATCATATAAAACCTAATTGAATACACGTAAAATTTAATTTTGAATGGAAGAATGCTTCTTGATGGTTTATCTAGAAATTACTACGTTTTTTAGCTCACTTACTTAGTTATGTGTAGTATAAAAAAAAAAAATATTCATAAGAAGGTATTGTTTAATTTAACACAAAATAATTTAATGCCTGAGAGAGACTTCATGTCTCGCAGTGAATTTCGAAGTGGGCTACTAGGGCATGTGGGGGGGTATCATATGAAAGAGCGCTATTTGCACATTCTCAAAAAAAAATTATAGGCCGTATAGTTTTCGACTTTTGACGAAAAATGTAAAAAAAATACCGTTCCCCCTCCCTTAGCTCCGAAGTTTGCATAGAGAAAAATCTGAAATTATTCTATGTGATAAAAGTTTATGTATAGATTACAGGAAAAATAAAACGATGTCCCTAAATAGCACACTTTTTCTAATATTGCCGTTTTAGATCAGCGCCATCTCTTGACCGATAGTGGAACTAATGTATTTTTTTTTATGATTTTTGATGGTATGGAAGCCTCGGTGCGCGAGTCCAACTCGCTCTTGACCGTTTTTTTTATTTTTATAGTCGTAATACCTATTACGAATATTAGGTCCACCTGGACCTAGTACGAAATTTATCTAGTACGGCACACCTCTAACAAGATGGCGGCGTGACATCCGATTTTAGCCACGCACCAAAAGATCCCTGTAGTTAAATAGTAGATTGTTTGCCAAGGGAGCAAACAACTATTTTGAAGGCGAGTGTGTTTCTATGAATCCAGAGCAGAGCGAAGGATTCTATAGTAGAATCCCGAGCGCAGCGACGGGTTCTAAAGTAGAATCCTGAGCACAGCAAGGGATTCAAAGTACGTCACTCGAGCTTAAAATAGTATTGCTCCCGAGATGGACACTACTTTTTATCACCCTCTATGAAAAAATAAGTAAGTGCAACTTATGAATAAGAATAGTACGTTTATTTAATTGTATCACATTTTTAGCGTCCGATACCATGTTCTCTGGATTTAAAATAATACTTTAATTCTCACTACTTGAGGAAGACACACAATTTTTTTATAAAACTAAATAAAATCCGAATTTGAGTAAACAATTACGAACGAAGGCGGAATTCATGTCGTGCGTTTTTTTTATTTTTCACAAACTTTTTTTATTTTGTGTCGCGTGCGGTTTGCTTTATCATACAGCCTGTTCATACAATGTTCGGGCTTGATCTCTTTGGTGATTGGAACTTTAACTAACAATATCCACATTCGAAATTCAAATCACTTTTAGTCCCTAGGGATTTAAGAGCTATTTTAGTCCCTGTAAACAAGGACGAAAATAGATATTTTCGAATAGATGTGATAAAAACAATTATAATATATTTACCACACAAAGTGACGTCATGAGCCGTTTGAAGTTTCCAGATGTGTCACCACGTAGATCGTCTTCGAGGAGATTCCCATACACTGTGGAAAGAAAATACGATTGAATTAATCTACATAAATAAAACTGAAATGGTGTTCGTTGGTAATCGCATCACTTGAGAGCGGCTAGACCGATTTGGCTATTTTTTGTTTTAAAATGTTCGTAATTGTTGAATTAGGTGTTTATGATAAGAAAAATTGGAAAAGTTTCCCGAAAAATGTTCAAAACGGGAAAACTGAACTTCCTTTTTTGATTATTGAAAATTGGAAAGTGTTGCGCCGACCCCAAGTATCATGGGACAAGTTCAGGAGGATGGAGATGATGGACAGGACAACCGTCTGTCACAGTGTGGACAGCTAAGTATTAATCGAAACAAATAAATAAAATTGAAGTGTCTGTTTGTAATGTCAAAATAACAGCTTTTTACTAAATGCATATGAAACTATAATACGGTTCTTAAATAATAAAATAAAATAAAAATAAAAACTGTCAATCTGTTTGTTTCGGCTAATCTCCGAAACGGCTGGACTCATTTCGACAGGACTTTCACTGGCAGATAGCTGAAGTTATAAGGAGTATCTTAGGCTTTTACGCAATTACCCCGCTATTTGTGAACGCTGTGTACAAACACAGCGCAGCTGGCTGGCATTTATTATTTTATTGTTCTGTTTTAATCTTTTGTATGTACTGCTGTTGGTGTACCAAATAAAAAATAAGCTATACATGTCCAGTACAATCTCACCTCTCATTTTGCGGAAAATCCTATACAATGTGAGATCAGCTTATACTGGAAATTTTAGCTTGATATGTAGCCACTAGCCGTGTGAACTGGCAAAATAAAACCCATTGCTTCTGTGTGTTACGTAATTACCCTGCAGTTTTGGATCAGGGTAATTGCGTAACACACTCATCATTAGGAATCGGTTTCATTTTGACAGTTCAACAACATCCATTGCATTATTCACGTTGTTGAGCAGACAAATTTTTCGAACATATGGAGCAATGGATTAGCATTCTGCTTCAAAATCATTCAGATTGCGATTGATTTGGTTACGCAATTAGGGTACTGGTTGATTTTTTTAGCATGATTCGTTTGATTTTGTTGATAAACATAAAAAGGCCAATAGCTTTATTCAACTTTCAGAAAATAACGAAAAAATCTTGCGTATAGGTAATAAGATAATGATTAACAATGAATGAGTAACGTTTTATTTTATCTTATCGCCTTTATTCCACGACGTGACGTCACTATTTGGAGGTCTGCCCATCTCGCCAAAATACGGAGAATTTTAAATCTGTTCTACTAAGTCATCTTGGGATTCCCGTCATGGGATTTATCGTCTCACTGTTGTTCCAGTAGTCATGCTTTCTATAGATACTTTGAACTTTTCTGTGGAGTCCCTGAGATCTTGGCTTTTACGCAAGCTTGCAGAGTAGGTGATAGAGGAACCTACTGATTATTGAATAATCTCGTCAGGATTTGTCTCAAAATGATATCTTCTACTCCATTAACAATAAAAAAAATTGGCCTGCGCAAATATGATCACATTTCTGAATTTCGTACAAAGCTCAAGTGGCTTCCCATACGTCTTCGTCGGAATTCTCATATCTTATTTCAGCTCTACAGTATTATGTTCAATCCTACAACCCCCTATCTTAAAGAACGTTTTAAGTTTCTTCATGACACATAATAGATACCTGAGGTAATCGGAAAACTTGAGACTAGAGATGCGAATGCATTCCACTAGCTTTTATGACAAGTCTTTTAAAGTTCAAGCAGTAACGGTTATGGAATGCCTTGCCCGTGTCGAGAAGGCGTGCTCAATTTTTGTCCACTTTTAAAATTCTGGTAAAAAACACTTCCTCTCTCTTAAACATCATCATTACATAAACTTCCTTGCTCTTGTTTCATGTTTATTATTGTGATATGCGTATAACGTAAAAATCTCGCGGCCTAGGAATTGATGAAATTTAGTAGTTTTTGTCTATTGAATCGAATGTAAATCTAAATACCACATATTAAAGAAGTCGTTTCCATGTATCCAATAAGTTGTGCATTCCAGGATTTTCTGGAATCCCGGGATTTAGGAAAATAAAAATTAAGAAGCCGCTTCCATAATTTCTTAGCAAAAATTATCTTTAGGTAAATATATATCCGAATATCCTATTACTGGGGATAACTGATAACAGGGAAACGACCAATCTTCATTTGTTTTAACATGATTGGTAGTGACGCGGAACTCGCCACCCAAGGCTATTTTAGACAGGCCATTAAGCAAAAAAAAAAAAAAAAAAAACTGTTGAATCATATTATTCATGGCTCCCAAAAAGCCTCGATCTTCTCTGACGTCATAATGCCTTAACATCGATATTTGGCTACAATCCAAATATTGTTCCGGCTTGTAATGTTACTAAATAATCGGCGCTATAGCGGAACTATAGCGCAAACATTGTAGTTTGTACTGTAATGAACCAAGATAACGTTGAGAAAGTACCTATGTATAGTATAGTATAGCAATGACGAAACCGGTAAGTTAGAAAGAGAAAGATATAGTCATTTTATTCGTTTACCATTTAAACAAATAAAATGACCACTGCCCGCGGCTTCGCCCGCGTAGCTTTTCTGTACAAATAAATAAAATTGAAATTCTGTTTATAATGTAACAAATTTTTTTTAATGACCTGGGCGAACACGCATCTAGTCGAAAATAATAGTAAAGTCTAAGTTACTCCTTATAACATCAGCTATATGCCAGTGAAAGCCCTGTTAAAATCGGTCAAGCCGTTTCGGAGACTAGCCAGAACAAACAGACAGCCAGACCGACAAAAACTTCTTTTTTTTTTTGTTCTAAGTACCGTACATACTTTCATATATAATGCAATAAGTAGAAAGCTGTTATTTTGACATTACAAACAGACACTTGAATTTTATTTATTTGGTTAAATGTCGCGGGCAATTTTTATGATTCCGCTTTTTACAAACGGCGTCGTCCGTTTACAAACGCTCGCGGTTATGCAAAATGCCGAAGGTAAAAAATGTAAATCTATTTCCGCTGGCCGCTGCCGCGGCACCGGTCGCTTCGCTCGCTCGGCTCACGCGCGGTTGTTTACAGTTCTAACTAGGGATGCATTCGATACCGATACCGACCGCGAGCGTTTGTAAACGGACGGCGCCGTTTGTAAAATGACGAATCATACAATCTGCCTGCGACATGGATAACACAATCATCTATACAAGGACTTATCAGAGCAAAACAACGATATTCAACTGTTTATTTTATCAAATCGAATGAGCTGAACCTCTATGACAGAGTATGGATTTTATGTCGGTAGACTCAATAATACTGAAGATTTGGAACTGCGCCCAGAACTGACTCAAACTGTTAGTTTAGAAAAAATTATCGGACCCGTCTTCGCTAAACGAATAACCACTGTTTTAATACCTATATTTGTCTTTATAATATACTTTTTATCACATCTATTCAAAAAAAGCTAGTTTATTATTCGTAAACAGGGACTTAAATAGCTCTTTAATCCCTAGGGACTAGAATTTGATATGTATTTAGTTAGTAAAAGTTTCATCAAAGAGATCAATCTCTAACATTGTATGAACAAGTAACAGGCTGCATGATAAAGTAAACCGCGCGAGAGCCTAACTAAAAATAAACTTACTATTCCTAAGTTGTACTTACTTATTTTCTCATAGAGGGTGATAAAAAGTAGTGTCCACCTCGGGAGCAACACTATTTTAAGCTCGAGTGACGTACTTTGAATCCTGAGCGCAACGAGAGATTCAAATAGACTCTCGCCTTTAAAATTGTTCTTTGCTCCCTAGACAAACAATCTACTATTGGATTTGTATTTAAGGCAGTTTAAATTGGGACCTTGGAGCATACCCTGAGGCGAACTTACTTTTAAATTTTTATACGGTTTTGAGCCAAAGGACATGATGAATTTACGGACTTATCTAAAACTAGGTACTTAGGAAAACTGAAGATCATGTCATTTATAGTTCATCTCAGTCAGACAGTAACAAACCAATTTCGGTTAACTTTCATAACAGGAATCCATTCAAAACTTCCAAGATACCATCTCTGAGAGACCATTATGTTTCTCAGAGATGATATCTAGGAAGTACAGTGGACTCACACTGACTATCAGCGTAAGGTACAATTGTACTGAATCGGAACAGTTAGAACAGTGTTATTTTAGGCGCGTTCGAAGGAAACCGTTCATTACATAGAACATCACACGTCCAAGGACTCGTGTGCCAAGAAGAAACTTCAAGTTTAACACCAATTTACGCAATTTCATACCAATCGTGGACCGTTAGATGAGATTGGTTGTATCCTCTGTTTGATTATAATACTAGGTTTCTTGTGAACTGGATGTAAATGAAATGCACTGGTATGGGCTGTTTTACTGCGCGTATATTATTAACGTTCATGGCATCGCTTTATGTCGTCTTGGCGATGATCGCGGACCGGATGGACTCATCATACATACGGCACTGCTGTGATAAGCATGTTGCCGTCAGCAGGGCCGGTTAGATATTAAGTCTTTTTGTTTGTTTTATTTTTGTTTTTATTTTTATCATAGTTTTTATTGTGTTTCTGTATTTGTGTGTACTTCAAATATGAGTTCATTTCTTCCCCCATCATAACTCATAATGTAGTCGTCGTATTGACAAAAGAAGTCTCGTTGGAAGCGCTATGTTGTTCCACGGGTTAAGGCCCGTACAGACTCGCGCGATATCGCGGCCGCGACAGGCACCGACAAAGAAATTGTGCTACTAGTGTCGCGTCGCGCCCGCGATATCGCACTAGCCTGTACGAGCCTTTATAAGGCTATATGAGGTTACATAAAATCTACCGTGTCGGATGATGTAAACAATTACCGAAAAAAAAAAAAATGGTTTTTATTTTTGTAAAGGAAGTACCTACCCTTTCAAATTCCTCTTGTATTCTATCTTGTATGTTTTCTTTAGGAGTATTGAACAGGAAAAATTCTGTTGACTAAGCCACTATGTGTGTCACATTGTTATTCAAACCAAGTTCTATAAATTAAGGAAGTAGTCAGCTCAACTTGTATTATAAGGTTAAGTTTCGACTGTCGCAACAACCGACAATTACGCGAACATGATGGATAGGAAAATTTACGCAGTCTGAACCTAGCCTAGTTTTAACTACAATTCACAATAATTATCAATGAAGTACGTACATTGAGTGCAAGTTATTTATCAACAGTTACACACCCACTCAGAATGCGCTTGTACTGGGAAATAACAAGTAGCAGAAGTGACTCGTATAGAGAATTATTTGTGCATCGTCACAAAGAGGCCCTTTTCCTCCATAACATGTTTTAGATTAATTTCAAGGTTATGTACATAAGAACTCTATAAGTGTGAGCGAGACGTCCGATATTCAAAGTACTTGGATACCATCAGGTGCATTTCGCGTTAAGGTTTGGATAATGCGGAATTTCGAATAGGCGTGGGCTAAAAACAACTGTTTGATTAAGTACTTTACGTATTTCAGCTGAAAATAACAATCATCAATGACTGTTTGTTGATGATTGTTATTTTCAATTCAAAATTCAATTTTCAACAGTTGCCTAGAAATAGTCAGGAAGAATCAGAAGTTCAAATTATAAGTAGTAGCTGAAAATCAACGTTGTTAACGATAGGTTCATCCGAAGTTACCGCATTTTGCTGAGACCTTTAATGCGCTTGTAATTGTTGTTTGTTACAGAAGTAGATCATTTCCACTCTGCACTCGGCATTTTGTTTTGTTTGTTTGTGGTCATTTACGAGTGTCGCAACGCTTGGTATATTATGCAACGTGTATTGTTTTTGGTCTTGGTTTAGAGCATTAAGGTGAAAGCGTCAGGGTATCCCTCGAAATTTATTTTTTATTTTAATATTTTTTAAATTTATTTTTTATTTTAATATTTTTTAAATTTATTTTTTATTTTTATATTTTTAAATTTATTTTTTATTTTAATAATTTTATAATATTTAATTTTATTTTTATTGAATAAAATGTTTACAAAAGTGTACAATTTAGTCAACTGTAGTAAGATTTCTCAAACAATTATAGTGCCAAAAATTAACTAAAACTGAAATATTTTATTACAGGCGGGTTTTCCTTTTTTTTTCCTTTATTAATAAGAACTAACGTTCTTAATAATTTATTACTACCTAGCCTAATAGACTAATAAGCAATTTAACTCTAACTTATTATTTTACGTGATAGATTACTTATCTAAGAATAGTGTCAAGGTGCAAGTAATGATGGTTTGAAATTACGATGTTAGGTAGCAAGCGATCTGCCCGAACTAGGTTTATTCAAACCAAATTCAAATTTTTCCGTAGTAGTAACTTCCTTTCCTGTAGTAGCTTTAAAACAATGAGACGTCACTTCCACGATAACTGATTTTAAAAAAATCCGACATATTTATCGAAATTTGCGTTTCACTGCAGCCCAGTACCTATACACGGCCATTTTTCCTCTAGACAACCATGCTAATATTATAAACTAACTACTTTTATAACATGTCTTTTTATTTATTTTTTTATTTTTGCCCCGCACTAGGAATTTCTCCTGTATTGTGGGTGCGTTTACAAACATTTAAACTCGCATACACAAAACGCCAGACACGGAACAACTACTTGTAAATCATACAAATATTTGTTGCGTGCGGGAATCGAACCCGTGACACGCAGCGCAGCAGTCAATCGCTTAACCATTGCGCCAACAGTGCCGTCAACATTACAACAACATTAACATTGACATTTTAACATTAACTATCTGCCAGAGAATGTCCCGGCAAAATCAGTCTAGCCGCTTCGAAGATTAGCCGGAACAAATAGACACAAACTGTTGTTATTTTGACACTTAAATTTTATTAATTTGTATGTACAGATGCAAAAGTAGCTGTCTGTCTGTGAAAATGAAATTTGGCGAACTGGTAGACCATGACCTGGGTTAGGACTTAGAATACTTTTTATCCCGGTAGTAGGTACATTCCCTGGGATCATAATACTCACTAGCAGTGTAAGTCTGTTTGATGACGTTGATCTCGTGGTTGGACATGGTGCACATGACCTCAATGAGGACATCCTCGTCAGTGCCGATGCCGGCGATGGCATCATGGAGTTCCTTAGAGTAGAACTGTGGTAGAGGAGTCATGAGGGCCACCAGAAGATCTTCGAACTTGCCACTGGTTTCACTCTTCAAGTCTGCCACGAGATCCTGGTAAAAGAAGATGATATTATTAATTTACAAGCCGTGTGCCCGATGATATTTTGCATAGACAAAACTGACGAACTTGCATCCCATTATATACAGGGTTATTGGTAAAACACTAACAAACTCTCAGGACTATATTAGTAACATCATGAACAACAACTTTGTACTATGACTTGACAAAAATAATTGATTGTTTGCCAAGGGAGCAAACAACTATTTTGAAGTCGAGTGTTTCTAGAATCCTGAGCGCAGCGAGGGATTCAAAGTACGTCACTCGAGCTTAAAATATTTACTTTTTATCACCCTCTATGAAAACATAAGTGCAACTTATGAATAAGAATAGTACGTTTATTTGTTTGTATCACATATTTAGCGTCCCATACAATGTTTTCTGGAGTTAAAATAATACTTTAATTCTCACTACTTGATGAAGACACACAATTTTTTTAATAAAACTAAGTAAAATCCGAATTTGAGTAAACAGTTACGAACGAAGGCGGAATTGTTTCACAAACTTTTATTTTTGCTCGCGTGCGGTTTGCTTTGTCATACAGCCTTTTTATGCATAGGTATAAAATAATTTGTTCAAAGAATTCATATTTTTCGTAATAAATTTATCAATAAATATTTATTTAGGTATTTCTAACTCCTTATTTAAAAAATAGCATAAAATCTAGCGTTTTTGAAAATCACACTTGTCATGCGGAATCTATCGCCTTTTTTGGGTGGATTTAGCGCCAATCACTCGAATGGACCTGGCAGCACTGTCTGTGAGTCTGCCTCATTTATTATACTGTTGTTTACATGGGTTTATGTAACTAACGTGAATCAGGATCGATAAGTATGGCGACGCGACGGCGTGCCTCGACCACTAATTCCAACTCTGTTGTTGTTTTTCCTCAAAACCATGTTATTTCAAAATACTTTTGAGTTTTACAAAAACATATTTTTTTTTTTTTGTTTTAGTCGAAATCGTTTTAAAATTAATTGATAGGTAATGCGTATCAATGGCCGATGACCGCAAACATACCTACTGAATGATAACAATATTATTATCTCCTGATCCTTTATTAATAAAATATACGTACATACATACATACATAAACTCACGTTTTCTCACGGGGGTAGGCAGAAACTATAGAGCGCCACCCGCTACGTTCCTTACATACTCCTTTTGCTTCGTTTACATTCATACATCTGGTCATACATGCACGCCGGTTACGAGTGCTACGCACCTGACCTTTCTGAAGAACATCACCAATTAAGTCACTAATCAGGTAATTAATTAAACGTTTAATATATATGTTACGGGTACATTATAACTCAATGGTTACGAGTAATGCTAGAAGATTGAGTAAACCAAGGTTTACGGGCTCAGAAGCCGTGGCTTGGCGCCCACGGTGAAGCTAAGAGGAACCCGAGCAGGGGCCGCTCGTCAGGGCTTTTGCCTGTTAGCCGACGACGTAGCGGCCACAAGTAGGTTGCGGTGCCGCTTGGGCGACATCGCAACTGAGGCGAGCCACGATGTGGTATAGGAGGCTTCGCGGCTGAGGGTTGGAGGCCGCGGCGGGAGAAGACGCGGCGGCGGTGCGCCGTTCTCCCTACCTTCCACGGCCTTGACGGGGTCGCCACCGTTTGATGGCGGACGCCCTGGGGCCGCAGAGAAGGAGGAGTGTCGGTATTGCGTTGACCGCTCTCCCTATCCTCTACGGTCAAAAAGTGGTAGGCGGCGGGGCCACTGATCTGAATCGTCGCAGGGGGACCAAGGGCGCCTAGACACGGGGTCGTCTGGCGCCCCTATGCTGGTTTGGTCCCTTGGGTGATCACGGCGCGCAGTGTGTTCTGGTGCGCCGGTGATGGAGGTTACTCCCCAGAGGAGGGTCCGGTGACGGATGGCGCGGCGGGTTCGCGGATGACTAATAAGTTCCCGTGTTCCCGCCATAAGCGGCAGAGGAGGACACCATGGTAGTGTAGTATGTGTGCGCATAATCTCCACGAAAATAAAAAAGTTTACCCGGGTTTACTTAGAATCACCCAAGGAGTTTGGGTTAAGTATGTCCGAAAAATAATTAAAATAAATTTTCAGTTCGGAATTTACCCATACTCACCTAGGTCTACCCAATGCGGGCTGGGTAATGTTAACCCGCACTGGGTCCGCCCACTCCCTGTCACAGAGAGGCCTGTATCTGTGTCCCAGCAGTGGGATCATTATAAGCTGATTATGGCATAACAAGGAAATTCAGAGCAAAAAACGTATTGCATGTTTTTATATAAACCACAATGTTCTCGTTGGAATAGCACCAATCGCGTTTACTAGGCCACGAATGCATAATTATACATAGGGCGAGGCCATTGTAACAAGAGTTATTAAATGCAAACTACAATAGCCAGCGGTAGCGGCTCTAGAAGTCTTGAATTTCACCCTTCACGCTTCCTTGCAAATCCTGGGTAAGCGTTGTTACTTCTATACAAATAATTAAAATTGAAGTGTCTGTTTGTAATGTCAAAATAACAGCTTTTTCCTATATGCATACGAAAGAATAATTATAACAAAAAATTTAAAAAAATAACACTAGTTAAAAATTTTTTGTAGCACTAAAACTCTTGAACTGTGAGAGGTGGGTTTATATTTCGACAATAATCATCAATCCCCCCCTCCCCTCATTGCCCGAAAGTCCGTCCCCTCAATCCCCCGTCCGTCGCCGCGTCCGGGCGGGTCATTCATAGAATAAGTAAGTAAAGGTATTTTGCAAAATGTCTGAAGTAATTTTAAAATTATAATAATAACGTAAAAATAAAAACACTTAGTTTTTTTTTTTTGTTTTATTGCTTTTTTACCACCTATAGACGTTTCTCTTAAAATATTTCGTCTATGAATAGATACACCTTAAATATATACTATACTGAAATCGGCTACCTCCTATTCAATTTCGGTTGTAGGTCGGATATATTTTCGCAGTGAACTTCTATTCCGTCAAAGGGAGCCGAATACAAACTATTCTGACTCAGATTGAACATATTTTATACTTATTACCTGTTTCCCCCTAATTACCTAGGTACCTACTTATTAATAGGAAAATATTGAATATGGAATAACCTACCATTACGTTTATTTATAATTTACATTTGAACCGTCCCACATAAATACTTAGTACAGTCAACCGACTGATATGAGTCCCGCATATCAGTCGTACTTTCACTGGTAAAACCACCCTTATGACTACGACATAAAGGCGCTGTATCCACAGGTGTACGGTTATACTATACAGGGTTATTTAAAATTGGCTAGCTAAACTCTGCAGACGCCATGGGTATCGATATCTAAACATGATAAACAAAAAAAATATTTATATGATGTTTTTTTGTGGGGTCATCGACCGCTGTTATTGTAGTTAAGTACTTGAAATATCAGTTTAAAATACGTGTTATTTTTTTTCTGTACATTTCACAGATCTGATGGATGTCGTTATCTAAACACGATAAAATAAAAGAAAACAGTTTTTCTCAACTCATACTTCAAGTAACAACACTAACAGCGATCGTTGACATCCCAAATAAAAACATCGGTTCTTTTTATTTTTTAATAGCTGCTACCCGCGGCTTCGCCCGAGTGGTTTTTTCTAAAATAAAAGTAGGATAAGTTACTCCTTATAACTATAACAGCTTTATGCCAGTGAAAGTCCTGTCAAAACCAGTCCAGCCATTTCGGAGATTAGCCGAAACAAACAGACAGACTGACTGTATAAGTACCAAGTACCATATATACACCTTCTTACTAATAAACGTTGTATAGCGTCTGTATAGTTACACAACGTTTTGTCTTTTATCGAAAGTCAAATTACTGACGAGTGAAAGAGAGAATTCGGTGTGTAACTACACAGACACTATACAACGTTTATTAGTAAGGAGGTTATAAATACAAATGCATTTAGTAAAATGCTGATATTTTGACATTACAAACAGACACTTAAATTGTATTTATTTCTATAGAGTTGATTGTGTTTAGATTTCGATTCTCATTGCGGCTGCGAAGTTTAGCTAGCCAATTTAAAATAACCCTGTATAGCTATGAAAGTGAATAATTACAAACGTATAACGCCCTTGGGATTTAATAGTTTACCAATTAACTAAAAGGCAGAGCGCCCATTAACTTATCAGTAGCATGTCGCTACCAAATTTGTATTAATTAATTGAATTCGCATTTGTTGTTGATCCTTGTTACTTGGAAGAAAAAGAGGAAATAATGTACCTATTATTTTTGGAATAAAAAAACTAAGTATTTGAGGTTTTCCTTTTGGATATTTGAAGATAATAATTTAATACTTTAGAGGCATGAGGAACCGGGTGTAAAGTTCACTCATACTCTATGGAAAAGGGAGGATCCTCCGACCAGACGGGTATTGTGCCTGGTGAGCAACTGCCCAACGGTTGATGTCGGGATGTTGTATATATGCTAGTCGCGCGGTAAACTCTTTTTTTTTACCCAGGCATCATGCCCATTCTGTTTATTCTGTCTACTATTCTGTGTAGCAAAATGCAATCAATTCTAGTACAAAATGAGGGCAACATACGATAAATTATCAAAGATCCTTATCTTAATACGTTGTTGACAATATTAAGAATGTTGCTATGATAATCTTTATCGTAGGTACAATATAAAATGACTACTACATTTTTGATAGTATAATGAAGGAGATAAGTATCTAAGTTTAAAAAATTATATTTCTTATAAGAACTTACACAAATAATTATAATTATTATAATTATTATATTTGCCTCTCGTTGGCGACGTTATAATGCATACATGTTTTTTAAGTTTTCTTTCAAATAAGTCTACTAGTTAGTACCTAAGCTGGTCCAAAAATAAACTGCATTGAAATAAAAATATTTAGGGTTACTGATAACGAAAATATATTATTCAGATAAGACACACATAATAAATTAATTAGCCTTTCCGATACAGGAGGAAAAAACATGAAAATTACAATTTTAATTAATTCATATAAATAATAATATTTTCTGATAAATTGTAATATCCATATTATACATCCCTTTATGCGGAAACTGTTAAATTATGTGCAATCGCGGAACGATCAGTTAGGCATTTACATTTCATTCCCTTTTTATTCAAATCCACGGTGCAAGTAAAACTGAATCAAAAAAGATACCAAACAAATCCAAAGCTAAAATGATTTGCACCACTGTCCTGTCATTTTGACAGTGACATTTCTTGACATTACTTTGTTTACATAAATTATTTAAACTAGAGACTTGGGATATAGACGACTATACGAGCCGTAATCCTTGAACTAAACCGTTTTTTTTTTATAGATTCGGAGTATGTATGTAACATACTCCGAATCTATAAAAAAAAAAACGAAGTGTCCGTTTGTAATGTCAAATTAACACTTTTTACTAAATGAATCTGAAAGTATACACCTTACAGTACTTATAATAAAAAATAAAAAAATGTTTTTTTTTTGTTTGTCTGGCGTCTGTCAATCTCAAAAACGGCTTGACTGATTTTGGCGGGACTTTCACTGGCAGATAACTGATGTTAAAAGGAGCCAACATTTCGCCAATTATGTCCAAGACCCTTGACCAAGCCGGGACGCGAGCGATATTTATCCCAAGTACTTTTTCTATGAAGTCGCGCGCTACTCTACACAAAGACACGGCGTGACTCAAGGGTATTCAGACTCGCAACGCGACACGATTACACACGATGGACGTCAAGGCGCGTCTGTGTGATGGAGTCTTACAAGGGGGCGAGCCTATCGCCACTTATAGTTCAAACTCAAAGCATTAATTTCAATTAACCCATTTACAGGCACTTTTGAATTGTCTAAGAGAGTCGATCAGTTAAGGCTCCTACAAACAAGCGTGAAACGCGACGCGACACAAAAGCACCGCGTGTCGCGGGACGAGCGGTGTCTGTGTCGCGTCGCGTGTTAGTCAGAAAGTTGAAGCCCATTCCAAAACGTAGTTATCTATGGAGAAGAACGGGCAAGAAACTCCAAGGACACTCTTTTGAATCAAGATATTACAAAATCCATGGATTAAGGCTCCTTCAAACAGGCGCGACACAAAGACACCGCATGCTTCGCGATGAGCGGTCTCTGTTCTTGTTGCTTCTATATATAAGATTAAAGATAAGGCCTGGCAGTTAAGAGATGACCTGTCTCAACTGAAGGCGCCCGTTCACCAACATGACGTGTGGATCAGCGCTATCCAGCTCAACCAATTTGAAAGGAACCAAATGATCCAACACACGCGCCACCATCAGTGAGACATTTGAGTGAGCATGACATACTCTCAACTCTCATGCTCTTTAAATTCAAACATGTTTGTTCTTTAACATACCTTTCCATATAAAGTCTTGAACTCAAAGGCGATCCGCATACGCTGTTCATTGGTTCGTCTTGTTAGGACATGGATGATGGCTTTCTCGTCTGTTCCGAAGCCTTTCATGGCCTTGCGAAGGACGGCGGCGTCATCCCGAGGGTCGAAGGGATTCGCCGGCACAACGGTGGGTTTTGTCTGCAAAAGAACGCTGTTATTAATACTTAGGTGGTAGATGGAGGTATTCAAATAAATTGGCTACAGATATTTTTGTTAGTTTTGCAGTTTTATGAGAGAATGCGTGTTTGTTGGCTAGAGATTATTATTAATAGGTGAAAATGGCATCCGTTCAACCTGAAATTAAACTTTAGTTTATATTTGGGCATGTGCAAATGTACATTATTTTACAGGACACCGAAAAATCACATTGAAGCGTGGTTACAGATAAGGGAAAGCACTTATTGATGTGAAGTTGAAAGAAAGAAAGAAAATACATTTATTTAGCACAGACTAAAAGGCACACATGACACAATATACTCGTAATTTACCGCAAATAATTCATTTAATTCTTATTTTAATTTAGGCGAATTGTTTTTTGTTTTTGTGCTCTCACCATAAATTATTATTCTATGTCTATACGTGAGGATTTGTAATTGGCTCTCTGGTGACTATGGTTTCCTATTTTGTTTGTTTTTATTAGCTGTAAGTCTTCCATGTACTAAATAAATAAATAAAATAAAATAAAAACGACGCACCGTGTAGATCACACCTTAGATCCCTCCTTAAATCTCATCCTCATAAAACTAGCTACTATTCTTATTCCTTCTCTGTCCATGCTGTAAGATTATGGAACTCGCTTCCGCCTAGCATTCGCGATTTAAAAACTATATCTCTATTCAAACATCGAGTAAAAGAGCATTACCTTTCCTCTCAACTGTGAGTATTTTATGTATATATTTATAGATATATGTATTTATATTTTTGTAGCTTTATTTAAGTATATGTTATATTTAATATTTTAGTTTAAGACTTCGCATATTCATATCATTCTCTTCATGTTCTCACACACTATTGTCTACATTTCTTTTTCATTTCTCCTTTCGCAGGTCTGTTGGAAGAAATTTCTTAAGAAATAAGCAGTACCTTTGTACTGAAATTATAATTATGTCGTATCTCTATGTATTTAACTGTATGTACATAAATAATAAAATAAATAAATAAATAAAAAAACTAATAAAAAGCGTAAAGTGCGATGCAAGGAATCAGCAGGCAAGTGTGCCTCACGGCTGCGCTAAAAAGACCCAGTTCAGCATAAATGCCAGACAACTAGTGCCTGACGCTGGTTTTCAACTAGACCTGACCAGTTGGGGTATCACCATTATCATATACCTAAGTCACGTCGCTCCAAGACACTTTTCAGTACCCGTCTTGTCATGAAATGGAAGATGTGAATGTATGCTTGGCACGCTGCTATTTGCAAAGCAGAGTGATCTGTGCTGCTGAGGAGTTTGTTGCGCTACTTCTTTCCAGCTAAAGCAATACGAAGAGGTGAAGGGCGGGCGTTTTGGAGGACTGTCTTATGTAATTTTGACGTTCGAAAAGTGCTGATTCTCAGCCTAATAGGGATGATGCCTGGGTAAAAAAAAAGAAAAACTGTTTAGTCCGTCAATCAGGGCCTCAAGTCTACTATTACAATAGTGTCAGAATGGTCTCGCCATTGTGAGTATTTGACAGTGTTTGTATGGCAAATCTGTCAAAAACTCACAATGAAGAGACCATTCTGACACTATTGTAATAGCAGACTTGAGGCCCTGATAATAAAAAAATATTAGACACGTAATTTTTGCTTTATCATATTAATAAAAAATGACTTAGATAAAACACATTAAACTTGGGGAGTGGGGGCTCGTTACGTCACGGCTCAGTATAAAATCTAGTGAGAAGTGACGTCACGCCACATTTGAACTCAATGTATCGCCGTAATGTTTTGATTACGTAAAAAAAGAAAAAATACGTGTTCAATATTTTTTTATAATCTACATGACGGACAAAAAACTTTTTTTTTGTCATCATCCCTGTTTTAATGAATGACTTTCGATTTTGATTGGAATAAATATATAATTAATTTACAACTTAACATCAATGAAACTCCATTTTCTATTGTAACTGAAGTATTATGGTATGGACAGACTTCTTTCTGAATCATTCGTCTGAAGGACTGCAAAGAACTTATGATTCATCACGTGTGATCTAATAATTAACGTTAAATACTAATAGGCTTTGGCTGAGCTGTCTGTTTCGTATTCAACTTGCATGAAGGTAGCTAAAAGGTTAGTTACAAAGATAAACAATTAGCAATTGGGTTAGCTAATAAAATATTGGTATTGATATCGTGACATCACTCGAGACTAATTACTTAAACATGACCTAATACTGGGCAGTATTAGGCATATTTATCAAACGACAGACTATCATAAATATCCGTAACATGCGTACCTAAACATCTACCGAGCAATTTAACTTGTTAACATGTACAACTCTAGTTATGCATGCCACACGGTTGTCTTTCAACTGCACACCCAATTGAGACGAATTCGTCATTGAAACACATAAAAGAAAATAAATACCGTATAACGAAACGATTTAAATCCTCTCCGTATACCAATTGAAGCTCTATACGCACTGCGCATACTTGAATTTGATGTTACAGAGGACATATTAATTACTCGATACTTTTTTCGGACAACCGGAACTGTTAATCACATCACTATTCAACACCATTACTCAAGTGGATTATTGATTTTGTTTAGAGGTGAGACCAAAGGTGTATTTAGAGATCACCACATCCATTGTACTGGGGACCAATGCCAAGACTGAATCGTTGGTGGGTTTGATAAATGTACTGAGAGACGAAGTGAGCATAACAATGTAATTGCAGCAAACTGTTCCTTGAATAGAGTCACAGTACGAGTAGGTACGTCGCCAGCCTCCTGTGTAACTCTCAATAATGTTCGTCACGAATTTAAACTGAATGTCTTTTTAAATAGAATTTGTAAGAAATACGATTTTTTGCATTGATTTCAATCATAACAGGTATTTCTATGAAAAACCGGCCAAGTGCATGTAGAACCACGCACAATGAAGGGTTCCGTACTTAGGATGAATTTATCCCAAGAAAAAACTTAACATTTCAGTTGTAAAACAAGTTCTCCCATACATTACTACTACAAATGTAAGTTTGTACGCACAATATGAGAGATTTACCATGTTATTTTAAGATCATAGACTTCTTACAGGTTTTTCGGTAATCTACACATAAGTGTAAAGAACTGTAAACTTTTTTTTTTTTTCTAAATTGATGGCTCTGTAGTTATGGAGATAAAGGGCTTAGATTCCCTCGCCCATTATCGCCGCCGCTCAATTTTCATCTATAGAATATATAATAGGTATAATAAATAATAATAATATACTTTCCATCCCTTTATTATTTAAAAGCTTTCTAAAACCACATCCAATTTCACAACTATGAATTCCTAAGTCTTATTTCTTTCAATCCTTTCCTTACTCTATTAAGAGGGTACCGAACTACCGAGCGCGCAGCGGCGCCCTCATCGTTTGTTTTATTTTAGAATGAAAATGCAGAAAATAAGCACGTTAAGTTGTGCTCCACAAGACTATGGTTATTATTATTACAAATAGTTTTAAATTGTTAAGTTTTAGGGTAATCCTTAAAATGGAAAAAAGTGGCCACTAAGCTCCGTGATTACAATAATACGTACGAGTAACAATGTAAAACTACTGTTTTTAATAATAACGTAGTGTTGTGGAGCACAACGTAACGTGCTTATTTTCTTCATTTTCATTCTAAAATAAATTACCAAACAAACGATGAGGGCACCTTCTTAATAAGACAAGGCATTGCACTTCTTCATATTTGGAATATATTTAATCTTTATTGGTGGGAGAGTGTCCAGTTTGGAGATGAGCTCTACAAGGCCGTACGGGGAGGGGTGCGGCCTTTTCCCCTAAGGGGGAAACCGCCCTAAATAATAATATTAACATAATTAGGAAAAACTAAAATTTCATCAGCCTAGGATAATTTAGGAACACACACACAGGTGGTAGGGGGTTCATAGGGGTCACATGTGGATTTATTTTAATATTATAACAAAAAAACTTCCGCCCTTTCATTTGATATTTTTCTAATTTGCCCCTCAAAAGTGACCCCCATATTCACAATTCATTTATTTACGTTACAAATCTGTGTTTGGGTCACAGAAGTTCATTTGTGTACCGAATTTCAACTTAATCGGCCCAGTAGATTCGAAGCAAATCGGCTGTGACAGACGGCTAAACAGACAGACATACACGAGTGTCAGTCCCAAGGACCGCTCCCGAAATCGTGACATCGATTAGACGCGAACGGCGCACAGTAATCGAGTAACACGATTACGAAACAATAAAATATCCTATAAGGGTTCCGTTTTTTCCTTTTGTGGTACGGAACCCTAGAAACGACACATTCTGAATTTAAACCAAAATTTACGTAGGTTCTCAACAGGAAATCTGTTGTCCGTTACCTTATGCCTTACTGACGGCCATTTGAACGTCTTGGTCGTGGTTGAAGTCGTTGATTTGAAAGCGTGTTTTTTGCATTGTATTGCGTTTATTAATAGCTACCATGGATTTGTTTAAATTCATAGCTATATTAGTTTGTGATGCAACGAATACGAATATTCCTATTCGCCGAATACCATCACATTACCGAATATTCGTATTCGCCAAATACTTTCATGACGTAATTAGTGACTTCCTAGAAATCCCATACAGATATTGCGTTGCGACCGAGTTGACAAACACAAAGATTCATTTATAAAATCATAAAACTTTCTTATCTTTTGGTAACATCCACAGATGATCAGCAATCGTAGTGACCTTTTTTTTTTGTATTTAAGTTGGTAGGAGTTGGCACGTATATAGCTAAAGCTATTATTTGTACCTATTGCTAGCGTCTTTAATTTCCTTTCATCTTTGACCAATCATTGCGTGCAGCTATAGTAGAATCAAGTAGGTATTCGAATTCGGCGAATAGTACAATCGGTATTCGTAAAAGTAGTATTCGTTGCATCACTAATGTTAATCCATGTTAATCCATACTAATCCATACTATCCATACTAATATTATAAATGTGAAAGTAACTCTGTCTGTCTGTCTGTCTGTATGTTACGTTTTCACGCCTAAACCGCTGAACCGATCGTCATGAAATTAGGCAGAGATATATTTTGGGATATGGAGACGGACATAGGCTACTTTTTTACGCGATAAACAACATCCACGCGGGCGGAGCCGCGGGTAAAAGCTAGTAAAACATATTATTAGGCTGTAATAATATGTTTCCTGGTAAGGTTTGGGTACAATATTTTGTTATGATTAGTAAGTACCTAACAGGACACAGCTATTTTTATGATAAAGTTTTAACATTATCCAATTTAACATCTACCACCGCCTTTTTGTGGTTATGGTTATCCTAAATGTTATCAGTAACCAAAAGGAAATAATAAAGCAAGGAAGGATAAATATAATATTTTATATCAATAGACTTCAGTCTATTGTCCAATTTTATAGTGCACTGTTAAATCCGTTTGCCCAAATAAACAAACAACCACATTTTGGGTAATTAGCCAAACATTAGGTATAGGTAGTATCATAACATCACGCAAATAAATCCATACTTCTATATTGTACTCCATTTGAAATAATATTAGACATTTGAACAAACCTCTTTTACAATCTGTTTAACAAATTTTGACTTCTTCGTTTTTAGGGAAAATTCGGGAAAACTGATAAGTAATGCTTTTTTCTATGAGAATTGAAATTAAGACAGGGCAACTTCTGTCAGTTCAGCTAGTCTATACAAATAAATAAAATTGAAGTGTCTGTTCGTAATTTCAAAATAAGAGTAAAAAAAAAAAAATCGGTATGTATATCTGTTTGTTCCGGCTAGTCTCCGAAACGACTGGATCGATTTTGACAAGACTCACTGGCAAATAGCTGAGGACGATTTTAAGAACTAACTTAGGCTTCTTTTATTTTAGAAAAAGCCAGGCATAGCTGATGTTTTAAGAAGTAACTAAGGCTACTAAACTACTTTTATTTTAGAAAAAGGCTACTTTTATTTTAAAATGAGTACATTGCATGGTTTATTCAATTTCGCTCATTCTGTTTTCTGTCAGATTTGGTATCCCTCCAACCGTCTAGTTAGTGAATATGACTACCGTATTCAAACTTTCGTTATAAATCGTTTTGTACGTTTTCGTTCGTTAAAAAAAAAAAAAAAAAAAAAAAATACAAATAAATTATGTGTGTATTGTGAGAAGATGTAGGAGAGTTAAAAACTAAAAGCGGTCAAGCCTTTTACTTTAAAGCAACTTAACAAAGCATGCAAACTACAAAACAGTCATGCAATTAACTGACATTGTTTTGCTTATCACAATAAGTAGCTTAGATTAGTACAATTATAAACACAAATGATGTTGAATCAATAACCTGCCAACTTCTAAAATACATACAAAATATTTTATGAATATTTTTTTTTTTTTAATAAATAACCTGACGACTTCTAAAATACATACAAAATATTAAATGAACAAAAATGTTTTTTTTTTTTTTTAATAAATAACCCGACAACTTCTAAAATACATACAAAATATTTTATGAATAAAAATCTATTTTTATATATTTATTTTAATGGAATGTAAGTGGCCAGGTTATAAAAGCAGTTCAACATACCTTTGGCTCTGCAGGCACTGATGATGAATTTTTGGAAGCTGTTTGACTATGTGCATGGGACTCTCTATAATGCTGATGCTCCTGGTGTTGGTTAGTTTGAGGGTAACCTGGACTAGATTGTGGGTAACCAGGCTGGGCTGGGGCACCTTGCCCTGGGTACCCACATTGAGCAGGCTGGGGGTAGCCTTGAGCCTGTTGGGGGTAACCCGTTTGAGCCGGCTGTGGGTAACCCTGGGGTGGGTAGCCCTGGGGTGGGTACCCTTGAGCATAATTTGGCTGACAATAACCCTGGTTTGGTTGTTGGGTTGGATATCCAGGGCCAGGTTGAGGATAACCCTGCTGCGGTGCTGGGTAACCCATGGTTGGGAGTCCCGGCATTGGCATTGGGTTTCCAAAGGACTGTGGGGCAGCGTTGTTGAATCCAACGTTATGATAGAATTGTTGTTGTTGCGGGGTTCCTGCTTGACCCTTGAAGGAAATGAAAATGAATATCAATTCATTGTCTACCTAGCACTTTGATAGTATTGTAATCAAACACAAAATTATTTATTATTCCCACTAAATACTTGCATAGTGTAACAGAATAAATTACATAGTATTAATAGGTACGGTGGCCAGCACATCAAGTTACGACAAACTATCAGATTTTCTCGTTTGATTTTGAACTTAATCACCAACATTTTAAAGTTTAAAATCGTTTCGAGACATTTGACAGTTTCGTGTAGCTTGATATGCTGGCCACTGTACTTTAATAAGCTTCCCAATCAAATATAATTATTTTACATTAATGAGAAAGCGTCAGCGTACACTGCGAAATTAAAATTCTCTTAATTTTCTTGCAATTTGAAGAAGAAAGAAAGAAAAATAGTTTATTCTGCACAAACAAGACGCACATTACATGAAAAATAGACAAAATACACATATTACTACAAAGTAACCAAAAGCCTCGTATTCAAAACCTTAAATGTAACAATGTATTTGCAGGTCAGTCATCAGGTTGTATGATGATCTGAATATGATTTGCAGCTATAACTATTTTTATAGAATTATAATCATAAAAATCATCAATACACCTCTTTTATAATATAATCCTATTGAATGACTATTTTATGAAACCATGAGTTTTAGGATCATACTAACTTAAGGAGTTGTATTACTGATTCTAATGATTATAAATCTTTAAGACAGCACGGTTGGCGCAGTGGTTAAGCGATTGACTGCTGCGCTGCGTGTCGCGGGTGCGATTCCAGCACGGAACAAATATTTGTATGACCTACAATAAGTTGTTTCGGGTCTGGCTGTTTGTGTATATAGTTTTAAATGTTTGTAAACGCACCCACAATACAGGAGAAATTCCAAGTGTGGGGCAAGTCGGTACGTAAATACGGAAATCTGAAAGTACATATATTTGTTACAGTCTATAATCTACTTTAACCAAAATACTCCCAGACATTGAGCTGCAAATTGCAATAACCGTAAGAAAATTTGAATTTCGCGGGGTACCTTAGCGCTTCCCCCTTAAATAGGTCAGTACTTACTTAGTTAAGGTTGAAAAGTACCCATTGTGCTTACAACATTTAAAATATAAAACTACAACAATTCGTGCACCTTCAATTTTCCATTCAGTTTAAGTATACATATTTACAAACAACATAAAAGTCTAAACATTAAACCACTTAAAAAAATATTTGTAAAAGCTTAGAAGATGAGATTTAATCACAGCATTCAGCATTTCAAACTGTTCATTATTATTCTGCCTAAATTTTGTATCCCAATTAGCACTAAAACATTTTAATTTTGTGATAAACAAAACAGTTGCTTCGCAAAAGGCGCCGATTTCACATAACCAAACTTTTTTTTTTACTAACTGAGGCTATTCATTCAAAACGTGCAATATGAAACACCCAAACCAAGCTACAACTAACAACTACGAAACAAAAAAAATACACTTACTTGTTGCCACGGATTCATTTTAATACAACTTTAACGATAAGGAACTTTTTAAACACTGACTGGGCAAGCGGCAATCGCAACCAAACTTGGTTAATGTGATGATGAACTACGCACACACCGGTGACTAACTATTGCACCATGAACAAAACAAAAGAGCTTGCTTGTCTGATGACGTGAGCTCCGTGAGCTACTTTCCTTCCTGTATTTCAATGGGAAAAACTACTTTCTGTGAGAACTAAACGCAATGACCGATGACGAAAAACTAATAAAAATTACATTTCACATGACACTTTGACAAGTAACTGACAGCTGGCTTGCGATGTGACAGCGTGACAGCGTTGCTGTGCTGCCAGCAAGTATTTTTATTTAACTACTATCTGGACAAATGAGCTTCAAATTAAAAATTAATAATCCTTCCTAAAAAACCGAAGAACATGAAAGAAACGGGAAACATTTCTTTCTTTTTATTTTCAAATACGTACTTAGTATAATCGATTACCGATTTACCTTCTACTTCTGATTCTGTAGAAGAAATTCATAGATGGCACCATAGATAACAATTATGAAATTGACAACCACCAAAAATTGTGAAACTGCAGATTTTGGCTGAAGTAAGATTAGTAAAATTCAATACTTCCTTGTTTAATGTTGATTTATCTATTTACACACATAGATCATGTATTTTCAACAAACAAGATAAAATGAAGTCAATCATTTTGTTTAACGCTTTTCGAAATAGATGGCGTTGTACTCAATTTGTTAAAGAATTCTATCAGTACATAATTACACATGTTTTTATTTAGTTTTCCAAACGGAACTATAAAACTTTCTTTAAACAAAGATTGCATGAAACGTTTTTAAGAGTAGGTAGCTATTCTGTCTGTCAATGTCAATTCTGTTTCCGTTATAGTATCTGTTTATTACAGATATGGTTAATATATCACTCTACTTACGTTTTTCTTTCCATTTATGATACTTTATATTAGTTTTTCATCATTTTAGATAATTTTATTCTTGAAAAGACATTTACGTCAAAAGTGCCAAACTGTCAAGTCTACTTTATTCCTGACAAATAAAAAGGTAAAAAAGTAGACTGAACAATTTAATGAAAAGGTAAAAATACAATAACTAGAATTAAAATTATAAAAACCTACTTAATACGCACTCTCAAGGCAAGAAAGAGGTGAATATAGATTACTTGAAAGGTAACTCCCAGCACCGCGTCAGGAAAGCTCCGCAATCTAGTGGGCAGGGCAGCTCCGAGGAACAGGAGTCAAGGCAGCTCCGAAGAAAGAATCTCAGCGCAGTCTTCGCAGAGTCGAGAAGTATACTTCTCGACTCTGACGCGCCCCTACATTTCTTCTCTGAAGTATACTTCAGAGAAGAAATGTAGGGGCGCGTCAGAGCATCGGCGACCCCAACACTGTTAACTTTAACAGTACAAACACGAGATAAATCTCCAGGAATCAGGCAGAAGACCTTCTGCAGCGAAGATGGTTCACTCAGAACCCAGACGTAAACGTAAACTGAACTGATTGCTTCTCCAGGCTCCTTTTTTATGAAAATCTGGAAGTTCTTGAATATTCTGTTCTCTTCGAAAAATCCATTTTCGATTTCAAGTTTTTGCTGTCCTCTGTCTTGCCAGTTATCTAACCAGCCAGGTATAGTCGCCCAAGATGTATAAAACCTCCTGAACAATTTCTGAGAGTGCATTTAAGAAACTTATAATTATAATAGTTTAGAATTTAGTTATTTAGTAGACAACGTATTTAAGTTTAAAAGAGATTTAGAATACCTACCCAAAATTATATAAGTAAATGATTTTTAGAAAATATAATACAAACCTAATGCAACCTTCATTGAATAGGCTGGTAAGAAAATCTATGAAATAAGTAGACTTCAGTTTGACACTTTTAACCACAGACTACTTAGAGATACTACGTAAATGTCTTTTCAAGAATAAAATTATGTAAAATGATGAAAAACTAATAAAAAGTATGATAAATGGAAAGAAAAACGTAAGTAGAGTGATATATTAACCATGGGGTTTATTTATAAACGCTGCTTAAAGTTAAGTAATGATTAGCGACTGTTTAACCATACATTTTTGACGTTTGAACGTCACTTAACTTTAAGCAACGTTTATGAATAAACCCCCTTAACTGTAATAAACAGATACTATACCGTCATGTCTGAGGCCGACTCCTAGTTAGCGTTGTAAAACTACATTTTCTGGCAATTAGTAAGTCGCTGATGCATCTGTTAAAAAAATAGGGGAAGAAAAATAGCCAGCTCAATAGCAAGGATTAGGGAGAAGTCATTTCTTTGTATGGGATTGGGTATCTACGTAGTATTATATTATCTGTGCCGAAGGGTTAGGCAGAAGTGTACCTATAGTACAGTCGCCAGCACATCAGGATAAACGAAACTGTCAAATTTCTGCAAACGATTTTAAACCTTAAAATGTTAATGGTTAAGATCAAAATAGAATGAGAAAATTTGACAGTTTGTAGTCACTTGATGTGCTGGCGACTGGACATATTGTGGGTAACCCCATAATGGTTAAAATTCAGGATTTTTCTCATGCCTCATCATTAATTAATCAAATTAGTTTTTTTTTGCACCTGCATCGCTATTACTCAATCTATGCTATTACTTTACTACCTCTAGATTCACTATTCCATTCGATTACACTGATTGACATTACTGTTAGGTACTCTAATTGACATAATTATTGTGATACTGGTTTCACTTACTTTTTATTTCCGTTTGACATTATATAGACTTATTTTTTATTTATTTTTTATTGCTTTACCACGCTGACATTTTTTATTTATAATTTGTAATTCCAATGAACTGTTACTTATTTTTGTTTTTTTATTATGAATTGTAAACTTTTGCATGCCCATGTGACGGTAAAATATGGAGAACTTTATTATAAAAACAGCTATGTACACACGGCTACACATCAAGCTATACATTTCCAGTATAAGCTGATCTCGCATTGTATAGGATTTACGTTTGATGAGACTTCAGCTTATTCTGGAAATGTATAGCTTGATGTATAGCCGTGTGTACTATACCCATGTTTGCAAAGAAATAAATGATTTGATTTGATTTATGTAAAAATAAATATAGTTAGATTTAAAAAAATTGTTTCGCTGCTATGGCTTTTTGACCACCTGTAGATGTTTCTCTTAAAATATTTCGGGTTTGAACAGAAACACCTTATATAGATTCGAGGAGAGACAAATAATAATAAAAAAAAAAGGATTGGAATAAACTGAGTTGACCTTTTTTTAGTAACATCCTTGATTGTTTTTTAGTAACAGTATTCCTAGTGAAGAACGCGTCACTAGAATGTAAATGAATAACATCCTCGACATTTTTATTCACCTCTGTGTGTGTCTTGTTGTTACGATCCAGACTGATTGTAAACTAGTATTTTGCATAAAAGCAGCTGTTTCGCTTTTTACAGTACGGAGTCAGCAGCTCAAGGAACTCTTGAGGCTTATAGAAACGGAGAAAGTGGAAGCACCTGGTTGATCAACAACGGCAAACCGGCTAAAGACATCAGTTCAACAATAAATAAGGCGTATGCTGAGTTTGCTCAACTTCTTAGAGACGACTGACAAAAGAATCTATCGAAAATAATTATGATGTTAAAACTTGGTATATATCTTGTTCTGCACCAATAATTTTTCTATGGTGTTTTCAAGACAGTTAAGATTCTTTCTGATTTGAAACATAACTTACTAAACGATAGCAGGCCATGGTGAAATAAACTTATTACGGAATCGTAGGTATATGTATAGTGTATTATTTTACAATTAAAAGCGGCCTAAAATACATCGCACATCACAACAAGACTCTCAACACATAAGTTTATGGGTCATAAATATCTTTAGATTAGTTTCCATAAAAATATAATAGAGCATTAGATAGTCTTCTTCAATAAATCATCAATAATCATATTATCATATTTATCTTCATAATATATCTTAAGTTCTCCGATATGCTCTCTCTGAAAAATGTATATGGAAATTTGGTTATAATAAAAAAAAATGTGATTTCCCAAAAACAAAATTTATTGTGTTGTGACACTCTCGTTGCCGATGAATACTAAAGATTTATGAAAAGATAAATCTGCAGCATTTAAATGGTTAACACATGAGAATGAATAATGAATGACCTCCTAACCATAGTGACCTGAGTTATCAAGATAATAATGAATTGTAGATTTGTGGTCGTTTTGGGAAAGTGGACGAAATGGGAAATAGACATTTAGGGAATTACCATTTTGGGAAGTGGACTTTTTGGGAGGGTGAACGTTTTGGGAAGTTGTCGTTATGAACCTAAAGGAATCAAATCATGTCTCGGTCAAAAAAAAATTGTGTTATTGTACGATAACAAATTATTCTGCGACATGTAAATAAAAACGTCAGTATCGAAGATAAATATAAACTAGGCGAAGGCCGACGAGGTCAGTCGGCTTAACCGTGAGGTTCACTATAAGATTATTACTTTACTTCATTTATATTATCGCTTTATTACTTTAGTGATGCAGCCAAAAGTAGTGGAACAAATGGTTCCGAACTTTTTTGTATGGAAGCTGGCATATCGACCCACCGCGATATAGTTTTAAATCGCGACGCACGGTAAAAGTGATTTGTGTGGGTAGAAGATACATAGACGAACAAAAAATTTCAAGTAACATGGTACCTCAAAGTGTCACGTTACCGAGATATTTAAAGGTAAAGATATGATACCAGCCCATAGTTCCCCAAGCATGGCCTGCAACGCCGTGGTGTTACTGAACATCTTACGTAGGGTACCTGGGTTACCGAACCACACACATCAAAAAGAAGTTTGTGATCACTAGCATAAGCTGATATAATTTTCTAAATTGAACTTTATCAAGAAAAATTTTTTGTTGTGCGTTTTCTTTAAATAAAAATACCTTGTTTGAAATTAAAAAAATAAAACTGTTTTATTATTTATATTTTTTTTTTGTAATTAGTCATAATGTAATTGTAACAGAAATTTGATAGAAAGAAAAAGACTGTTTAACCAAACTTAAACAACAATTTATTAATAAAAGGTTTATATTCAAATAATATAACTCCTCCCCTGGCTCGAACACATGCGGTCATCCTCCTGGGCTTGCTGAGAATAAAGTTATCCAGCATTTCTTGGGGTAACCTTTCCCATTCTTGAATAGCGGCTTCCCTGAGCTCTGGCACTGTCTGGGGACGTGGCTGACGGTTCCAAACAGCTCGCTTAAGAGCATCCCACGCGTGCTCTATTGGGTTTAAGTCAGGCGAGCCGAATCATAATATAATCTACCGTACCTAACAAAAAAGATTTCGATTTTTCAAAGTGATCGCAAGCTTTTTTTGATGTGTGTACTTTGCCCTGTGGCGGCCCCCTTTAATTATTACTATTTATTTAATTTGTTTTTTGTTGTTATAACGTCAATAGAAATACACAATCTGTGAAACAAGCATCTACTTATTACGGTTCATGAGATACAGGCCGCTGACAGACAGACGGATGGACGGACAGCCGAGGCCTAGTAATAGGGTTCCGTTTGGTACCCTATTACTAAGTCGGGTACGGAAACCCAAAAAGCGTAGTAGGTACAGCTCATGCTCGTTTTTGCTCCGCTATAATTACCTCTTATAGCTTTGTCTAGACTAGCATCTTTATTTGTATGTTTAGAGTCACCTTGAATTTTAAATTTACTATGTAAAGGCATCTCCACACTGAATTCAATGGATCCGATTTCCATTAACTGTCTAAAACCCAAAATCAATCTGCCTAGACTTTTCCCAACTATGGTCGGCTTGCAGTCCAAATTGATGCAGCTGAATGCCAGAATTTTACATGGACTGACTGCCTATATGACCTCCACAACCCAGTAAATGGGTAATACTCGTACCCCTTGGTAAGACTTGTCAGACTTTCGAGATTCTGACGACCCGTAACGTCTGTCAAAGATCCACGAATTACAGCCGGGATCGACGGCTTAACGATACCGAAAAAGAAAAAAAAAAAACGTATAAGAAAAATTCTGGAAGTTCGAGGCTCCCCCGAACCTCAGAACTTCCAGAATTTTTTCTTTTTTTTTTTTCTTTAAAAAAAAAAAACTTTGCCGCACACTAGGAATTTCTCCTGTATTGTGGGTGCATATACAAACATTTAAACTCACAAACACAATATATTACGAAACTTTTTAATTGATAAAAACCATACTACACGATCCAAGATTTATTGAATTACTGATTGATTTGTTGACCATGTATTAATTTAATTGTATTTTGATATTTATAATAACTAAATATGACATGTAAAATAATTTTAAATTTAATGCCAATACATAATTATTAGGTATATGCCTATTAGGTAGGACATATTGGAACTTTAATTTTTTGTTAAGACCTGTAACAAACATATGCAATGACACATATACAATGAAGATATTTTGAATTTGATATGTAAAGATGGTCACCCATCCACGGACCAACCCGAGCAAGCGTGGCTTGACCTGATAGATCGACCTGTGTGGCTGTTATTACTTAGCCACGAGCTCCTCCTGTCTACTTTTACCTATGATGTAAAAATCAGCCCATATATACTCGCATATATATACGCGCTAGTGGACCGTTGTACGCCCTCTTAATATACATAAATACATAAACTCACGCCTTCTTCCCATGGGGGTAGGCAGAAACTATAGAACGCCACCTGCTACGCTCCTTATATCGGTCTACGGTCTTACACGCTCGCCGGTTGCGAGTACTGCGGACCTGACCTTTCAAAAACATCACCAAATTAGGTCACTATATGTCCCCCTAGGGCGTCCCCTTCCAGCGTTTCCACTCACATCTGCTTTGTAAATACCTTTTGTATGTCGCCATTCATTCATCCTGTCAACATGACCAAACCATTTAAACATACTCTTTTTGATTTTTGTCACTACATCTTCTTTTAAGGCACGCATTATCACATATAAGTGTATACGTGCTTTCATTAATATATTACAATTAAATGAAAGAAAATTTATAATCCATATTAAAAGCACACTTTGTAAACAAGCATTACAAATTATAGGATTATATCCAAGATAAGAATGATTGAAAACATGCTGGTCCTGCTCCATAGGACTATTTAGAGTCTAGACAAAATCAAACTGGTTGCTAATTTAACTGTATAATTTATAATTTTTATGATATTAAATTTATTTTCTGTGATTACTTTAACTCACGCACTGACATAATTTGTTTATTTTTTTGGAAAATCATCTACTTTTACAATGTTTGTAATTATGTGAGTACTATAAAAATTACTTAGGTATTTAATTTGTCTGTCATAATTTCACATTTCATTATTTTTACCTATTGTGGTAATTTTATTCTAGTTACATACCTACATAGTCTTCACATAAATTTATTAGGTAATTAATGTAAGGATACGGGTACAAAGTATTGTTAACATATTAAAAGAGTAAATATGGAGTTTCTTCCCCATTCTTCTCCACAACTACCTTTTGGAAGGGGCAACTAGAATCAATTTTTTATTTTTGTAATTTTTGACGTTCTAAAGTGCCTGTTATGTGCCTATTTAAAATAAATTATTTGACTTTGACTTTCCCTTGGAACACACTTCGCGCAGTCGCCGCCGTCGAAATATGTACGTTGTTTGCGACGTATTTATCTCCGAAGACGTTCAAAAGCGCGGCAGCGTAGTCAGTTCAGTGTGAATCATCTTTATGTCCTAAATAAATGTACTGTATACATGAGACCTCCTGTATTAAGTAACACTTAAGTGCGGTTAAAGTTGCTAATAAGTACGTTTTCGAACATTATTGTATTTCGATTCAGAATTGCTTTTGACTCGGTGGGATGTGGGGGTTTTTGTGAGTGTGATCTGGGACTAACATGTTGGTACTTATCATTCGTTTCGAACTGTGAATTGTTTGGTGTTTGTGATAAAATAATTTAAATTAGTCAACATCAAAGTAAGTGACGTTTATATTTCAATAAACTGAAATGTTGAATTAGATTTTGTAATTTTCAATTTTATGGGAGCAGTTGTAGGCTACCCAGGCGGGTATACACTTTATTACATTAAATTTATTTAATCACTAGGTACTGTTCTCAAAACGGTGGATAGGAAGAAAAATATCATGAGAAAATCGGTTTTAGCCCAATTGTAGGTACCTAAGTACTGTGTCCCAGCTCAACAGTTCGAACATTATATAGGACGATTATAATTATGCAATTTGGTTTAAAGACAATTCTATCTATACAATTTTTGTTTTGTTTTATGTATTTGTCGATGCAAAAGGGGGAAGTAAACAGATGAGGACACTGTGAGCACGCGATTTTGTTTTGAAAGTGAGCTGATTCGGCTGATCGCGATAGTACTTATAACATTTTTTTTTAAATTTTTGTCTGTATGTTTGTTTCGGTTAATCTCCAAAACAGCTGGACCGATTTTGACGAGACTTTTACTGGCAGATAGCTGATGTAATAAGAAGTAACTAAGGCTATAATTTTATTTTAGAAAAAGTCACGCAGGTGAAGTCGCGGGCAGGAGCTAGTGTTACATAATATATCGAGGTACGTGCTCAGATCAACAAGAAACATAATCAGTAAACAAATATGAGACACTATAATTCAAGTAACTAAGTCATATAAAACATACCATCGTATTGTTAATTTTGTCGCAATTCAAAGTTTAGCTTTAAACATAAAAAAGTCTCAAAGTCTCAAATTCAGATAATTTATGTTAACAAAGGGGATAACATATCAAAAAAATATCTTCGTAATAGTAATTCACTTAAAATGGCGAAAAAAAAGCTTCCATTTTCTTTTAAGTACTGATTTAAGAAATAATAATTTTAAAATAATTATACCATAATAATTTTTATGAACTTTCGGTTTTAAACAAAGTTATTTTTTCAAGGAGATTTTCTGGTATAAAATATTTTATGATGCTGGTAACAATGCAGGAGAAAAAAAATATCAAATTTTTTACATCTTCAACAACACAAATATTACAACTCTCATTCATAGATTCATGTTGTAAGTAGCATATCTAGCCACATGTTGGATGAAAACGGCTGTAATCTGTTTCGATTGGAAATCAATTTTGGGAGGCCTACGACTAGCGGTGGACTTAAAATCTTATATTAACCTCATTGTTAAAAGGGCTGATTTTGACGATCATATGCCGTGTCTTCGACACACTACGTAAGGCAATGGTGCCGATTCCCTTGTTCACAAACTAAACTAAATTTAAGTTCAGTGCATCTTTTTCTTTCTATTTCATTAAGAAAAGGACAGAATATAAATTTTAGTTTAGTCCTGTCAAATTAATCAGCGCTTGACGTAAATTGACGTAATTTTAGTCGGCATGTTTTTAATCACGTCTAAACTTGTATGGAGTAGTGACAGGCGCTGATTAATTTGACAGGACTAAACTAAAATTTATCTTCTGTCTTTTTCTTAATGAAATAGAAAGAAAAAGATGCACTGAACTTAAATTTAGTTTAGTTTGTGAACAAGGGAATCGGCACCATTGTTTGGCAACGGTATTTTGTTTGCATAGTTCTTATAATTAATTCACTAAAATTTTATAGATGACTAGCAGCCCGTCCCGGCTTCGCACGGGGTAGACAATTATCATTTTAAGACTCATTTTTCTACACCTTCGGTTACATTGTTCAAATTTTACCAAGGATCCCTAATTTTTTTCAAAATGAAATGTAGCCTATGTCAAATTGGAAGAATGTAGCATTCTATTGGTGAAAGAATTTTTTAAATCGGCCCAGTACTTTTTCAGCCTATTCATTACAAACATACAAACATACAAAAATAGGTACAAATCTTTCCTCTTTATAATATAATATAAAAATATAAATAATATATATATAAATATATAAATATATATATTAATAATAATAAATAATATAATATAAATATAAATATATATAAATATAATATATAATATATTATAGTGTAGATTATTTACAAAAAAAAATATGATAAAATGTTTTGCACTACTGTCCTGTTATTTTGACAGTGACATTTCTTTACATTAATTTGTTTACATACATTATCTGAATTAGAGAGACCATGGCAAACCTTAAGCCTTGTATATTACTTGCAGATTGACTATGGTTTAGATCAGTCGTGATCGTGACTCCGTGCTGTCATCGTGAACTTCGAACATTCGTGAACATGTTCGAAATAAGAGATAAAGTGTTTTTTGTGACCGGGGCGGCTGCGGGCATTGGTGCTGGGATTGTGAAGGCGTTCTTGGACGAAGGAGCGAAAGTGAGTTCATTTCGTGATGTTTTCGTGAATTCGAGTAATTAGTGATATTCGTCGGTGGTTTTCGCAGAGATTTCCTTTTGGAGTTGGTGTTTTTGTAAATTGAGACCAGGCTTTATTTTTATATAATATTATACAATTTGAATGTATAAATTTATTCTGTTTGTAGTTGATATTCTGGTAAATATCCAAACACATACCTATTATGGTTTTACGTAATCGTGAAATAGACCCTAGTCCTATTTCTCAAAGTATCTAGTCATTAGATATTATATTGCTGTAATGGCAGCGAGAACATTTTTTTAATGAATAAAAATTCTAGTAGGCATTTAATCAAACTAATATTATAAAGGCGAAAGTTTATGAGTGTGTGTGTGTATGTTTGTCTCTTCTTCACGCTCAAACGGCTGGACCAATTTTGATTAAATTTGGTATGGAAGTAGCAGACACCCTGGATTTACACATAGGCTACTTTTTAACCCGAAATAATGTAGTGTTCACGGGTAATTCCGCGGGGTAATTTTGTATGGAGATAGCTGACACCCTGGATTAACATGTAGGCTACTTTTTATCCCGATATTCCCACGGGATCGACACTTATGCGGGTGAAACAGCGGGGCGCAGCTAGTCATACAAACACAGAAACTCATGCCTTCATCCCATTATGGGGGTTGGTAGAAACTATAGAACGCCACCTGCTACGCTTCTTACATCCCTGCTTCTGCTGCTTCGTTTACGTTCATACATCTGGTCATACACGCACGCTGCGCCGGTTATGAGTACTACCACACATAATATAATACTACGTGTACTACGCACCTGACCTTTCTAAAGAACATCGCCAATTACTACAACTATAATTATGTCCTCCTAGGGCGCCCCCTCCCGGCGTTTCCACTCACTTCTGCCTTGTAAATACCTTTTGTTAGTCGCCTTTGAGGGCGTAGTGAGGTACGGGCAGGGGGGGGATAGCTGCCCCCACCCTAGAAGATGCAGGAATACTCACAAACCGTAAAGTAATATTACGTAGGTAGCCTATTAATAAACAAAAACGAAGTCGTAACTACAAGTAACATAAAGAGGTCCTTTTCTACACTGCGTCGTGTTAAAACATGGCTGAGATCAACGATGACTGAAAACCGTTTGAACGGCCTATGCATGCTCAGTGTACACCGAACCATGGTACAAAAAACTAAGGATACAATTGAATCTGAGGTGTTAAAACGGTTTTGTGAAGAACCTCGTCGACTACTTTTTTTGTAAAATAAATTCACTGATTGATATTTTGTTTTTCATTTTTAACGTAACCTGCCCCGTTGCTCATGCAGCATTTAGTTTAGATTTATTCTTGGTTTGTCTACGCCTGTCCCCCCCAACAAAATCCTAGCTACGCCCTTGGTCGCCTTTCATTTAATTATACTCAGAAAGACTCTCTATTATGTGGATATGACTCATACTTAGTACGTAATTAACTTTGACTTTGAATCAGCACGATTGTTAGGTACGACAAAAAGGGTCAGACCCTATCAGCAGTAATCAGCCTATAATGGTGGGACACAGGCCTCCTCTCTGTGAGTAGGCCATAATGTAGTGTAGTGTAGTGGCCACTACGCGGGCCAAATGCCTGTTGGTAGATGTCACATGTCTTCCAATTTTTGGTTCTAAGACATACCGGTTTCCTCATGATGTTTTATTATTGTAAAAGATAATTGTAATGTATCTCGTTGGTAATCCTTAAATAAATAAATAAATTAACGTAATTGATATGTAGCGTTGCATCAATCATACAACATGTTCGTAATATTAATGTCGACTTAAGCAGGTGTTAATTTTATTAAATTTTAATTACCAATGCAAATAATTACAAGTAGCGTCGAAGTAAGATATGCGTAATAAATAATATTAAATTATGGTCAGAAGGTGCAGTCATTGTTATAACATTAATTCATTAATATGCAATAATCATCATCATCATTTCAGCCGAAAGACGTCCACTGCTGGACATAAGCCTCCCCCAATTGGGGGGTTTGCCATAATCGCCACGCTTGGCAAGCGGGTTGGCGATCGCAGTATGGTGTTAAAATGCATAGAGATCGCTGCTGCCCATTCTCTAGTTAGTTTCTTAGTCGCCTTTTACGACACCCACGGGAGGAAATAGGGTGCTATTCTTTACGTCCGGCACCACACGGAACAATGTATGTGTATAATGTAATATGCAATACTTATATAGAAAAGTAATAAAATTTATATACTTTAAGACAACTGTAACAAATGGATGTCGTTAAAGCAGCTTAAGGCCCAGATATATGCCAGTGACCTTGAGTGGATAGCTTGCGTGTTTTGTACTGAGCTCACGCAACGCGTCGTACATCCAACTATGTAGTAATAGGAATCGCCCATCCAGGAGCGCTGTCACAAATAAAACGCATTATTAATTTATTACACATAAAACAAAGGTATTTTAATAAAACACGAACCCAAAGATCAATAGTTGAATTATCTTTAAAAAGATGAAGGTTTAAATACGCTTGATAGATTTTGCGTGATTCTCAGTTTTTTATCCGCGTTAGACATGATTTTACAAATTAATTTCACTATGTAATATGGACATAATCTAAAATATTCACATTTTATGTTATTAAAAAAATGCTCTAATATAACATAGTTTTTTTTTTTTTTAATCATTAACACCACTCGTGTCGTGATCTGCAGTATAAAATTATTAAAAGTCGATTATCGTCTTCGCCTTCAGCATCATGAAGATCTCACAATCAATGATAGTCTATTTACATCAGAATAACCTGACATATCTGTTATAATATTATAAAGAGAGAGAGCAAATTTTGTGAGTTACAAAAAGAAGTACTTAATCATACTAATGAAATACTATCTTGAATTCATGCTATCCTAATAGTACTTTTTGTTAAGTTACTCTCAGACCTTGTGCGCAACGTGTCGTGAACAAAATACTTACTGTCTTCACATGTAAATTGTACCCGGCTGAACCCGGCTAGTATTACCTTAAATTTTTATAATGGGTAAACGAACATTCTCAATTTAAAGTAAAACCAGAGCTGCATAGTTAAAAAAAAAAAAAAAACAGCACGGATTAGTTAAAAAAAATAAATATACAAATCCATGCAAAATAATGAAGCGTGTATTTGTAGACAATTAAATGCTTCACTATTTTTCAACTTTTTAAACTTTCCCTTCATCACACCTTTCTTCTCTTCTTGGTCATGTACTTCACTACTGGACGTCGTGCCCGTAAAAGCCCTCGTGGCTTTAAGAATGACTAGCTTTTGCCTGCGGCTCCGCCCGTGTGGATTAGAGATGGGCTGAGTGATGATTTTTCTGTATCGGTGACTGCATGACAATGACAAAAAAATATCGGTGACGGGAACAATGACAAAATCATCAATGATTTTTATTTGAGTATTAGATCTCGTCACTTCATTTGTGAGTAGATACTGAATGATCGCGGAACGGCTTAGTGAAATTGTCATTAGTTATTTATGTAGGCATGAGTCGAGTTTGTCAGTTGGCCGCGTAATTTAAATTTTCTTAGTTTGTGACATTCATTGCAGGTTATTTAGGTATTGATTTATCGTTATGGAAATCATCAATATGTTTCCATTAGTGATATTTGCTGCAAGATATGACTATTTAGTATATCATGGCAATTTGTCGTAAAAACTTGGTCGCGTAAATATGCACCTCCCCAACAAGTAATATTCCAATCTTCCCTTCATGCTTTTTCCAGGTTTAGGACTAGCAAAGACTAGCAAAGTAATAGTACATACTTAGTACCTATAATAAAAGAAATCTATCAGTCTGCTAATTACACTACGTATTTCGTACGCGTAAAATTAAATTAGGGTGGTTGTTCGTCCTCGTCTATCCAAAACAATGATTCACGAAATACTAAATGCTAGATAAATTGCATTCGTGATTTGCCGCGCATTTCGCACGCAAACATAAACAATGCAAGTGAAAGCATTGTTGCCGTTCCGTGCGCTCAGTCCCGGTCATTTTATCGAAACATGTGAGTTCCAGTCCAGTATCGCCGATCGCGCAGTCTCGCAAATTCACAGTCACACCGCCTGCTGCGCCCGAGACGGCCCGATACCGTCCGATCCGAATCACCGAAGTTCGCGTTCATTGTCATTCTTGTAATGATTTTTAAGCATTGATGATTTTGTCTTTGTCATTGCATGATGAAATGATTTTAAAATATCGATGATTTTTACATGTGACATGATATCGGACTCATCTCTAGTGTGGATGTCGGTTATCGCGTAAAAAAGTAGCCTATGTCCTTCCCCATATCCCAGGCTATATCTCTGCCAAATTTCATGACGATCGGTTTAGCGGTTTAGGCGTGAAAACGTAACAGACAGACAGCCAAATAGACGGACAGAGTTATTTTCACATTTATAATATTAGTATGGATGTTTTTTAATTCGTTCGGGTCTCGGCTTCTCTCAGTGAGATCATAACAGAGGGTCTAGTGATGGTTACTTGGCCTGGCCAGCGGTTAAATGACCGACCGCGAGGTCTCCTTCCCTTCTCACCTTTCTTAATTCAACGTAAAATCCCTTTTTTCAGCATGTAGCAGCACTAGACGTTGACATCAACAATGGGAAAGCTTTAGAACAGGAACTCATGGCTAAATATGGGAATGACAAAGTGAGGTTCCATAAGTGTGATGTCACGTCTAACGAACTGGACGTGGTGTACGACAATGTGGTCAATAACTTCGGGTACATAGATGTGGTGATCAACTGCGCTGGGATCATGAACGATAGACCTAATGCATATTTGAAAGAGATTGATATCAATGTTGTGAGTATTATAGCCTTTAATAATACCGAATATTCAAATTTATTTAAACTTACAAATCTAAAAACGATGTCTTCGTATATTTTAGAACGTAATCCTTTCGTTTGTGGATTTCTTACAGAAAAAAAAAATACATTTGCCAATGCATAGAAAGAAAAAAATAATTAGTTTACCCTTGATGATGTTTCGTTTCAAAGTTCATTTAAAACCAGTTCTTATTGATGTATTTAAAAAAGAACCTATGAACATGCTATTTCTTGTAATGCTTCTTAATTACTGTAATCTATTTCCAGACTGCCTTGATAAAAAGTTCGTTCAAAGCGTTCGACATGATGCGCAAAGACCAGGGGGGGAGAGGTGGCACGATTATAAACATTTCCTCCATTGTGGGGCTGTTCCAAGCTCATCTGCTGCCAGTGTATGCTGCTACAAAGAGCGCTGTGTTGCAGTTCAGCAATTGCCTTGGAGTAAGTATAGCAAATCATACAGTAAAAGGGCTACAGCAACGACAATTTCACGAGTTGCCTATAAGGTGACTCAAGCACCAAGTATTTTCTTTACCATACATTATTTAACTACTTACAGAAATAGATTGACTTAGTGCTACAGTTTACTATTTATCTACTTACTTGAGCACTGTTAGAGGACAATTCTGTTTATTACTGTCGCTAATGTTGATTTACACTGAAAAGTTATATAACACCATGCATAATTTATTGCAACAAACATGCACTTTATTGTTTTATAATGTTGTTTTCTTCTTTTGATTACACACTGATATTATTTTGATTGTTACGTTATCAGTCTGTAAAGATAACTGTAATGTTTACTGTAAGCTAATTTATCTTAACTGCCAGTTCATATCAGTATTTTGTAACATGTTTCATTACGTAAATATTTTTTTGTATTTTATTTTTTTATAGAAACGTTTCTCCACACTTGTAATTTCTCCTGTATTGTGGGTGCGTTTACAAACATTTAATCTCACATACACAAACAGCGAGACCCGGAACAACGAATTGTAGGTCATAAAAGTATTTTTGTTCCGTGCGGGAATCGAACCCGCGACACGCAGCGCAGTAGTCAATCGCTTAACCACTGCGCCAACCGTGCCGTTAAACTATATATAACTAACTTATCATTTAACATACATACATACAATTTTTACCATGACTAGACTTCATATTAGGATTTTGAAATATAAACCATTTTAAAACCATTTTTTTTTTTAATTCTCCCATCACTTATTATCCCTTGACCTATCAGCTTGTAACATATACTACTTCTGAACTGAAAAGTCTTCAAAAGCCCATTATTTTATAATCCTGTAGGTTTTTTTTTTTTTTTTTTCATTCCAGAAAGAGCCACATTCTACGCGTTCAGGAGTCCGTGTACTAACACTATGCTTTGGCTGCACCGACACAAGTTTATTCAGCACCTCCAAAATGGGAGCCTTTGATAAAGAAACTGATGAACTTCTTATGGGTAGCATAGGGAAACTTCCAATGCAAAAGTAAGTTACTAATTCAGTAGTTCTAAGAAATCTAATAACAGTTTGACTTTTCCCAGCTATGTTGGAGACGGCTTATAGTCTTACCAGATGCATCTGAATACCAGTATTACACATGGAGCGACTACCTATCTGACCTCCACAACCCAGTTACTGGGTAACACGATACCCCTTGGTAAGACTGGTTGTCAGACTTTTGGGCTTTTGACTACCCGTAACAACTGTCATACCGGTTGGATATCATCAGATTCCAATTGAAAACTAGGGCTTTAAATAATGCCAAACTATAAATGTTCTTTTATACCATTCTCCCTCTAAAAAGCTTATTTTATTCACTGAAAACAGTGAATAAAAAGCACTTTTAATCACTATTTTGGTGTAAGAATTTAGAACACCAATATATTCGACCTCAATCTCAATGCTACAACCTCCTTGCGAAAAATAGATACTCGAAATAAACAATACTCGACGGCACAGTTGAAGCGATTTACTGCTGCGCTACGTGTCGCGGGTTCGATTCCCGCACGGAACCAATATTTGTGTGACCTACAAGTAGTTGTTCCGGGTCTCGCTGTTTGTGTATGTGACTTTAAATGTTTGTAAACGCACCCACAATACAGGAGAGATTCCTAGTGTGGAGCAACGTTTTTAAAAAAACATATTCCTTGTGCACTCCACGCCCTTCAACGTCCAAAGATGCCCCAGAGTTTCCTCCAGCAGAAAGTTCTGACCATCTTAAAATGCACATTAAAATTGGAACAATATTGGAGTAATTAAAAACCTTACTTTTTCTTAATTAAATGTCTATTTTCGCTTAAATCTTTCTTTTTCTCGTAGTCATGGTATAAAGTATAGTATGCAACACTTGAATAAAACGGATTTATGTCGAGGGCCATGAAGCACTCGCGTCGCTCGGGATTCTAACACTTGAATCACTTGCTACGCTCATGATTCAATCATCATGAATCACTCCCTACGGTCGTGATTCAGTCGTTAGAATCCTTCACTTGCTCGTGATTCATCTGTGGCCCTCGCTTTAAATCCGTTCTTTATTCACTAATTGCATAATATACTATTCTGTTAACTTTTGTTTAAAAATAAGTGAATGAACAATTTATTATAAAACACTTTGCTAGCAAAGAAGGACAGAGAAATTGTAAATTATGTTATACACCGATGACTTTATTATAAGTTTTAAGGTCTTACCCAAACCAATCACAAAATTATTCTTCCAGGATTGAATCGGCAGTGGAAGGCCTCATCCATGCGTACAAACACGGTGCAACCGCAAGTACTTGGCTAGTGACGTCAGACAGACCTGCTGAAGATATCAGCGGAAACGTTTCTAAAGCATACGACATTATGAGTCAGGGTGTGTTTAGTTAAGACTTACTTTTATAAGTATTAAGTCAGTTGTAATTGTGATAAATGGTAACTTTTTAATAATATACCATGTATCGTAGAAACAGATTAATTGTCGAACGTGGATCCACGTGAGACACAATGGCTCTTTAATTGTTTCTGTTATTACGGCATTCAACCGGTGAATGGCTATTGTAAAGCCGAATCTAAAGTACCTACTTGCAAAATAGTTTTAATGGTACGAATATTACTAAATTATAAAATTGACATTGAATAACGAATTATATGTGTAAATAAGCAGTTTACCAAATAAAGTACATTTTAACGAAACCTTGCTCATCTTATTGTTATTTATAACATCAAAGAGCCAAAAGCCAAACAGCTGTGTTTCGGTGATAATTAGATGGATATTTGTCTACTAAGTATGTATATATGTATGACACTGTTGTGCAAGACATCTAAATTTTATATAAAACATACGCGCCATTCGTAATTTATGCAAAATGTACTTTATAATGACCCTGATTTGTCAAATGTCTAGGTCTTCACATAATTGACCTCTAAAGACTTGGTCAAGGTTTATTGAAAGAGGAGCTCCATATTTGGTAGGTAGGTATGTGAGAAATTTTTGTTTTAATGCTAATAATTATGATTCGTAAATAACATCTTGAAACAAAAGACTATGTGCGGTTACAGCAGTAGGTAGTAGTTTACATTTTTATTACAAGCTTTATACATAAAAGCTTGCTTCCTTCGTATGTGTTTTCAGTTACTCCCTTTGTCATCCTTTTTTCAAGCACTTTCTGGCATCCGATTGAGCTGAAAGTTGGCATACTAATATAACTTCGGACACAACGAAAAAATACGATACCATGGAGTGCTAGTCCTAAGTGGTATTACACTAGGTGGTGTCCAGGGAGTGAGGAAGGAGCCGGAGGTCCTGACCTCCGGACGGAGCTATCAGGTTTACTTGAGGAAAGTCCCTGGGCATTCCTCAAGTAAACCTGATAGCTCCGTCGTGTGTGGTTTCATTAAATTTGTCTTGACAAATGCTATTACACTAACCACCTAGTGTAATAGCATTTGTCAAGTCAAATTTCAGGGTCTGATGATGATGGAGCCGGAACGTGGCCATAGGAACTCCTCAATCAAACAAGATAGAACCATTGCGCTTAGACTTAGGTACTGGTATGTATTATATATTGACAAGTGCCACTACACCAGGTAGTGTCCAGGGTCTGGTGATTTAGCTGCAAGGTGGCCATAAGAACTCCTCAACAAATCAAGATAACACCATCGTATTTGGGCTCGCTTGGTTTGTCTTGTTAAATATATAGCCCAAGGTTGTATCTAGGGTCTGATGATGGAGCTGGAAGGAGACCATAGGAACTCCTCAACCAAACAAGATAGCACCATCGTGTTTGGACTCATTGAATAGTTATTGACAAGTGCTATTACACTAGGTGGTGTCCAGGGTCTGGTGATGGAGCCGGAAGGTGGTCATGGCCACTCCTCAACTAAACAAGATAGCCCTGTTGTGTTTCGGCCATTTGTTATCTTGACAAGTACCTTACAAGTAAAGGTGATAGAAAAGATATTTAAACAAATTGTAATGCTAAAAGTACAAAACAAAAGATAGCAGTTTAAAAAAAAATAGGTTTTAATTAATTTAAAAGTACTAAATAAAACTTAAGTAAACATAGAACTTAAAAATTTCCTAAAAGCTATCTTAAAGTGCTATCTTTAAGTGTGTAAGAACGACGTTGACGCCTGAAGCTTTTAAGTTCTATAGTTACGTAAGTTTTAAAAAGATTTTTACCTGTATTTTATTTTGTACTTTTTAGTATTACATCATCATCATCATCATCATCATTTCAGCCGAAACACCGTCCACTGCTGGACATAGGCCTCCCCCAAGCACCGCCACCTCGACCGGTTCTGTGCTTCCCGCATCCAGCGGATTCCTGCGGCTTTCATAAGGTCATCGGTCCACCTTGTGGGAGGCCTTCCAACGCTACGTCTTCCGGTACGCGGTCGCCACTCCAGAACCTTTCGGCCCCAACGGCCATCTGTTCTGCGCGCAATGTGCCCTCCCATTGCCATTTAAGTTTGGCAATTCTTCGATTAGTTTTATGATTGGCACTAAATTCGCTGAAGGAGGTTATACCAGTTCGCAGACATTACAATTAAATAGTATTAGGTACTGTATATTTTATTTTATTGATAGTAGGTAGGTACCTACCTAATTGTGTACTAAGGTATCTACACATTTTCTGGCTGGCAAAATTAAACACAGACCTCATGCAGTAAATACTTTTATTTTTAAAAACTTCTTATTATCATCATAACTCTTCGTAATCATTGTTTTGAACGTGAAATTATGTACCTCTGCTTATTACAGCTATTATCCATCATTATTGTCTTCCAGGATAACACCTGACTCTGTTTAATTAGTATCCGTATTCAATTATCGTATCTGATATGGCGTAACGAATTGGAGGAAAAGAAACCCGGAGTTCTCATTTACATTATGGAAGACGATACAAACGTTCTACTCCATTTTGACTAATAATCCTTATAATTACAATTACCTAAATATAAATTATTAAACGTATTATAAAAACAATTATAATGACAGCGATATTTTACTAATTTCTAACAAAATTGGCGCGCACTCGCCGCCATGTCATTAAACGTCTTAGAAAGGCGCGAAACTTTACAGATAATAATAATTATTGAGCTGCCATATTTATTTATCTACTATATTAATATAAACTAATGTAACAAAGTAATAAATTAAAAGCGCAATATTACTAAAAAAATCTTTATAAATGAAACTTAAACATGTAAGTAAGTATTTTGATCAAAATATTAAACAATAAACATCTTGTCCAAAAAAAAACTAAGAATATTATAATCAATGTTGCTGTTTTCATTATGTCCAAATTATTACCTAGATTTTCACTAATAGTTAACGCGATATAATAAACTTTAATAATTTCCTTGGGAAACAAACATATTATATCACTTCAATACATTTCTAAGATATGAATAGTTTTTTTTAAAGTTTTTATTTACATCGCATTTTATTCGATAGGATTAATACCATTATTTTTGATGTTCCTACATTATGAAAATTCTTCGAATGTTTTAATAGGAATATTTATAGAATGTCTCCGTTATTTGATAAAGCTTGCGATATAGATTTTGTTTATTGTAAGTTTAATGTCATGTGTTGGGCGGTAAACGCAACAAGAGTGCCAATACTGGTACAAAATAAATAAAATTGAAGAATCATCCATCAATACAATATAATAACAATTTACTAATTTCGTTAATTGAACATGAATATTCTTATAAAAATGGCAGTTTTATATCACGTATACGAATTTAGAGTAACATTTAGAACACAGGTCAACTTTTATTCGATTCCTTCAATTAATAAATTAATAGAAATTATTGCCGCGAATTTATTTAACACGGTCTTTACCGCGAAAGTGAGACACGAACATTTAATTTCATTCAATTAATTATTTCTACATAAATAATTATATACCGTTTGTGTTAAAATAGTAATGTTAGTGACCATGAAAGTTACAAAAACTTATAATTTTATAAATCCACAAATATTCACCACAGAGCGTTAAAAAGATTGAGATGCCTAGGTACTAAGACCCCCCCCGCGATGCAGAGCATCAAAATTCCATAGCAATTTACAACATATTAAGGCGAAAGTGTCAGGTAGTCTGCGATTGATTAATTTTGTTAATTTTCCCACTTTTTATTTTTTATTTTCAGTTCAGTACTTATCAGGTTGTATGTTGATCTAAGTATGATTCGAGGTCGTATCAAATATTTATTAATATAATTATAATCATAAAAATCTTCAATACAACTCTCTCAGTACATATAAGCCTATTGAATGACTTTTAGGGATTATACTAACTTAAAGAGTTGTACTTACTGATTCTAATGATCATAATTCTGTAAATACATATTTGTAACGATCGCGAATCATACTTTAATCAACATATACCCAGACAATGAGCTACAATTTGCAAAAACCGTAAGAAAGATTAAATTTTGCGGGCTACCTTAGCGCTTCCCCCATAATATAAATTTGTCCGATAACGCGCATGACTACTCGAGCTTTGTGATTTCACAATACCCTTACTCGCATAGAACCTGCTCAAATATATATCTATTGTTAAGAACTTTCTGTGATATCCTCCTTTCATAAGCATACTAACCACGAATAATGTTTGTGTATCACATTTCGCAGTAGACTCCAATATACCTATATAACGATTAACAATCCTTTATTTAAGAGACACTACAAATATTTACACCATGCCAATCGCTCTCATAACTCAAATTGTGCCTCGTCCAATCATAGGTCAATCATACAAATTGCTTGTGCGTTTATCTGCGGGTAACCAATATTGTCTTGACATCTCATGGGGGCGCTGCTTGCCACGGCAAACGTCAACTATACGTCAAATTCAGTACATTTTCCAGTTTAGTTACCCATTTTCCCGCGTGTCGAGATTTACTGGTCACACCGTTTGTTTCAGGCTTCTTCGCAATTTTGTCTTATTTTTTCGAATGAACACATTGTTAGCAATCTTGCATGCTTGATACTTTCAGTATTTGGATACATTATTCAGCATAGGGCATGTGATCAGTGAAAAGGAAATACAGAAATACTTAATTTCAATTTACGTGATTGTAACATTGAACCCTTAAATAAATAATGGAAATTAAAAAAAAAAAATCGTTATCGCGAAACACTATGTTGAATACAATAACATATGCACGCAAAGTACCTATTATCATGGTAGTTTACGACATACAATATCAATTTCATCATTTACAATTTATATTCTCGTCTCATCACCTACCAAGATACTGATACTGACTGTACCGACGTTAATTACGGTATTTTTTAAATCCTCGACATTTTATATGGTCTACGACATTGCCCATTTGACGAACGGAAGCCCCTAATGATCAATTAACTCATTCATAACTTAAAACAAATCTTGTCAACATCATCATTTGAAACAAAACCATCAAACAACTCATTTACATCAACAACCCGTGTCTGGGTCAAGCCAAGTCTTGGCCACCGATCGACAGCACTTGGTCCAAAATTTATATCCGCACTAAAATTATCTACTTTATTATTAATCACGTTTATTTACATTATTCTCATAGACATAGTTCTCGAACAATTTATCGTACAATTTTCTATGAGGACTTAACAATTTTGTGTGTCCACAAAACTTCAATTCAAATTCATTATGCTATACCCTCAATCAACCAACAATTGACCCACTACTTAGAGGAATCGGTCAAACATATCTGACTACATGACTACGTTTGGAAGTGGATATCCACTGTCTCGAAACTTGTATAAAGTATTGTTTGGACTCTGCGCTGGAGAGCGGTCACACAGTGGTGACGCGATCTATCTCCACGTATCGCACAGAGTCCTCGCTTGGTCAGCAAATCACTTCTTTTTCATCAAAGATGGCGGTGTCAGAGGAGAGGCTCTTGAGCCGCTGTTGTAGAGCGGAGCGACGCCGCCGGCAGGAGCGAGCTGCCGCTATCTGCAAGATAGAAATAGTTTATAAGTTTAAGCAATTATTTAAAAGTAGAAAATGCTCTTTGAACGCATAGGAGAAGTTGGGAAATGATTCTGCATATTGTTAGTACTGCGCATTCATCAAGCCGCCAAAGAGACCAATCAAAAGTGACAATCAGACGAGGACTTTCGGTCGCCAACTTGTCAGCGCAGTGTGATGGTTTGGGTAACCTGATAGAAAGAATGTCTACGGATACAACCTTCTATTGCTGAACATAGCTCATGGTCCATGTTCAGCACAAGTTTGTAGTATTCGAGGGTAAACAAATATAAAATTGTTATTTAGGTTAGGTTTTACTTACCACTCGGCGAAGGGTGAACAACGCACACTTCCAGCCCCCGTAAATAGGTCTGGGGGAAAGGCGGATTTGGGGACGTCCGCCCTATTGGATGACGCGGGGGGAGTCTTACACCTCACTCTCCCCGCGGCCCTGAGCAAAGGCAGGTCGGCAATAGCCGGAGATCGTGGAAGGCGCACGAGTTCCTATGATCCCCGGTCCAAGTGTGGTAAGGAAACACTAGGGTGGTTTTGGTGAGTAAGAGTCTGACAGACCCCTCCATCACGAGGACATTCATGAGGATTTTCCATCCCGGATCAAAATAAAAATGGTTTTACTTACCACAGCAAAAGCCGCGAGCATAGTCAGCGCGAGAAACATGACCGCGTAATGCGCTGGTACTCGCAGGAGCGCAGAACAATGAGCAAGGCGCTCATCTTCTCCGCGCGGGCAGTGCGGGACACCGTCGCACCACAGCGCGGCCGCGATGCAAGCGTCCAGAGACGCGCAGCGGTACTCGCACTCACCTGACAGTGCGAACACGCCACCGTGGGAACTTGCATGTCTAGAATATGGGTATACGAAGAAGTTATATAACATGGTAGTCTCAAATTTGAATATAATTTGTATGGGCAAAGACAGATGGAAGGGGAGAGGAAAACAAAATAAAAGATGGATGGATTGTTTGAGGACTGATAATAACGGAAGTGAATGATAACGTAAGAACTAACAGGGGAGAATGGAAGTAGAAATAATTTTGTGCCAACCCTAAGTAACATGGGTTAGAGAACTTACTTGTTTCGTTTTCTTTTATACTTTAAAAAATAACTTATCAATATCAAAATCAAAGCTCACCTTCTAGAAAGTTCCAACCACGTAACAAAGTAAGAAGCAGGCTCTACAGCAATTAGTTCTACACTCAGTGCCCTCGGCCAGTCCAAGTCAAAATGGTCTGATGCCGAGGGAGATGCGAACACGTGACGCGATAGGGAATCCACTTCTCTGGACCAGCCGTCGGAAAATACTTCTACCATGTCTTCTATCTGAAAAATACAAAGCAAAAGATGTTCAATAAAATCTTGATAAACCGAATGACTATAGTTGAGAGATGCGATATTTATAGTTGGTCAAGGGGTTTGCCCTTAAGGCGCCATGATCCGGCGCTCGAGCCGACTGAAGTAGGCTTGCGAAGGCGCTAATGGTTGCCTCGCGCATTTGGTAGGTATTTAAACATAGTATCTAATTAGTTTAATCATTTTATCAAGACAAAGTCAGCGAATTGTGCTAAACAATCTTACTACCTTTTCATTTATATAAAAAATAAGAAAGAAAACGTCTATTTTGTAGTTATGAGATTGATTAAGACGCAGATATATGCCAGTGACCTTGAGTGGTTAGCTTGCGTGTTTTGTAATGAGCTCACGCAACGCGTCGCGTCGTACGTCCAGCCAGTAATAGGAATTGCCCATCCAGGAGCGCTGTCCCAAATAAGATGCATTATAATTTAATATAGATAAAACAAAGGTATTTTAATGAAACACTAATTAAATTATCTTTTAAAAGATGAATGTTTCACAAAAATACGCTTGATAGATTTTGCGTGAAGTTTAGTTTTTTTGCCGCGTTAGACATACATAACTTTAGAAATTAATTTCACTCTGTAATATAAACATAATCTATATTAAATTATTAAGTAAACACACATTTTTTCCAAATAATTAAAACTACTCATTTAGACTTGATCGCCGCTTTAAACATTACGAAAAGGGATAACTTAGGGATTTTTTTTTATCCAGCAACGTCAATCTAACCGTATTATTAAAAGCGATGCATGTCCGCCAAATCCTAAAATAAGATATAATTTTAAGAACATTATTTTATTTACCTGTTCTTCTGGAGGTTCAGGACAAATATACGTTGGAATAAGTCCTCCAGTATACACAGCTATTCTGTTCGGTGTCCTGCATAGATGTCTCATGTCTGGTGCTACTGTGATGTTGTTCAGGAGAGTAAAATTGTCCAGTTCTGGTTCCCTGATGATGCTACCACGGATTTGAAGGTAGAGATACCGACCAGGGGAGGGGTCGATCAGCCATGGTCGACGTTCGCAGCGTTCCTGGAAATAGAAACACAATAAATTAATTTAGCAAGCATGAAGTTTCATCTTGAAATAGAACAGATGATTTATTAGGTTACCGATTTCGTACCATAAATATTTAGTTTGATGAGTAGGTATGTGAATCCATACTAATATATTATTACAAATGCAAAAGTAACTTTGTCTGTCTGTTAGGTGAGGCTTGAGGTACCATGGAATCAATACAGGTATTTGTACTGAGTGCAAAAAACGAACAAGAAAGAGGGTAGACCGTTTTGTCTGCTCATAAACACCCACCCGCAATGACTTCAGTTTATCCGTGATCATGGTGCTTGCAACAGCGCCGAAATATCGGGAACTCATAACATATAATAAACATGGTAAATATCCCGTTTGTGTTAATAATAATATTAGTGACCATGACAGTTTAAAAACTTATATTGTGAAACACTCTTTTCTTAAAATGAAGGATCTTTTTTTTGTACTTTATATAGGTATACTCTTTTGGAAAAGTTGGTTTTAATGTCTCATCTACCATACAGGGTTTCTTTTAATTAGCGATGGGTATCGAAATTTAGATATCTATACTCTCTCCCGTCTCGTTTTCGTGTTTCGTCTGCGGAGTTTTGCTAGCCAATTAAAAAAATGTGGTGTAGCTGTGTCGTGGACACGGTCATTTGTTTTACGTGAATGTGAATACGAAATGGGTAATATTTTCGGCCAAATGTACTTGGCGGCTTCGTTGATCCGCTCGGACTCCTTTATTCTTTTACGTTCCTGGCACCACTTCACTTTGTCATAATAGTAATATGTTGTTTTACGGGTATCACTGGATTGCTCTTGAGAAGCCCTTTCCAACCATATACACGTCTACATTTTGATTTGGCTTTTTGACGAGTATAGGCCGAAAATTCTTTTTTTACTTAAAGCCACATATATTCACAATAACTATTTCACACTAATGTTCTATATACGCAATCGATAGATCTTGAGGATTGAAACTCAAACGAACGTCGTAGCTTCTCCGAGACAAAATTAATGCTAACCGGAAATTATGTGACACAGCGAAACAACCTTAAAATGGCAGCGCTTCCCCATCCACCGCACGCGATGTGTCACAGTCGTCACTCAACCTAAAGAATTCTTTGATTCTTTAGCTATCGAGTGGTGTTATTAAATTTTGGATGTAGATGATAGGTATGTAGCTGCAACATCAAACTGTATCCCCCAATTATGTTATCATCAGTTTTCTGAATTGCCTCCCACTATGGAAGCAAATTTAAAGACACATTCACGTCAAAACACTTACCGATTCAGACATTGGATTCGCAGACGCAAGTCGCATATCACCACTGGCGCCATAAACACGATGTGAGGTCTCGCATCCAGATTCCAGCCGTACAAACTCCACTGAAGCTTCGAATCCAAAAGACCGAAAGTCGTCGGAAGCAGACATGTTAACTACGTCAAATCTTAGTTCAGCAACAGTGGCGAGGGATGTGAATTCATAGTCCCCGACGTCACTGGAAAAATAAAAGAAGTGCCTTCGTTAGAAAAGAATCGTAGGAGAGATGGAAGAATTATAACTATCAGAGTAGGTGATTAGTCAGCAGTCAGCTTCTCCACTGTTATAAAGAATGTTTTCATAGTCGAGCTATGTTCCAACTGCTGGAACACAGGGGCGCATGGCCCCAGGCAGGCTCTCTGTGAGAGGGAGGGGGTCTACATACGGGTTAGTAAGAAAGGTTGATTGATTGATAGCGAAATTACTTATTTACTTCGTGTAAAATATTTTGTATCGCAAAAAAAAAACAGCATGGTTATGATAATGAATAATTATGTTTCCTCAACGAATCAAATTGACGATTATAAGTTTTGTAGTAATTACCTGCACAAACAATCCCTAGGAATCCTCGAGCCACCGTCCTTCCAGGGTTTGTCGAAGATTCTGACAGCAGCAGTAATGTCACCAGCGCAGCGGTACCACGGCGAGTGAGCTGAGTGAACAGAACGGCATAACCGACCTCCGCTACGAATGCCCCATACTCTGACTCTGACGACTTCACCAGGGTTGGCTTCGAATCGGTAAGTGCAACTGAAAACATTAGGGATAATTTTGTTAAATAAGCCATACCGCGTTGAACATGAATGAGACTGGCTCATGCAAAAACGGTCCTATGACCAACTGTGGGTAAAATCGAGCTCTGGATGATGATGGTGCCACTTTGAAAACCGTTGGTCCAGAGTTATTTCATTGGAGATCCTAAGCAGCTCTGTTTTGTTCAACGCACGCGTTATAGGCTATGCCACAAAACATTTTCAAATGTTATCGAAAGCCAAGATATACGGATTTATGTTGTTATTTTTCGAGCTTACCTACAAACATAAAATAACATAACATCACGCCTGATTTACCCGAAGGGTTAGGTAGAGGTGTGAGGTGTGTGTGGCAGAGCTTACCTTATATTTCGATTTCCTCCTCTCCCATACAAAAACACATCTCTAGGTGAAGAAAAAGTTATCGGAGGATCTGGAGGTGCTTCTGGAAACGATCGTGAAGCAAACCGTCTAGAACATAATCCTCGACCCCAAGGTTCACCATCTTGGTGGAGGTCCACAAATTCATAAAGAGCCTTGAAGTATACTGGTCTGAAATCAAAATAAAGTTTGATGAAATTTTTTAGTTTTTCAATTAAAAAGTACTTAACTGAAAACAAAAGACATGCTGAAAAAAATCTCGTAGAGAGCGAGTTTCAATATCGTGAAATCGCATTCCTACTAAACCAGCTCTAAAGAATGTACGCCTTTTTTCGAAGCACAAAAATGTTACAAATTGTATCAGGATTTCCTGGAATCTTTTTAGACATTGACTTAATACTATACAATTCTAAGTCAGTAATCGAATATTTATACGTACGAACAACTTCCGAATCATGTGCATTATAAATCTAGACTTACTTTAATGCGGTCCCCTGCGTCAGTTTTAGTTCCAAAGTCAAGGAATCTCCTTTCGAGAGGAAGCTTTCAGTTTTCGCACAGGCCCTGGATCTTCTTAAGAGTGCATGTTCACAGGTCCTTGGGGCACGTTCACGACAGAACCTGGCGACTAATGTGGCGTTTGTTGGAGGACGACCCACGATCACTGACTGTGGTGATGTGGCTCGAGACATCTGGACTGACCGTTCTTTGTCACTGAAGAGACAAAAAAAATATTGTACCTTTGCGTGTTAGTAAGTACGTATAAAATTTTAAATTATTTACCCCAGATTACAATTAAAACGATATCCATTTTCATTTGATCGTAAAAATTAAACTCGAAATCGAGACATAAAATACCATGATTTAAAATATTTGATTCCCTTACATCATAAAATCAACCGACTCTGGCGCGAACGTAAAAAATGACTCACCAAAATATATCGCTGCAACCGGGCGATATTCTCATCGGACCGTCCCATATATTCAAATGGCTTCCACAGTACTCGTCCTCAGGCAAGTTAGGATTCAGAGCATTTGTCACATAAAATTTCAATACTGAAAACCACACTCTGAAACGTGGAGCTGAAAACGACGGTCTCCTGTAAATTATGTTCCGTCCCGACGGCCCCGAGGTGTCTATTCCTTGCATGTGATAAAGGCATGTGGTATTCGGGGGTAAGGAATGTTGTGGGTGTTCCAGAATCCCCCGGCCTGTCCCTCTGATCCAAAACTCGCAAGCCCTTTTGTTCTTTGCGTATGTCGGTGACTGTTGATCCACGAACCTGACCTAAAATTGATTAATTATATGATAACCGCAACATACATCCCTTAAGGTCCTTTATCATTACTAATAAAAGATTGAATAACGGAAGATTAGTTATTAATGGATTAATTTGTCCGCGAATATGTTTTTAAGGTAGCATAAAACGAAATAATTACCTAATATTAAGTTTTACATAGCACTAAAATATTGTAAAATGCTCTAGATTATTTTTATCAGAGCAAAATTATAATTTAAAACAGTGCTTTACCCTCGTCCGTATAAAAGGACCATCAAAAAGTGTAATAAAAAAAAGTTATATTGAAAAGTGAAGGATGGGGGTCGTCCTAATTTCATAAGTTAAAACAATGTGGGTTGGGGTAGAGTTCGCTCGCTTCATTATCATGACCAGCCGTGCGAGCCTACGTTACTAATTACACTTTGGCAGGGGCCCAAGCGAAGCCTCCAGGGCACTACTTGATTTATTATTGTTCACTGAGAACGAAACACTTTAAATAACAGTCCATGATGATATATTAGTCCATTAACCCAGTTTTAGGATCATATGTGAACCGATTAGTTTTAGTTTTAGATCCCGTAATTGTCGGGAAGTGCCAAATTCATCCCCAATCTCCACACTGCAAATTGTCAGCCAAATATAACTTGTCCAGTCCCATTTTATTGATGGAATAAGAAAATTGCATTGCTATAATCCGCCACTAGTCAGTAATTGAGTTGTAGGAAATGGATTTCCACATTCAGTCGACATAAAAGCCGAGCTAATCGGATCTATTAAAGATAGTCTTAGTTGAGAACAAAAGCCAAGCGTGATAGAAATGAAAATTATAGTTTCCAATTTTCATAATCTGTGGCACAGGAGCGATTATCATTAAAAAGTTCCGACCGTTTTCCTGTAATTCCAATTTGGCTGGTGTCCAAATATGAACTGGATTTTTTTTGGAAACTCGTATTAAAAGTGGAAAATGGACCCATTACCGAGAAGGGTGAATACATTGCTTTGAGTTTCTAAATTAGGAACAAAATGAGGAAAATGTATGACTTATTAATGCGGTTTTACGTAACATGGAGGGAGCAGCACTAATTAAGATAAATTATTCCGATGATTATATATATCTCTGTAACTATATTATTTTACAAATTAATGTTACAGGAACTGTCTAATTGTTATTCGTGAAACTATAGGGATGCATTTGTTAAAATATAAAAATGTAGTTCTCAATTTTGAACGCAAGTATTTTCAAGCTTCGAGCGAGTATTTTCGCCATAACTTTATGATAATGACTCACGCCCTATGCAAAATATAAGTTGGATTCCAAAACTTTTTCCATCTCTTGGCAAGATATAGAGGTGCATAAATTCTGTTTTCCACGCAATATTTTATAGGAATTACAATATTTTGGAACTAGAAAATTGATAAAGGTACCTCCACTTCCAGCTGAAATCCATGTAAGGATTGAGACGTAACTGGTTGTAAAAATGTTCCAAAGGGTGATGTCGTGAATTCCACTAACAATTCAGGACCACTTGATATAGCTTCGGGAACGGACACGCCTCCTCCGCAAAATCTCAAAATAACTGGGTCTCTTGTTGTATAGCCGTCGTAAACTGTGACATAGTCTTGAACTTCATCACATTGTTGCCAAAATTTCAGTTCTCGTCCATTGTTGCCCCTTTCTTGCTGCGCCGCAGCGTACATTGCCTTCTGGCTCCTAATTGAAACTAGTTGGCCGTTCGGCTGTTTGACAACGATCAGAGCGTGTTTTCCTTGAGGCACTTCGTGTTGTCGTACCGCGTAGTAACATGTTAAATTTCTAGGGTACACGCCAGGAAAATTCGGTGACTGTAACCTACAGTTTTTACGATCGCAGTCGCTGAATATCCGCGAGCAATAAGTTCCGGAGATCAAATCCCCGAGGTAATACTCTGGAGTTTTTGTCGGCTTCGCTACATTCGTATCCTCGCGTGATATGTTTACGGGATAAAGCATTGGTCTCAGTTTGAAAAAAGGCCGTTCTGAAATGAGATACTGTTATTAGATACAGACATTGATCTTCGAATTTTATTATGTAAGACACGAGGGAAGGTGGCGAGGTGAGATCATCATATTTTATTAAGGCTTTTCGATACCTTCTGTTTCATACATTCAGTGAGTCATTAGCAAGTTATATACGACATGAATATGGAGCTATTATCAATTTAGTATGTACATTTCATCACAATTTCATTATACGAGTACGTCTGTTATCAGTAAAACAGATCAAATATTTTTATCTGGCACTTTTGTTGCCGCTCGTAACAAACGTTTTAAACGAATGAGTACGCACAACAATACCAAAAATATCTTTAGCAAAAAAAAATACAAAGCTGGCCATTTGTCAGAATGAAGATGATTTACGTACCCGAAGGAGGGCTCCCCCCATATCGCACCGTGGCATATTCCCTTCTCAAAACCTTGTAAGCCATTCTGAAGTCGAAGTTATAGTTATTCTGTTCCTTGGAAAGATGCAGGAGCCGTATGATAAGGGTGATGGACTTTGTTTCGCTGTAGTATATTGAAGGGCCCCAGGATGTGCCGCACCAGGAGCCTCCAACTTGTGGTCTGCTTGCTTCTTGGATCTGCATGTATCCGTCTGGACAGCCGTCTTCTGTGAAGGAGGTGAAGCGGCCAAGGGTGAAGCTGTCGAAGAGCACCTGGAAAGAGAAGAAGATATTCACTGAAGTAAAAGGTACTGTAAAAGAAATTATAGAATATGTCACGTCCGTAACGTTAAATGGATGTCGCAAGAGGATAATGTTATTGCATCAGTTTCACAGAGAGTATAAATTTTACAAGTACGATGATGCTATCCATCGTTATTGCTTTTGATAATATTATGCAACTCTTAAGCTAATTTTGTGGTCAGGATTTCGGAAAACTTACTTACAGTTAATAATCTGTCTAATAAGTAATTAAAGATACTGGAAATAATGACGATAAAAGATTGAATATTTAAGAAAATTACTTTATTACTTATACAGTAGGTACAAAACAGAAATTTCTCAACCTCAAACGGCGCAAATATTGCAATCTTATTGGAACTTATAATTATGTTCGACGCGTTTGGAGTTGAAACACTAGGGCCATGGGGGGTTCACTTGGACCCACATTCGCACTGGCACTCGCCCACTTAGTTTTTTGAGACATCGCACAGCGGTTGGTTGACTCTTCACGTGCGCAGAGGGCTGGCTTATTTTCTTCTAAAGAATCAGCATTGTCATTCAACGTGGCGATGCTGCCAGCCTTTTCGGCACTTTTGTTGTTGACAGCGATGTGGACGAAATTTTTAATGCCCTATGATTCTTTGTCCTGCCTTTTTAATATACCTACTTGTACATATTATTATTTTAAGACTGTTAGGAGCAATTCTCAACAAAAGTGTGTCCATCTGAAATATGGTTGTCCTTCAAATTCAAGTTAAATTTTATGACAAAATCAGATGAAATTATTTACCAACAAAAATTTTTTGCTTATAAAATTTATTTAATTTTAGATTAATGCTAATAAATACCATCAAAAGATCAGGAAATAATAAAAAAAAAAAAACTGAAATTTTAATAATTTCAATGTACATGCAGTTTCTGGTGTCCGACCCCAAACTATATGATTTGAAAACTCATTTTCTCAAAGAGTTTATTTTTCAGAGTGAATATTTTTATTTTGAACAGTTGTGTTGCTGTTTATAAGTTTAATAATGCCTTTGAATAACCATTTTTTTATTTGATTAATTAATATTAATCAATTAACTGTTGTCCTAGATAACACTCAATTTTGAGTATTTATTTTGCTACAGGGTAAGAAAATTGAGAGTTTGGGGTAGGACACCAGAAAATCCATACATTGCAATTATTCATCTTTCAAAAAAAAAATCTCTTTATTGTTTTCTGACCATTTGATGGTATTTATTGGCATTAATCTAAAATTAAACAATTTTTATATGCAAAACAAAAAAAAATGTTTTGGTAAATAATTGCATCTGATTTTGTCATAAAATTTTACTTTTGAAGGACATATCTGAAATATGTCCTTCAAAAGTGGAGACACTTGTTGAGAATTGCTCTTAGCTTTTAAATTATGTAAATATTATACTATAACAATAAAGTACTATGATTCTCCAAATACATTTAGAACTTAGTTTTGTCCGTTATGAGAACAAGGCCACTAGCCACTCGGCGAAGGTTCAATTAAATTGCAGGCCGCATTATATGGACCAATTAAAATTAAAGAGCATTTTGGGAACTTCAATAGGTACTGCTTCTAATAGTAGAGTTAAACGGCAAGTAATGGGTTTTGTTTTGTTATTATAGTATATAGAATTTCAGAAGTTAGCGAAGCGGTAATTTAGGTGCATCGCTTGATCAAGTTTGAATATTATTAAGTAGGTACTGTAAACATTTCCATACTCACACTTTGTGTAACTAAACTTCATTAAGCGATGCACCAAACTTATGAGTATGGGGATTCTCGTAGTCATCGATTTTCAGCGAACTATTATCAGCTACCCTAATTGCATAATACACTATCTATCACAATCTGAGTGATTCTGAAGAATATTTTAATTTGATTTATTTATTTAAATGCATTTTAATACATCTGAAGATCATAATGATCATTGCTTGTAACACAATGTAAACCATAGTTCTGCGAATTCACCCCAGTGACATGTGTATTGTTAATCCATTGTTTCCTATGTTCGAAAACTTTGTTTGCTCAACAACGTAAATTTATTGATACGAGTACATTAATATTACATAAAATAAAGATGATGTTTTGTCAAATCGTAAAAACATAAATACATTCAAATTCAAATTCTTTATTGCGAACTAAGTGTACAGAATTTTAAAGATGTTATCAATAGGTAGATTCTTAGAACTTAGTTGCCTGTTAAGGCATTGCAATTTAAATTGTAACACAACATAATAAAAAATAAAAAAAACATATTCAATGTTACAGTTTACTTTATATTATATAAATTATCATTATTCATACATTTTATATTATCTCATAGGTACTATTCTTATCATTTATTTGATGATTAACATTATGTGATGTATCACAATCATTTTAATATTAAATTATTATTTATTTCAAGGAATTTTTTCACAAAGTAATATGCCTTTTTAATTTATCAGGAAGTCCTTTAACTTCTTTTTAAAAATACCAATTTTTTATTTTTTTTTACTTTTCCCCTCACTATTAATTTCTCCTGTATCGTGGGTGCGTTTACAAACATTTAAACTCACATACACAAACAGCCAGACCTGGAACAACTCTTGTAGGTCATACAAATATTTGTTCCATACGGGAATCGAACCCGCGACACGCGGCAATCGCCGTCATGTTTGATCTACCCGTGAGCCTATTATAAGCCACAAGTCCCTCTACTTACAATCTATTTAATTACTACGTGATCATTAATATCTCATAGAAGATTCATTATTTCATTCATCATGTGTAAGAATTTCACAAAATATACGGTTCCACGAAACGGTGTTGAGGACTTTGGCAGCGAAAAGCCGGGATTGGAAAAGTAATGGAATTTCATTTTGCACGAGTTTCATTTCCGTTACCTATAATGTTGATCAGATTGACATGTACATATGTGCTTATTACATGTTATGGTATTTTTATCAGTTTTAATGACTTTTTACTAACCTTCCTACAACTTGCGATTTGCGATCATTTGCTCTCATCTAGTTTTCTTAAATTACACTATTTCTTACACTACCTACTCTCCGTATTTGAATAAAACCGGCCAAAGGGTTCCGTAGGATGAATTTATCCGAAGAACAAACTTAATATTGTAGTTGAAAAACATGTTCGCCTATACATTCCAACTGCAAATGTAAGTTGCTCGACTATTACACGTAAAGCCTATTTAGCTGTGATAGATTTCCTTTTAACTTCGTTATACATACCACTGCCGTTTTGTTTTCATATATCGAAAAACAGTCATTTAGCTGGCAGGGGTGTACACTTGACTCTAACAAAAATTAGCATGTTAAAGCTTAATATTAGAAAGAAAGAAAGAAAGAAAAATAGGTTTATTTGTCACAGAAACACGTGCATACAAAAAGATAATTAACTCGAGTAGGTAGGTATACAGAAAAATTAAACAAAATAAATAGGTCTACATTATAATCACGAGTACAAAACCAACATAGTCGGCAGCTGCACGTCATGACTGTGACAAGAAGGCTTCCAGTCAGCATGATGCTGTGCTACGAGGGACCTACAGCACAGCGCTGATTTTCAGTGGTTACCCGAAAAAGACAATCCCTGAATCGAAAACTGGTTATCACAGACCCGCAATATTTTTGAACGGCCTATCCAATGATACCCCACAACATGAGATAGACGAGAAAAAAAATACATTCTCACATTACGTGCGAGGGTTGAAAAAAAATATTTGTTTGGTACGTCCGTACCATTTTTATTGCAGATGTTATTTTACCACTTTGTCGGTGTGATTAAAATGTATACCATGCCAAATTATAGCTTTCTTGTAATACGAGTCGCTGAGCTAAGCTGCGGACAGACAGACAGACGGACATATCGAAACTATAAGAGTTCCTTGTTGACTACGGAACCCTAAAAAGACTAAATATTTTTAACAGCAACAACGGCCAAATCTTTCACAGACACGTCGCAACAAAACTCTCTGATATATGCCTCAAACGCAACCTTTTTGTCATATAAACGTGTTATGCCATCAAAAACATAACCTGTAAAAAAAAAAAACAAGTCTCGCAACTCAGTTCTTCTATCGTAAAAAGTTGTGAGATCCATGTAATACGAAGTCGGTCAATTTATTCAGTCCCAGCTTAAGGGTCCTTCTGTCTTAAGTTATTACGTAATTGGCTAACCTAACAACATCTTATAGTGACCATATCAATATTAAAAATCTTTTACGTTTTAAATAAATAGACTGACTTGGTAATCGCATAAACACAATTTATCTTTTTAATTTTTTTATTAATTAAAAACACAATGTATCTCACAAGTAATATTATATTAAATTAGATTGTTTAGAACCCCAGAACATAGTACCACTCTTCCCGCAACAATTTTATTAAAATACTGCAAAACCGGTATTTGCGAACTCCGTATTATGATTCACTTTTGCTGAAAAATCCCGGACCGAAATGGGACTAGCCAACACGGCAAACCTAATTTGAGGGTGCAAATTGCATTTGTGTGTCTACGAGATAAAGTGTCGATAAGGATTCAACTCCATTGAGAATTTACGCTTTGGTGCAACAAAAGAAACGTTGCAGTCTTTGGCGACTGCCGATAGAAACGAAAACTAAGTAACTTGTGAATTGTATCGTCGAGCTATTAGATTATTATTTTTGAATTATTTTTGGTTTGTAAAGAAGTGTTTATGATCAAGGAATTTTTCACCCAAAAAGTACACATAATATACACAGTATACATATAGCTCATGGAAAGCGTTCGGTGACGCTGACGCGAAACATGATTTTTGTTCACCTAAAAAGTGCTTAACGCCTAAAGAAGTTTTCACTTCAGAAATCCCGGGTTTTCTTTCATTGAGCTCCGGTGCAGCACTATTGTGCTGTCTGGCCTTTTTATTGGGTATATTTCGTAGACGTGTCTCGTCGGTAATTTTCTTGTTCAGAATCCGAATCAAATCGACATTTTATTTCGAGGCTTTGGAATAATATGATTGGAAAATGTATAAAGTAGGAATTGAGTCACATTGTTAATAATATGGCGGTCATTGGGAGACCCGTAAGCATAATCGAGCTATAAGGTTCCCACTGCTACACGGGCCTAGTCCTTGTGAGAGGGAGTGGTAACCCGTAACCCACCACGCGGACCCAGTGCGGATTGGTGGATGTCATATATCTTAGACTAGCTTCTGCCCGCGACTTCGTCCGCGTAAAATTTCGGCCCAAAACCCACCCCGTCGCATCGCATTGCCCGTCCACGCAATTAGTTCGGTTTCGCTTAGCATTTTTTTTTCGACTTTTTGTTCGGCTCCTTAGGGGCGTAGCGTGATGTTAAATAGCCTATACGTATTTTGTTGCGGAGTTATTTTGAAATTATGATATCTCCTAAGATGTTGACTAAAATCAAGTGATGTCAAGGACCATTTTGTTTACATTTAAATACTTGTGATTAATAACATATTTATTTGGATAAAGATTAATATTATGTTGATAAAATTCCTTCGTAAATAATGCATTAATTTCGAACAAATTTGATTACCATAAAAAGGTTATAGTGAGTCAATCTTAAAAAATAGACATATACTGTCGTGGGCTTTTTTTTTAGAACTTTTAAAGAGGAACAAATTCCATCACACATGATATTTGTGTAACTTAAACCGTTTACGCAGCCCACGCAACAGTAGCTCTCAAAAAGGAATATTTTTTCCGTTTTTGCAACATTTTTCATGTACGCTCCGCTCCTATTGGTTGTAGCGTGATGTTATATAGCCTATAACCTTCCTCGATAAATGGACTATCCAACACAAAAATATTTTTTCAATTCCAACCTGTAGTTCCTGAGATTAGCGCGTTCAAACAAACAAACAAACTCTTCAGCTTTATAATATTAGTATAGATTTATTGGTTCTAGGACATGCTGTCACGCCAGCGTTTCTTAGGCTTGCTTCGGTGTCAACGCCCGTCTTCAGGCACTGTGTGAAGATCCTGGCCCATCTGTCTGCACGCATCCTATAGGCGTGGACTGTGATGATTTGGCCTCGTTCCTAACCGATTGGACGGAGAAGGAACAGCATTATTTTTTTTTAAATTTGGGGAAGATTTTTGCCGAGCAGTGGAAAACAAATAGGTAAACTGAAAAAAAAAGGACATGCTGATTCTCATGATGTTTTCGTTCAGTGTTTTGTAAGAGACGCACTGATTATTATTTTATTTATTTGGGAAAATAAACAGTTACATAATTTAAAAAAAAAAAGTTGCTGCAGTAAATGTATCCATGACATTTTCCACATTTATTATGACTGTAGCAGTTGTCAGAAATTCTAGGAAGAATCACAACAGAATCACGTGGTTTTGTTGTGAAACATGTTACCTCCGAGATAGATAGATATGACGTTTATGTGGCACCAGGCCACATAAACGTCATATCTATGTAAAAATAACAATGATTATTTTAATTTTATTTTTACATACTTCTTTGACATAATGTTTTCGTTATTTGACATTATACAGGGCGTTCCACGACTTTGCCACATGGAAGGAAAGTACCTTAAATACTGTAGATAGAAAAAAAATACTGAATGTAGACTTAACTTTTATTTTTTAAATCACATTTAGCGGGTTCGATTCCCGGTTCAGACAACCGATTATTTAAAATTATTTGATTGCAGTTCGTATTGTTTTTAAAATAAAATCGATTTATCGATAAATTTTTCTATCTACAGTAGTTAAGGTACATTCTTTCCATGTGGCAAAGTCGTGGGACGCCCTGTATACCTACTCGTACAAATCTAATTCCAACTCTTTATTAGTGGCTTTTGTGAGCATGATATTATTAAGAGATAATGGCGATCATGTCATTTGGTTTAAATAGGATTTCATTTTTATATAGATTCTTTTCTATTTTGTGAATGTGAGAACGTTGTAGGCCCTAGTAGACTAGATTTGTTGACATTTTTCTATTTTGTTAAGTACCTGGTACTTGTTGAAAGGCCTACACTGCCCTCCCATACCTATTAACACTGGTATTTGAAAATATAGTAAAAGCCAGTCATTTTTAAAAGAGTAACCGTGGAGTTTCTTGCCGATTTTTCTCAATAGGAAACGACCAATTGGAACCGTGCACCTAGCTTCTGACGTTTCATAAGTGGGTTATGTGAAATAAAATATATTGATTTTAATACTTCTTAGAATTTCTGAATAAAAAATAATACCGGCAACCAAATAATCCAAAAAGATTACTAACAAAACGAAATCTGATATGTAGAAAATGAAATACGAATTGACGGCGAGGACTCGCAATGTGAAAGATATGTCCCTTCATATTCGCTCCTCTCAAGCAGAAAATACAATTTTGCACCGCTAGGGATGCTCTCGTGGGTCTCTTGATGAAATTTAAATGTGCTTCTGGCGTCGGAAACACGTTGTGGCGTTTCAATTTATGTTGCCAGAATGTGTGAAAAAAAAAAACCTGTCTAGACTTGGGCTTCAAAATGAAGCCTGGAATTAAAATAGTAGTGTTGAGTAGGTTGTTAATTTTAATTAGTGTAATTAATGGGGATTGCGCATTTTTGTGAGCCGTAGTCAATTATTTGATCATAATTATCTTTTTTACCGAAATGGACTTTATAATTTTCATCCCGTGGGTGTCGTAAAAGGTGACTAAGAGACTTACTAGAGAACGGGCGGCAGCGTTTTCTATGCATTTTTAAAACCATACTGCGATCGCCAACCCGTCTGCCAAGTGTGGCGATTATGGCAACCCCCCACCCCCCCAAAATTACATTCACAAATAAAAGTGACGGTGCTTGGGGGTGGCCTATGTCCAGCAGTGGACGTCTTTCGGCTGAAATGATGATGATGATGGACTATAGAAGGCATTTCTGTTTAGTAGTACGAGTAACACAGGTAAAGATGTTTTATGTTACTACATTTCGTTTTTCATTCCAAATCATATTTTAAAAACGCTGATATTTCAAAGATATGAACTACACGACTTGTCTTTTTGAAATGACAGAATTTTATGTTGCTTCATATCATTTCATTTCGTTCTCAGACACAAACGCTAAACATTCAAAGCATTTCGCCTTCACGATCCCTATTTATTCAAATACTTAGGATTCGTTCTGTATTCTGCATTCACGACAATTCTCAAGATTTTCAATTTAGTTTCGTATTGTTACGCTAATATTAAAGTGCACACAAATTCTTTACTTTGAAGCAACGTTTATTATGCTACAGAAACTAGACAATATAAATCATTGATTGTGACTTTTTAATAAATTTATTAAAAAAAAATACAAAGGCATTATTAAAAGTCATTGTTGTTAATACTACCATTGTTGTTAATACTGTCATTGTTGTTAATACTACTAATATTGATTGTATGTACTTGTATGTTTAGTCTGAAATAAAAGAAAATATTATTATATCGTTTATTATATTTTTTTATCATAACATAATACATTTTAAAATATTTCTTAAAATAAGTTTTTTTTTTTTCTTAGCTTTCACGAGGTTGTGGATGGGTAACATCGACAATCATTGCGCGGCGCGCTAATCGATCTATCATCACTATATCAGGGCCTCAAGTCTGCTATTACAATAGTGTCAGAATGGTCTCTTCATTGTGAGTTTTTGACAGATTTGCCATACAAACACTGTCAAATACTCACAATGGCGAGACCATTCTGACACTATTGAAATAGCAGACTTGAGGCCCAGGCGTATTGGCAAAATAGTCCATAATATAATAGACAATGATAAGATCCTAGTACAACGTGACATGGTCAGTTTCGGGCACATAGGTGTAATACGGTACCTCAGAATCCACAAGTTTATATTTATTAATAAGAGTTGCACGGTTTAAACAGTGTATTACAGACGATGCAAGTCAATGGCACAGGCAAGAAACTTGCATCATGTAAATGGGTCTGAAATTGAATGAAAGAGGCTTAAAACACGAACAGTGCAAAACAAGAGTGAAGGCAAACATATTTCATAATATTATGAAGCTCGAATAATTGCTCCTCATGAAACACAATATCACCCGGATACGAATGTAATAAACGTAATAGTGGTGCAGTCGAGCCAGAAAGTAATTACTAGGAATAGCTGCATCCAGAATTCATATTGAATTCCCCGATTGTTTTAGACCATTGCTATTGGCTGCCACTACCGGGAATATTGTCGGTGAATATATGAGCTGAAAAGCGGCGAGAAGAATCGTTTAACATAGGTAATTGCGCGAAAAATCTGAGCCAATAAATTGATTTGAACTTTGAGCAACACGGTAGCCCGCGAAATTCAAATTTTCTTACGGTTTTTGCAATTTGTGGGAACACGGGCGATAGAGACAGTGGGAATACACAGTCAGTATGGTATATTCCCGCTGTCCCCATCGCCCGTGTCCCCATTAATGGTAATTCACATAAAATGGCGAACGAAAAGGTTCCTTATAACATCAGCTATCTGCCAGTGAAAGTCTTGTCAAAATCGGTCCAGCGGTTTCCATAATTACCCGGAACAAACATACAGACAAACAGAAAGACGAAAAAATTAAAAATATTTTTTTTATAATTACCGCATTTCGTAAAAAGTTGTTATTTTGACATTAAAACAAGTTAAAAACAGACACTTCAATTTGATTTATTTGTATTCAATTTTTTATTGAAGATTGTCAAGCAGACACAAAACAACAGTCATTAGATTGATACCTATTTGCAACAGTGCAAGAAGTATTTAATTTAAAGTTTTGGAGTAAAGAAGAGTCGTATATTTACAGTAAAATGCTCAAACGAGATTAGAATCCTCGGGTGTACCATTCAGTGCAGTGCACAAATGAGTCTGGATCGTTCTAAAGCTCATTCTTTTTCTATTTGGCTTAAGATAACTCGGGGTAGGGAATACTGTGGTCAGAATGATAAGAGTTTAGCAAATGCAACGCTTTTATTTTGTAAGACGGTCTATAATCGTTTCAGAAGAGCTATTTTACGGATAACGTATTATATTTGTCGGAGAACGGTAGGTTTCTCTTGTTATCATCAGCCATATTTTAAGTACTGTGGCCGTACTGTGGGTAGTGTTGGTTATTGCGCAATAGAAAAACCGAATTATACTCAAAAGTAATTTATTCAATCTAAGCTGAGAATCAAAATTACATAAGACAGTCTCCCAAAACGCCTGGACCTTCACTACTTCCTAGTGCTTTAGCTGAGAAGAAGAAGTAGTGGAACAAATTCCACAGCAGCACATCTGTCTGTTCAGTTAGAAGAACTTGATTCTATACAGTAATAAGTATGCAAAGTAATTAATGTTGGTACACGACACAACTATACCGGACGCGCAACAGTTCCTTGACGTCTTCACTGCTTGACCGCCACCGATGAACTTCACTTGTCGACTGTGCGGCGATCACTTGCCACCGGTCGAACGTTATGTTGTTGACTCTGACATGCGCCGCTAGGCAGCACTTGCATCCCTATTAGTCATGAATCGTTGGCGCGAACTCCAATTACTCCATTGAACGCGACTAGATGGCGCTGGCCTACCGGATACAACTCGTCTCCGACATATTATATTAATGTCTATCTTTTAAGATTGACTCACTATAACCTTTTTTTATGGTAATCAAATTTGTTCGAAAATAATGCATTATTTGCGAAGGAGTTTTATCAACATAATATTAATCCTTATCCAAATAAATATGTTATTAATCACAAGTATTCAAATGTAAACAAAATTGTCCTTGACATCACTACTTGATTTCAATCAACATCTTAGGAGATATCATAATTTTTAAATAATTCCGCAACAAAATAAGTATAGGCTATTTAACATCACGCTACGCCCCTAAGGAGCCGAGCAAAACGACAAAAAGTCGGGAAAAAAAGGTAAGCGAAAACGAAGTAATTGCGCGAACAGACGATGCGATACGATGGGGTGGGTTATGGGCCGAAGTTTTACGCGGACGAAGTCGCAGGCAGAAGCTAGTTTATAATATTAATATTAGTATGGATATATATAGATCTCGTATGCTCCTAATGAGCAAACGAGTAGGTAGATACTCTAACTGATTAATTTTAAAGGAGAACCCTTGGTTAGTTTTGAAACTCCGAAATTCCGGTTCTGTGACAGTGCCTGCATTAGAACCGCGTCAACAACTCCCGCTAAAACTTTACCTATCTGCGGTAAGTTTGGCCACACAGCGCTTTAATCACTGTTTATTTGTTAGCGCTTAGGTACCTAAAATTCGATACGATAAACTAAAACTAAACTTGTGATACATTACATCTGTAACGTCGAGTTGTTTTTTTTGGTCTTTGTAATTATAATTTTTTTGACGTGACGTCTAATAAATCGATGAACGCCGGCTGCATGCACGAAAATGTCCCGTTACGCTCATTGTATCATTGCGCTGCATCAATGTTTTGTTTTGACGTTGTCACGTTAAACTATCGTCCGTAAACCAACTTTACAGACAACCAATTTTTATTGTTTATGCGGTAAGTGTAATTGTAGGTATTAGTTAATGCAATGAACTTACGTAGTGATTTACACACGTGGGACACAAATTTGGTTATTGTTTCTCCAGACATTCTCATAATGATATTTGAAGATGACATTAATAATAACTAGAGATCGGATATTCGGATGCAATTAACCTAAAGTTGATTTTGAGCTATGAAAGTATGGAAGCGGCTTCCTAAAATATTTTATTGTAAAAAAAATCCCGTTTCGTCAGGAACAACGGGAATGCATAACTAGTCAAGTGTGTATGTAGTATGTGACTTCTACAAAAATATTTAATAAAAATAAACCGGGATTCTTGGATTGCATAACTAATCTGATGCATATTTAACTAAAATTGGGATTTTTACCAACATTTGAAAAGCGCATTCCATATTACCCAACATCTCAACTTTAGGTGAATATGCATCCGAATATCCGATCTCTAATAATAACATAGTAGGTATTTTTATTGACGGCACGGTTGGCGCTGTGGTTAAGCGATTGACTGCTGCGCTGCGTGTCGCGGGTTCGATTCCTGACCGGAACTAATATTTATATGACCTACAAGTAGTTGTTCCGGGTCTGGCTGTTTGTGTATGTGACTTTAAATGTTTGTAAACGCACTCACAATACAGGAGAAATTCCTAGTGCAGGGCAACGTTATATATTGGGTTTTCCAATAAGAGGTGGTGGTGTTATTAATGGAAGTTGCATATCCGGTACGGCTCTAATATTCCTTCCATATTCTATGGGCATGTCTTCCCTACCTTTATCGCGCCCCCCGGTCAACTCCTTGATAAGCAATGGTCTCTGTAGCCCCATGAAACATGAGGCTCCAGGAGCTAGTGTGAATCTTTGGGTTCATTCGAGTAATCGAGTCTGGTCAAACCACTCTGGGGTCGGTGCATTCATTCATTAGGTACTTTTATGATTGCACAAAATTGTACATGTTTCAGTCATTTTGTTTTGGGTTTCAATATAATTATTGTTAGAGATTTAGAAACTGGAAAATATTCAAAAATAAACGAACGATGTTTATTTACGAAATCAAAAACAACATGAATAAATAATGACCAATTTATTTCAGCTAAACCCCAAATAAAATTTTATCCTTTCAAAAATAGACCTTTAATTACGGTACTGGGATTGGTAATAAAATATTCACCATGTTTAAAATTTCGGTACTAGTGCTGGAGTGCTCTCAGTGCAGTGTTTGCACACAGCGCCATCTGTTGAGTGTTAAGCACTTCACGTGAATTATTTACGGAGTGGTGTAACCTCAGCATTACTAGTAAGCGTTGTACCGGTTAATTTACATTTTGCATTCTATTTTCAACTTACTCGGGTTATTTATGTAAGAGAATATAATGATAGAAACTCCTCACTCTCTCCATTATTATTCCAACGCAAAATTATTAAAGTCACAGATATCGCTAACAAAGTTTTTGTGTGTTTTCGTTTTATTAACTAGCTGCTGCGCCCGGCTTCGCTCGCGTGGCTTTTTCTAAAATAAAAGCGGCCTAAATTACTCTTTATAACAGCCTTATAATCAGCTGTCTACCAGTGAAGTCCCGTCAAAATCAGTCTAGCCGTTTCGGAGATTAGCCGGAACAAACAGACAGAAAAAAGGTGTGTTTTTTTTTGTTATAAGTTCCGTATATACTTCCTTAAGCATTTAATAAAAAGCTGTTATTTTGACATTACAAACAGACACTTCCAATTTATTTATTTGTATAGATATTTCCGATTCCCTTTCGGCTCAAAGGGAAACCAGTGGTTTTTATTCTCGTTCCAAACCAATATGAACAGGCATTGACCATCCGTTTTTTCCGAGAATTGACAACGAAAAACACGGGAGATATTTATAGTACGGAAAAACACAACCAATTGCAAAATAAATACCTATAACATCAGGTAAACCGCAAAATATGCTCCCTACTTTTTCGAAACCTATTTTTATCATCATCATCATCATTACTTCAGCCGAAAGACGTCCATTGCTGGACATAAGCCTCCCCAATTTTGGATTTGCCATAATCGCCACGCTTGGCAGGCGGGTTGGCGATCGCAGTATGGTGTTAAAAATGCATAGAGAACGCTGCTGCCCATTCTCTAGTAAGTCCCTTAGTCGCCTTTTACGACACCCATGGGAGGAAATGGGGTGGTGCTATTCTTAACGTCCGGCACCACACGGCACCGAAATCTTATGATCAGCAGGTAATATGATTGGCTGTTGCTATTTTTGTTTACCAATCATAAATCTACCTACCATTAAGATTTGACTGCATATTTTCGAGACTCGATTATTTTATCAGTTTTCCTCTGAGTTGCTAACAGAAACCTGCTGTTAATATTTTAAACAAAATAAACTAACCATGTTTAAGACCCCCAGCTTCTCTTGGTATTTTAACGTCCACAGGGGAACTGGAGTGCGAAGTGTAAATTACATGCAGCGACGCCAACCGCTTGCACTTGTGTACCCGAGGTTACAGAGTAAATAATACTGTTCAAAGAGTTATTGAATAAATGCAGTAGGGAAATCTTTTAAGAATAAGTATGGACACTCTAGAATAGGTACACTAGAAGACAACGCTGATTTATTAAAAACTATTAAATTCACAGCTATCACTAACAAAGTTTTTGTGTGTTTTCATTTTATTTTAAATATAATTTCGATTCCCTTTCTGCTCAAAGGGAAACCAGTGGCTTTGATTCTTATACTAAACTAATATGAATAGGTATTGACCATAATTGTTGGTTTCGAAATGCAAAAAATATTTCATTTAGATATATGATTTTTATGGGACTAATAGAAGTTTCAAAACTACACTATTTTTGCTTTAGAAGATAAGGCATGAATAGGAATTTCATAATATCCTGTCATTCTTTAGGAAGAACCCGAGAAGCCGCATCTTGTTTAAAAAAGAGATGCGGTTTCAAGCAACACTGAAAATACCAGAATACGACTATACCTAAATTTTCTCAAGAAAGATTTAAATGCATTTACATTCGTTTGAACATCTTCAAGCATTTTTATCTAAGCACTAAACCCTCCCACAAACCGCAGATGTTGTAGACTTCCAGAGGTGTTTACAATTCAGCACGGCATTACAGTACAGAAGAAGCTATACCAGAATTCTTAGAGCTAAAGTTAAGTTATTCTCTAAAGCTTTTCTCCCGAAATCTCCTTCGGTGTATTCGTTTTCTGTGCACACGTAAAAGTCGGGAGCCCAAGGCATTTTACGGAGTGTTGCGTTTTTGTATTTGCGTATCTCTCTTCGGCAAGGACAAAGACGGCATTTCACCTCAGATAGGGTTGAAAAGTTTAAAGGAACCTTTTGATCTAAACTTTAGAGGGAATTATTTGATTTTAGGAGATCTTTTTGAATAGCTCGGCCAGAGAAGTACCTCCGTATCCTTCTATTTTTGCCAAGTTGTTGCTGAGTTTTAGTGCCGAAGACGTGAAAGTACCTACAAGGATGTTTACAATGTCGTCTCTAAAGCTGGAATCGAATCGGTCAAATCAATCACCGGCAAAACCGATAGGAATCCAGGTTTTGCCGGTGATTTTTAGCTGTAGCCATAACTATTAATAATGTGACTCGATCGCTTACATACCATCCCGTAAAAAGAATCTGATGCCTACGCTGCTGTAGTAGTTGTATTTTAACCGACTGCAAAAAACGAGGAGGTTCTAAATGTGTCGGAATCTTGCTTTTTTGTATGTAGGTGTAGGGAACTAAAACTAAACAGTATGATATTTTGATTAAAACATGCTACTTGAGACTCTCAAGAAGCATGTTTTAATCAAAGTTGAGAGGGACGTCAACCAATCACAATTCTTTCAACCGAAAAACATTTTAACGACTAGTGATGTGAATAATCTTCAGGCAACCGGACGGATAAAGTTAAAATCCTATTTTTTCCTTTGTCAACCCTACATGTTTTCAGCTATGAGATTTGTTTGTTGGGACACCCACAGACCTCGCCACCGCCAGCTTTGTTTGACGTGTGCCTCGTTCAAACGCATTTTGCAGCGACTGTACTTCGTTTTTTATTTGTACGTTCTTTCTTTAGCACTTTGTTTGAAAGTATTATGGACAACTAAAAGCGTGAGTGGTTTGTGGTAGAAAGAAGTTTAGACGAAAACATTGTTGGTGGAGCTTGAGTTACGAGTTTAGACCGCTAAACTTTGTTGCAGTTCTATGTGGAACGATATTTTTCTACTTACAAGGAAACGTACTGTTGTTACTTAAAAGAACTTCTAGAAATATATTTGCCCGTTTTCACTACCAGTGCCTAAATAAAATCGCGCTGTTGGATTTTCAACTTTCAGCGTTGAGCCAAGCGTTGAAAGTCCAACAGCACCTTAATATTTAGAGATTCGTTTAGTTCTTCTAGTGTTAGCGAAAGGGTGATTGTCTCCGATACGCGAGACATTGTAGTTACAGTAGTGTTGGGAATCGAACCCAACACCTTGCGCGCGGTCTGCATAAGCGGGCTGCGTGATCAACGCGTCATCGACAAGCTGAGGCACGGCGCGGCGGCTACGCGTCTCGGCCCGATGAACACTCGCTTCCACGGAGCCTACGATACCTCTCAAACTAATAATTACTGTTTGTCCGGGATAGGTATAATTTTGCTATCATCACGGCATTAAACCATTGCCTATTTATAATACAGTCCACTCTTTCATTTGCTCTCCGCGCTAACATTGGTCCTTCGAGCCGGATCAATGTTAGCGCGGAGAACAAATGAAAGAGTGGACTGTATTATAAATAGGCAATGGTTTAATGCCGTCTTAATATAACAAGTTATAACTTTCCTGGACAAACAGAAAATAATAAGTTTGAGAGGTATCATCCGTCGCAGTAGGCCCCGTGGAAGCGAGTGGTCATCGGGCCGAGACGTGTAGCCGCCGCGCCGTGCCTCAGCTTGCCGATGACGCGTTGATCACGCAGCCCGCTCATGCAGACCGCGCGCAAGGTATTGGGTTCGATTCCAAACAAGTAGTGAACTAACGAAGCCAAATAGTACTTTATTACTACCAATAAAGGTTACTTACATAATAATTTAAGCTAAGAAATATTGTACCCGAGGTGCTGCGCATAACTCCAAAAGATAAGTATCAGAACCTACTCTTGAGGGATTTGCTCTACAGATTTACGAGTCGTAATCCATGCAGTGGGTCCTAAAAATGTGGGATTTATGACTGACTGCCAGTGGCAGTATAAGTTGGATTTATTATATCACTAGTTCTGGGCCGTAACTTTATCACTGTGCGCGTGCAATGATTTTTTCACAAGCATTAAAATATCTATTGCTTAGTCCTTTTTTTACGTCGAGAGCCGAGACCCGCGGAAGCACTTCTAAAATGAATTGAAAATAATTAACTTCTAAGGTCTTAGATTGGCAGATGTACCTGATATTATGTCCATACGTCTGAAATAGGTAGATAGATAAATAGAATACTCTTTATTATGTACACCATAAAACTTACAGATATAAATGTAGAAATTTTACTTAGCGTGACGCAATGAGATATTTTACATACATCCTTTGGATGGATTAAAGGTAGAAGGAGAGACAATACTGCAGGTAGTCAGTGGTGTAGCATTCACATATATAATAAACACATACACACATAAAGCATATAAGTACTTCTCTATATAAATATAATTATACATATATATGTCGCGGGCAGATTGTATGATTCGTAATATTACAAACGGCCGTCGTCCCTTTAGACACGCGCGGCTTTATGCAAAATGCCTAAATCAAAATGCCGGCTGCTCCCATGGCACCGTTCGCTTTGCTCGCTCGGCTCGCGTGCGGTTGATCACAGTTCTAATGTAACCTAACCCATTTGGTCGGGGTCCCTCGATGCCAAAATTATAAAAAATTAACGAGTTGGCTTAGGCATTTTGCATAACACCGAGCATTTGTAAATGGACGGCACCGTTTGTAAAATGACGAATTATACAATCTGCCTGTCATAAAAGTATACACAAAAATAAATATGAAACAAGAGCAAGGAACATGGAACATGGTATGTGTTTTTTGTAAGTTTTGCATGCTTTAGTTTTAAGCAAAACATGTTCGTTCTAATATTTTTTTTATAACATCCTGTATACCATGTTTTATGCAAATAAAAATATCTTATCTTAACTGTAAGTAATGATGATGTTTAAGGGGAGAGGAAGTGTTTGTGTTTGTGAAATATAGCAGAAATGTTACCTATATCTGTTCCTATTACATTATTTTATCACAATGATATGTAATATGCGTTGCCCTCATCATTTTACGCACCACACCTTACTCAAACAGCGTCAAACACGTCACTTTCTCTTTTCAACCCCATCCTTACAAACCAGTCACGCAGAACGAACATTTTTCTTTCCACACGATAGTAAAATATGCGTACCTACCTACTGTCAGCCAGTACTGGCTCGACATTACAAAAATAGCGGTTTATTACCCTTTCGTTATTTCGATATAAACGTATAGTAAACTTCGTTATTTCACGTTAAATACAAAGTTATGTATGTAATCTATTTGCCAAAAAAAAAAAAAAAAAAACTATATTATTTTTCTTTTTGTGAATATTCTTGAGTATTATATACAATAATATACATCTTAAACACGAAAGTAAATTTAATAAGTTAGTAAAAATATATATATTGTATTTGTAACCCTAGCGATTATTTTCATTAGGTATTCTCACTGTATTGTATCCTATCGTTAATCTGTGTACAGCGTCGTGAGCTGCAATATTGTCTCTAAGTTTTGTATATTTTCTTGTTTCGATGTTTTTATTGTTCCTGTTTGTTGTTCCTCTTGAATAAAAATAAAATAAAATTTGCCATTTACATTAAAAAAATTACTCTAACGTGCAGTAATTTCTACGATATTACACAGTAACTGTCATTATTTTGCCGTTATTTTCTAATGTTGTCTTAAATGGAGTATAGTTATCTACTAGGTAACCTCGCACCGTAAGTAAAATACGCGCTTGGATGTGGAGTTGCAGAAACCAGCCGATTATACTATACTACTGTCCTCCCAGTGATGACTTGGTCGCATTCCCTGAAATTCAGTCAGATCAAATACTTCTTTTCAACGCGCTAGTAAAATATGCGTACTGGAAGCCAGTACTGGCTCATGTAAAGCAACACTAGTACTACCCTCGCAGCGATGACTCGGTCGCATTCCCTGAAGTGCTGCGCTTTGTTTACGTTTTATTATTTCACGAGTTTCGCGTCACATGTTAATAAAGAGGGAATGTGTACGAGGCAGAAATAATTAAAATAAAAAGTGGAATGTAAGCCTTAAATCTCTGGGAATGAAAATGTTATGATATTTCTAACTGAGAACGTCACACGCTGGAATTTGGGTAACGTGAAAATTGTTTACGTAATTCAGATGAACACTACAGGAATCTTGTGCTTACCAGATTATGAAAACATTTCATGAATGAGGGCGTTTTTGAACTTTCCTTAGATTTCAGCATGTTCATGCTTTAGCTAAAAGGTGACTATTTAGCTGAAATGAAGTTATCGACTTTTCAATGTATGCTTAGTAATTTTGCGTAGGTGGATAGGAAACCTGTGAAGTCATGATGTTTTGATTCTTCCAAACGCAATATTACATGACTACCAGCGGCGAGGCAAAGATTTTGTAGAAGAGAAGTCGAAGCGAAGTCGGGTTTAGCTTACTTAATTATTATCAATAAAGTAAAAATTAATTTATTAACTTAAAAATAAAAGTGTGTCCTTAACTGAATTGAACACCGTCTATTGCCAAGAAGCATAACTAAAAAGACGCTATCATTACACAAACAAAACGTTCAATGTTTTACAGAAATAAAAACAACTATTAAGTACTATTCTATTATATTCTAAAACAATTATTTATTTAATTATTTTTATTTTATTTCATTATTTATATATTTTGTATTTTTATTTTACAAAATCGAATACATTACAGTTGAACAGGTGAAAACTAAATAAAATGTTCAATATTCCTCCATCTTGTTCTCGCTGACGCATTTTTTCTACATCTGTCTCTATCATAACCCGTTGTACAGCGGCTTGCTCTCGTCTATATCCAGTGGTGCCACCTGACCTAAAGTGACGTCATGACGGGATCGCTAATGTATGAATATTTAGTTACTGACTAGAACGTTTTGGCACCGGGTTAGTTAAGACAAAAATATACATTTAGCTCACAGACTACTTAGAGATACTAAAAGAAGAAAGCTCGTTCGGTGACGATGACGCGAGTTCCATGATTTTTTTTTCACCTATAAGTGCTCAACGCGCTTATAGTAGTTTTCACTTCAAAAATTGTTGTGTTGTGGTGAATTAAATTAATACCCGTAGTGTAACTACATATTTTGGCAATTAATTTTGCGAATTGGACAAATTATGAATTGGACGTTGTGAGAATTGGACATTTTGAGCCCACTGGACATTTTGCGATTTGGACATGCTCCTAAAGGTATTTACTGTGACATTTTCCAATAGCAGTAGAGTTGCTGATGCGAATCGCTGAAAGGAAGCCGGTAGGTATCGTGCTTTAAATCGTGAGATTGTATGGTGCTTTCGCCACTGCTGATTACCTACTTACTTTCTTGGAGTAACAGATTAGTAGCTTTGTATACTCGTCTTTTTCATGACGGCTTACAGATCCCACCAAACCTTTTCAATATTAATTTTTAATCTCACATCACAGCCCGTATAATCCAAAAGGCAATCAAGATTCCAAAAAACTTCACCAAAAATCCGTACCCACTTATAACCCCTATACAATTTTTCAAGCTGAAAAAAGCATCGTTAAAGCTGGTCTGCTATTAGACGTTATTGTTGCGTAGTCAATGGCTGCAGCACTTCACAGCGCTTTAGCCGCTTCGCCACGTCAACCCCTCGACTCGAAATGAGCCGCCACGGGGAGGATGGTGAAGTACCAACGAGAGATTGATATAGCCTTATAGATCACTGAGGAATTTACAAGAGAACAGTCGAAAAATTAAGGATGAAAGATAAAAACCGGCCAAGTGCGTGTCAGACCACGTACGATGATGAGTTCCGTAGTTGGGACGAATTTATCCCAAAACCAACAATAACATTGTATTTATTAAGAGAAAAAGAAAAAAATTGTATAGGATCACTTAAAACAAAACTTAAAAACCTTTTAGAGGATAGCAAACAGAACTAAATAAATTGTAATGTGTAATATAATATATAAGTAGTGGCTATGCACGTAAGGTGGTTCATTGTTATGAAAAAAAGCGCCTCTCGCCATCAAATGTAAAAGTTTGGCGAGTTTAGAATTAAGTAACAGCTCTGTATTATAATTTCTTTAGATAAATAAATAAAAAAAACTTGAAATACATGTTCTCCCATATATTCCAACTCTCACTCGTTATCTTTTAAAGCCTACTTTTCTTTGATTGTTTTCTTCTTGTTAATTTCGTTATACATATATATTACTGCCTTGAATTTTTTCACATAGCCGAGAACAACCATTTAGCTAGCGGGGGGGGGGGGGGACTTGAATCTAATTAAAAAAAAATGACTAACAAAAAATAGCACTTTAAAGCTTAATATTACGCAAACGGATCCCTGAATTGAAAAATGGTTTTCAAAAACCCGCAATGTTTTTGAACGGCCCATCCAACGATACCCCACACCATGGGATAGACGAGAAAAAAAATACCATCCCCAATTTATTTACCTAAAAACTGAGTTAGGTACCCGAAAATAAAAATATTTCTAGATTTTATTTTACCACATTGTCGTTGTGATTAATATCCAAACTCATGCCAAACTTTCTAATTAAGCCGCGGACAGACAAACAAACAGACGGACATGGTGGAACTATAAGGGTTCATTGTTGGCTACGGAACTCTAAAAAGCAATCTAAAAACGAAGGCAAAAAATTATATATAATCTCGGTACAGTTTTATCGTTAAATTGAATATAATGATTATATTTTATGGATGTATTAATATAATAAAATCCAGACGGGAACGATATCAAATTATTCTTAATGTTCAATCGTACTTTACGCCAAGTACTAGACCGTCCGGCCTAAAAGACGCCTATACTCCATTTCAAATAAGATTTGACATTTAAATAAACCTTTTTTACAGGACTGCCTCGTTAGTCTAGTGGTACCGCTACTGCTGAGCATGAGGTCCTGGGTTTGATTCCCGGATCGGGCGAAGTGAATATCTCAGTAGCAGCCCGAAGTCTGGATTTGTGCCCGGTTAACGGCAATAGGCTCGCCCCCTATTACATGGGACTTAAGACGCAGATATATGCCAGTGACCTTGAGTGGTTAGCTTGCCTATTCTGTACTAAGCTCACGCAACGCGTCGTACGTCCAGCCAGTAATAGGACTCGCAAAAAAAAAAACTCGCCCATCCAGGAGCGCTGTCCCAAATAAGACGCATTATTAATTTATTTATTATACATAAAACAAAAGGTACTTTAATAAAACGCATATATTAAAAGATCAATAATTAAAATATCTTTAAAAAGGTGAAGGTTTCAAAAAAATACGCTTGATAGATGTTGCGTGATTCTCAGTTTTTTATCCGCGTTAGATATAACTTTACAAATGAATATCACTCACACAATTAATGTTATATTTAAAACATTATCTAAAATATTCATATATTAGGTTATTAAGAAAATTCTCTAATTTAATATATCGATGGCCCCACCGAATAAACGTGCAATGCTTCTTACACGTATTTTTTTTACATTTTTCGTTTCTTTTGCCTATCCTGCACCCACTTAATTTTTTATTTTTATGGATTTTAGACTTAAAACACGCCTATTATAATAGTGAATTTCTTTATTCTAGGGAAATAATTAATATTAAAATTATAGGAATAATAGTTTATGTTATTATTACATGCTTTTTGAGTCGCCAAGAAAGTAAATATACAAGTCTATAGCTTATTTTTTTACCACTAATTCGATTATACATTATTTATACCTATTTACAATGAAATGAGCGTTATTGAAGTTTAAGAGTTTTTATTTTTTGCTGAAAAGTTGCATTTTTCTCTTATACGTTTATTCGGTGGGGCCATCGATATATTTTTTTCCAAATCATTAACGCTACTCGTTTAGACGTGACCTTCAGTATAAAATCATTAAAAGTCGGGTATATTCGCCTTAAACATAAGTAGCGAAATGTAGGTGTACTATACTGCCGCGCTAACGAAGAATGCAATAACTCGATTTTGGACGATTTTAAGTTATATATTCGTTGAGATATTTGGAGTCAGCGAATCGAAATCTATTAACTCTCTCTAAACAACTTTTTATTGATCTTCAGGAACTCGGTTTTTCAGTAGGTAAGCAAGAATGCAATAACTAAAACTTCATAACAAATTCAATAATCAAAAATACAATTCTCGGAAGCGGCAAAATCGAGTTATTGCATTTTCAGTTAATACGTACACAGTATAATAGGTTCAATCCTTTGGAGAAACAAGGCGTGATGTTATGTTAGAGAATACAAAATTGACGCAAAAAAAGTAATCACATTTTCGTCTCACAAAACTATTAATCAAACTGAAGAAGAACCCCAAAGATTAAAACAAAACAATAAAATCCGTTTCCAATTCCTTCTTATCAAACTGATAAACTTGATATCAGCTTAGAGAAATTAGTTCGATAACACACATTGTTTTGATCAGTTCACTATTCCCTTTAACGTTCCTTGGTGACTTTTATCTATTAAGTGATGAAATAAAATTATTTTTATTCTAAAATGGCTGCGAATATGGTTAGACGTGTGTTATGTGTGGAGGATAAAGTGTTTTTGGTGACAGGAGGCGCGGCCGGTGTGGGTGCGGGGATCGTCAGGGCATTGCTTCGGGAAAACGCGAGGGTAAATATTATTTGATGTTTTAAGGGAGCCAGCAAGTATTACGTGATATAGCTGTTGTTTTAATTAAAAGGTTGGCAAACAGGCCGACCTGTAAAGACACCTGCAATATTCTTGGGTTGTAAATGGGTCAAAGCGTGTCGAACTTTAAAATCAAAGCAGAAATGTTTGATCTGACCGTAAATGATAAATGATTTTATTTCTGTAAGTAGATTTGTGCAAACACTTTGACACGTCAATCATTAAAACTTGATAAGGTCGGCGTTTAATATCTGACTACTCTGAGCAGAAAGGCCGCAACAAACTCAGAGGTCACGATCTCTTTTAAAGTCCAGACATAATCTTGGTCAAATCATGTGAATGGTGTCTGAAATGGGCTTTTGATGAAAGAACCACACAGATTGAGTGGACCTCCAGTCCAGTCAATGCACGGATTTTTGTCAGTAATTGTGCAGCTCAACTCATAATATTACCACAAGTAACATTGTGATTTCTATAAATGATAAATTATAAATGACTAGCTGATGCTGATGCTGGATGTCAGTTATCGCGTAAAAAAGTAGTCTGTCCTTCTCTCGATATCCCAGGCTATATCTCTGCCAAATTTCATGACGATCATTTCAGCGGTAAACGTGCAGCTCAACTCAGAACATAAGGAGCTCAACGATTCTCATGTCATTGTATATATAAAATATATACCAGCATATATACATCTCACATCACATTCTTTTAAAAGGTCACTTTCAGCACATCAATAAGATGAATGCCTACAATACATGGCAGCAGAAATAAGGACTAACTTCGTCCTCGAACGGGCCCTGTCACACGAATATACCTACAATATACAATATATCTACCGATATTTTGACAATCACAATGATATGTGAAAAAAGTCAGAATACTTATCAATGAACACGTCTAATGAGTAATTATGATGAAAAAATTTGTGATTTGACATTGACCTAGCAATAAGCATTGAATCGTAAAGGCATTATAGGCGTACTCAATTGTTTACATGACTTCAATGAGGTAATTCGCAATTTGAACCATGGATCTTTGTCATCATTTCAGCCGAAAGACGTCCACTGCTGAACATAGGGCTCCCCCAATTGGGGGGGTTTGCCATAATCGCCACGCTTGGCAGGCGGGTTGGCGATCGCAGTATGGTGTTAAAATGCATAGAGAACACTGCTGCCCATTCTCTATTAAGTCCCTTAGTCGCCTTTTACGACACCCACGGGAGGAAATGGGGTAGTGCTATTCTTTACGTCCGGCATCACACAGTACACGGATCTTTGTAGACAAACGAAAACCGTTTATATAAGAGACGGTTAACCTCTCGTATGCCGTAATTACAGACACAATTAAAAATCATTGTTTCTCGCGTGGATATAACATATCGTCGACCGTAGGTTCAATAGAGGTAAGGGACAAAATACGATTTTTCAGGAGAGGCCGACAAAGTTTTTTTTCGGACTAAATCGCCCATAACTTTTTTTGTTATTAACCTTTTTCGGATCTGATTTCGCACATAATCTTTTATTTTAGTGCTCTATCTACCTGTGTAAAATTTATTTAAATAAGTTATCTATTTAAGAAAATAGATGTCCCTTACACCAACGTATTTTGTTAGTAATGTCCCTTACTGATCAAGTATCTTGTAGTCCCGTCCCTTACATTAAATTGACCTCTACGTTGGATCAAAAATTGTGGAACAATTGTGAAAAGATAGTGTAAATCACTTGTTGAAAAAATTTATGAAAAGAAATACAGTGTAAAGAGATTGTTGACAGAAAATTAAGTACACACTTTTGGCGTACGGATATCTTAAATTTGGAAATCGTTACCTACCTTACCTTATCTTACCTTATTTGATTCGATTGGTGGCGGTAAATACAACATTTCAAGTTGCTATATTGCATAGTTTTTCAAATACATTGTTATTATGGGGCTGATTCGAAATTTGGATCTAAAAAATCAGTAGGGTAAGGGACATTTTTCTTAAGCTAGAATTTTTTCATATACACCATTCGAAAGAGCGAAAAATTCTGAACAAAACTGTATACTTAGCTCATTTTGGGTATTTTGTCCCTTACGTCAATTGAACCTACGGTCGACGATATATTGTTCATATGAAAGGTTAAATAATAATATATTTTTTTTATTACACAACAATAGTTTCTGTAATGTAACCAAACTGAACTAATAACTTTATTTGTGTTGCAGAACTGCAAAAGGATACAAAGTCAAAACGTGGAACTAAAATCGGAAAATTATTTCTAGTTTAGCAAACATTTTAGTTTCGAAAGTGTAAACTACATTTAATTTACAAATGTTGCATTTTGTTTCAACACCGCAGCTGTTACGAAACTGTCTATTTTCCAGAACTGTGCGGTCGAAAAGTTAAGGCCTGTTGAAGTAAGGCCCTGTAAAAGTAGTTGAAGTAAAAACAAAATTTCAATATTTGGCGCTAAGTATACCATCGTTCTACTTTACAACAAACTTGGCTACGAAGCAGTTTCTGATGGAGTGTTTTTAGACTGTAAAGTATAGCAAACCGCAAGATTATACTAAGGTTTTTTACTTTGTGCGATTTCGACAAAAGGAAATATTATCAAAATTGCATGGTTTATTAAAAAAAAGGCATTATTTCGATAAAGAAGTAATCTTTTATGATAATTATAGAGATTTTTTCAGAATTAAAATGATATGTGCATAAATAATATTATACCTATACCTTAATAAATCAATCAAAATCAAAATACATCAATCAAAATAAAAATAACTATAATATAATAATATCCTAAGTGACATCAAGCTATGAATAGTCAAACTTTTGGTTTTGAATACGAGGCTTTTAGTTACTTTTTATTAGTATTTGTATTTTGTCTATTTTTCTTGCAATGTGCGTCTTGTTTGTGCAGAATAAACAATTTTTCTTTCTTTCTAACTTAACTAAAACTAATAACAAACTAAAATACCTATGGCGTAGAAAAATTCGTCCGCATCGGTGTCGACTTGTAATGTACGCAAGTATTGCCATACGACGTGGCGGCATTGCCACGTTGTATTGCAATGCTTAGCCTCTGGCCAAGGTAAAAACCAACCCTTTGGGTCACGATCACACACATAAAAAAAAAGAATATCTAATTTTGATGTGCCGTGTGGAACCAGACATAAAGAATAGCTCCACACCATTTCCTCCCGTGGGTGTTGTAAAATGCAACTCCTGGACTTACTCGAAAATGGGCTGCAGCGTTCTCTATGCATTTTTAACAACATACTGCGATCACCAACCCGCCTGCCAAGCGTGGCGATTATGGCAAACCCCCCCCCAATTCGGGGAGGCCTATGTCCAGCAGTGGACGTCTTTCGGCTGAAATGATGAATGATGAATGAATTTTTATGTAGCAGTGACCTACGATACGATAATGGAATTAATGCTTTGTTAATTTTGTTTCGCAAGTGACTGAATTACGTATACATCGTAAAGTAATTATTGTAAGTAACAAGGCAACATAATGCTATGTTTATTTAAATAAATCTACCTGTTCGTGACAAAACAATGATGCATTCTGCCGCTCTGCATAGTTAAAGCACGTTTACCTTTGCTCAACCCAGAATAAACAAATAATGTTAGCGGTGTCAACAGTTGTTTATCTGCTCTATGCTAGGAACTGCTATCAAATTAATGTTCAAATTATTATATTTCATTGTCCATTTTCCTATGACATTATTGAGGTTGTGTTCACTCATAATTTCAAGGAATTTCCTATGGTATATACTCCGTTTGCAATATGATTAGACATTTAAATAAACCTTTTTTACATTCCGTTCTACCGAGTTTGACTTCTATTGCGTTGGTGTTGGTTGGTTATGTCTAAAGATCGGATATTCGGATGCATACTTAGGTACCTAAAGTTATTTTTTCGCTATGAAATTATGGAAGCGGCTTCTTAAATATTTTTTTGTTAATATAAATCCCGGGTTCCCAGAAAATCCGGGAATGCACAACTAATCGGATACATGGTATGGAAATGACTTCTTCAATATGTGGTATTATTTAACTTTACTCCATAAGCTAGCATTCGATTCTATAGTCAGAAAGTAGTAAATTTATCAATTCCGGAATCGCGAGATTTTTACGATCGATACAAAAGTGCATTCCATATTCGCCAACACCTGAACGTAAGTAAAAATACTATTCGATTCTATAATCAGAACTCTAAATTCGTCGATCCCGGAATCGCGGGATTATTTCGATACCAAAGTGCAATCCATAATAGCCAATACCTCAATTTTAGGTAAATATGCTTCCGATTATCCGATCTGTAGTTATGATCAAGAAATTGCAAATAGTTTACTATGATTATTTTGTTTCTCAAAAATACCTATTTAATTTCCAGCATGTCGCCTTCCTCGACGTGGCGGACAGAGAAGGTTCCGCACTAGAATCGGAGCTCATAAACACGTTTGGAGCCCTAAGAGCCAAGTTCATAAAGTGTGACATATCCGACGAAGCTCAACTCGCTGCAGCTTACAAACAAGTGCTCGACAAGTACAGAAGACTTGATGGAGTGATCAATAATGCAGCGGTCTTGTCTGCCGATGAGAGAACTGTTAAAAAGATGGTCGATATTAATTTTGTAAGTATTACAAGATTATACTATAGGTATGAAGCGTGTGTTTTGCTGCAAACAACCGAGCCTTGAGCCCAATTGTATCACAAATGATTAATACGTTTGGGCTACATGGTTTTGCTGCTCAAAACAAAGTTCTCGACGAATAGTCACTCGGGAGAATAGCAAGACAACACACTAACCACCATAACAATTTTTTCAGAAATAGACTTAGAACTGGATTTATATTGTTTGTTTTCTGTCGTTTTCAGTAAACAATCTTTAATATTGGTGACTTGATAGAATTTAAAAAAACACGCTGCGATAGGACACAAAACAGGCAACAAAATATTATATGCGGACGGTCAGTAATACCCAATATTCACGATTGATCTGACAATTCCGAATTTCTAGGAATGAAGTCAAGCAACATTGTCGATATAGTTTATCGTTTGTAGGTAAATACAGTGGGCTCAATAGACAAAGTTCTTACTACAGACAAAAAGTTCACAAATGGATAATACAATGAAGTAAATATCACTGTTAGTCATATTTGATCTAACAATTTCTTAATTATAGGGATAAAGTCCACCTAAATATTAGTATACCTATTGATTTCTTCGTTTGTAAATAAATATTGAAAACTTAACAGAGTTAGAAAGGTCGTTAATAATAGAGAAAAAAGGTCACCAATTACAACACAATAATCGAAATATCACTATAATTCACGTTTCATTCATCTGACAATGCCCCAGTTCTAGGACAAGGTACACAACTACATACATTGTAGATATATTTGATTCATCGTTTCTTAGTAAATATTGTTGGGGCTCAACAGAGTTCTGGAAACAAGGTACAGCTGCATACATAGTATATATATTTGTTTTATCGTTTGTAAGTAAATATAGGGGGCTCGACAGATCATAAATAGTACAAACAATAAGATAAGATAAGTCTTTATTTGCCTTAAACATGGTATAAAGTTGTTACAGTCTGGTTTTGATATAATGTCCACATGTTTAGCTATACAGAGTATTGTATCAATTGCATGCAAAATAATTAATAAACGAGTTAAAGGTACACTATAGTAAGTCGCAGATTAATTGGTAATACAATAATAGTCAGTCAGACCATACTTCATAAACATTTTCATTAATCATCATCATTATCAGGTTAATAAGTTAGGTTAATTAGTTAAGTTAGTTAGGATTATAAGGTGGTCTTTAAAGATCGCTTTTAGCGATAAGACCGCCCATTGTGTCACCCCTTGTCAAATTTTCTACATATAAATCTGTAATTTTTATGGTGTGCAATAAAGAGTATTCTATTCTATTCTATTAATATATATATATATATATATATATTATATTATCATGAATTCTCCTGCCCTTATCCCAATTTATTTGGGGTCGGCGCAATCTGCTTTTTCAATATTAAAAAAAAAAGTAATCGTGGAGTTTCTTGCTGGTTCTTCTTCATAGGAAACCAGCAATTGGAACTGTGCATCTAGCCTCTGACGCTTCATAAATGCCCATGTAGGTTTATGTGAAATAAAATATTTTGATTTAGATTTTTCTTCCATACTTCTCTATTAGTCGCCATCTCGGTAGTCACTCTCTTTCTAGCCATATCATCTTTCACTATAATTTCATTCATACCCATACATTATACATAAATTGTCAAGTTAAAGAAAGTTATGTCCATTCAGCCATTTGTATAGTTTTTTTTTTAATTATTTAGTAATATTTAATAATTTTAGTTCTTTTGGTATTTTATTGTATAAACGTACACACATCACAAGGCAGCTTTTAGCATACTTGGCTGACTTAGGATTATCCTTTAATACAAGTCTGTGTGGATCCCTTGTTGGTCAGAGATTTCTTCACACGCTTTATTGAAGAATCCCTTATCATGGACATAACTCCAGGGAAAATAAATGCGGCGTCCCTCTGTGTGAGTATCTAAAGTGATAAAATTACAAAATGGGTCCTAAGACACTCCCTTGAGGGACGCCGTATTTATTTTGCCTGGAGTCATGTCCATGACAACGTATTTTTTCCTATCACTTAAATAAGAAGAAATCCACTGCAGTGCCAGTCCTTTTATTCCTATACTTTCTAAGTTTTTTAATAAAACGTCATGTGCAACAAAGTTGAAAGCTTGTGACAGGTCGAAATAAAGTCCTGTTGTTATGTAATTATTATTTAGATTACTCAGGATAATGTTCAAAAAGGAAAATGTTGCCTGTGTTGTCGACTTGTACTTTTGAAATACAAACTGTTCATTTGCTATAATGTTATATTTGATACAAAAGTCGACAAGTCTGTTTAGCACACATTTTTCGAATACTTTAGGCAAAATAGGAATAAGCTAAAGGTCACCATATTCATGTCTGATTCTAGGAAAAAAGTCTATCTACGACTATGTTATTTTAGATATACTTGTTTCATCGTTTGTAAGTAAATATTGGGGAGTCGACAGTAATAAACTACGTTGCGGTTTCGACTGTCTACGAACGAACGCACAAGAGGATGGCCGAAATTAATTCTGTGAGTTATGAGCTCTCGCGTGAGTTAGAATGAGTTATTTGGTTTTGACTCGGTTAGAATCGGAGTGCGTTTCGTATTTGAAATTGTCGCATTCCTTTTGTTTTGTTTATATAGGAGGGAAATCGAATTATGAAGGTAGTCTTTTCTACTTTTGCAATAGGAAAAGATTCAAAAAATGAATACTGCTCTTACGCTGTACAATCAGTAACCATATAACATAACATAACATAATATAATATCACGTCCGTATTCCACGATGGGTTAGGCAAAGCTGCACCTAATAGTACACCCATTCATTTATGTTTAAGTCCCATGGTACAGGGGGTGAGACATCGACTATCAACTGGGCACGAATCTACCCAGGTAGCATTTTTACGTCATTATGTCGACCGTTTACGGTACTGCTCAACGTAAGAGACGTCATGTCTTGACGTCGGGGGGTCCCATCAGATGACGTCAATTTGTCACAGCCCCAAGACATGACACTAAATCCACGTCACCAGGACGTTCCGTTGAGTACCAGACGTTAAAATGACGTTAGTGTGACGTACATAATCGACGAATAAACTACGGACCCTAAAATGGCCTTGGAATGACGTAATTTTTAGGCCGCAGAAGTCATTTTGCTACCTGGGCAGACCCCGCTGCTACAAATTCTATTGAGCAGTCAGTAACCAGTTAGGTACTATATCCGATGCAAAAAGCGTTCTATACATACTTAATGGCAAAAATTAATTATGAAACTCGTAAAACTAAACAATTGGTAAATTAAGGAAGAAGAGAGAACTTGAATGCCTTGTAATTAATGAAATTATGTTTCGGGCTTTTGTGTAAGGCCGGTAATTGGTAGGTAGATTGATGTTATTACATAAACAATATAAAAGAAAGTAAACTAGCTGAGTAATCCAATTAACTTGAGTGTTTCTAAAATTAGAACTCGGTAATTTTGCGTTTAAAAGAACAATATTGACCTAATAAGTTCCGTTACACTCGATATTTTGAGATCGAATGATAATTATTTTCAACCATTAGATATAATTTTTCTTTTACACACAAAATAAAAGATACTAGCTTTTGCCTGCGGTTACACCCACGTTGAGGTCGGATTAAAAATCTTATAATTATATAAAACATTCTCCATCAAAAATATGTATACAAACTTTTTTTTATAAACCTACATCTAATTTTATACCTACACTAGCTGATCCCCGTGGTTTCACCCGCGTTAGTTTCGATTCCGTGGTTTATAGGCAAGTTTTGCTACTTTGGTTAAAATTATTGTAATTTTCTTAAGGATCTCTATTTTTTTTAAACAAATCGGTAGGTGAAAGGTAATAGGCATCTTACTTAAAATAGGACTTTAAGTAGAATGGATTCATGACTCATTTTCGACCAAAATGTCGCTTATGCGCTTATTACCTTTTAACCGTCGAAATTATGTCCTATATTACTTCCTGATAATTCAGCTTTCTATTGGTGAAAAAATTGTTAAAATCAGTCCAGAAGTTTCGGAGCTTATTCGATACAAACCAACAATCAAAAAATATTTCCTCTTTATAATATTAGTATAGATATAAATTATTGTTTCATAAAAAGTATTCGCCATTACCTGGCACCTATCGATGCCACATAATATTTCAAGTACATCATTTCGCAGTCATTACTCCTCTAAAGTATCATCATAACTTTTATAGTTATCTATAAAAACACCATCCTCTTTTACAGCCACTAAATTACCCAAGACTTCTTTCAGACTGCAACGGTCACCAGTACAATGAAGGCTCTTGAAATTATGGGGGTCAATAGAGGCGGCAGTGGCGGTACCATCGTTAATATATCATCGTTATTGGCACTTAACCTTGGCACCCATTTGCCTGTGTATGCTGCGACGAAGACTGCTGTGTTGCAGTTCAGTATTGCTATGGGGGTAAGGCCATTTTTGTCTACTTTTAAAATGGGAATGAATGAATGGTAACTGCATGAAGTGGAGATGACAATGCGACGGATGTATGGAATTACACAAATGGATAGAACTGGCAAGGATTATGTAAGAAGAAGTTACAAAGTAGTGCCGGTGAAGGAAATGTAATGTGGAAATTGGTTGTCATATTAGTTATGTGATATAGTATGAAGCTATAAGAATAAGAAAGACCAAATAAAGAGAGTGTATACTGAGATGACATAATAATGGAAATGTAGCAGTAATGGGTAGCAGCTTTATGAACTTTGATATCAAAGACTAGATCTAGGTTAATTAAAAACTTATCTAAAATCTTTTGTGCTAAAAAGATTTTAATTTAAGGCTTTTTTGGAACGAAACGAAATGTTCGCCTCTGAATTTTCTTTTTAAGTAGCGCCGTTAATTGCCTGGCTAATGTAAGGTTTTGTGTTTTGTTAAAAATAATCTGCGGCTAAACGTAAAATCTTTTCTGAAATATTTAAAATATCAATGTTATTGTTGATCATCAATTTTTTTTTTTTTGCAGGCAGAGAAAGTATATTCAGAGAGCAAAGTACGAGTTATCACAGTGTGCCTCGGACCGACGGACACGGCTATCCTGAACAGAAGCAACTTTGGAAACTTTGACAAAGATTCAGCTGAGCCAATCGCATCCCGCGTGCCCGTGAGACAGAGGTGAGGATACTTAGACTGCGTTTATAGGGTGGTGGAGCGTGGAGCGGGACGAGTGACACGATTGATTGTAGGGAGTTTGGCCGTGCGCAGACTGGCTAGACAAGACTGCCTTCAATCAGTTAATCTGTCTGAAGGCAGTCTTGAATAAGGTCTTCAGACACTTTACTTGCCTGCACGCGCCCTATCACAGTTTTATGAAAATTATGATTGTTCGCGTCGCGCACATATTATGATCACTCGCAATAAAACTGTTTTGTTTTAGCAATCAAGCTATATTCTTAATTAAGGTGACACTCTCACTTCTGTGAGAGAGTGTTACCTCGATTACAGAAGGCAAGTCTAGCAGTGGGAACATTATACGCTGCTTATAAAGTGAGTAGCTTTTGCCCGCGGCTCCGCCCGCGTGGATGTCGGTTATCGCGTAAAATATTAGTGATTTTAACTGACTAAATAAAGAACTTTAATTAAAAACAAAATTTCATCCCCTTTTTCACCCCCTTAAGAGTTAAAATTATAACAAAATCGTTGCATTAGCTTCCAAACATAAGCCAAGTAAATTTTGTGATTTTTCTTCGAAAATTAAGGACTTTTCAACTTCGTCCCCCTTTTTAACCCTTCGAGGGTGGAATTATCAAAAACGCTCAGACACGTATAAATTAATTTTCAATCGTCAGCCTAAACACAAAATTTGAAGATCCTAACTTCAAAACTGACGGACTTTCATATAAACTTCCATCCCCTATTTTACCCCTTTAGGGGTGGAATTCCCAAAAATCCTTTCTTAGTAGATACTCACTCTTCACAAAGAACACACCCTCCAAGTTTAATGTCTCTAGGACCAGCGGTTTGGGCTGTGTGTTGATATATCACCCAGTCAGTCAGTCAGTTTACCATTTTATACATATATATATGTATATATATATATATATATATATATATAGATTACAGAATGACGTTTACAAAGTGGGCTGCAGCATGTGGTTGAATTGGCAAATGAGGTAGCAATAAGAGAATGATGCTACATGACCATTGCTGCTGCATTTCATGTGTGTGTATTTGAATCAAATTTGACTTCGTTCAAAGTGAGAGTGAACAGGCTTCTTCTGGGTAAGCTCACTCCATCGTCGACTTTGTCTCTGTCACCTCTAACCTTGACTAGAGTCAAGAGCAAACCCTTCGTAAAAAAAAAAAAAAAACAACGCATATAACAATACTGTTTATTGCATACGCCAAGATAACCATAAATGCAGCATACACGCTCAGAACATCACAAAACGCTCTACTGTCTTGTATACGCAGCCTTATTTATAAGTTCTAGATGAAGTTCGTGTTGATGAAGATAGTTTGGCAGCAACGAGTTTTGTGATAAAATTGGCTAGAGCAAGTTACTCTTTGCGTATACGTGAATGGATATTTCGATAAATGCCTGAAGAAAGAATGACAAAATAGTTTTTTTAGGGTTCCGCGCCTCAAAAGGAATAAATGGAACCCTTAAAGGATCACTCGACAGTCGGACAGACAGACAGACACACACTGTCTTTCTGTCACAGCCGATTTGCTCCGACTCAGTTTAAATTTGGTTCAGATATGAATTTTTGTGACCCAAACACGAAAGTGTAACGTAAATAAATGAATTTTGAATATGGGGTTCATTTTTGGGGAAGAAATTAAAATAAAAAGTTTTGCAAACTAACTGTACCGTGCGAAGAGTGACATATCAAAATAATGAAAAGACTTGAGGATTTCAAATATTTTTTCTTTATGATTTTAAAATAATTAGTTAAAGAAAATAGATGGAAATTGACAATTCCCTCCACCTACCTCCGAAACTGCTGAGAAAACCTATAAGAAATCGATGGTCTTAAAATAACATGGTAAATCACTCAATTTTTTTTTATTTCACAATATTTGCCTATGATATTATATAATAGTGTGGCTCTCGTCTCTAAACTGTAGTCGCCCCTTAGGCGTAGGTCTCCCCCATTTCTTCCACTGATTCCTGTCCCTAGCTTTAATCATCCATCCCGGTCCTCCCTTTTCCCAAAATATGTCTTCCCACTTTTTCCTTGGCCGACCTCTACTTTGGTCTCTTAGTATCCATTCGTGAACGGGCGCCGTCAGTTGGGACTGGTCATCTCTTGACTGCCAGGGCTTATTTTTATTTTTTATTTTATATTTTGAATTATTTTATTAGTTTTTACATTGTCTCACATTAGAAGCAACAAGAATAATGTACCCAGGATTTTGTAATATCTTGATTTAAAAGAGTGTCCTTGGAGTTTGTTGCCCGTTCTTCTCCATAGTGATCTACGTATTTGAATGGGCATCTAGCTTCAACTTTCTAACTAACTGACCGTCTCTTTGACAATTGAAAAGTGCCTGTACATGGTTTAATTGAAATAAATGCTTTGAGTTTGAGTTTAATTTAGTTACTGCTTTCCAGTTGCACTTGAGTAACCTGATTCTTTTGACGACGTTAACTAATTTTGTCTTTTGTTTAATAGTTTTATATTATAAATTCATTCTTTTCTTTCACCCACAATACAGGAGAAATTCCAAGTGTGGTGCAAGGTTTAAAAAAAAAGAAAAAAGAGCCATTGTTACATATGTGATTTTGTCCCCATAGTTGTATTGCAATTTATTAAAAAAAAAAATGTTTTTCTGTGGCCCTTACAGGGTGCACATTTGAAACTTATAATTATCTTCTTCGAACCCTTGAACAACATGTTTGCAATATACTGATTTGATTTGATAATACAACACGTTAATTTCCAAGGACAAAAAGCCCTGGTGCTATGTACACAGGTCAAAAAAAATAATTAATTATTTAAAGCAGCACGAAGTGTAAGTAAAAGTAAGTAAAAGTGTATAAAAAGATAAAAACATATAAACCTGTTCACATTAATAAAGGATTCCGCGCGACGGCCTCTCCCCATGAGTTTTAACTCTTTTGATCCACGTCTAATGTGGATTACTGGTCGATTATTTCTCCAGCTCGCCCTGCCATCTTCTACGGGGTCTGCCGCGATGCCATCTGGCTGTATCAGGGCTCAACATACTATTTTTAAACGTTTAATAATTGATATGAAAATCTATCGTACATACGTACAGCTACACCTGTCAACCTGTATCGTAAAATATCTACACAGATACACTGAAAAAAGTATTTAGCCTAACTACTTCGGCTATTTCAGGAATAATCAAAGTTTGACAAGACTTTATAAAAGTTAACTTGATTTAATAAAAGTGATACACAACAGCCAGCACAGGTTTTGATTACATGTTGCGTAAAGTTATGTGGTCACTTTTTTGTGTTACATGTTGACGAAAGTTTGGTTATGTATAAGTAAACATTTTTTTCAGTGTAATGGCAACATTAAAATGTAAAGTCCTATAAAAGTAATAAGTTGAGGTTTGTGGTTTCGTTCATTCTTGTTGCAGGAACTCTCTCTTAAAAGTTTATTGAAAATGAACAGTGTATTTAATTTCGTATTTGGTTTTGGTCGTTTTGTTCGTAATAAATTCCAACAGTTTGGAGTTAAACAAAAGATTTATATTAGTGGAAAAAATATATAACTAAAAGAAAAAGTACTATATCTTAATATATAAAACGAAGACGGGTTAGTTACATAATTTATAACTCAAGAACAACTGGACCGATTTTTATGATCTTTGATTTGTTGGATTTTTCTCCGCCCCGAATAGCAGTGTAGTGGAATATCATCGTCACAGATAAAATACAGCACATAGGGTATTTAACATTATTGTGTTCAAACTAACTTTTTATATGTACGCACTATGTATTCATTTTTGTAAAAGCTGTGCTATTCTGTAAAAATCTCACCGTGAAAACACAGGTGAAGTGAGCTGTCATTCCATTGATGCTAGGGATTGACACTGTGTATTGATGCTCACTTCACCTGAGCTTTCACGGTGAGATTTTTACTGAATACCACTGCAGATTCGGAATAAAAAGAACCGACTTTTCGAAATACAGGCATTCCATACTGAACGTGCATTTGCGTCTCATTTTCATACCCTATAGCTAAATAACTATTAAAACATGCCAAAAAATCGCGAAAAAAAATAAGGAGAAAAAAAAATCTCTTACATTTTCTATGAATTTGCTTTTTTGATGATATCTCGAGAATGGATTAGGGTACGGGGGAACAAGAAATTTCACGTGGACAAAGTCACGGGCAATAACTACTTCTTGCTGCTTTGTTCGTCTAGAGGAAGCAAACACTACTGCTGAACAAGAGGGTCTGAGTTCAATTCCTGGGTCGGGCAAAATGTTATTTTTCCATCAGGAATTTCTCAGAAGCAGCCCAGAGTCTGGATTTGTGCCCGGTTGATGGCAATAGTTTCGTCCCCTATTACATTAGGGACTCAAACATAACTGGCGAAATGTGGGTACTGTATCTACTATAGGTATGTCACCTATGTATGTCAAACCCTTCGGGGATATGCAAAGGACAGGCGCGATGTTAAAAAAAGAAAGTAAGAAAAGAAAAGGTATTTATTGTGACTCACACAGGAAGATCACATTCTAAAATAAACACACAATGATAATAGTATTAAAAAGAAAATTATATATATATAAAAAAAAAAGAAGATCATTTCTCCTTTCGCAGGTCTGCTGGAACAAATTTCTTAAGAAATAAGCAGTAGGTACCTTTGTACTCAAATTATAATTATGTCGTATCTCTATGTATTTTATTGTGTGTACATAAATAATAAAATAAATAAATAAGGTCCTGTATGCAGCCAAAAGGCTCTTATCACAGCACGATGCTGCGACATTTAAAAATATGTGTCGCAGCGCTGGAATTCTGATAGGGCCCGCTGTGATATTTTGTTAATGTATGTATGAACATAAAGAAACTTAAATGATAATATTTCCTTTCAGGGTCGAATCAGCGGTATCAGGCATACTGAAAGTTTTGGACCAAGCGAAAACTGGGTCCACATGGATTGTGAAGAACGACCAGCAAGCGTACGACTACTCAGAAAAGTTAAACAAAGCTTTTGAATTTCTATCAGAGACATAAATCTCGAACCAACTGTCTATGTTTTGATTACAAGGATTTTTATACAGACTGAATTTTAAAACGAGAGGTATTTTAATTTAACTTGTTTCGTTTAATAGTCAACCTGTATTCTGAAAAAGACTTTTGTAATACCTGCGATTAAATAGTTATATTTATTTAAAAAAATACCGTTTCAGATTTCTTCATCACTTTTCACATCACTTTGGATGGCAAATCTGACGGAAGATGTGTCGCATATATCTTCTTTTTTTTTCTATAAATTCTCTATTTACTATTATTAGCCTCATCATTATAAAGCTACCACTTAAGGGAAGAGTGAGACAGCTCCGACATAAGTACTATTGTAACTTAATGGGGCTGCCTCGATTTATGTAGGTACTAGCTGTGCCCCGCGGTATGTCGAACACTACATTCTTTCGGGATAATAAGTAGCCTATGTGTAAATCCAGGGTATCAGCTACGTCCACACCAAATTTTATCAAAATTGGTCCAGCCGTTTGAGCGTGAAGAAGAGACAAACATACACACATCCTCACAAACTTTCGCCTTTATAATATTAGTGTGATAGTGTGATGACTCAACGTTTAAGTTAAAATAAATATTTTTGTATTTTTCGTATTTGTATATCTTCGGTCGCATAACGCTAGAACGGACAGGTATATAATAAAACGTTCAACCTCACACACTTAACCGATGATGCGGTAGTGCATCGAGCATACTAACTGGAAGCTAACGAAGTTACGCCCGACGCATCTTCCGTCTGATGTGCGACCACCCTTTATATTTTAATCCCACCAACCAGTGATGCAACGAATATGAATACTAATATTAGTATTCGCCGAATAACTGACCGACCCAGACGACCCTACAACTCTCCTCCAGGAGAGCTGTAGGGAAACAAGTACAGCTCGCAAACATAATACACGACCGTCATTCCGACCTTGCAGCCGAGGCCCTACGCGAAATCCCCGACTAAATAGTCCTCCCCGACCCTTGCTCGTAAGCGAAGCGCCAGCCTGCGCCATAGCTGAGCCTGTAGCTTTAAATTCCCCTGATAATAATCATAACCCTGATTTTATCCAGCCACCGTCGGTCCCTTGCCATCCTCCCTCCGACTCTGCCCTAAGCCGAGGTTCGTACCCCACAGGGGGTGCTCATAGCGCGCAGTCGTTTATAAGTTTTATGCCCTGGCTGTGTTTTTTGGCCTGGCTTTAAGGTTTTAGGAGCTTAAGGCAACCACAGGAAAGACCGATTAAAGAGTCACGACCTCTAATGGTTAACTCTGAGATGCCCTAGCAAAAAAAAAAAAAAAAAAATCGGCGAATACCATCAAATTAACGAATATTCGTATTCGCCGAGTACTTTCATGACATTCGTATTATGTGACTTCCTAGAAATTCCATATAGATATTGTGTTGCGACCGACTTAACAGACATAAAGATTAATTTATAAAATCACAAAGGCTCATACAAACAGGCGCGACACGCGACGCGACAAAAAAGCACCGCTCGTCGCGCGACGCGCGGAGTCTTTGTATCGCATCGCGTGTCGCGCTTGTTTGTAGGAGCCTTAAAACTTTCATATCTTTTGTTTACATCCGCAGGTGGTTACCAATTGTGGCGACCTTTTAGTTTTAGTTTTTAGCTAAGTTGATAGGAGTGGGCACGTATTTAGCTAAAGCTAAATATTTATATTGCTTAAGCGTGTTTAATTTCCTTTACCTTCTTTGACTAATTTTGTGTGTAGCTATAGCAGAATCAGGTATTCGTATTCGTATTCGGCGAATAGTAGAATGAGTATTCGTATTCGTAAAAATAGTATTAGTTGCATCACTACCATCACCAATATTCAATTATTTTTCTATTTTCGAAAAACACATCTCAAAAAAAAATCATTACGATAATATATTCCCAACTAGAAACGACAATAACATTTCGGTAGTCGGTATAAAAATAAAAATAATTTTCCCCCGAATTCTCGATATTTGCTTGCGTGAACATTGAGCGAGTGGAGTCATCAATATACCATCGCAATCGGGTTACCACGCTCTAACATTCCATTTTTTATTTCTACCTGTCATATTGTGTGATGTTGTTTTTATATCCGTGTTTTGTTTTATAATTTTAATATCTTCCAATTATACAAGATGTTAAAGAAATTGAGTGCCATAGCTTCAGGGTGAGTTCAGTATCGATAATGGAACCCGTAAAAAAATAAAAAATAAATACATTAAAAAAAAGTTTAAAAAAAAATACGAAAATTATCATAAGATGAAACTAATGTAGTATCTACTAATTAAATAACAATCGTTTAGAATTGATTAAAAAATTGCTTAAAATAAGTTTTTATTTTGTTTAAATGCTAATTAATAATTTCCAAGAGTTACCTATCACTATCGAATGAAATACCTACGCCCGAACACTTCGATAACGCCGGGTGAAGAATAGGTAACTAGCTACGTAAATTACAATTCCAAGTATTTAGTGCTTATTTCCTTCAAAATTAAAGCATTTAAACAAATAAAATAATTTTAACAGCCTGTTTATAACAAAGTCGGATTAGTTAAACCATTTGTAACTCAAGAAGGGCTGGACCGATTGTATGATCTTTTATTTGTTGGATTTGTCTCCGCCCCGAATAGTAAAAAAACTATCAAGGTCTCTAGACACAGCGGGCGCGGCACGGCGGGACGGGACGCCGCCGCCGATGCGACGCTGAGCAGTTGTAATGTACTAGATATTACGGACGACGCCACACAGAGCGTCGCGTTGCGTCGCGTCGAGCCGGACGGCTCTGTGTGGCGTCGTCCGTAATATCTAGTACATTATAACTGCTCAGCGTCGCGTCGGCGTCCCGTGCCGCCGCGCCGCGCCCGCTGTTTGCAGAGACCTTTAAAACATGAGAAAGTATCTACTAGGAATTTCTCTCACGCTAGGAATTTCTTCTGTATTGTGGGTGAACAAACATTTAAACTCACATACACAAACAGCCAGACCCGGAACAACTACTTGTAGGACATACGAATATTTGTTCCGTGCGGGAATCGAACCCGCGACACGTAGCGCAGCATTGACTGCTGCGCTGCGTGTCGCGGGTTCGAACCACTGTGCCAACCGTGCCGTCAAACCAAAAAAGGCGCTTTAATTTTTGTAAATTATTTATTCACCACTGCTCTCAAAACGGGGAAGAAAAACATCGTGAGGAAACCGGTATGTCCTAGAACCAAAAATTCGAAGATATGTGACATCTACCAACCCGCGCTGGGCTCGCGTGGTATAAAACAGCTGAATCCTTCCCATTCTAGGCCTGAGTCCCAGCAGTGGGAATATTATAGGCTAATTATGCTTAAATGCATCAATGCTATGGTGGTATAATGATTTAACAGTAAATATTTTAATATAAATAAAATTGGTGGGGAAAAGAAAGAAAAGTGGTAGCGTGACGACCTAGACGCGTACCGCAAGGGCTGGACCGAGGTGGCTCTAGAAAAGGATGTCTGGAAGGATTTGGGGGAGGCCTTTGCTCAACTGTGGTACTTTTTTTTAAGAATAGAAGTGGGATAGTAAAGGCTAACAAAAAATAATAATATATATATATATATATATATATATGTATTATAAAATTTACCAGTGAAATTATATGGAAATTGTATTAAACCGCTAGAATTGATTGATATAATGTTTTGGCAGGGCTTGCTTCTATTTATGGAAACAATAGGACTACCGATTCTATTCAAATCAAACCATCGTTTTAGAAAATTATTTTTTGTAGTAACTTTTTGTTTTGTTACATAATTCATTTTGGCTTTCTTGTTTAATAATAATTATTATTACCAGCCTATTTTTGCCCCACAGCAGGGCAAAGGCCTCTTCTCGTACAGAGAAGGCACGAGCATTGATCACCACGCTTGCTCAAGACGGGGTTGGCGATTTCAAACTTATATTATCTATAAGTCTAGGTTTCCCCACGATATCTTTTATCACCGAAGTCAGTTATGTCTAAGATAAACTCAGAAAGTATATATGAATTGAAAAAGTCACATTGGTACTTGCCCGGATTTGAACCCATAACCTTGTGTATGAGAAGCGAGGCTTTAATCACTGGCCATCACGACGTCATTTCTTGTTTTACTTTAACAACAATATTCGCGTTACATAATTCGAACTGTAGGTGCCTTCACTTCATCTTACGTGGTACTTACGTGGTCTCATTGTTTGCCATCTCACTTTACGCAAGTAACTTCCCCTTGATCTACCTCCTCAAAGCATTGTCCAACTTTATCCCTCTCTCGAATCCCTCTCTCCTCTCAAATCTCCCGTATTTGGGACGAACAAGAAACGCAATCATGGGTCTAATTTACTGTGTGTTCGTACCACACCGCACAGTTGAAACTTGGCAGGCAAAATGCAACTGTTTCTGTCACTGCATTCTCCTCAGAGATTTGGCTAATTTATGCTTCGGATTTGTAGCTAATCCACACTCCAAGTGCTCCTATTTTCGACCCTAGTCCTTTTTTAACTTGAATTATGAAAGTTTGAGATGGATTTTTTGAAACTTTACGTAAGCGTAGGTACAATCTTCACAAATGATACGGTAGAGACAGCATTCCAAGTTTGTGTTCGCATTTAAAGTAAGTTATCTTCTTATAACTTAAGTTTGCTTAACATACGGTTCGTACGATAAAATATTTCGCTTATATTCAGAATAATACTGACCTAGATTTATTTCTTGCAGTACCTATTTTTGCCATACCGTTTCTATTTTCATAAAATAGAACAGGTAATTGACGAAATAGTCCCGATAAGTATACCAGAAACTGTAAGTTATAACTAATGTAGTGAAATTGGATTGCTTGCACAGTACAGCTGTACCGGGAATTCTCATGTTAGTTCTCCTTTACTCGAAAAATGTTGGTGATAAATATTTTATATAGCATTTATTTATTTAGGCAACCAACAGCGATACATATATAGTATATTACAAAGTATGTATAATTACAGATTGTATGGCTAATAATAGGTTTCCCTGTTTAACTAGGATAAGTAATAAAACATGCGAACGGACTACTGAGATATTTAAATTCAATAGCTTAATTTTTTTGGTGTATTACAAATAGTTAAGTTTAAATTTTAAAGAGAGAAAAAAAGGTTGATTATTAAGAAAAATATTTTTTTTAATATTAAGAGCTTGGTAGTCTGTCACTTGCCTTCGTTTATGGTTTTTACAATTTGTTTTTTGAATGTAGGTTTATTACAGTTAAATATATCCACTTGAGAGAAATCTGTGTTATAAATTCGAGCAATACATTAAGTATAAATATATAAGCCATGTCACATGCCATGCAGTTCAGGCGAAAATGTTCAGAGTTTTCGTTAGCATAGCTCTGGTTACACGGAGAAAGGTTGACGTTGAAATATTATCTGGAAAATATTTTGCATAAGGATTGAACTGCAGGTTGACTTTAGGGAAAAAATATAAGTTTTGATTTATTGTGTTGTGGAAGGTGGAATTTATTAAAACGTATAAAATAGAAACCTAAATATAATCAAATATATAAACATAATATACATCACCGCTGCGGTAGGTACCATGAGATGAGATTATGGTCAATCGCGAGCCTAACGATAATAATAATAAAATATACAAACAATTTAATAAACAAAAAAATAAAAACAAAAGTAAAAAACAAAGACGAAGAAAAAACAAATGAACGACACGTAATGAACAAACCAAACAATTAACTAACTTACACGCTAATGGCCACCCAACAATATCAATTTATAACTGAGCCACAAGTATCCGAACCGAAGGACCATTAGAACTGGTAACGGGTATCCGTAATTATTAATTCATCGGCGTTAAGTCGAGGCACATCAAACGGGCACGGATCTCTACTGAATGTTTGCCAAATCCGAGCTCCGCAGTGTTTAACTATTCACTGGCATGTTTCAGCAGATCTGAATTAAAGCCCTGATTCTGCATAAACGTGAGCTGCTTTTGCTTTGGGTTGGTTACATTCTTTTAATATTAGTTTTTAGTTAACATGTTTGAATTCCTCTATATGCTAATCTTTGGCTTGCTTTTCAGGGGTTAATTTTATTTGAAGTTTTCCATCTCAATGAAAACATTGCAACTTTTGTGTCAAAAATTCAAGAGATCGATTATTATAATACTGTTCTATTATTTGTTTCATATAGGAACAAGTCGAGGACTAGTTCAAGTGGCTAATAAGAAATCCCAGCTAGAGCCATTTAAAGAGTTAAAACGTTAACAGTAATAAACATTAATTAAATGATTTCATTATTAAGTGCTTTCAGTTAAATCATAGCAATTTCAGAAATCACTACGCTTGATAATCATTCGTAAAAAACCGTGTCGCTGCTGAACAGTGCGAAGTAGTCGCAACTATTTCTTGAGAGCTGTGGCGATGGCGGAGAGCTATACTCCTAATATTAGACACTTCATGCGGAGGTTGATCAGGTAGGAAACATATTTTCTTGTCTGGTCGTTCTCTGCGTGGAGTGTGTATTATTTTAAATATTTTATATCTGTAGGTAGTTTTATGTCTGTACTACTAACACCCACACAAGACTAGACAGAAGCCGAATTAAATGAATTTGACTTTTATATAAAAAATTACACCTCACGTAACACCATAAAAGCCTTGATACTTTGAAAACAAAGTAAACATTCAATTTGCGTGTCGAACTAGAAGGACAGTTTCCATCTTAAAATGAATGTGAAAAATTTGGGGGAGGCATTAATATTCTGTCCCAGGGACCCACGGTCCATTTGCGTGCTCGACAGACCCGAAAATTTCGGGAAATGATGTCATAGGAGCCCTTAGATGCGGAGCATTGTATGGTGGATAGTTCTGATTGTTTTCCTATCAATATGGTGTGATTTCAGCTATTTCATGGCATACGTAATAGTTTTTTTTGGGTGGAAAATTATCAAATAAGTTCTCTCGCTCTGGGCGGAGCGGGAGGGCATGTCAGACTTTTACTGACTAAAACCCGCCCGTGTTCCTTCAGTTGCCTATGCGCCAGGGCCACGGTATCCCTTTCGGACAAACCCGCAACCTTAATTTCGTTACCGACCCTCCCCTGCTTCGCATGGTTCTTACAACTTAACAAAACATCGAGATTTCTTTATTATCTATAATTAGTGTTAATATTATTTTTTTATGTTCCATAAACCTAGCGGAATGAATTCTCTAAATGATGGTGGAAACCTCAACAAACTTCGGTGCTTAGTTTAGAAGATTAACGCAGTCATACAGACGGACACGAAAAGCGACTTTAATTTATAATGAAGTTTAGATATTTGCTGCTATTAGGCAGTAATTTATTTATGCCCGCGGCTCCGCCCGCGTGGATGAAGGTTATCGCGTAAAAAAGCCTATGTCCTTCTCCATATCCGAGGCTATATCTCTGCCAAATTTCATGACGATCGGTTCAGCGGTTTAGGCGTGAAAACATAACAGACACAGACTTGTTTTGTATTTATTAATGATCATTCTAATAAAAACAACGGAGTTTCTTTTTGGTACGTAGTGGTTTTCAATTAAATTATTAATAATTATTGGTAGTATAAAAAGTGTAGAAATAAAAGTGACAATGACACACATATAACACATGAACAAAGTGTTTTTATTATTATAATTACCAGACTCTAAGAAAGTGTAACGGACTTGTGTAAAGTGCAATAAACACTATTTTAAGTCTTCAAATAATTATCACGTAAAAAGTTAAGTTAGATTAAAATTGCTTATTAGTCTTAAAGGGTAGATTGTAATTAATTATTCAGAACCTAGTTCTTTTTAATAAAGCATTAAAAAAAAATTGTTTGCGCAATTAATGGGATTAACAATTGTTGTAACCAATAATGATATTCCTACGATAATGCGCACCAATAGCATTAAATTTGCTTTGTATTTTTGCCATCAACCTACCTATCTGGTTCATCTTACTTTGCAATCTAAGTTTTTTAAATAGTACTACGTCTTCAACTCAACAAAGCTAATTTTACTTCGACATGCTTGATAAAAATGAATAACTCGGTTAGGGAATATTCACCAAAAAATGTTTCCCCTAGCTTACTTCAAGAAGTACAAGGTACTTAAGAGCCTATACAAAGTTTCTCCTCGGGAGCCTCCGCCAATCACATGAACTTTTGACTGATTTCAAAAGGAGAAGGAAAAAACGCGAGTAATGAGGGACTCTCCCAACCCGTTTTGTTTTTTCATCAGAATTATTTTGTAAAGAGTTGAATTACTTGGAAAATGAAGCATACCTTTCTGTGGTCGTACAAAGTGAAAATCTTTATGTACCGTTTTTCTTTTTTTAGAAAATATTTTTAAACTTTTTTTTTTTATTTATGAAGGGACATTTGACTCCCGTGGGTGTCGTAAAAGGCGACTAAGGGACTTACTAGAGGATAGGTAGCAGCGTTCTCTATGCATTTTTAACACCATACTGTGATCGCCAACCCGTCTGCCAAGCGTGGCGATTATGGTAATTTCCCCCCTTTTGGGGAGGCCTATGTCCAGCAGTGGACGTCTTTCGGCTGAAATGATGAATGATAATGATTTGAATTTTACGAATTCCTCTCTAAAATAAAAAATTACCTCCGGAATTCTACTAACTTTAAGCTTTTTAGGAATATTACTGCTAATCTGAAGGGGGCGTGCTGCTAAATGTGTTGGCCTTTCGCCGAAGAATACTAGGCACAGATCCAAACACTTAGAACTTATTTATCGAAAGACTTGCAAAGACATTTTAAAACTTGGATGAGGTCATTGTCTTTGTAAGTATTCATTCACAGATCCAGTCTACTCAGTTTGTCTACTGCATAAAGGTTGATGATAGAGAGAAACCTGCTTTTCACTTCTTTTTACCCTACTGCCCCAGAAGGAGGGTATGTATGTATGTATATTTCTTTGACATGCTCTGTAGCCTAAACGTCTTGATGGATTTTAACATATGAGGTGTCGTTAGATTCGTCATAATTTTGGGAGTGACATAAGCTATATAATATTTATTGCATCTGCTAATACAAAAAAAAGGAAGGGAAGGTTTTTCTTAAATAAATTACAACAATCTGGTATCAAATAAAAGCTAGTAATGAGACAATTACAAATGTAAGTTTAAATAACATATATGTACTTAATTAATAAAACTGAAAATCTTGAAAAAAAGGAAATTATTTAGTAAAACAAAAAACCCGACTGTAAAAACACCGGTAACTGAAACGAGAAAAACAAGCATTATAATCTATAGAGCATTATAATCTATAGAGCATTATAATCTATAGAGTATTATAATCTATAGAATTTTGTTTTGTTTTATCGCAGTGAATAATCACGTAGAGCCATCGTGCAGCGTTTCCATAATATTATATTCGCGTTTAAAGAGAAAGAAAGAAAGAAAGAAAAAGTATTTATTGGGACTCATACAGGAAGATCACATTTTAAACTAAACGCGCGTGTGCGTGCGCGTTTTGGTGTGCGTCGTTTTGCACACCCATTCGTTTCCCTCAGATTATTTTTCCTCAAACCATCCTAAGAAATAATTCAACTACAAACTACAACCAATAAAGAATACAAACTGAGGTTTTAAATCAAAAATTCCAGTATCATCGGCATCTAAGTAATATTTATCGCGTGGAGGGTACGGACACAATTTCCGGTCACCGCGTGGACATAGCAAGTGACCCACTTTCTGAGGCGACTTCACGTAGCCAAGTCTCATGTATTGTTCAGGACACGACTTCTTTTTTAAGTTACCGTATGACGTAGCGATGCAGATTTATGAACGAGCATTTTTTTATTTTATTTATTTATTTATTTGTGATAACATGATCCATTATGGTTAGTAACAACAGGAGCTTATAACCTATGTTAGTAGGTAGAGAATATAAATATAAATAACAATTACATTTTATTTTACCGTCCCAACCACGATGCTTACCCAGAGCGAGTGCATCGGACACTGATAATGACTCGAAACTATCCTCAGAATGTCATTGCTGCGGCCGCGTACTCTGCTCAACAGCGACCACACACGCTTGCATCTTACTCGTAAAAGTCATCCGTACGCGCTTCGGCAAACATAGAAGACGCACTGCAGAACCGCGGAAACCGCAACAACATCCTAAAGACGTTATTGTATTGTACCCGCAGAGCGCTGTAAGCCTTTTGAGTATAATTAACCTACAGGCTGCTCGTTTAGAAAGTTTTTTAATCAATTTTTCACAAACATGCATGGAAATATTGTCATTATTTTCGAAAAAAGAACACGCGAAGTATCAAATTTACGGACAAAGAAAATCAAATCCATTGCAGGAGCGTTTTTTGAATTTGGAACAATACAACGCTCCAGCAATGTTGTATGAAACGGCGTGCTGGGGTTATTAAATACTCTTTGATTGGATCTCTTTTATCATTCTTGGCATACCAAAGTAAGTCTCTTTGCTTAGCACAAATTGCGTTCACGTGGCTACATAGCCATAAATGCTTTTGCCTTTCGGCACAGATGATAAATAGAAAATTGGCGGCAAAGCTGAAAAATCGTCTTGATTTGTTATTTACTAAGTACGTAAATAACAAATCAATAAATATAAATTTTATTTCCCTGCATTCGTCTGAGACGTGACCTGACTCGTATTAGTGAAGTTCACGTCTACGGCTCGGCCTTCAAACTCATACTCGACCTCCAATTGCCTATTTCACGACCTTTGCAAAAATGTACTATTATATTCGGACAAGCAATAACACAATGGTTCTGCCGTTACGGGCCCATCCCTTTCGGTAGGAGACAAGTCCGTCCCACGATCTTCTTCTTGATCTGCCGCGATGTCGCTTCGCATTGAATGAGATCCAATCAGTGATTCTTTTAGCCCATAGCTCCTCCGACAAGCGGCAGAAATGTCCAGTCCTACGTAGACTAACAATAAAAATACCACCATATAAGTACGGTTATAAAATATATATTCGTATCGTATTAATGAAACAAAAAATACATCGGTATTCGTAAAATTGAATTGGTTTCAAAAATGAAATTGGTGTAAAATAGAGCTTTTGTTTATTGAAAATACAATTCAATTAGTTGGCATACGAGTAGATTTAATAATATAATGTTTTTGCTCTATTGTTATAATTTACTTTCAGTATTGTATATACGGAAAACAAGTTTTTAGGATAATTATAATTTTAAACATATTGTTGAGTGAATTCATAGTGTTGTGTTGATTCTGCATATTGTTCTGCATTCTGTTTATTAAACAACTTGCTTCTGCCCGCGACCCCGTCCGTGTGAAAATCAACTATTCCATAAAATAGGGCAATAACCTGGATTTCTATCGGTGAAATAATTTTTGAAATCGGATGAGAAGTTTCGGAGATTACCTCCTACATCTACCTCTACCAACCTCTTTATGATATTAGTGCTGATTTGTCATTTCTACTTTAAAGAAAGAAAGAAAAATATTTTATTTGGGACACGCACAGGAAATATAAAAAGTAAAAAAGGAGAATTTAAAACTTACAAAATTTACATAAATTTTTCAAGTAAACAAAATAAAATAATAATAAAAACCTGTGCGATGCCAAAAAGGCTCCTATCTCAGCATAATGCTGAGATAAAAATATAGAAAAGCGCATCGCTGGTATTTTGTAACGACAATCCCAATAATTTAAAAAAAAAATGAAAAATACAGTACAAATCTTAGGAATAATGTAGGTATCACAAAGTATGATGCCTGTACTAGGATTAACCTGTATCACAGGCGGCATGAGTTCTTAGAATTACTATTAGGACAATTGATTTCTTCAAAATGGTTGAGCTGAATGGTGCTAATCCATGCGTCATGTTCGTGAACGGGCGCCGTCAGTTGGGACTGGTCATCTCTTAGCTGCCACGGGTTATTTTAATTATTTTAATTTGTTTCTATTTGTTGTACCTACTCTGGACGCTTTTAACGTGTAAGTTTTTATTATTTTTATTTTTACATCGTTCTCACATTTAGTTATAAATTCAACATTATCTAATACTTTTGTAACAATTTAATTTAAAAGAGTGTCCATGGAGTTTCTTGCCCGTTCTTCTCCATAGGTACCTACGCTTTGGAATGGGCATGTAGCTGCATGTAGCTTCATTTTTCTTACTGACCGACTCCTTGACAGTTCAAAAATGCCTGTAAATGGTTTAATTGAAATAAATGATTTGAGTTTGAGTTTGAACAATATAAACACCTGACACAACTGATTTATTTTTCTTAATTTATTTATTTATTGAACACTTTCTCACACAAATGTACAGAGGCGGACTTAATGCCATAATAATTTATAATAAATAATAACCGTAAAAAAATAAGAAAGAAAAATTGTTTATTCTGCACAAACAAGACGCACATTACATAAAAAATAGATAAAATACACATACTAACAATGTACAATAATATTACGATCGACCATCCCGTGTAAGTTACGACAAACGCCAAATAAAATGAATCAAATTGTATTTCAGTGTCCACTGTGAACTGTATGACGATCAAATAAAACAATGAGGAAAGTATTTTCCAATAGGAAATACATCACATTTTATGATGACACGTGTATATGACGCAATCGATTTATTTACGTCACTACCCTTTTATGAACCCAGCTCTAATTAAAGGCTCGTACAGACTAGTGCGATATCGCGGGCGCGACGCGACACTAGTAGCACAATTTCTTTGTCGGTGTGTCGCGCCCGCGATATCGCGCGAGTCTGTAGGAGCCTTAATAAAGGAAAATGGTCTTTAAAAATTCTTGGCGTATTTTTTACCGGGAACATGAAAAAAGGTTTAGGTAGACAATATTCAAGGGCTCAAAACTTGTTATATGAAAGTCATTGATTCATAAAATCTAGAAAGGGTTACCGCTAGTGACCTAGCTTCCTGAGACCTTCTATTTGGTGTACCTACTCTGGACGCTTTTAACGTGTACGTTTTTATTTTTTATTTTTACATCGTTCTCACATTATGTTATAAATTCAACATTATATGTGTAACTAATATTTTTGTAACAATTTAATTTAAAAGAGTGTCCATGGAGTTTCTTGCCCGTTCTTCTCCATAGGTACCTACGCTTGGAATGGGAATGTAGCTTCATTTTTCTTACTGACCGACTCCTTGACAATTCAAAAGTGCCTGTAAATGGTTTAATTGAAATAAATGATTTGAGTTTGAGTTTGAGTTTGACCACAACATTGCCTTCTATACCCACTAAGCATGAAACTTTCAGAAACTCCCCATAAGAACGTTTAAAAAGAAAGATCATATACACATTACGGCTATTTTCAAATGGAGTATACGATTACTGAAATCCTATTTAACACTGAATTTCAAATGACTGAATATTGTTAATGAATATTAAATAATGATGTTATTAAACACAAAAAGTTTAATCACTATATGAACTGTTGTTGGCATAGTAATTTAATTTAAGCCTGTATTGAAAATTTTAATTATTATTACGGAATGAGATTTGAAATTACATTCCATCCATTTCGGTAATTAATTAATGTGTGGTTATGGCAAACATAATTATAAAATAATAGAGACCAAACTGGCTAAATATTATATTAAACTTTAAAAGAATTAAATAACTCGAAGGAAACTCAAAATGAAGCATTTGTTTAAATTAAACCAATTACAAGGAGTCGGTCAGTTAGACAGAAAGTTGAAACTAGTTGCCCATTCTAAAACGTAGATCACTATGGAGAAGAACGGGCAAGAAACTCCAAGGACACTGTCTTAACCCTGGGTCATTTTGTAAAAATTACGACGCGTAGGTACCTTACGCATTTAGTCTTGATAAGATCCTGATCTCCGCAACCTCACCTGCTTAATAGATTGGGGTATATCGTATGATCGTCGTAAAATTTCAGACTAACTTTGCAAAAAAAGAAGCAAATCATCGCAGAGATCTTGAAAATTGTAGATCAAGAATGGTTCTAGCCGAGACGTTTCTAGAACTCGCAAAACTTGCAGCTGCATAAAAAGTCGTATTATATCTATGAACTTCTGCAAGGGCTGCTAAACGGCGATTTGCAGGGACCATATTTTTTCTAAATGCAATCATTTTCAATGTAAGTTATTTCTAAAACAGATATGTTATTGGATAAAGCGAAAACTAAATGAATGAATAAATAAATGAATGAAAAAATAAATGAATGAATAAATGAAGTGGTTTTTTTTTTTTTTTTAGTAAACTTTCATTAATTCATTTTCTTTAATAATCAACATTTCTCGTAAAATTTACGAATAGTTAGTGATAACGCTACTCAAAGTTATGGTTAGTGAGCTAGGGTTAAATCATCAAGGTATTACAAAATCCTGGGTACATTATTTTTGTTGCTTCTATAATATACTAGCTTTTGCCCGCGGCTCCGCCTGCGTGGATGTCGGTTATCGCGTAAAAAAGTAGCCTATGTCCTTCTCCATATCCCAGGCTATATCTCTGCCAAATTTCATGACGATCGGTTAAGCGGTTTAGGCGTGAAAACGTAACATACAGAGAGACAGACAGACAGACAGACAGAGTTACTTTCACATTTATAATATTAGTATGGATAGTATGGATGAGAACAGAAAAAAAAAAAACAACCTATTAATAGAAAACCTGACGCACCAATCAAAATATCTAGATGGACGTGTTGGTTGGATAGTTGATTTTTCAACTCAAGTATAAGGAACCACACCATCGATAATTTCATTAATTTCAGGGTTCGTAAACACGGATATTTCTCCTTCATGAAGGCTCCTGCAAACACGCGACGCGACACAAAGAGACCGCTCGTCGCGCGCCACGCGGTGTCTTTGTGTCGCGTCACGTGTCGGCCTGATTGTAGGAGCCTTTATGCTCAGAACAGCACGTAAAATATGCGACACCAACTCAAGTTAGCAACATGACTAACGACACCAATTTGTTACTGTCAACAATTTATTTGCACGCAAAATGTTTGTATGCAAATAAATGAACAACAGCGTCCGGACTCCAACTTTATGTGGGTTGAAAGCGACCGGCAAATCGGTGACCGAGCTGAAGTTGCATGATCGGCATGGTGTAAAGCACCAAAACCTGCAACCTGCGGCACTGTTGTTTATTTCGGGTTCATGAGATCCCGGTAAAACACAAAGTGATTTCGCGAAAAATCGAGACATAAAAACCGCTTTACCAAATACCGACGGAGAAATTTAAATCATATCAAAAACAAATTATTTATTTTCCAGATCATAAAATCCAATTTATTAGTAATTACATACACAAATTTTATATATATATATATCTATTCTATAAACTAACTGAAGCTAGTTATAATAAAGCTATATACATAGGTATAATGATTATGATATATTACGCGTTTGAACGCGCTAATCTCTGGAACAATCAGTCGGACTTAATTTTTTTTTTTTTTAATAGGATAGTTTGCTCTTTATTGCACACCATAAAATCTACTTTTTACTAAACTACTACCCTTAGGGGCCGAGCAAAAAGAAAAAAGTCACAAAGAACTCTATGCAAAAACGAAGTACCTACCTAATAGCGTGGGCAGGCAATGCGATGCGATGAGGGGGGGGGGAATAATAATTTGAGAAAACGTGGACGAAGTCGCGGGCAGAAGCTAGTTAGTAATAATGTCAAAAAGATTGATAATTATGTCAAAATCATTAATGATAATGTCAAAATTATTAATAATAATGTCAAAATCATTCTTCATCATCATCATTTCAGCCGAAAGACGTCCACTGCTGGACATAAGCCTCCCCCAATTGGGGGGTTTGCCATAATCGCCACGCTTGGCAGGCGGGTTGGCGATCGCAGTATGTTGTTAAAAATGCATAGAGAATGCTGCTGCCCATTCTCTAGTAAGTACCTTAGTCGCCTTTTACGACACCCACGGGAGGAAATAGGATAGTGCTATTCTTTACGTCCGGCACCACACGGCACAAAAATCAAAAAAATCATTAATAATACAATAATCAAATACAATACAACATCACTAACGAAAAACGCAATAGGTACAATACAACAACAACATAATTTCAAGGCACGGTTTGAAGGCAATACTTGAGTCCTGGTTCGATGCATAGCAAAAGGAGAAGTTTGTCAACGTCCCACTTTTTGTCGGTGAAGACTACGAACTACAATCGGACTTTCAAAAACTGTCGTCTGCAATCAGCCTTAATGACAGAGAACCATGGAAGGTAAGGAAAAACTTCGATGAGTAAACTCTTTTTAATTATATGCAAATTAAAGGGTCCACACAGTTTGGAATGGAACAACGTGGAGGTAAAACAAGACTTAATGGGCCGTAATGAGAGTGTACCTGCGGAGTAATTATAAAGGTATTGTTGCAGGAGTTTGTAAAGCCGTGTTGCCGTTTTACGACAATTATTGTTAGGCGTACCCACTGGCTTACCATGTGGGGTGGTAAGGGAATATAAATGTTCTTCATAATTTTGTTATGGCACGCATTGCAGATTAAAATTGTACGTCTGTTGTGTATATATTTTGATGCCAAATATTACAAAGTAATTAAGTAAAATTAAGTAGCACATATTGTAAAAGCATTTGTGTCGTCATTATTATGAGCATACTGATTGCTAAGTTAATCAAATTTTAGAGGTAGAAGGAACAGAGTGTAAAGCTCACTCATACTCTATAGTAAAGGGAGAATCCTCCGACCAGACGGGTATTGTGTCTGGTGGGCAACTGCCCAGCGGTTGATGTCGGGATGTTGTATATATGCTAGTCGCGCGGTAAACTCTGATAGCGCGATGCAGGATTTGTGACGTCAGGTCTTTGATGCGTAGTTCGCATGTGGCGTTGTTGATACCGCCGCAAAATTAATGTTTTGGTTTGAAAAGAGGTCCAACGCCTTTTTTATTGGATTATAACCTCGTTGAATTCGGAACTCAACTATACCAACCTACATGCTTAGTTCCTTAGTTCTATTTTAAGATTAACACTCTATGTGGAAAGCATAAACTGGAAATTATAGCTAGATAATATGTAGCCGTGTGTACCTGCAGAACTTGTGACACTATAAGCACAAACCTGTAAAGTTGTGCAATTTTGACACATCGTGAGACCACCTGTCGGAATTATACTACACTTTACAAAATATTTAAACATGTAATTACAATTATGTGTTCAACAATTTTCCCTACACGTATGTAAACTGACATAGATCTGCAAAGTAATTTTTTTGTTTTAATATTTTTTGTTTCATCATCAGCTCTTAGCTGTCCACTGCTGGACATAGGCCTCTCCAATTGCACGCCATTCAGCTCGATACTCGGCAATAATAGGTAATATTTTTTGTTTAAATATTTAATATTGTAGGAACAACTTTTCATATTGTAAATTTTACACCATGACAAATTTGTAACTTGTACATAAACATAAATTTGTAAATTGTAACCTACAATTTATAGTTTACAATTTGTAAAGTTTACTAAACAGGACCGGTATCGCTGTTCTTTAGTTCACTTACTGCCAACGAAAGAAAATAATGGTGCCGATTCCCTTGTTCAAAAACTAAACTAAATTTAAGTTAAGTTTCATGAAGAAAAGGACAGAAGATAAATTTTAGTTTATTCCTGTCAAATTATCAGCGCTTGACGTAAATTGTCGTAATTTTAGGCGGCAAGTTTTTAATCACGTCTAAACTTGTATGGAGTAGTGACAGGCGCTGCTTAATTTGACAGGACTAAATTTAAATTTATCTTTTGTCCTTTTCTTAATGAACTAGAAAGAAAAAGATGCACTGAACTTAAATTTAGTTTAGTTTGTGAACAAGGGAATCGGCACCAATACCTATGCGTTTACAGAGACGTCCGAGCTAATGGACGTTTCAATGAACCTATTCTACAGCATATACCTGAATTAATTTATGTCGTCTTAGCTCAGAATTCAATAATAATAGATACCTATTTAGTCTTCAGAATGTAAGGAAATCTGTTGTGGATACAATTCCATTAATAAGTGACCTGCGGGATCATTGCGAAACACACTTAAAATAGCAATTGGTTTCATTTTGACAGTTCAACAACATTCAATGCATTATTTACGTTGTCGATTATAAGTATATTATATAGATATTGTAGTTTTTTTTTTCAAACATGAAGCAATGGATTAGCTACATCCTTCAAAATCATTCAGATTGTGATTGATAATGTGTTATCTAATTAGGGTACATTGTAACTTGGTCTCTCACAGAAATGTTACTTGCAAAGACGAATGTCAGATGGTGTTTGCCAATGTTGTTTTGGCTGTGAATTTCATGGCGGAAAGTTTAATTCTTTTGAAGCATTTTGCTTCCCCATTCTTTCATTATTGTGTTTTTTTTTTTGCTTTTATAAACTTACTAGCTGCGCCCTGCGGTTCTACCGGCATAAGTGTCGATCCCGTGGGAATATCAGGATAAAAAGTAGCCTATATTAACAATCCAGGGTGTCAGCTACCTCCATACAACATTTTATCAAAATTGGTCCAGCCGTTTGAGCGTGAAGAAGAGACAAACATACACACACACTCGCAAACTTTAGCCTTTATAATATTAGTGTGATTTTCAAAATATGTATGGGAAAACATAAGATAACACAAAGCCTTTATTCTCCGAAGGGTAAGCGCACACCTGGCAAGGCGCAGCGCAGCGCAGTTGTCACTGCCAAACAAATATCAACGTTGCATTTGAGAATAAATAACCTGAGACATGCGCTTCTTTCTGCTTAGACGCGCTCTCAAGCTAATGGAAGTTTATTTATTTTCAACTTTATTTGAAATGGTACAAGGTTGATATTTGTTTGGCAGAGACTAATGCGCTGCGCTGCGACTCGCCAGATGTGCGTCGGGCCTTAGGCAGAGGCGTACCTATAATAAAGCCGAAAAAAAAATTCACTGTGTATTTTAAATAGTTAAGCGGATATGGCAAACCTAAACACGAACACTTGTATTATTAGCGGGTATTAATTTCGGGAAGAATAGTAATTAATGTGTGTACATTTGGTTGTGGGAATAAATAACGTTGTCTCACTACAAAGGTGTTGAACCTGAATTGATAGGTTAACTATGTAAGTATTCGTTATGACGGTTGTTTATGATGTTAGTAATACAGCCCTGCAAGGTTGTTAGTGTTTTACCAATAACCCTGTATACAGGACTTATAACAAAAAACAATTTTACAAACGTTTTTGTCTGTTCGTCTGTCTGTTTGTTCCGGCTAATCTCCGAAACGGCTGGACCGATTTTGACGGGACTTTCACTGGCAGATAGGTGATGTTATAAGGAGTAACTTACGTTACTTTTAGAAAAAGTAGGGCGAAGCCGCAGGCCGCAGCTAGTCACAAATAAGTAAAGTAAGCAAAGATACATTAGTTTTCTTTTGTACTAAAACAACCGCAAACACCTATTTATCAACAATACTTATTTTGGGCTATCACATTTTCAGAGTATTATTTAAAATTCCTAAGCTGCAACTACCCTGAAAAATATAGGAGCACTTAAATCTGGCTACAAGCCACATACAGGAAAAATATTACACCATTTACAAACACGCCTATAAAATAACCGTACCGTACCTCCGAGAAATTGTAACATTCTATACTTCATTTACTATAACATTAGAAAAAAGAGGCTCGTAGAAGCAGGAGTGCGAAACATTTTATTCAAAGTTAAAAGTTTAAACAATTAAACTAAAAATGTTTTAACATAACTTTGATAAATAGGTCGTAATAACATCTTCATCACACATTACTTACAACAAAACGAATGAATGAAACAAACGATTACGTCGTGTTGATTTAAATTTAATTAAGATTAAAGGAAATAAAAGTCTTTTTTTGTACAATATTTTATTTAAAACAACAACTTTCAACACACAATAGTTGGTGTAACTTCTTCGTCTTCATCATATAATTTAGTCACTACGAGTATCATCAGAGAATAAAGATGAAGAAGTTTCACCGACGTTACCTAATAATAAATCTTTCTACCACATCATCCATTATGCTTTAATTTTTCCTCTTCTTTAATTGCATGAGCAACGCAAGACTGCCATCGTTCTAGCGTAATACTATCCAGATCTTGTGGGAGTAATTGTTTCTCCTTGTCTAATTTGAACGTTTTGTTATGTTGAGCCACATACCCCATCATTTGAGCCCATATTAATTCTATAGGGTTGAATTCGCAGTGGTAGGGTGGGAGGCGCAATACTGAAATTCCCTTCTCTCTAGCCAGATGGCTATCATCAACATGGCATCTACAACAAACTTTTGGTATAAATGTCTTTGTATTTTTGCTTTTTCTAATAAAGTTGCCCTAAGATCTTTTTCCTCAAAAGGAATATTTTTGCTTTTAAACCATTCCTGTATATCTGCCTTTCGTGTAGCTGTGGTTGGCACCTTCTCTAATGTCCTTGAGTGGTATAGCGCATTGTCCATAACAATTACAGCGCCACTCTCAATTTTTGACAAAATTAACTTGAACCATTTTCACTTTTGTCTATCGCGCTTCTATAACATATTCCCTGTAAATTGAGAGGTCTGGCTCTTATGAAACAGGAAATCCTAGTACAAGAGTCAGGGCTACACAGATGATTGTGTCTTGAAGTGTAAATAAATAAATTATTATTATTATTAAAGTTGAGCCTCGTCCATTTCGGAGTGGTCATCTTCATCACCTTTCTTTGCATCAAATATTAACGCAGCATCCATTAAAAACCCTTCACAAACCCTGTGAAATAAAATTAATACAAGTCAATTATTCCGTACCCCCTATATAATTTCACTGCTGGAAATAGTTCATAGATAAATACTATAACAAAATTTATAACTTTAAAAGTTCGCTTTGCATGCGTTAATTCATAATACAATATAATATGTATTACTTAATTAATAGTCAATAACAATGGGGTGTTCATTTTTTTATGGCGAGGACAGTCCATAAAATACATACCAGTATGACCGATTATAAGTTGGATTTTTTAAACCAGCAGATAGACCTTCCCAATGTGCTTCTTTTGAAGACTTATTATTAGTGTCATGCCATATTAGGCTTTTCGTGTGACCTGTTTGTATGATAAAAGGTTATTAATATAAATACCATTCATTTCACGAACCAATTTTATGAAATTATGTTTAACTGTATAATTAATTATAATGTTATTGAATGCAAGAGGTCATACACTGCTTAGTGCATAAATAGCTGTTAAGAAATTTAGAAGCACTGTACCTTCATTTAGCCAAGTGTCATCTAAATAATAATATATTTTCCTTCCTTTATTCCTTAGCCTTTTTATTTCATGAAGATATTTTAGTCTCCAAAGGACGATCTCCTGCTTGTCTATGACTTCTATGAGTGCACTTTTTCTGCTCCGTTTGATTTATGTGAACTTTAAATATTTTATACAGACTGCTTTTTTTAAAATCTGGCAGAGACTCGTCACTGTTAACTGCTTCCAGCATCTTTTCCAAGGTGGGCAACTCATTATTAAAGAAGAAGGAATGAATTTTCCTGCATATTCCACTAAATGTGATGTCATCAAAATCATCACGTTTCATGTGCTTCTGTTGGGGAGGGGGAGATTGCAGGCGACTTTTTATGTTGTACTCTTTGAGAATATTGGACAGAGTAGCCCGAGATACGCCTGTAAATAATAAAATCATGTGCGGAGTTTCTAAAATATAATACATTTTATCACAATGCATGTTAGTTTCAAATATTTTTATAGTAATCATTTTATTAATCATCCTTACCGGCAACTTCTGCGATTTTGTTTATCATCTCAGTCCTATAATGAGGAGTATCTGCAGGCCAGGACTCCAATTGCTTAAAAATATTTATCACAGGTTGTTTTTCTACAGCACGCAGCGTTCTCTTTTTTTTGGGAGACATTATTATTTCGTCGGAGTCAACTTTTGGACCACGTTTTTTTCGCCGTTGGCTTTGGTCAGACTCAGCACTTATATGTTGTAAGCCACTCGGTCCCGCACCGGGATCACTCATAGCTCAAAAAAAAAGTAACGTTTTGTAAAAACAACCCAATGACAACACTGATAACAATACAATAATGAAGAAATAACTAAATATTATTTATTATTTTAATAAATAACAACAAAATCACGAAAATTAAACAATAACAATCAAAGTATTCACAAGTAAATGACATACATGACAATCTTAGAACATTGTCAAGTCAATTTCACAGACGACATAAACCAGTAAAATTAGAAATCCCCGGCTGTCACAGCTTATGAAGGGATTAAGTAATATTTTAGATTTGGTAGGATTATAGTGAAACAAAAAGCGTTGCAGTATTGTTGACTCCTGCTTCTTTTAGGTTTTTAGCATAGGCACTGTAATTTTAAATTGGAATGAAATAATATATCTAAATGAAAGCTACTTAATTTCATATGGTTGTTTTTTTAAATGATTACAATTAAGTGTGATAGCTGATATATAAATTCATTTTAATCGATTTGGCGTCAATCGTAACTATAACAAGTTTATTGTACTTTTGTTATAAAGTGTGCATCAAAAATAACCTTTTTTAACTTCTGTCTAATGCTATTATAAATGGAGTATAGGCAATATTAACTTCGCCATTGCTCAGTTTGATGGCACATCGTATGTGAGTTCGTAAACAAAGTGATAAAACAATAGGAATGGAAACAAATGCCGACGACATGTTCAATTTCAAATGTAATAAGCAGAACATGGTAGGGATTTAATCATGTGTTTCGATTTTGCGCAAACGACCCTTGTTTGATTCTGACTTTGTGCTGTGATTTTGAAGATGAGTGTGAATGGTTTTGTAATGTTCCTTTTTGTTCCTATGGTCATATTTATTTCTCTATTTTTCATAGAATATAATAGAATAATATTTATTTCTAAGTATATGGTACATTGAGATCTTAAAATTAAACATTGATTCACATATACTACCATTCCTGGTGTAGAAAAATTAATTAAGTGCATGCAAATCGTAGACATTACAGTTTATATTTTTAATTTGATACAATAATATTGATTAGGATTATTTGTAATGTCAAAATATTAATTATTATGTCAAAAATAAAATACAAAACAGGTAAAAAAAAAAATTGTCTTGTCAAAAATATAAGTTCTAGTGTCAAAATATTAATTATAATGTCAAAATACTAATAGCATAGATTATTAAATACAATGTCAAAAAGTATGATTTAAAAATTCATTAACGGAATAAAAACACATGTGTAAGAGCCAAGTAAACATTTTACATTTGAATTTATTAAGTGGTAACATTCTCAAGCCAGGTGGTAATTTATTATAATTTTTTAGTGTCATACAACTGGCATTTCTACTGCATAGTTGCAATATCTCTTTTAGACTCCAGTATCGTTTTCATGCGTTTCCTATACGTAGATTTATTTATTTTGAGGTGAGTTCTATTGGTGAAATAATTTGTTCTAAGTAGACATATGTATATTCGTCGGCATAGTGACACAAATAGTTTCATGCTTCCCATTCGTCATAGCTTTGGTTTTTTGGGTGTTCATGATTAAACCCATTTTGCGGTTTTCTCTGTCTAGCTCATTTAGCATTGCCGGCAGTCCTTCTTTCTCATTCTGCTTCTCTATAGTATCTTAAAATTCTTTGCGTTTTCACCAACCTAATTCTTAGAATCTATAAACAATTATTTGAAAGAAAACAACAATACCGTTGACATAAGAAGATCTATTGATACTATCGGTAGGCAGCTATTCTATCGAACGCCTGTCATTGACAGCCCAAGGGGCTAAGATGTATCGATTGCTGAGAACCAATCAACGTATTGCAGAGCTGTTTACTTCGAGAGAAAGAAAGTGTGACTTTTATATTACAAGTTACCTATATAGTAAGGTATGTAGGTACGATGTTTGTTTGTTTGTTCTTAAGGTGTAAAACTTGGACTGTCGAAGTTCGCGATTGCGTCGAAGAGTAAGTTTGTGTCTTGGATCTTGTGCAACTTTAAAACATACTACGCGGGATTTTGTTAGAAGTTTTAAGTTCAGAGTGTTTGCAAGGATAAATTGTAATGTCCCTTTTTAATCATTTACGAAAAAGATTTATTTTGAAACTGTTTATTGTTTACAGAGAAAGTATTACTTTTAAACACGTCATCACTTTCAAGGAAATTTTAATATCCAGGCCAGCAGTACAGACATTTAAAACAAGCATTTCAAGTACCTACTACTCTGATATATTTTTATTTATTTATAAATTTATATTTATATTTATTTATATAAATATTATAAAACAAAGTCCTCCGCCGCGTCTGTCTGTCTGTCTGTCTGTCTGTCTGTCTGTCTGTTCGCGATAAACTCAAGTACTACTGCACCGATTCTCATGCTGTTTTCACCATTGGATAGCTTGGTTCTCAAGGAAGGTTTTAGTATATAATTTGTTATGTTTTTGTATGCATTTTTGTATGAATTAACGATATTTGTTGGAGGTGTCGGAAAAAAATAAGCCGTCTGGGAGCTTTCAACGAAAACGCTGTCTAAACCCTTTGAGATATAACAAAATAATGTATGGTGGAATTGTGTATCATAAAAAGGTCTTCAAAAAAGTCCGCGATGGCATATGTCTATCTGTTAAGGATAACATACTATATCCATTTTATTGAGTTTTTGTAGGTATTTGTTTGCCGAATTTTACTCTTGGAAATACGATTACGATAACAATACGCTATAATATCAGTAGCTATTAGCCAAATTATGTTCGTAGATAAATAAACTAGCTACTTACGTGTATTTCAAACAGTATACAAGAATATTAAAATTTATCATAAAAACATTACTAAACACGGCGGCCTTATGATCAAAACATTGCATTCCAAAACTTTCGTTACTTTTTCACTGACATATTTATCACTTTTCGATGAACTAACACTCAATACGAAATCTACACTTATTTCTCAGTAATTCTGTTTAAGATTCTTCTAAGATTAAACCGTTTTCTCATTGAATCCATTACTTTACGCACATATAACCATGATCAATGTTTACATTAAGCATCGCGTCACACCGCCACACGACCACAGAGTATAGAAGTTTTTTTTTTTTTCGTTCGCTTATTGGTGTTCCCTCTAAAATGTCAACCGGTCAAGTATTAGTCGATTAATCGAATTCTACATCCAGATCGTGTTGCAAGTACAAAGTAAATGTCAAATATTTCGTCCAATTGCGAACGTGACCCTGAGAAAAGTTATGCACCAATGGTGTTCATTAGACATTTCGAGCGTTTTCTCAGGACAAATGGACAAACGGTGTACCATGCGACATTTCGGTGGATTTCGTTTTGTTTTTACATCGTTGGTACTTACGTGAATTATTTTAAAATTATTATTTGTGTCGCATTTCTATTTCGTGTTGCATTTGGTACAATTGATTGCTTTAAGAATTTGAGTGAAATTTCGTATTTTGATTTTGTGTTTGTTATCTTTAGGTAAAGACTCATTCACGTTCAGAACATAAGTACTTTTATTATATTAAATCATTTGTTTCGGTTTCTATTCACATAGTGAGTCACATTAAAATTAATATTAAGTTAGAATTTTGAGATATAGCCTGGGATATGGAGAAGGACATAGGGCTTCAAAATGGTTGAGCTGAATGGTGCTATTACCATGCGTCATGTTCGTGAACGGGCGCCGTCAGTTGGGACTGGTCATCTCTTAGCTGCCACGGGTTATTTTATTTTATTTTGTTTCTATTTGTTTTACCTATGCTTGACGCTTTTAACGTGTAAGTTTTTATTATTTTTATTTTTACATCGTTCTCACTTTTAGTTATAAATGCAACATTATAGATGTAACGAATACTTTTGTAACTATTTCATTTAAAAGAGTGTCCATGGAGTTTCTTGCCCGTTCTTCTCCATAGGTACCTACGCTTTGGAATGGGAATGTAGCTTAATTTTTCTTACTGACCGACTGCTTGACAATTCAAAAGTGCCTGTAAATGGTTTAATTGAAATAAATGATTTGAGTTTGAGTTTGGTACTTTTTTATGCGATAACCGACATCCACGCGGGCGAAGCCGCGGGCAAAAGCTAGTTTATAATAATAACTGGCTTTTGCCCGCGGCTTCGCCCGCGTGGATGTCGGTTATCGTTATAAAAAAGTAGGTACCCTATGTCCTTCTCGATATCCCAGGGTATATCTGAAATTTCTAACTTAATTTTAATTTTAAGGGATTCACTATGAGAATAGAAACCAAAACAAATGACAATGATTTAATATAATAAAAGTACTTATGCTCTGAACGTTTGATGATGATGATGTCTTTACCTAAAGATAACAAACACAAAACCAAAATACGAAATTTCACTCAAATTCTTAAAGCAATCAATTGTACCAAATTACAACACGAAATAAAAATGCGACACTAATATTAACTTTTAAGTAATTCACGTAAGTACCAACAATGTGAAAACAAAACGAATTAACCTCCGAAATGTCGCATGATACACCGTTTATGCTGACAAAACGCTCGAAATGTCTAATGAACATCAATGATGCATAACTTTTCTCAGGGTCACGTTCGCAATTGGATGAAATATTTGACATTTATTTCGTACTTACAACACGATCTGGCTGTAGAATTCGATTAATCGACTAATACTGACCGGTATTTGTACATGGAGCGACTGCCTATCTGACCTCCACAACCCAGTAACTGGGTAGCACGATATCCCTTGGTAAGACTGGTTGTCAGACTTTTCGGGCTTCTGCTACCCGTAACAACTGTCAAAGATCTACGAATGACAGCCGGGATCAACGGCTTACCGTGCTTTTCGAGGCACGGAGGGGTCTCGATATGTAATGGACCTATCCACGGACCGACCGCGGATGAAGCGTAACTTAACCTTCGATCGATCCAAGCGGCTGTTATCATTTAGCTACGAGCCCCTCAGGTAAGCCGCGAGGTAAGTATCTAAGATTACACAGGTATTATTCGACACCCAAAATCGTTTAGAGCCTGACCTAAAATCATTGATGTATAAAAATAAAAAAATATTGAAAATCGGTCCACAATTGACGGAGAAACGGTGAACATACATTAAAAAAAAACAGTCGAACATAAAACCTCGTCCTTTTATTAAGTCGGTTAAAAAGAGGAAGGCACCGCTCTAATGTCACGTAAACATTATTGGACTAGAAACAATTACATGTGAACACACCCATTCAACTACATTTCCCGATGTCGTGAAACAACTGAAATAGAGAGATGTGACACGGGCTGCAGTGGGAACGAGATAGCAATAATTGTCACTATTACGTACCCTCAACTCTGAAACAAATGGCGACCTAGAAAGCAATATTATTCAGGTGAATTTTAAAGAAAATAAGTTTTGATGTACTTACGAGTGGACAGTAATCCCGTGGGACTTGTTTTTGGTTTGTGAATTATTTGTGCACATTTTGAAAATACAGGAAGGCATTGTGGCTGCTTATTTAGACGATAACAGTAATTTTACTTAACGTGCTGCACATGTGCTATACAAACTCCAGTTCAATTGTGACTAAGGTCAGTTGTGCCGGTCGGCATAGGTTATGCGGTTTCGTCGAGGAGCGCGTACCTAATCTTCCTTTTTAAGGTTCCGTAGTCAACAAGGAACCCTTATAGTTTCGCCATGTTCGTCCATCTGTCCATCTGTCCGTCCCCAGCTTAGCTCAGAGAAACTACTAAGAAAGAAAAAAAACTAGAAAGAAAGAAAGAAAAAACAAACTAGAAAGGTTTAATTTGGCATGGACATACATATTAATCACGCCGACAAATTGGTAAAATAATATCATAAAAAAATAATATATATATTTAGGGTACCTCATGTACATGTAAAGTGGGGATGTTTTTTTTTTTTTCGCCTATCCTATGGTGTGTGGCATTGTTGGATGGGTCTTTCAAAAATATTGCGGGTTTGTGAAAACCATTTTTCGATTAAGGAATCAGTTCCTGAAATATTAGACTTTAAAATGCTAATTTTTGTTAGAGTCAAGTGCCCCCTCCTGCCAGCTAAACGGTTAGTTTTGCATAAGCCAAAAGATTCACAATAGTAGTATATATAACGAAGTTAAAAGGAAAACTATCACAGCTAAGTAGGCTTTTCAAGTTTAAGAGTAATAGTCGACCAACTTAAATTAGCAGTTGAAAAACATGTTCCCCCATACAATCTGTATAGGAGAGCATGTTTCTCAACTACAATGTTAAGTTTGTTCTTGGGATGAATTCATCCCAACTACGGAACCCTTCATTGTGCGTAGTCCGACACGCACTTGGTCGGTTTTTTATACATAAATGCCTAAAATCCAGGTTTTACAAATGATAGGGCGGCTAAAAATATACACAGAAAATGACAAAGCGTCAGCTCAGGCATACGCTTACACCTCATAATTGTGAAGGTTTAAAGGGTAGGCCGGGTTATCGCAAAATGGTCTGTGGTAAGCTTCCAGTGAGAGCTAAGCTAAATTACGTTCGGTTTTATGTTACGCGTACTTTTTCATTGGCTGTGAGCAAAACGTCCAGAGGGCCAAGTCTACTAATGTACAAACGTTGCAATGGTCTCTTCATAGCGAGTTTTTGACAGATTTGCCATACAAAAACTGTCAAATACTCACAATGGCGAGACCATTCTGACACTATTGCAATAGCAGACTTGAGGCCCAGGTGTGTTTACATGAACGGTTGAAGATGAGGCGGGTCATGTTGTTACATACGAGTAGACAGAGTACTTTTTATTATTTACACCATACAAATCTATACAGATAAGTAAAATTGAAGTGTTTGTTTGTAATGTCAAAGTATCAGTTTGTTATTTAAAAAGCTAGAATAGAAATGCGACCTTGCCAGCCCACGCCGGATGAACGCTCTTATACATAACTGGTGAAATGTGGCGTAGATTACAGTCGTCATGATATGTTATGTTATGCCATATAAATAATATTACAGTTTGTCTATTATCGTAAGTTTTATGAATTATTTCGGCATACGGGTATTAAAAGACTACATTAAAACTGGGGCCCAAGTCTGCTATTTTTATAAATTCGTCACTCCAACACGATCCCATTGACATTTTGCTAAAAGTTCGTAATCTGCTAAATTCATAATGGTCGATCATTGGTCGGTCAATGGTCTCGTAATATAATTGTATTACAATGGCATTTTGAATATTAATTCATACCAGATTTCATTTATATATATTTTTACGTATTATGTATTAGTGTTATAAGCAATCTGAAGTAGTAGGAAGTTGGAAGTTTAGTAGGAAGTTTCATTATGTACGAGATTACCAATTCTTTCAATGGAGTGTCAGTAGCTGACCATTGGAATGTCATAATGACGTAATTATATTAGTAGATTACCAAACTTGTCAAAATCAGCAATTATGAAATCAATGATAGACCATTCTGACACTATTGTAATAGCAGACTTGAGGCCCTGTTCAAAAACGATTTACGCTTTAAAAACACAAGCATGATTCAAAGGGTCTAACAGGCAAATAAAGTCGGAAATGCCATTGTACTCGTAGTTCTGAAATTCCAAAGTATCGCTCCTCTGTTAATGGACTGGAGACCCAAATTTTATTGTAAATGATACTAGAAATTAAAACACCCTCTGTGCCCTACCCGCCATTTTGCAAGCCCGCAATTAATGTAACGATCTAAACCCAGATCCTGTTACGAAATTCAAAATAATAGGTTCCCCGAGTGTTACCTTTGTAATAAAAGTATTTCTCTTTTAAATGAAACGCCGTTTTCGGTAACGTCCAAATAATGTTTTGAGTGAAACAGAATGTTTAAGTGAAGAGTAAATTCAATATTTTTCATCATTAAATGGTACTTAAGGCACTTGAAAATTCGTAAGAAGCATAACATTTTTCAATTACATTTTTCTTCTTAACAGACGAACTGGTTTTACTCCATTCCTCTTTTCGCTTCACTTCCCAATACTTGACTTAATTTTTGTGAATTAGCAACGTGTTTTTGATGCATCCCATTACAGTAACTTTTGAGTAAAAGTTACTGTAATGGACCAAATGCCTCTTTTAAGGAACTCTTATAGTTTCGCCACGTCCCGTCCGTCTGTCTGTAGGTCGTCGGCTTAGGTCAGAGACTCTTAGTACTAGAAAGATGTAATTTGCTAAGGATATACATATTAATAACACCGACAATGTGGTAAAATAAAATCTTGAAAAAAGAAAAAAAAATTATTTCCCTGACACTTAAAGTGGGGCTGATATTTTTTTTTCACGTCTATCCCATGGTGTGGGGTATTGTTGGATAGGCCGTTCAAAATATTGCAGGTCTGTGAACGCCATTTTTCGATTCAGGGATCCGTTTGCAAAATATTAAGATTTAAAGAGTTAATTTGTTAGAGTCAAGTGTCCCCCCCCCCCTTGAAAGCTAAACAGTTGTATTTGGATATGTGAAAAAATTCCCAGCAGTAGTATATATTAGGAAGTTAAAAAGAAAACTATCACAGCTAAGTAGGCTTTACAAGTTACCGAGTAATAGTCGACCAACTTAAATTTTCAGTTCAAAAACATGTTCTCCCATACATTTTGTATAGGAGAGCATGTTTCTCAACTACAATGTTTAGTTTGTTCTTGGGATAAAGTCATACCAGCTACGGAACCCTTCATTGTGCGTGGTCCACAACGCATTTTGCCGGTTTTTGCGATTACAGACTATTTAGCATCGTATACACCTTCCTAAGTGATGTCTTAGATTGATTAAAAATTGCACGTATATCATACTCAGCATAATAATGTTCCCAACATAGGCCTCCTCTCTTCGGGGGGGGGTGGGCTGTAAGGGACTCAATCAACTCAGCCTATCGCAGTCCACTGCTGAACATAGGCCTGTCCCATGCTGTGCCACAACACCCTGTCCTCCGCCTTCCGCATCCAGTCTGACCCAGCAACCTTTTGACGTCGTCGGTCCATCTAGCTGGGGGACGTCCCACACTACGCTTGCCGATACGCGGTCTCCACTCCAGGACTCGTCTGCTCCACCGGCCATCGGTCCTTCGACATATATGGCCAGCCCACTGCCACTTCAGCTTGCTTACTCTGCAAGCTATGTCAGTAACTCAGGTTTTCTTCCGGATAATTTTATTCCTGATTTTATCCTTCAAAGAAACTCCGAGCATAGCCCGCTCCATAGCGCGCTGAGCGACTTTAAATGTGGACCTGCCCGACTGTCAGTGTCCACGTTTCGGTACCGTATTTGTAAGGAACTAACCACATTTATTCAGCTCTCTATTCAGCTTTTATCCACAGAAAACAACGATTTTGTATGGAGATGTGTACGCATCCGTTCAGCTTTCCGCGTCTATAAGATGCGTACGCATCTATAAACAAAATCGTTGTTTTCTATGGACAAAAGCTGAACAGAGCTGAATAAGTGTGGTTAGTCCCTAATCCACCACGTGGGCCCAGTCCGGGTTGGTTGACGTCATGAGAATTGCACATAATAATTTAAGCTGAATGTATGTAAGTATTATAATATAGCTTTTTTTTTGTCCCCAATTAATGGTGTTCCCGTTAAGGTAAACAGCATGCTTTTCTCATTAAAAGCCCTACTGTAGCGTTAAGTAGAAAAATTCAATTCAAAATTATAGTCATTTCAGAGAATCAGGGAACCAAAACTGTTGGCAGAGACTGTAGTTAACTTAACGCTACGTTTAATATTATTTAACTAGGTCATTGATCAAGTTAGCTCTAAGATAGAAAATTTAATGAAGGAAAGATTTCGTAAACAAAGTACAGGTAGGTACACACGGCTATATATCAATAAAACATGTATGTATGTATAGGATTTCCGTACAATGAGAGGTCAGCTCATACTGAAAATGTATAGCTTGATATGTGGTCGTTTTGTATGTAAACTTTTCGCCATTGTATTGGTATCTAACTTAGGAGTTTTTTTTTTATCGTTTTTAGATATCGATACAAATCGTGTCTGCGTTGTTTAGCTAGCCAATTTAAACAACCCTGTATAAGATGTAGGTAACTATTTCAAGTATCTGTGAGTGTATTTTGGTATTATACTTAGACTCAAGTCAAGCAAAATGGTTGAAATAACTTTTGATACATAAGTATCAAAAGATATTTCAACCGTTGCCCTTACTCAGGTGCTTATAAAAGCACTTGAGTAGGAAGGTACCTAATCAGTAAGTAGGTACCTACATAAACATTCGTTTAAAAAAATAGGTAAAATAGCATTGTATATGTTTCAAAGTGTGCTTTGAAACTAAATTAGGATAAAGTAACTAACTTAACAATATTTCACATAAAAACAGTAAAATATTGCGACATCGAAAAGTCACACATAAAACCCACTACACATGATAGGGATGACCTAAAAAGCAAAAACATTTTAAAGTGTTACACCATAATATAAAAATATCCTTCAACGTCATGCCCTACATTGTACCCTGCCCTTACAGGGTGGATATAAGGGGGTGGCGATACGTACTATAGCCAAAGGTGGATAAAACGACTTCTCTGACAGCACATTTCTCATACCCCGGCCATTCTACGGGTCCCTGAAAAAGCTCGACAATATTCCGCTTTATATTTTTGATATAGTCACGAGCACGCACACACACACAGAACACACACATCCACACCCACACACTTACGCCAGATTCAAAAGCGATTTTCTCCTAAGTAAGTTTAAGTTATATAAATTCTATGGTCTTACTAACATAGTAATATCGAAACCATAGATACTATTATGAAATAGGTCTTTTCTCAAAGTAGTCAATTTTATTTCACGAAAAAGACGCTTTTAATTTAGCGTAACTATAAAGTATTTATGCTCGGGACTGTACAGTCAACTTCACTTTGTGAATAAATTGATTGATGTTTGATATTATTTTATTTCAGGTTGCTGTAAGTTGTTTAAAACGTTAAATGTGTTTGTTTAACTTAAATTTCATAAGTGTAAGTCTGAGGACAGACTTATAATAGAATGGCCGACCTGTAGGAAATGAGTAGGACGCTTTATTTGTGTCTGTTGTGTATCCGAACGGTAGCGAGTGGGATGCTTTATTAATTTGATTTTGGAATAATTGGAAAATATGTCATTTGTTTTTTTTTTTTTCTTATTGGCGTCATGAAAATGAGCCAAGACGATTGTTTTTTTTTTTTACTTCACGTATATGTATTTAAAAAAAATTGTTTTAAAGAGCTATAAGCTGTATTTTATTTGCCCTACCATTCCCACAACTTTTAGGGGCTCGTGATGTTAGTTTTTAAATTATTACAGGAAAATGTATGTTTGTGTAGCTATTTTGTTATTAAAATGGAACGAAATAAATAAATCATTTTCACCCACGATCTTCTTCAAAAATATTTTTACTGGCACTTATGAAATGATTAGAAATGAAATAGTGTTCGCCATTATTAAAATAAATTCAGTGGAATAAAAGAGAGGAGTTATAAATACTGAATTATTAAAATCTGTTGTACACTAAAAAAATCATCTCATGAATACATTGAAAACGAAATGTTTGCTGTTTTCATTACTTAATAACGAGTGTAAATCCCCTGGAAATTGCGTTTTACCACAGAAATTTTCGAGTGTTATAACAGCATTATAATGATAATAACCCCGAACCACAAAACCATTATCATCTGTGTGAAATATTACGAACAAATCGTTATTGATAGTGGTCACACGCACACCAAAAGTGATTCTAAGGGCTGGCGCAGCGCAGTGCATTCGTCACTACCAAACAAATTTCGACCTTGGACCAGTTGAAAATAAATACACTTCCATTACCTCGAGAGCGCGTCGAAGCGCGGAAAGAGACGTGTGTCTCAGGTTATTTATTCTCAACTTTATTTTGAGGTGTGGAACGTTGATATTTGATTGGCAGTCAAAACCGGGCCTCGCTGCGCCTCGCTAGGTGTGCGTTCTAAGGGTCTTATTGTAACTACAATGTGTGGTTGCAATATTTTAAACTATGACCCGCACCCTATTGCGTAATATACTATGAATCACAATCTGAATGATTTTGAAGGATATTGTTGTAAGTCGCTTGTTTACAAAAAATGTACGGATAGTGACAGCTAGCTGTCAAATTCTTAGATGATGGATAGCAGCGACATCTTAAGTGTATAAGATCAATTATAATCTAATGATTTCGTAGGATATTGCTAATCCATTGCTGCATATGTTCGAAAAATTTGTCTACACAACAACGTAAATAACGCAATGAATGTTGTTGAACTGTCAAAATGAAACCTATTGCTACTGTTAGTGTATTACGCAATTACCCCACCGGGCGTTTAGGTAGTAATACACAGTAATATAACAAAAAATTTGCTATGGTACGAGACAGGACAAGGCGCCTTTTATCATACTTCGCCGTTACACAACAAAATGAAAAAGTACGCGCAGCTTTTCGAGAAAAACCAAAAAATGTATACAGGGTGTTAAACGACCCATCACAAAGCCGTCATGTACGCATTCTGTACATCAAACTAAGTAACTTTCTGCAAAAATAATTGCTGGGAAACGACTTTTATTTTTGGTATGAAAATTCGCTGTGTACGTTAGTGTGCAATGTAACGCACGCAAAACTTTGTGCTTATGGCGAGGTTCTTCAACTTAACCTCTAGGAAATGTAATTTTAATGACATTTTATTTAGAAACGGTAATGATTAAACACCTGAAAAAAATATATGTTGCTTTTGAGACCTTTCTGTACGTACGTCGGGTACTCGACACATAATTGGATAAAGTTAGCTCGACAGAAAAAAAAATCAAACATACCCTTATTTTGTAGATTAAAATCATTTTATTTCAATATTATACCACATTATGTATTGAAAATGACATCAAAGTAAACGTCTATGATGATGTAATGTCCGTTGGGTTTAACATAGTTAATATCGTAAAATATATAATATTCAATCCAAAATTGACGAAATTCACGGCACAATTTACTCGCGCCCAGCACCTCCAGAATAAAAATGCACGCTCCAAGAACCTTGCCTTATGGGTGCAAGCAGCGGTACAGAAGTCGTGGGTGTATTTAAAGTTTAGTCATAACAATTAAAACTTGTTTTTGTAAAGAACAGTCAAAAAAAGTTGGAACTTTGACCTTCAATATATCCGTAACCAGAAGGTTTCCAGGCATGGTCCAATACAAAAAAATGATCACAATGATGGGAAGAATAAGTGACTCTCGGCTTCGTTAAGTGTCATTTTACACCCGTTATATCATTACATAGGTAAACAAGAAAAACATAAACAACCTTGTAGGACTGTATCCCTAACATCATTAACATCAACTTTTGTTCTATGACTTTTATATATATTGTATATATATATAAATATATATGTAGGATCAGGAGTGCCGAGCGGTATATCGTCAGGGTTTGAAGTTCCCATTTTATCTGGATAAACAAGAGTGTATAAGCAATTACAGGGTTTTTATTATGGTAGGTACTAGTTACACTATATAAAATAAAATATCAATACAAATGGCTACTAGTATCAAGATAAATCAGGTGAATAGATAGCAACAACATGGTAAATCGAACAGACGTTTAAGTTCACAGTTCGTATAGTGGCCAAGCCACCCAATGACAAAGTGTATCAGCAAGCCAATACAGCTATGTGAATATACAGCGGCGCTATACCAGGTAAACCGATAGTTTTGTCGGAAACAGGGGCTCTTTACTGAATCGAATCCAAAGACCGACCGCCTAGCACACCGAGTGCACGTGGAGTGCACGTTCTTTATTAGGCGATGTCCCCACCTTGCAATCCCTCCACGACAACTCTGTCCGATGACGTACGGAAGTACCTCACGTGTTTACTTGATACAAAACACTAAAATGTACTAAATCTAATACGATTTACATTATAAAGTAATCAAATAATACAAGAATTATTGTTGTAAATAAACAATAGTGAATTCACAAAGTAAATCATTTTAAAATCACCTTGCAATCCCTCCACGACAAGTCTGTCCGATGACGTACGGAAGTACGTCACGTGTTTACTTGATACAAAACACTAAAATGTACTAAATCTAATACGATTTACATTATAAAGTAATCAAATAATATAAGAATTATTGTTGTAAATAAACAATAGTGAATTCACAAAGTAAATCATTTTAAAATTAAAGTAACGTGTCATCAGTTGTTTGGAACAAACCCATCGGTTACAATAATAGAAATAAGTAAACAAATATCAATTACAGCGTACACCAAGTACTTAATAAATTATGTTCCGATTTATTAGACAATGGTGCCGATTCCCTTGTTCACAAACTAAACTAAATTTAAGTTCAGTGCATCTTTTTCTTTCTATTTCATTAAGAAAAGGACAGAAGATAAATTTTAGTTTAGTCCTGTCAAATTAATCAACGCTTCACGTAAATTGACGTAATTTTAGTCGACAATTTTTTAATCACGTCTAAACTTGTATGGAGTAGTGACAGGCGCTGATTAATTTGACAGTACTAAACTAAAATTTATGTTCTGTCCTTTTCTTAATGAAATAGAAAGAAAAAGATGCACTGAACTTAAATTTAGATTAGTTTGTGAACAAGGGAATCGGCACCAATAATTGGTAGTAAAAATCACTTAAATTAATAATAAGTCAAATGAATAGCAAACTCTGTTGACTACCCACAACTGTAATTGACAACCAACTCCGACATATATATATATATATATATAAACTTTTCAATATTGCCAGGCATTCAAGATAGGTACTATAATAATAGTAATAAATTTGTTTATTTGCAAACAAGAGTCACTGTTACATAAAAAAAAGCTCTGCCTCCTGAACTAGGTAGTTAACCTGTATCTCAGGAGACAGTACCCTTCCTATTTACATAGTACAATTTGATGACATGGTACAATGCTAATTGAAACTAAAAAAAAAAGAAAGCTATATAAAGATTAAAATATAACAATACTAGATTTAAAAAAAAACATGATTGCCCATGTGGTGTGGTGTGTTGTGCATGAGGGTGTATTTTTGTGTGTATTCATAAGATTTACGGTGTGTGTGGATGTATAGGTAGTGTAGTCCTTTTATTTGTTAGGGTTAGTGGTGACGAGACTCTGTTTGTTTGTAGTCCAATTTGCTGAGCCAGTTTAGTAGTCTTTCCGAAATTGTGGTTATTCAAATTTTGTGCTTTTTTAATAATAAGTTTGTTATATAATATATACGTGGTGCGGTGGAGCTGTAGCTTCGTTTTGCAAAAGTGGTAGCAAAAGTGGAGGTACTACCTAGATAATATTTACGTGTGACAGACACATGAATTCCCATAAGAATAGCGGTTCCCCTTGAACGAAGTCCCCCAAGTCCCCTGGGTATTTATGTAGAAATCCGTGCTTACTTTACAGACTTTCCCTTTTTACTCCAGAATGGTAAAGCCAGGAGTTATGATTTTAGAAGAGGTAAATGGAAATCTAAGATCAGAGTCTTCAGAGCTACCCCAGGGGAACTCTTCAGTTGTCACCTTAATGTAATCAATTTACATTTTATCTAAAAATGGAATTCGAGATAAAAAATGTAAACAAAGGTGTTGCCAATTTAAAATTATAACCACAATTGTGTAGTTTTTCGAAAGTACTACAATTATCATAAACAGGTAAAATATAATATTGCACACAGTTTTCAGCGTTAGTGACGTAAACTGCGATCCAATAATAAAAGATAACTGTTTGAATTAAAATCGTGCAAATTATTTTTATTATACTGGCAATAAGGCAGAAGCTCTAAACATTTTGACTTCCATTTATTATTTTCTATTTATAAAAGGTTTCTATCTAAACAAGAGAATGTTGTAATGTTATCTGGTGAAAACTGTTTAATTTTTAAATATGTTCGTTATCAATGGAAATGTAAATTATATCAAATAAATAAACATGAGCAAATTGTTCAAAAGAATATAAATCTGCTATTTGCATTAGTTTATGACGGTACCATAGGCTATACCGAATTGGTTTCATTTTGACATGCCGCTTCAGCGTGCATTCAAAAGCACGAAATATAATAAAATCAAATAATTAGACCGACTAGGGAAATGTTGACTACCCCTGAAACGGTACTTTGACAATGACATTTCTTGTTTACATTTTTGATCTCGGAATCCATTTCTGACTTTAGGAAGTCTATATTAGCGGTTGTCAAAGTCAAATCATTTATTTCAAATAAGCACATAAAAGGCACTTTTGAACGTTGAACAAAAATATTGACTCTAGTTGCCCCTTCCAAAAGGTAGTTACCTACGTATGGAGTAGAATGGGCAAGTACCTCCACATTTACTCTGTTAAAATGGTAATAATATTTTGCATACATTCATTATTATATAATTATACCTAATTATGTGAAGACGATGTACCTAGAACAAAATTACTATACCACAATAGGTCAAAAGAATGAAAGTGAAGTAATGACGGATACATTAATATGTGATAGTTAAATGCTGTTCACTAACAAACACGGTAAAAGTATAAGTAGTGATTTTCCTAAAATATTATAGGTCTAATAATTAATAGGTCAGTGTGTGAGTTAAAATAATCACAGAATGTAAAATTTCTGTCCTTAAAATACTAAATTATACAATTAAAATTGGTTGGTAATTTAATTGTATAATTTATTATTTTTATGACATTCAATTTGTCTCGACTCTAGATTGTATGGAGCAGGACCAACATGTAAACGTACATATGAATATATGTATAGTATGTGTGTGTGCATTATGTTGTCAAATCCATAAAAAATTGCATGCAGTATTCAAAGAAAAATAATTAACAAAATTCTCTGCCACTCTCTCTGTGTTTGTTTAATTTGGTAATAAGCAAGTAACACGTGTAACCCTTTATAGCACAGGAACGGTTTTATCTTGTGATAGTATTATTTTGTTCTTTTTTATTCCAACATTGTATGCAACTTTAATATTAAAATAGTTCACGTTCTAACACAGGATACTTTTCCATAAAACGTCCCAAAAAGTTTCCATGACAAGTGTAATAGATATTGCGGATATTTTCCAACATTTATTTCTATAAAGTTAGTAATATTTTAGAAAATATTGTAATAAAATTTCCCCTGACGTATGATAAAGTTTTGCAGCAGAAAATGCAATAATGTAACCCGCCACTCTCAATATAATTAATTAAAACAGCTTTCACGGGATGAAAGACTTAGTTTACCGAAGTTAAAATGTTCCGAGTAAATATTAACAAGTACTCTTACGAGGTTTTTAATTTAATTTTACGCTGAGTGAATAATACCTTGCTGATAGCAGCTGTTCATATTGTTAACAAGTTGAACTTAGCTTAGAAAGTTATTGAAGCAATGAATAACTTACAGTAAGACCGTTGGAGTATGATGAAAAGAATATTTATTTGCATAATACGAGAGTTCAAAATTATTTCTTTGCATCTCATAATTCACAAATTATCTATCTTAGCATAAAAATTCTGAAGTGTAACTTGACTGATGAGGCTTGGGGCTAAGTAACAGCCGTACAGGTCGATAGATCAGGTTAAGCTACACTTGCCGCGGTTGGTCCGTGGATGGGTGACCATTCTTACATACCAAGACCCCTCCGTGCCAAGACAAGCACGTTAACTCGTCATTCACAAAGTCAAATTGAACTTGACAGAAAGGCTGAATAAAATTATGTTTGAAGGTGAATCGAATCATCGAATTTATGTGTCCAGCCTTAACAATAGTCAGTTCATCATGATCATTATTTCAGCCGAAAGACGTCCACTGCTGGACATTGGCCTCCCCCAAGCACCGTCACCTCGACCGGTTTTGTGCTTCCCGCATCCAGCGGATTCCTGCGGATTCGAGTGGTTATAATAGTGACTAACCTGGTGTCAGACTTTTTACGCCACCCATGGTCCTCTGGCTATATAATAGGCTACACATGCCATTGAGGTCATCGGTCCACCTTGTGGGAATAGTCTGTTGTTCAATAATAATTATTACGCACAAAACTTTAATAATTGAGAAACTGACTGACACCGTAAGTTAGCGCTTGCATTCAGAGCTGGAAGCAGCTGGATTTACATCATCGCGGATAAAATGAAATTCCCATTGTATTGGTTACTCTTGTTTATCTATAACTAACCTGAACCAAGTCCCCATGGATCCCTCCAGCAGCTGTGATGGTGAGCAAACAGACGTAAGGCACCAGGTCTTCGCGAGGTCGATGCAGTTCCAGCTCGTAAGTACGACCGATGTCACCGTAGTATGTCTTGTTGCATCCTGGTGACAAAGAAAGATGGTTTTAGAGTATCTGCTTATACTGATCGTAGGGACTTGAGAGGTACTTAGGCCACACTGGCTATAATGACCCAAGCTATTTTTAATTACCTATGATGAGTAACCGAGAAGACGATGAGTGATCGAATCAGAAATGAAGAGATCCGCAGGAGAACCAAGGTAACCGACATAGCTCGAAGAATTGCCAAACTTAAGAGGCAATGGGCAGGGCACATTGCGCGCAGAACAGATGGCCGTTGGGGCCGAAAGGTTCTGGAGTGGCGACCGCGTACCGGAAGACGTAGCGTTGGAAGGTCTCCCACAACGTGGACCGATGACCTTGAGAAGGCCGCGGGAGTCCGCTGGATGCGGGAAGCACAAAACCAGTCGAGGTGACGGTGCTTGGGGGAGGCCTATGTCCAGCAGTAGACGTCTTTCGGCTGAAATGATGAATGATGAGTAACCGAGAAGACTGTTTACAGCCATCGCTTGACAAGAAATATACATACTTCAGCACTCTAATCGCCTTAACACACTCCGACAGTTTAGAAGGATATTTGCAAATCCATTGCTTCATAGGTTAGAAAAATTAGTCTTCTCAACAACGTAAATAACGGAATGTATGTGGCTGAACTGACAAAATGAAACCCATTGCGATTAATTAGAAAAAAAGAAAAATAAAAGAAAGAATATACGTTTATTTGCGGTAAACGTCACGCAAAGAAAGAACACCGGTACTGAATAGTCAATAAAAATACCTTACCCGGATTGCCAACTGCATTATTTTTTCATCAAGGCTATTCTCGGTTAGTTCAATAATATAGAAATATAATTTAACTTGTCTTTAATATAAAGTTTATGAATAAAATATCACTTACAACGAACTTCAGAAACGTTTTCTCAAAGACATATCCTTTTAAAAAGGATATTACAACTTCCTCAAACGTAATCCTGCCGGTGAAAACTCGCATTTTCTTGATACAAAACGTAGGGAGGTCGGGAGAGGTCAATTTTTTCTTTTGATTAAATTTGTAGCGAGTTATAAAACAATGCCCGAGATCCCTTGTGTTCTCCTTCGTTGGCTGTCCAAGTGATCTTCAAAAGATTGGACGCGAGAAATCTTGTTAAGACTGCTCCGATAGGAAATAAGATAGTGTAGAAAATAAGGGTTATAGGAGTTGGTATTGCTCATAAATATAACATTGGTTCGTAATAGAAATCATCTATTTAATGGCTGAAAAGTAGGTTTTTTATCCTTTATTAATAAGAATCAGGTTTTTAATAATTAATTACAATCTAGCCTATATGACTTGTGTGATAGAAAAGGAAAGTAGTGAAGTTAAATTATATAAATACATCCAACCAGCAGACATGAGACATAATTCTCTTTGAATAAATATCATGTCCACTAGACATGATATTTATTCAGATTTATTAATGTAGTGTAAAGGCATCAATGTCATTTGGTTTAAATAGGTTTTTATTTTTTAATAACCTATATATAGATTATTTTCTATTTTATGAACGTGAGAACGTTGTAGGCCAAGTAGACTAGATTTGTTGACCTTTTTTTATTTTGGAGCTGTTGGAAGGCCTATACTGTCCTCCCATACCTATTAACACTGTTATTTGAAAATATTGTAAAAGACAATTATTTTTAAAAGAGTAACCGTGGAGTTTTTTGCCGGCTCTTCTCCATAGGAAACGACCAATTGGAACCGTGCACCTAGCTTCTGACGTTTCATAAGTGTCCATGTAGGTTTATGTGAAATAAAATATTTAAATTTCGATTTTTGATTTACCGATCTATTTGAAATTGGAATTGGATCTCATTTACATTTGACGCTAAAAGCCTGCATCTGTTATGATGACGCCTATAAGTAAAAACATTTATGAAAAAAGGATGATCACACACATTCAACAAAGACCACCTAATTTGGATCTGCTATTAGGACATACCCGAAAATCGTATCATGAGGATAATGATCACCGTATTTACAACAAATTGTAAGATAAACTTTTACAACTCACTGATCGAATCTCTAACAAAGAACGTAGGTAATATATTGGAGCTCATTCCTCTTCATAAAGGACTATAGGGACTATTTTACAACCCTTTTATAAAGATGATGAACATAAAAGTTATATCTTTAGCTCAACACTAGACGTCTGTGAAAGACGATACTTTCACAAAAGGTGTAACGTTTAGGTGGAATGTTTTCTGAAGCTTTGTTAGGTGTTGACGTACGTACTTAAGTATCTAGTTACATTGTGTCTCCTGATAAAGTTTAAGCTTAGGGTATTCTTTAGTCTTTTCCACAGACCATATAGTATTGTCTTTTCTGTTGACTGGGTGATGCAGAGATTTTTAGCTTAGTGTGTTTATTACAGAAGTGTATTTACTTTATGGTGTATATTTATAAAAAATCAAAGACAGTTTTTTTTTTAACTATGGGTTTGCTCTTTACTCTAGTCTAGGTCTGGGTGACAGAGACAAAGTCTACGATCGAGTGAGCTAACCCAAAAGAAGCCTGTTCACTCTAACTTTGAGTAGATTAGGGTTGTATGCGTTCGGAAACACAGACGCAGGCAGGGAGTTCCACTCCTTTGCTGTGCGTATTATAAAATACGTTTGAAAACGCTTAGTGCGAGTTGGTGGAATATCAACTAGGTAGTGATGGTAACTTGCAGTGCGTCTAGATGTCCGATGGTACAAGGGGGCCGGTGGAATGAGGTCGTGGAGTTCGTGGTCACACTCGCCGAAGTAAAATCTGTAGAAGACCGACAAGCAGGCAACCTTTCGGTGATGAGCCAAGCTGTGAAGCTTGGCATTCATCAGCCTGCACTGGGCCATCGTGGTGGATAACGACCCGCTCCCTCTCACAAAGAGTAGGCCTGTGTCCAGCAGTGGGTATATTATAATTATGTTTATTATGTTGATTTTATGACAGAATTGGTAATAATTTTGGTTGAATAAATAGCTATCTTAAAATGTAAACGTTATACGTTCGTTTCGTAGCCAGTTTATTAAATTAAATTCTTAACAACTTTAAGCTCCATTTTAATGCTGTTAAGTTGTGGTTATCAAAAACTACCCTTTGATGTTTACTGCTTACTTTAATTTGGAGTTGTTTAACAAATTTAATGATTTACTTAATGGACTTTTTGAATAGTAAACTTCAAATACCTTACCCAGGCCATATTTGTCAGTTGTTACGGGTAGTCTTACCAAGGGGTATCGTATTTCCCAGTAACTGGGTTCTGGAAGTCGGAAAGACAGACGTTCCAAGTAAAATACTGGTAATCAGCAGCAACCGGTTAGACAATAACAATGATATTATGTAAATAAAGAGGTAGATATCGCACTAGCGCGCCCAAATTGTTCCAGACAAATTCAGACAATTGTTGTTATCTGATTTAGTCGGCTAATAGCAGCGAGCGAAACGAAGCGTGTCCTGTGACAATAATGTATCTAAAATTCCAAGTTGTGTGTTATGAAAGTGTAAAAACTATGGTTCCAAGATAAATAAGAGTGAAGGAATTTCATACCATAATTTATAATAACAACGCAACGATATCAGGGGCCCAAGTCTGCTATTTTTATAAATTCGTCACTCCAACACGATCCCATTGTCATTTTTCTAAAAGTTCGTACCTAATCTGCTAAATTCTAAATAGTCGATCATTGGTCGGCCAGAAGTTGGAAGTTTAGTAGGAAGTTTCATTTGTCATTATGTACGAGATTACCATTTCTTTCAATGGAGTGTCAGTGGCTGACCATTATAATAGTAGATTACCAAACTTGTCAAAATCAACAATTATGAAATCAATGATAGACCATTCTGACACTATTGTAATAGCAGACTTGAGGCCCTGGACGCCGCTCAATATGAACGTAGCTTATCTTTCCTTTATAATATCATTGGACAGGACGCTGTTTCCAACATTACTTAGAGAAAAGTCTAGGCAGATTGATTGATAAACAGGCTACATTTCCTCACAAAAATCTTACAATCTCCGAAAGTATTTTATCTCCCACAATACTTATGACTCCGCATTCATGTGCAAGAAAAAATATCCTCTTCAAACTGAAATAAACGAGCTGTATCATAAACAAAGCGAAGTTCGTGATGGGATGCGCAACTTGCAACGTGATATAGGACAGAAAGTTGTAGCAACGCTTTCAACTTGATTGCCTTAACAATAAATACGCGTCGAGTTGAGCATCGCGAGAGTGAGGGGGGAATTAGCTTGAATACCTTAGTATGATAGTAATATTCTAGGCTTGGTTTGAAAAGATTTTTAGTGTCCGTGGAGTTTCTTGCCCGTTCTTCTCCATAGGTACCTACTACGCTTTGGAATGGGCAACGAGCTTCATCTTTCTGACTGACCGACCCCTTTGACAATTCAAAAGTGCCTGTAATTGGTTGATTAGGAATAAAATAAATGTTTTGAGTTTTTAATGCTGTCTTTCTTGCAATATATCGATGGTCATACGTTGACAACTCGTAACCCCATTTTTTGTGCATTACAAGTTATCAATGGGAAGATTGGGCGCTTAATTAAAAAATAATAATTATGTACTTATCTCATTTTGCGAAAAAATGTGGGTTGTCAACGTATGACCATCGATATGCTGTATTTAGTTTTTTTCTTATTAACCCTCAGCACGCCTTATAGGGTCTGACAGACCCATTAGGCACATAAACTGTTGTATTTCTTTCAAATTGGAATTGTATGCGCCAAAACTCTCAGTAGCTGGGCGTTATGAACCACTCAAAGCATTTCATGAAAAAATGTTGTTGTTGTTGTGGAAGAACGTTTTTTGGATTATGAAATTGACGCCTGACATAACATCAGGCCTATATGTATTTGTGGAGGGTGTACTGTATTGGTGTGTGATGTATCTGTGGAAGGTAGTCAGCAGAGTTTACTATGTAACGCCTCCGCCTCTGCCCGATGAAGGAAGTGACGATGCTTCATTATTTTATTATTAACTACTTTCAAGGACCATTATTTTCCGGAATCTCTTTTGTTTTATATTGTAAGAGAAAAAAAAACTATTTATTTGTACCTACGGTTAGACTGGAAGCCGACCTCAAAATAGTTGAGAAAAGGCTACCCTACTGACAGAAATACTGATACTTAGAATGCGCAGTAAACATCAATAATACTTGTAGTACATTATTGCAAAGGCCGGGAAATAGGCAATTGCAGGACTTCGAATTTTTTAATACGAGACAGGCATTTACCATTTCCGCCGAGGCTAGTGCTTATCTCAAAAGAATGCGTGGAAATAAGACATACTTTCATGTATTTTTTTCTTTTGACTTTGCTGGAAGTAGGTTTTCCATTGCCAATTTGGCTTCTGATCTTAAATCTGGTGGAGTACAATCAATCTCCATATCACTTTCTGAACCGTTGGAATTCATTTTAATTATTAAATTTATATTTATTAATAATGTAACTAACAAATCAAGATGAATTTTCAGCTTTGCCGCCAACTTTCTATTTGTCATCTGTGCCGAAAGGCAAACGCATTTATGGCTATACAGCCACGTGAACGCAATTTGTGCTTGGCATATCATTCTTGGTATGCCAAGAATGATAAGAGATCCAATCAAAAAGTACCCCAGCACGCCGTTTCATACATTGCTGGAGCGTTGTAATGTTCCAAATTCAAAAAAAGCTTCTGCAATGGATTTGATTTTCTTTGTCCGTAAATTCGATACTTCGCGTGTTCTTTATTCGAAAATAATGACAATATTTCCATGCATGTTTAAGAAAAGACTTTTACTACGAAATCCATTCTCGTCCAGAATGTTAACATATTACCCTCATAGAAATACCTCATTTTGTATGTTCCGCAATATGTTCTTGTTACAGTTTTAAAGGGTTAAAACTAATGGCCGCTCCATTTTTCAATGACGTGCAGTGATAACTCAACTCCTCTTATTTTTCGCGGCACGTCAGTTCCGAGAGAGGCAACGGAATTTTTCCGACGACGTCCATTCTGAATCTGACATAACAAGATTAGGTGAGGCACTTTTCTTCGTCTTGGCTTTTAATTTTCTCGTGTTGAGTGATGTTATCAGCAATATTTTTACTGCAATGAGAAATATTTGAGGAAGAGCGTTGTTTCGTAGAAAGATTTTTTAAATCAATGTTATGTTACTATTCATACCTGATCGAGTGCATCAAAAAGCATCGCAATAGCAAATGCCGTAATTACAGACACAATTAAAAAACCATTGTGTCTAGCGTACATCCACGGCATATGAACGATTAAGTGACTTTTAAATCTGTTATTACTCCTTCATGTGCCTTCAAATAATGCAACTAATGCCTTCAATGAACGCGTACACAATGTGTCAATACGAAATGTGAATATTTAAGTATTGTAGTAAAATACTTTATGAAATAAATTCAGGAAGTAATGTCTACCCAAAACATAAGAACTATATTACTTTCAAACTACTACTCGTACTAAGAGGGCGTACAACGGTCCTAGATAATATTTTTTTCACTTCAATAGCTCAAAAATGTAGGTTTCGCTGCCTGAAATCAGTGAGCAAAATGCGATTTTGCTCACTTAGTGAGACAAAGTAACTTTTTTTTTTTTTTTTCTGAAATCCGCAAATTTCTTATTCAGCCTTGGGTTAATCATACAATTCGAAACATTCACACTCTATCTCTTTCCCGCCATTAGAAAGAAAGAAAGACAAAGACCAGCCCTTTCGAAGTACCGATTTTGAATTCGACCTCAAAGACAAACACGTTCGGAATTTCGTACTAACTAAAGAAATTTTACAAAAAGGTAATTATGTCTTTTTATGTAATTTATAATTTTTTTTACTTATTGTTGTATTTAAACGAAAATAAGTATTTACTGCAAATAAAACTGATGTTTAACCTGTAAATATTTATTATCTCCTAAAGTGTTCCCGCGGTTTGTTCCCACTAGTTCTAATGAACAGAAAAAAAAAATAATTAGAAATTATATGATGTCACTAAACAGCAATGAACACTATACAAAAACACAGATACAGTCATATGTCAGATATTATTACTAGATAGGTAGTCAAATAAGAGATAGGTACCTAGTAAATACAATCATGTCTTGTCAAGTAATAATTAGTTACAGTTATGGTATATCAATTATTATATTATGAAAAACGGCTCAATAAGATACCTCGGTAAGTATGTCTAGAATTTTCTAATACCTTTTATAAAGTCTCATATTGAGACACGAGGCAACAAAATACGATCTAGAGGAATGTGGCCGCTTTTCTTTAGATCGAATTTTGTTGTTTCGTGTCTCAATATGAAACGTTATAAAAGGAAATTCTAGATACACTTGCCGAGGTATCTAATTGAGCCGTTTTTCATAATTCCTTGTCAGTCACGAGATAATATTCTTTTAAAGGAGTGGCGCTAGTGGACCGTAGTACGCCCTCTTAAGATATTTTCCTGTTTTTATTCTTATGAACAGACTATTTTATAATCTATAATTTTATCTCAGATTTTTTTTTCAAATACACATATTTTCGTTACTATAAATAAATATTGGTGGCAATTGTGACCGACCCAGACGACGCCATCACTCTCCTCCAGGAGAGTCAGCGCCAGCGCCAGCACGCGCTTAAGCTGAGCAGCATTTAGTCCAAACTCCCCATGATAATAATCAAAACACTGATTTTATCCAGCCATCGACGGTCCCTTGCCACCCTCCACTCTTCTCCGACTCTGCCCTAAGCCGACATTCGTATCCCGCAGGGGGTGCCCTTAGCGAGCAGACGGAAATTATTTAGCTTATAAGTATGCCCTGGCTGGAGGCCTTAAAATCCGTTAGGAGCTTAAGGCACCACAGGATAGTCCGGTTAAAGAGTCCGAGCCCCTCGTGGTTACACTCTGAGTTGCCATTTCAAAAAAAAAAAAAATATACGTGGCCGCGCGGGGTTAGGGGAACGCATCGACTAGTCACACAAGGTCACCAGCACTTACGTCCCCTAAGACGTTTGATGCCAAGCACCCAGCATAATGTGTCGAAATAATTCGATCGCGTGCCCACAACGCCGTCCGAGTCGTTATACGATGACATCTGTTCATGCCAGGGACCCGAATAGCGAGACCAAATCTAAGTATGTACGTTGTGATGCATCTTGCATATTTGATGCCCTGTAATATGCGAGCAAGCTCAAGATTCCATTGGAATCAGCTACACTGGGGGCATCCGCCATAACAATTCGTGCACTGACAGCTCAAATGTGCTTCGAAGTTCAATACTCCGACGCTTCAGATTTGGATCATAAGTACCTAAAAGTTGGAATGGTGGCTAGTAAATTAACAGCTTTCCAAATTGTAATAACCACAGATCTCTGTTACCCACCCTCTAGACCATAGAAATATAAAAAAACAGGAGAAGTGGCAAGGGGGCGTGTCTGTGTCCGCGCGCAATGACCAAAATGCTCGCAAAGTAGGCAAATGGCGGTCTCCGCGAACTAGTGCGCTTTCGACCGTGATTGTGACAAATTATAAGAATGCCGTGTTGTTTAGTGATTTCTTGTAAAAACCGAAGCCAAAACAAAATATTTGTACATCATGGAATCACTTACCATAAGTTAGTACAAGTATTTACGAGTAACTATATTTGTCTTTAAAATCATGAAAAACAACAAGTCGTAAAATATTTCTTGCTTTTACTACGTTATTTTTGTTTTCATATATAACAGCGACTGTATTATATTTGCAATAAATACATTGCTTCTTAACCACTACGTAAGTATGACGCTAAGTGACTGGACAACGCAATGTGAAAATCACAAAACGATATTATGTGTATGCCGTTGAGTCGCGTAGTACGGCCGCTGTCACTTGCCCCGAGCTAATGATGTGCTTGTGCAGATCCATACTAACGTAGGCTATCGACAATAATGTCGATTGTCTAATGAATATAATTATTGCTATTATAGTTTATTCTTCAATTTGTTAACCGTTTTAACCTGGTTGGAAAACCCATGTGAAATAATGTTTATTACACATCTTTATTTTCTCACATTGTTATTTTTTTTTTATTTACTTAATAATATTTTGTTTTCAGCAAAATATTGTTTATTTATATTATATTATTATTTGTATACCGTTTATTATTATTACTTTTTTTTCAGGTCCCCCACACAAGTTTTAATACAATAATAAATGGAAGAATCGATAACTTTTCAATTTAGTCAATCATTAGCGTATGTGTAAAATAAATAGCTTTTGCACAGCACAACGATAGAGCCGGATGTTTTCGTGTGAGTGAGTTGTACGGTGCATGGTAAATGCACATTGTGTTTGATGCGATAAGGTTTATAATTGATTGTGTAGTAAGTTTCGATTTATGAATTGCGAGTGTGTGCGCAACTTCGTATGTATTGCTTTTACTGAACTGCATGTATAGTTGTGGCGAGTGGAAGGGACAGACTGGATTTTTAGCAGCCGGGCATATCTCCTTATTTCTTATATCTATGCTCTAGACGAACGTAAATGTAACTTCCATTATAACGAGATCCAAAAAACAGAACATTGCAATCAACGGTATCAACCTAATGGACAGTACAGCTACCAGCCGAAATAAAGGCTGTATCATTTTCAAAGGTATTGACGGCTTCAAACGGAATACTAACAGAACTATCTCAATTACGACTTTGCGGAATACTGCAGTGCAGCTTAGTTGCAACAGGAACTGATACAGGGAGTTCTATGTTTTAATATGGTGTAAATAGTTTAGTAGGAACTACGTTCTAGAATATTCAAGTCCCAGAAAGTTTGTGTCAATGAAATAAAACCATTGGAAGAGATGCGCTTTTCGCAGTCAAACCTCTCCATAAAACAGTCGGTGGTTATTGTCGCTATCGCCATGACAGACAGACATTATTTTGATCATTAAAATATTATGAATACGAGTACAAGAATTGGCCGTATTGCGAATTAGTCGTTAATAATATTTAATTTTTTGTTTATTTACTGTAAAGTGTTGCGAGTCTATTTCTGGGCTACAAAGTTGAATCTATATAATTCCTGCATCTTAAGAACCACTCACTCCCAAAATACAAGCTCAACTTTTTTTTTTGTGGTGCCGTGTCAGCCGGACGTAAATAATAGCACCACCCCAGTTCCTCCCGTGGGTGTTGTAAAAGGCGACTAAAGGACTTACTAGAGAATGGGCAGCAGCGTTCTCTATGCATTTTTAACACCATACTGCGATCGCCAACCCGCCTGCCAAGCGTGGCGATTATGGCAAATCCTCCCAATTGGGGGAGGCCTATGTCCAGCAGTGGACGTCTTTCGGCTGAAATTATGAGATAATTTATAATGTGCTGCTGTACACCCATCAAATACCATAATAAAATTATACAATATAGACTAAGTTTTTGTTGCACTTTGAGAGCGAAATTTTACTAACTTATTTCTTCTTTATGTACTAATATTCTAAAGAGGATTTTTTTTTTTGTTTGTTTGTATCGAATAAGTTCTGAAACTACTGTACCGATTTTAATATTTTTTTCACCAATAGGTAGCTAAGTTATCAGGAAGTAACATAGGCTATGCTTGGAGTTTCCCTACGTGATCGAATCAGAAATTAAGAGATCCGCAGGAGAACCAAGGTAACCGACGTAGCTCGAAGAATTGCCAAACTTAAGTGGCAAAGGGCAGGGTACATTGCGCGCAGAACAGATGGCCGTTGGTTGGTTCTGGAGTGGTGACCGCGTACCGGAAAACGTAGCGTTGGAAGGCCTCCCACAAGTTGGACCGATGTGACCTTATGAAAGCAGCAGGAATCCGCTGGATGCGGGAAGCACAGAACCGGTCGAGGTGGCGGTGCTTGTGGGAGGCCTATGTCCAGCAGTGGACGTCTTTCGGTTGAAATAAATGAATGAATTAACATAGGCTATAATTTATAGAAAAAAAATGGAGATTCTTAAGAAAATTGCAAAAGTGTAATCCTAAGTAGCAAAATGTTGCCTATAAACTACGGAATCGAAACTTACGCGGGTAAAATCGCGGTGAGTAGCTGGTATTTATATGTATATAGAAGTAACCATTTTGAGAATTAGTCCATTAAAGAGAATTAGTTGCCATTTTGAAAATTGGGCATTCTGCGCCTAAATCTATTGTATCTATTGCTTGTTCTTGGTTCTTGCGTTTGTAATATAGTCTTTTTTTTTTCTTTTTTTTTCAAGAGGTTTTGCTCAATTTTACGCGCCTATCACATAACTGTTGATTCCTGAAAACAATCGCCACATATTCAATTTTGAAAACCTACCCTAAATTCCCTTGAGTTATCGAATGCAACCAGAGTCATTTTTCTGCCAGCCTGATGTATGATGTGAGATTCCCCTTTGTAGACTTTTGATTAGTTGCTTTTTCTATTTCATGAATTTGAGAATGTTGTAGGCCTAGTATTATAGTAGACTATAGATTTGTTGACGATTTTCTATTTTTTTAAGTACCTGGAACTTGTTGAAAGGCCTACACTATTCTCCCATACCTATTAACACTGTTATTTGAAAATATTGAAAAAGTCCATTATCTCATTTTTAAAAGAGTAACCGTGTAGTTTCTTGGCGGCTCTTTTTAATAGGAAATGACCAGTTGGAACCGTGCACCTAGTTTCTGACGTTTCATAAGTGCCCATGTAGGTTAATGTGAAATAAAATATTTTGATTTTTTAGACAACCTTCGCAGTAGACTATTAGGTATAAGTACCAACTCGGACTGATGTAAATACTTTTTCAAATGAATGACTGACACGAAATTCAACAATTATCCAAGTAAATTAAAACATTTACTTGAAATGAAATGAAATGAAATGAAATCGTTTATTCTGTAAATAGGATATCGGGATCACTTTTACACGTCATATAAAAAATATAAAAACAAGCTTGGGGAAGTTGACATTTCTTATCTGACTATCCCTGAGAAGAAATGGCGAAACAAACTCTGGGGTCAAAGTCTCTTTTAAATTCCAGACATAATCTTGGTCATATCATGTGAGGACCATGTAGATCCGTGAAATGGTCTTTTGAGGAAAAAACCACACAATTTTGAGTGGACCTGTCCAGTCAGTGCAAGCATTTGTCAGTAAACGTGTAGCTCAACTCAGGATTTAAGGAGCTCAACGACTCGACGAACAATACCAAAAAAAGACCAGACCATCATTAAAACTACTTGAGAAAGAGGAAAAAGAGATAATCTTAAAGAAAACATATGGCCCACATAGTGCTCACACCATAATTTAAGTAATATATGTAATACTTTTCAAAGTAAATATTCATGTCATTTTGTATATAATATTTAATAATGTCAATAATTACGTATGTATATAAAACACACAGCTTGTTACAGCTTAAACGGCCATTTTACTCGTAAACACGGCTACAACGGAAAATGCAATTACATTCATTTGAATATTCGTTAATAAAATATGTAGTCCTCACCTGAAAATTCGTATGTGTATAATTATTTAAATGGTTGAAAACATTTTAAACACGACCGTTGTTTTATAAGTGCACTAACATTAGCGAACTTGGCTCAAAAATATGGTAATTAAACGATTTTTTTATCCAAGGCTCCGCTGTCTGTCTCAAGGCTGTATCTTTTGAACCCCAATAGGTATTATTCAAAATTATTCCAATAGGTATTAGGGTTATTTCAAGTTTCCTATAAAAAAATAAAAGTATCCTACTAACCTACCTACAATTATTAAAATTCTTAAGATAAGTTGAAAGATCATTAATTACCTAAAGTTAGCTTGTGAACATTTAATTGAAGCTTAACTTATAAAACCAATAATGATTAAATATTTTGTTACTATGTTAGTTGCTTAGATTACAATTACTCAATGCATCTCGCAAAGATAAAACTTGGCATAAAAAATAAGATTCTAGTGCTCACATAGGGCTGAGAATAAAATGCAAGTATTCACAAGATTAAACTTGGCATAACACTTAAAATTTTCACAGAGCATGAAATACTATTGTCGTTATAACAAAAAGTAATAAATATGAAATATAGTTAAAAATCAAAGATACAAAAAACGCGTATTTTTAAACTAAAGTATGTTTTTAATAGGTAGTCTTAAATAATGTACGGTGGTACGTTTCTTTGTGTGCGAGTCCGACTCGCTTTTGGCCGGTTTTTTATTTCAAATATATCGAATATTACAGTTGATTGATTGCTTCATAATGGCTTCATGTAAATAAATAGGTAAATTAAAACTGTCGATTAATGACGATACGTGTAATTCAAAGTGATTATTTTGTTTCTTAGAACTTTTACAACAAAGTCAATAAACTACTTTCTTCTCTCGTCTAATCTTTAGGGGGGATTCAAGTATTACGTGAGCACCAAAGACGGGGGGGTCTTTGCTTAGATTATTTTTGATAAAATGGGGGACGGGGTAGTTTGGATGGTGATTACGTCAGCAATATTAATTTATTTACTTTTCATAACCAATAAATCTAAATTTATAAAAATCGGTCCAGCCATTCTTGAGTTATAAATGGTGTAACTAACCCGACTTTGTTTTATATATTCGGGGCGAAGAAACATCCAATAAATATAAAATTATAAAAATCGGTCTAGCCGTTCTTGAGTTATAATAAATGGTGTAACTAACCCAATTTCGTTTTATATATTTAGACTAGCTTTTGCCCGCGGCTCCGCCCGCGTAGATGTCGGTTATCGCGTAAAAAAAGTAGCCTATGTCCGTCTCCATATCCCAGGCTATATCTCTGCCAAATTTCATGACGATCGGTTCAGCGGTTTAGGCGTGAAAACTTAACATGCAGACAGACAGACAGACAGAGTTACTTTCACATTTATAATCTTAGTATGGATTCTTAAATAAACCCTTTATTCTGCAGATAACGACCTTCACATTCAGAACTAAAAAGTAACTACTAAAAATTAATTCTTCGTCTAGGTACCTATATACCTTTAATTTCAAATTAAATCCCTCGAGACAAAAGAATTCTTCTACTGTCCAACCCTCTAATTCCGACGTCCTAAAAGGATACCTCTCCTGCTACCTTGGGACTCGCAAATGAACATAACTGTCATATTTGAGTAGCGTTCCTGTCTCTCACAGAGAATGGCGTGACGTCATTGTATATGTAAGTACAAAGGTTTTGTTTTGCGCTATTGTGTAGGTAGATGTTGGCAGGGTTGATGCCTTTGATATTTTTGGAACAATAAGAGTACAAATCTATATTAATATTATAAAGAGGTACAATTTGTGAGTTTGTATGTAAGGGGTAATTTCAGAAACTACTCATCCATTTTCAAACATTATTTCACTGATAGAAAACTCAACTATGCCTAGTGTTAAAGGTTATTATTTTGTGTTAAAAATAGAAATTTCATGCGGACGAAGTCACGGGTAGGAGCTAGTGAGTTCATTAAATTGTAGCGTAGCGTAAATTGGATAAAAATCTCAAATAATACCTAATACCCTAATCTATTCAAAGTGAGAGTGAACAGGCTTCTTCTGGGTAAGCTCACTCCATCGTAGACTTTGTCTCTGTCATCCAGACCTAGACTAAAGTCAAGAGCAAACTCTTACTAAAATAAAAAAATAAAAAATAAAAATAAGACTTGTAAACAGCTGTCTCAAAATAAATTATTTTTATAATAAAATATTTCCTTATAAATATGAAACGGAAGAAATAAATATAACATTGTAAATCAATTAAACAGAATTTTAAGTTAACGGACTTATATAATATAATATACCGTAATAAATAATAATATAATTTTTGTATAAATATGTATATAAAAAAGAGGGAAAAGAAACAGGGCATCAAAAGATTCGTCCGCATCGCTGTCATCAGGAAAATTGTCCAAAAGGCTGGCAGCATTGCCACCGTGCCACGTTGTATGGCGATGTTAATTCTTTGGCCAAAAAGTAGGCCACCGCTCTGGTCAATAATATTAATGTTACATAGCAAAATATAAATAAAAAGCTGCCAAAACATTATTAAGTTTAACTACTTACTTACACTGAAAAAAGTATAGTTTCTATTCTATAAAAAAAAGGTCAACTCGATCAATAAGAAGTTCCGGTAATCATTTACAAGCCGGTCATTATTTTGTAATCTTTCAACCTTCTACTAATAATAGTGACTTGTCAAAACCTTTACAACTTGCCACACGCCCATTTAACAAATAACCATCATTACTCGCCTTCCGTGGGCCATTTTCTTCAATTTTCACGAACTTTAATGCAATAACGAGTGGAAAATATTTCCGGCTAAATGGGGTTAGTTAATCTAATTGAAGTGAAACTTAGGCGCATTTTACGCTCTTTCTGAGTAGTGAACGACACTGAACCGACACGCTAGGGTCGGTGACGCTGAATCGGGTATACTCGGCACCAGTCGGTCGGTGACGCTGAGTCGCGTATACTCGGCTCCAGTCGTAAATTTCCACTTCTATCGCGTGCTAAAAGGGCACACACCCTCTTTTTTAGGTTTCCGTATGTCCGAATGAAAACAAGGATCTCTTATAGGATCACTCGTGTTTCTGTCTGTCTGTCTGTCACAGCCAATTTGCTCCAAATCATTAGATTCGGAGCAAATTGACTGTGAGTGATTAAGTTGGAATTGGGTACCCACAGATGTTAATTTCTGCGACCCAAACAGACGAGTTACGTATAAATAAATGATTCTTTAATATGGGGGTCACTTTTTGGGAGAAACATAAGAAAATTAAAAAAAAGTTTTGCACACCGTGTGGCATATCAAATGACTTGTTCACTTACTGTGAGGGTCTAGTAATTAAGTATAATTTTAATAATTTTAAGATAATTATATAATTTTAAAGTTATGTAAGACAAAAGATGAAATTGTCCCCCCCCCCCCTAATCTCTGAAACTGCTGAGCCTAAAACTGTATTTATTTATAGGATCTCCAACAAAAGATGTACACAATACACGACACATAAATATAGGGCAACATCAGGTATTAAGTAGGTGTACTCCTTCACTTGAAGGAAACCACGGCATGTACAATATAGTTAATAATTAAGCTAACAAAGTTAAATCTAATAATAGGTAACATTTTGAAAAATAAATTAAATCTATTAAACATTTCTTATATTTAGACAGAGACTCGCAGATGTCTAAATTTGTAGTTTTAGCTAACATGTTTATTGCCTACAAAGTCTTGGCACAGCGGCGTAATGACCGAGGTTAGTTTTTGAGCCAGGGATGTAAAATAAATTAAAGGTATGTGTTATGCCTGAGAATCCGAGTAGGAATTTTAATCTCTAATGAGTCCAAAATTTTGCAAAAATACAGTATCTATAATAGTTCTATCCTAGAAATCTATGCAAAGGCGGATCGGGGAGGGGGGGGGGGGGGCACACGGTTCACGCTCTTATCTTGTGACAACGCGCTGGCACTGCCAAACGATCTTTCTCTGCCTTGCTTCGGTTGAAGATATATTTTCGCAGCAGTATGAATAAAGATCGTCTGACCTTAATGCATATCCATCAAGACATTGCTTCAATGATGAACGCTGAAGAAGTACCTACTGGATGTTTTCAGCAGCTGTGGCGTAACTACTAAGGTGAAAAGTGGGGCGGCCAGTTCGTAGTCGAGCCCGGAGGTCTACTAAGCCAACAATGCACCTACTTCGAGTCTTTTAATCACAGATATCCTTACCACAGGACCTGCAACTACAACGCTGGTCCATCGGCTGAAAGCCGCCTTAGGCTGACCAAAGGAGGGGCTCATATCAATGGGCCACCAAGCACCCTCTGCGGACGGGGAGCTATGCTCCGATTCCGCAGGCTCTTGCGGGGGCGTAGGGACATCCACGAGTTTGAGCCTCAGACAGCGAGAGAATATCACCTATAAAGCTAAAAAAATAGCATGGTCCGAGGGTCCTCGAGAATCCATAGTTTATGCAACTTTCCTCGACTCATAAAAATATTTAGCTAATACCTATTATGAATGGTCCAACAAAATAACTCTTATTTCTGTAGGTATGTCAAAAGAAAATTTATCTTATCCGAGGTGGATTGCTAAAATTGTCAAACTCAACCTCAAAGCATTTATTTCAAATAAACCAATTACAGGCACTTTTGAATTGTCAAGGGGTCGGTCAGTCAGAAAGATGAAGCTACTTGCCCATTCCAAAGCGTAGTAGGTTCCTATGGAGAAGAACGGACAAGAAACTCCATGGACACTCTTTTAAAACAAAATATTGTTACAAAATATGGGTTACATCATTCATGTTGAAGTTATACATGTGAGAACAATGTAGAAACGTGCACGTTAGAAGCGTCCGTAATAGAAACAATTCAAAAATTAAAATAAGCCGTGGCAGCTAAGAGATGACCAGTCCCAACTGACGTACAACTGACGTGTATTTAGTTATAATTCAGTAATACTAGCTTTTGCCCGTGGCTTCACCCGCGTGGATGTCAGAAAAAACCGGCCAAGTGCGTGTCGGACCACGCACAATGGAGGTTCCGTAGTTTGGATAAATATTGAGAGCTTTACCATGATATTTCAAGACCATAGACTTCTTATAGATTTTCCTGTAATCTATAAGTATAGAACTATTTTCTGTATTTTTTTTTTTTGAAAATTTTAGTCTCATTACTTTCGAAGATAAGGGTTAAGGGTTACCTTCGAAACTAATGAGACTAAAAATTTGTACAATGGTCAATTTTCTTCTATTTTCACTTATTATAACTTTAAAACAATTTATTTTAAAAATATAAAAAAAATATTTGAGACCCTCACAGTAAGCCATTTCATTTAATATGTCACACAGTGTACTGTGTGACATATTAAATGAAATGGCTGACTGGTGTTACGGTGTATGGTTACTGTTACTTACTTGCAAAAAAAAGTTTGCAAACCTTTTTTTTTTAAATTTTCTTATTTGCCCCTCAAAACTGACCCCATCTAAATAAAAAAATAAAAACTTAATTCATTTATTCACGGTTTACGTCCGTGTTTGGGTCACTCAGATAGATATGTATACCAAATTACAACTTAATCGGTCCATTACATTCGGAGCAAATTGGCTGTGACAGACGGACAGACAGACAGACACACGAGTGATCCTATAAGGGTTCCGTTTTTCCTTTTGAGGTACGGAACCCTAAAAATTCAACGGAAACGTACTACCGGGATTAAAAGTACCCTTTGTGTTAATCCAGTTTTATCCTAATACGTTCAGCCGTTTTTGAGTATTCACACGAATTTGGTACATGTACATATGTATACAAAATGAATTTATTTTTACTGAAATTGATTCCCAAATTAAGCCAGAGCTTGTATTAAAACAATTGAGTTAATCAATTGTTTTATATCTTTTAATGGCAACCCTACCATCACAAAAGTACAATCACCAACAAACTCGTTAAACACACTCATATTTGAGAAATGCCTTAAACTTTTCAACTCAACATGTAAATTCGACAATGACGTATAATGAATATCATGTTTAACGTTCAATTTCAGCCTGACGATCACGTTTGTTCAGTTTAAATTATTTTGGAGTCATTATACGCTTCATGCATGCGTCATGAATTTTAACTGCAGCGTAAGTAGAGATTTACTGCTATGTTGGTCTAGCGAGGTTTTTTTTATCTATGGCATCTCAGAGTTGACCTATAGAGGTCGTGACTCTTTAACCGGTCTTTCCTGTGGTTGCCTTAAGCTCCTAAATACTGAAAGCCTCCAGCCAGGGCGCAAAAACTTATAAACTAAACGACTGCGCGCTAAGGGCACCTCCTGTGAGGTACAAATCTCGGCTTAGGGCAGATTCGGAGGGAGGATGGCAAGGGACCGACGGTGGCTGGATTTAATCAGGGTTATGATTATTATCAGGGGAATTTAAAGCTACAGTTTCGGCTATAGCGCGAGCTGGCGCTTCGCTTACGAGCAAGGGTCGGGGAGGACTATTTAGTCGGGGATTTCACGATGGGCCTCGGCGGCGAGGTCGGAATGACGGTCGTGTATTATGTTTGCGAGCTGCTGTACTTGTTTCCCTACTACTCTCGTGGATGAGAGTTGTGGGGTCGTCTGGGTCGGTCAGTGAGCGAGATTGATGAGGGCCTTGTAGCTAAGTAATAACAGCCCTTCGGGTCGATCGATCAGGTTAAGCTACGCTTGTCGCCGTTGGTCCATCGATGGGTAACCATAATTACATACCAAGACCCCTCCCTGCCTCGGAAAGCACGTTAAGCCGTTGGTCCCAGATGTCATACGTGGATTTTTGACAGTCGTTACGGGTCGTCAGAAGCCAGAAAGTCTGACAACCAGTCTTACCAAGAGGTATCGTATTACCCAGTTACTGGGTTGTGGAGTTCAGATAGGCAGTCGCTCCATGTAAAATACTGGTATTCAGCTGCATTCGGTTAGATTGGAAGCTGACCCCAACATAGTTGGGAAAAGGCTAGGCAGACGATGTTAGACTAGCGAGGTTGGTCTGAGCATGGGGTACTGGGTTCGATTCCCAAGTCGGGGAGTATTATTGGAATTTCTAAGGCCTACTTCCACGACGAATCATTTAATGTATTTAGTGGTTAAGGCGATATGATCCGACGAAAACCCCGACATTTTTTTTTTGATCCATGGGAAACATAAAAACAGTGTTATAAAATTCTGAAACATAAATATCTTATTTAAGAATCTGACGGACAAGCAATCGGTTTCAATAACACGATTAGATTAACTATGCTGGATACAAAAAAATCCCATAGTTACCCTTTTTCGTAATTTTAAATCAATCTCATAGCTACAAAACAGACGTTTTTTTTTTCGTATTTTTTATATAAATGTATTAAGATTGTTTAGCACAATTCACTGAGTTTGTTTTGATAAAATGATTAAAATAATTACTATGTTTAAATACCTACAAAATGCGCGAGTCAACCACTTGCGATTTCGCAAGCCTACTTCAGTCGGTTCGAGCGCTCGAGTCGAGGCTCGATCATAGCGCCTTAACGAAATTAAAACATCGTCCTATTTCTGTTTGATAGAATGATGGTTTACATAGATACATACATAAACTCACCATTAGCCTGATGATGATGAAGATCCATCAATTCACGCTTTCTTCCCATGAGGGTAGGCAGAAATTATAGAAAGCCACCTGCTACGCTCCTTACATACCTACTCTTTTTTGACCGTATTTAATTGTTATTTATATGCTGATTAATTGCTATAAAATATCTTCAGACCATTTTATAGGAGGTACGAAGGAAAAATCGGTTATAAATATCCGCCTGCCCTCAATTTGACCCTCATAAATTGGTATCCATGAGAACCCGCACACCTGACGCATTCTGCGAGCAAAAGGCGGTTCATCATTGTGTTTTTCTAGTTTATTAGCAACTCCGGTAGGTATAAAAATAACCAGTCATGCCTTGTGGTTTTTAAAGCAAAATACCACATTCAGCAAAGATATGCAAATCAAGCATTCGCAAAACGCTGTTTCTTTTATGCAAAGATCTGTCTGTTACCCTTTGACAAGGCATGAGAATTTAGGGATGAGTCCTAAGTAAAAACTTAATAATTAATTCTAATATTAACTAATAATATTAACTTGTATTTACTTTTTTTTTATCGACATTTTTTTTACTATATGTGGAGGCTTGTTATTAGCAATTTTCTTTATATTACTTTCTTTATATCATTGGTTTGTTAGTCTGTAAGCCTTCTTTAAAAAAAAAAAAAAAAAAAAAAAAAAAAAAAGAACTTTAGTCCATCGATCAGATATTAAAAATATATTAGACACGTATTTTTTGCTCTATCATATTAATTTAAAAAAACTTAGATAAAACACATTAAACTTGGGGAGTCGGGGCTCGTTATATACGTCACAGCTACGTATAAAATCTAGTGAGCAGTGACGTCATGCCACATTTAAACTTAATGTATCATCGTAATGTTTTGATTACGTAAAAAAAGAAAAAATACGTGTCCAATATTTTTTAATAATCTACATAACGGACAATTTTTTTTTTTTTCATCATTCCTATTTGCTGAGTGTTATTTGCTGTGTGCTGCAACCCTCAAAATCTGCTGAGGAACAACTAGCTGCACAGGAAACTCATCACAAAACTCAGACTAGCGACGGTGTTTGTGAATCTCTACAGCCTTGAGTCCAATAGGTAGATGTGATTGCTGCATGTGAGGAGGCTCTGGCCCATTAGGTGTGACTGCTGCGCTTAGAGAGCCTCGGTTTCATCACTTCAATTAAAACTGGCCTATTTTCCTAATCTAATAATGAAAAAAAAAAAACTTCTATAAATTTCTCTACTGTTATTAGTCTGTTTTTTTGTTTATTGTAATTGAAATGATTTGACATTATCAATAGAATTTCTGTTTCATATATTTTGGAATTGAATATTATTTGCAAGCCCAAGAGACGGTAGAATATGGAGGACAATTTTTTTAAGAAAACATCTATGTACCAATTACCCATGTTTGCAATAATACATGATTTGATATGATTTTAATTTTTTTTTTCTTTTTTTGTTTAATTATGTATTGTTAACTTGTAAGTAACCTCTTGGGTTATTTGTCTTGGGTTATTTAAGAGTGTGATCACCATTTTCATTCAGAAATGGGAACTGCGGTTCTTGACGACGCAACTGTCTATTGTTTTCGAGTGTTCGAGTATTCTAGAACATTGCTGAGTTTTGAATCTTGATTTAAAACTGACAGATGTAGCAATTGTTTTAAAACTGCACCGAGCGCACAGTGGCGCCCTCATCGTTATTTCGATGATTTCTTTTATTTTAGAATAAAAATGCAGAAAATAAGCTAGTCAAGTTGTGCTTCACAAGACTATACGCTATTATTACTACAAACAGTAGTTTTAAATTGTTATGTTTTATTGTAATCATTAAAACGGAGCTTAGTGGCCACTATTTTCCGTTTTAATGATTACAATAAAACATAACAATTTAAAACTACTGTTTGTAGTAATAATAACGTATAGTCTTGTGAAGCACAACTTGACGAGCTTATTTTCTGCATTTTTGACCGATATATAGATATCACCGAACAAACGATGAGGGCGCCACTGTGCGCTCGGTAGCCTCTTAACACAAATAGCAAAATACGACCGAGTATCGTTCTAGCATACGAATCCTTCAGTAAAGATAATGGTTTAAACCATACAAAGGATCCAAATGGCTTGTATCATACAAAGACGTCTTACGGAATGTCTTCAGTTAAATGGAAACCACAAGAAACACAGCTTTTCACTACCCAAATCGAATCCTCATAAAACGCGGCAACTTTGCAAACTGACAGAACAAAGAGACAAACTTGCGGTATACTAAAAGCTCTCTCTTTGATTGCAGGAGCGCGGTATAGACATGGTGGTGGTATCGGTATGACAGTATGTTTGTGGGACACGGTACGGCCACTTGGCAGCCGAGAGCCCTACAGTTGATGCATTTCGGTACTTCTAGTTTCCGTGCAAGTTTTTATGTTCTTGTTTTTTTCTTTACGCTGTTGTGTTTGCGGATGGGTTCTTCTGTTCAGCCAGGTTTGTGTTCTATTTTTGAAAAATGACGGTTTTATTTGACAAACACTATTCTGTCTTTGTCAGACTTCGTTGAATACAGTGAAAGAGAGAGAGAATAAAAAACAACACTAATTTAGTCAAAAGAGGTTTGTATAACACATAGCATAACATCACGCCTGTATTGGGATAGGCAGAGGTGTTATGTTTAAGTTTCATGTAATAGGGGGCGAGCCTATTGCCATCAACCAGGCACAAATCCGGCTGTTACTGAGAAATTCCGGAAGGAAAAACCTAATAACACTTTGCCCGACCCGGGAATCGAACCCAGGACTTCTTGCTCAGCAGTTGCGCTAGCAAACTAGACCAATGAGGTAGTACGCGGAGGCGTTTGTAGTGTTTAAGAAAAAGGGGCTGCAATGTAACAACACTTTAAATCCCTATCCATCAATACTATAATCCTAACTAATATTATAAATGCAAAAGTATGTTTGTTACCGTTTCACGCCTAAACCACTGAACCAATCATCCTGAAATTTTGCATATACATTGTCAGGTGTTCAGAAACGGACATACCTTTCATCTCGAAAAAAGTACTGTTTCCGAGGAAAATAATAATAACGTTCTTATGATAATAGATGGCGGCAAATATAACTGGGTAGTATAGGCCAATAAAATTGTATTGTGCGTCGCCGAATACCTCCTGGTTCCTGATACAAGGAAAATTGCTCACTGGAAGCACTTCCAATAGCAAATTTGGTTATGTGATTTGGACGCCAGTCTGATCGCGATCATCGCCAGGACGGAATCCAAGCTTTGGTGGAGTCCAGGCTTAATTGGTTTGTCGAAATATATCTGGGTAGTGTAGGCCAATAAAATTGTATCGTGCGTCGTCGAATACCTCCTGGTTCCTGGTACAAGGCAAATTGCTCACTGGAAGCACTTCCAATAGCAAATTTGGTTACGTGATTCGGACGCCGACACACTCGAACGCGTGTTTCCAATTTTGCGTACAATGACACGGGGTAAAGTGATTCAGAAATACAGGATACATGGCTGATATACAAGAATAGTAAATTATTCTATTGTGCGTGTTATCGAACACAACTTCTTAATTAAACCGGTCCGTAACAATAATTGACCGGCCAACTTAAAATACGATATTACCAACTATGCTACACATGCTATGATACTAAACATTTGGAACCCGCTCCAACGATAAACATCAACCCCTTTAAATTAACAGTCACATGTAAATATTTCACAAAGTGGGAGTTGAGAACAAAGCGTATAAACCCGACGCAGAAATCCGAATCTCACCTCTTTTGTAACCACTATTTTGTATAGAGGGGGGAATGTTCGTCGTTCCTTTGTTACGAAGTTTCCACTGCACAGAATCCACAATACAACTCAATGTTGCGATAAAAAGTTTGTGCACGATTGTACCGCGCTGTTTATCCCGCTGATTGGAAATTAAATCGTTGACGAGAAATTGACGCACTTTTCCAATTGAATGTTAATTTTAAATGAATAATTGATGTAAGTCCTGTCACACATTTGTTCCTTTTCGCTGAATTAATTAATTGGTACGAATTTAATGGGATTCGGATGTACAACAAAGTGATGGAAGAAAAGGAGTGAGATGAGCCTAGATTTTTAGGGTTCCGTACCTTAAAAGGAAAAAACGGAACACTTATAGGATCACTCGTGTGTTTGTCTGTCTGTTCGTCTGTCACTATTTGAACCGGTTAAGTTGAAATTTAGTACACATATGAACTTTCGTAACCCAAACACGGAAATAAATTAATTTTGAATATGGGGGTCACTTTTGGGGGGTAAAGTAGAAACTTAAAATAAAAGTTTTGCAAACTGTACCGTGTGATATATCAAATACTGTCATAATAAGGAGTAACTCATGCTACTTTTATTTAAGAAAAAGTTAGATATAGATTTCTGCGTAAGTATGTATCTTTGTCGTGAGTCATTGCTGATTTAGTTACATATAAATCTCATTTACGTAACTTACACAGATGTTATAATTTACCGCATTTTTTGCAAAGTTTACCCGCCATCTTGATCGTTCACTTTACATAGATATTCGCTCCCTTACTCCGAATTTGCAGAAATTACAACAGTTTTTGTAAATCATCTGAAATCGACTTACACGGTGTATCACTTAACTAGTTTAGAAAATCTGTCTCTGATGTACGGCAGTGCATATACCTTTAAATAAAAAAATCAATCTGCCTAGCCTTTTCCCAACTATGTTGGGGTCGGCTTCTAGTCTAACCGGATGCAGCTGAATGACAGCCGGGACCAACAGCTTAACGTGCTTTCCGAGGCACGGAGGAGTCTCGGTATGTAAAGATGGTCACCCATCCACGGACCAACCCCGGCAAGCGTAGCTTAACCTGACGGATCGACCCGTGCGGCTGTTATTACTTAGCCACGAGCTCCTCATATACCTACCTTTAAATATATATATATATATATTTTTTAATTCATGTTCTTATTTAATCTTCGATATCATTACACACATTCTTTTTCACCTTCCACCTTTCGTGGTCTCATTTAAATAGTTTTATTTAGTATAATCAAATATCCACTTATTAAAATTTTGTTTTCTAATTGTATTTTATATCTTCACTAGCTTTTGCCCGCGGCTTCGCCCGCGTGGATGTCGGTTATCGCATAAAAAAGTACCCTATGTCCTCCATATCCCAGGCTATATCTCAAAATTCTAACTTAATATTAATTTTAATGTGACTCACTATGTGAATAGAAACCGAAACAAATGATTTAATATAGTAAAAGTACTTATGTTCTGAACGTGAATGAGTCTTTACCTAAAGATAACAAACACAAAATCAAAATACGAAATTTCACTCAAATTCTTAAAGCAATCAATTGTACCAAATACAACACGAAATAAAAATGCGACACAAATAATAATTTTAAAATAATTCACGTAAGTACCAACGATGTAAAAACAAAACGAAATCCTCCGAAATGTCGGATAGTACACCGTTTGTCCGGAGAAAACGCTCGAAATGTCTAATGAACACCATTGGTGCATAAATTTTCACAGGGTCACGTTCGCAATTGGACGAAATATTTGACATTTATTTTGTACTTGCAACACGATCTGGATGTAGAATTCGATTAATCGACTAATACTTGACCGGTTGACATTTTAGCGGGAACACCACTAAACGAACGAAAAAAAAAAAGAAAACAAAATACGTCTATACCTACTCTGTGGTCGTGTGGCGGTGTGACGCGATACTTAATGTAAACATTCATCAAGGTTATACGTGCGTAAAGTAATGGATTCAATGAGAAAACGGTTTAATCTTAGAAGAATCTTATACAGAATTACTGAGAAATAAGTGTAGATTTCGTATTGAGTGTTAGTTTATCGAAAAGTGATAAATATGTCAGTGAAAAAGTAACGAAAGTTTTGGAATGCACAAATTTTGATCATAAGGCCGCCGTGTTTAGTAATGTTTTTATGATAAATATTCTTGTATACTGTTTGAAATACACGTAAGTAGCTAGCTTATTTATCTACGAACATAATTTGGCTAATAGCTACTGATATTATAGCGTATTGTTATCGTAATCGTATTTCCAAGAGTAAAATTCGGCAAACAAATACCTACAAAAAGTCAATAAAATGGTTATAGTATGTTATCCTTAAGAGATAGACATATGCCATCGCGGACTTTTTTGAAGACCTTTTTATGATACACAATTCCACCATACATTATTTTGTTATATCTCAAAGGGTTTAGACAGCGTTTTCGTTGAAAGCTCCCAGACGGCTTATTTTTCTCCGACACCTCCAACAAATATCGTTAATTCATACAAAAATGCATACAAAAACATAACAAATTATATACTAAAACCTTCCTCGAGAACCAAGCTATCCATTGGTGAAAACAGCATGAGAATCGGTGCAGTAGTATTTGAGTTTATCGCGAACAGACAGACAGACAGACAGACAGACAGACAGACAGACGCGGCGGAGGACTTTGTTTTATAATATGTAGTGATTATTATTATTTTTAGGTAATTAAGATGTTGTTATATGGTGAACGCTGTGTACAACTTTAATAGGCATATATACTAGTACTTTTATTACTTTATTGTTCTGTTTTAATCTTTTGTATGTACTGCTGTCGGTGTACCACAAAAAAAAATGTTTTTTTCTAGGGCATCTCAGAGTTGACCTTGAGAGGTTGAAACTCTTTAACCGGTCTTTCCTGTGGTTGCCATAAGCTCCTAACGAAACTTAATGCCTCCAGCCAGGGCGTAAATACTAATAAACTAAACGACTGCGCGCTAAGGGCACCCCCTGTGGGGTACGAACGTCGGCTTAGGGCAGAGTCGGAGGGAGGATGGTAAGGAACCGACGGTGGCTGGATAAAATCAGGGTTATGATTATTATCTTGGGGATTTAAAGCTACAGGCTCAGATATAGCGTGGGCTGGCGCTTCGCTTACGAGCAAGGGTCGGGGAGGACTATTTAGTCGGGGATTTCGCGATGGGCCTCGGCGGCGAGGTCGGAAAGACGGTCGTGTATTGTGTATTCTTCTTCGAATTGTACGCGTTTCCCTACTGCTCTCCTGGAGGAGAGTCGTGGTCGTCTGGGTCGGTCAGTGACCAAATAAATAAATAAATATTCAACTTTATAAAAATGGAAGGTTACGAAATTAAAATAAGATTGTTTGTTAAGTACTAAAGTATAAATAATAAAGAAGCAATCACGAAAAGCAAATGATATTCCCCGCATCCCAGTTCCAACACTCGTGTATTGAGTCAGTACATGATGTTTGCCGACAAACAGATCGCGTCAGTCGAGCACAATAGATCCTTTGCGTTGTATTTGAAGGAGAGTACCTACCTATGTGCCTACCTAAATCTGACAATACATCCTGGTGATTTTCAGTATTAGAATTTCTGTTGTTGGCTGTAATTTTGGTATTTGCTAAGCTTTTTGTCTTTGGAATTAGGTTGACTGAGAGAGATAGCGTTATATTACTAAGTGTTCAAGGGGACGGGACGGGGGGTGTGTTTTGGGGGACTGTTTTATGTAATTTGAAGTTCGAAAAGCGCTGATTCTCAGGCTAATTTGAATAAATTACTTTTGATCTGATTGATTGATCATTGAAAAGAAAATCTTTGACTTCTTAGAAGAAAAAGTTCTCAAAAAAAAAAAATACGACAATAAAGAAGTTGGAATTTTGACATTCAATAAGTCCGTAACCAGAAGATTCCTAGGCATACCTAGGAACCTTCTGGTTACGGAGACAGTCAGAGGAAGAACAATTTATGTGACTCTCGCCTTCGTTAAGGGCATTTTTCACCCATCATACAAGTGTAGCCCGCGTGGACTCCTAGGTGAAAAGCTCTGATGGCTCGATGAAAGAATCAGGAGGTAATTGAGAGTTTACCATATACACATAATTATGTACTGGAACTGCTTTATTTCCAATACCTAACATAAATATATACCGGATGACATTTTTACCGTCTCTAAAAAATTTGGGTATACTAGGTGAACGGAGTAGAAGCCTATGGCATAGCTTTTTTTTTTTCTTTTTTTTTTTTCTTTAACCTAGAAAGAAATTGATCTGTCGATAAATACCACACATTTGAAGTAAATTTATCATACTATAACAACAAACAACAAAAAAAAAAATACGATAAATAATATTGAAATTTAAATCATACGCTCCCAAATTTCAATATTTTTTATGTATTCTTTTTTTGTTAAATTTCTGATAAAAAAATAAAAAAACTATGCCATAGGCTTCTACTACGTTCACCTTATAACTAATTTTTTTCGAGACGGTAAAATAAGTCATCCGGTATAAAAACAATAGGGTTCGGGGCAAAGAACGAGGTTTCATTTATAAGATTCCCTTTTTTGGAACGCAGCCCAGTTGACGGGCGTCATACGGCTGATTTCAAAAGAAAGGTGCGCGTCATTTGTTTTTCGCATAGCTTCTAGAACATTCTAGAAGCTGTGCCTTTATTGGACGAGCGGATTGTGGCAGGAGCGGTTAGAAATAGGAACAAACTGACATGTTATCCATACCAAAATGTGCTAACATATACCATAAATAAAACAAAATAAACAGAAAACGAAGGAAGTGTTTTTAACCCCCCACCACACAACCTTTAAAATTTTCGTCCGCCCGGCTAACGCAGGATAAGCAAAACACCCGATATCTATTTTAAAGGCCGCAGCCTCTATTCATCTTATCTTGGTATATAAGCGAGGAACGGTAATGGTGTTTACCCACAGAGGGCTGCCCCCATCCGACTAAGGATTACGTTCTTTTTTATTTATTTATTTGTAAAGTAGCTTCATTATCGGACCTCTGTTTATTTTCGTGCGCGTCCGTGCGACAATTTTGTCTGATACCGCCTTCATAAAACGACTTGCCAGCTTCCTCTTTTATATACATATATACGGTTTTCTTTGTGGCCGTATTCAATTACAATGGATTTTTTTAAGGGAGTGCGTTCTCTTGACCTATTTCGAGTTACGATGGTTTGAGAGGGCAATCAAAATGAATTATATTGGGGCTATTGTTGGTTTATTTTATTACTTTTAAAATTAACTGCCTACCAGCAGATTTAACTTTTCATCTCTTAGTAAAATAATTTCTTTCACAACCACAACATTTCATTCGATTACAGGTCTTGATTTTGTTTCCAAATTTCTTCGTTAGTCTTAAGATGCAGATATATGCCAGTGACCTTGAGTTAGCTTGCGTATTCTGTACTGAGCTCACGCGTTGTACGTCCAACCAGTAATAGGACTCGCCCACCCAGGAGCGCTGTCCCAAATAAGACGCATTTTTAATTTATTATACAACACGTATACTACAAGGTCAATAATTAAATTATCTTTAAAAGGTGAAGGTTTCAGAAAAAAATGCGCTTAATAGATTTTTCGTGATTCTCAGTTTTCTTTTATCCGTCTTAGACATACCTATACAAATTAACTTCAATATGTAATATAAACATAATCTAAAATATTTATTTTATTATTTATGTACACACAGTTAAATACATAGAGATACGACATAATTATAATTTCAGTAATATTCATATATTAAGTTATTAAAAAAATGCTCTTACTAACACTTCTCGTTTAGACGTGATCTTCAGTATAAAATCATTAAAAGTCGGTTATCGTCACCTTAAGTAAGTTAGTAGTCTTAGAAGGATAATACAATATTTGATACCTTTAATTCGTTAAGTAGTTTCTACGTGCTTGTGTAATACAAATGACTAGACAGAAACATCCAATAACAATTAACATTTCCTTCTCCGAGCCAATGTACGGTCAACCACACGTAGTTTGAACACTTACACTGCGAAAACCACCTCTTTGCTATGAGAAAAAGATCCTGTCAAACTCAAATTGTTTACGTGGATGTGCGGTTAATTGTAATACAGTTTTGTTTTCATGTATTTTGTTGTTAGATTACAATCGGGAACAGTAATTACTCTGTTCGCACTCAATCTGACATTAGTATTCCCTGTGACATGTTTGCCGAGTTTATGCATCAAATCTTAGATACCCAGAACACGAATCTCTTGATATCTATAGACTAAACAGTCGAAGCTGGGTATTTCATATTCAAATCCGTGATTCCAGTTGATGTTATTTCGACATCAAAACAAATATCAACTTTATAACAGTGTAAATTAAGTTGATTTCAGAAATAAATTACTACCCCTACCTACTGTTGATTACTATTGAAAATTCATAAAAATATTTGAAGTTGCAGCGCAAATTGAACTTTATGTGTCGGAGTTACAGCTGTTTATCCAAATACACACACATTTGTTTACATGATTGGAAACTAATCATATGATAGTGAATGGAAATAAAAAAAATAAAAATATAATAATTGCTTCCACCTGTCATTTTTAATATTGTTTCAAGTTACCTCAATACATTGACGTCACAAAATTATATCCACTGCTAGCGTTTGTAATCTTAGCTTATTCAAACCTTTTTGTTTTAGGCCCACTTACACCACGAATTAATAAATACGTTCCGCGCTATAAGACCTTAAAACATCGTTCTGTTTCTGTCGTGGATGGCGAAGTAGAGCGATACGTAACGCACCGGATCAACTCAGGATGGATAAAATGGCGACAGGTCACAGGACCAACTTGCGAACCACGGATGCCCCTCAAGCTAAAGGGGAATATTTACAAGTCGTATGGATCGAAACGCTGGGCAGCGAAGAAGACGGATGAAAAAAGATCGCATGCAGCGGAGATGAATTCATGAGAATGTTGTGATGGATGTGTGGAGTGACGATAATGGATAAAATAAGAAATGAGTATACAACGTGTTTTTTTTTATATCCCATAACTCTAGGGTTATATTCTATAAGCAAAAATAACACAAAAAGTCCTAGAATATGTGGTCCAAAAATGCATAGTTTCGAAGATATTTATCATCAATCATATTCATTTAGGTCAAAAATTGTCACCCTTATGACGAATTGTTACTTTTGCGACGTTGCCAAACTGACGAAACTGAGATCCTCGATGTGTGTCGGTATCTAAGTTTCATTGATAAATACGAGTAATTCATTTTCATTCAAACCAATCGTTCATATTTAAAGCTAAGAAAATGCGACGTTGTCATATTTCACGTAAGGGCGTTTTACATTAATAATCGTGACTTTGTCGAATTATTTTGTATGAAAATGAAAACAAAAATATATAATTGATAAATTTATAATTTATGTGCCAGTTGGTTCTTTGACATGGTCTCATTCATACCCTAGAGTTATGGGATATAAGTTTGGAAGTGGCGCCAGGGACAGAAAAGTGGAAAGAAAATCGTTTGGCTTGGTATGGGTATGTGATGACGACCCCAAGGGTACGAAGATGAAGATGATGTTCTATTTCTGTCAATCGTTTGAAGATGACAGAGACAATTTTTTTAAAATTATGTTTGGTGCGAAACGCATTTAGTGATATGGTGTCAGTGGGCTTTAATGTTGAACGAACAATATTCAAATAATAATGTTACAGCAAAGAAAATTTGTTTATTCTGCAAAAAAAAAAAAACAAAATGCATATAACAAAAAAAATACACACATGTAAAGTAGCCAAAAGCCTCGTACAAATTTTCGACGTTATAAAAAAATTACATATCGCGTAGCAGTTGCATACTACGATGGCGTAGCAAGCGTAGCAGTGACGTCATCGCCTACGTTAATTCGTAGCAACACGTCGCTACGTGTATTCGTACAATCAATCTATCTACGTCATGTGCGTTAAGTACAACATGTATTTGTTTTATTTGTATTAAATATACCCACAGCTATAACACATAGTAAAACTACATAAGAGTATAATCAAAACGGTACCACAATAGATAAAAACAATAAAATTCATCCTATAAATGAGGAAGTAACGAGAAAGTTATAGTGCTTCCACAGAATTCAAGTTATTGAAGCGACTTCATTACCTGATCACACAGGAGAGTATTATATCCGTAGGTGTATCGATAACTCGGAAAGTATCGATACCGATATAAATTATACTCGAGCATACGAGTCTCAGGATGAGGCGGATAATAAATTTTATCATAAGTGTATAAAATACAGGTGAGGGTATCTTATACAACAGCTTTGTAGAAGAATAGGTACAGAAAAAGGTAAATCTGAACGAGAAAGGATTTTTTTTTGTAAGCGTAGGTGTAATCTTTATGTTTGAATATTGTATGAGACCTAAACCGACCTAAATTTACTTTCTTTTTGTGTTATAACGGAAAAGGTCACACAACAATACTGTATTTATTCTAATGGGGTTTCTATATGGTCAAATTTCCTTGATGAGCTCGTGAAATTTTCGTGCTTGTCAATCAATTTTGACCGTTTAGAACGCCGCTTGATGTGCTTGACAAGCAAACTATGTGTTTACACACGGTACACGGTTCAGTAGCTAGGTCTATCCAATACATTTTTGACTTTTTCATCATCGTTATCGCTGATGTCACTTTATCTAGGCTCTCTACAAACTAATCCTGTGGAGGCCTGTATCCCAGCAATGGGAATAATATATCCCGAACATACGAGTACCTATATTGGATTATGCCGCCCGACTATGGAGGCGGATCATGTAGCACGCCTTAGAAAACCAAACTATTATTATATTTGAAGCTTTCAACTCGACAAACCTCATCCCATTTTCTCCTCCATTCAATTTCTTTTAATTCATAATTAATTACACTTTACAGAAAGCATTCATGAATGCAAATTACTTTCCCAAAATTATCCGAAAGAGGGACGAAAAATTCAAAAGGAAAAGTGTTAGATCAAAACCTTGCCTTTGGGAGCTTATAGTAATTAAAAGGAACCTAGCCTGGTAGACAGAAGTCTGTTTATAAAGGTGAATAAAATGATGCATTTCTAATGAAGTGGCATTCTAATTTAAAAGCGTAGCTTGAATTTTATTGCAAATACAGATTCAAACAATTATCTAAGTTAATTTTCTTGTTTTGTACAGTCGACAGCACATCAGGCCACACGAAACTCTCAAATTTCTCCAAACGATTTTAAACTTTAAAATGTTGGTGGTTAAGTTCAAAATCGAATGAGAAAATCTGACAGTTTGTGGTAATTTGATGTGCTGGCAACTGTACATAATTATTTAAAATCAAACCTACCTTTTTTTGTTCCTTAGAGGAAAATCCTTATGGATGTCCTGCATCCTGGGACGGCGGAGGAATCTGTCAGACTCTTACTGACTAAAAACCACCCCGGTATTCCCTTGTGACACTTGGATCATGGGAACTTGTGCGCCTTCCACGATCCCGGCTAGCTCACCTTTGCGGGCCACCTCAAGACTATAATATACCTAAGTTAATTAAGATCAGATTAGGCAGTGATAGCCTAGTGGTGTGACCGTCGGACTGCCAAGTCATAGGTCTCGAGTTCAATCCCAAGACACGCGCCTTAGACTTTTCGGATTCATATTCCTATTGTATAATTATCACTTGGTTAAAAAACGGTGAAGGAAAACATAGTGAGGAAACCGGCATGTCTTTTTTTTGTGGGAAATTATCAAATAACTTCTCCAGCTCTGGGCGGAGCGGGAGGGCGTGTCAGACTTTTACTAGCTAAAACCCACCCGTGTTCCTTCAGTTACCTGTGTGCCAAGGCCACGGTATCCCTTTCAGACAAACCCGCAACCCTGGCAGGCATCGGTCCTAGCGGACTCCGTGGGTTCGTGCTGACATCTCTTTGAGGCGCGCGTGGAACACAACACGGCGTCAACCCGGGCCTGGTCCTTACCGGACTGCGAGCTGCCCATAGCTCGCCGTCCGCAAGCCCGCGCCTACGGTGGCCGGGCTCGATGGCATGTGTAGCCTATTATATAGTCAGAGGACCATGGGCGGCGTAAAAAGTCTGACACCAGGTTAGTCACTATTATAACCACACGAATCTGCAGGAATCCGCTGGATACGGGAAGCACAAAACCGGTCGAGGTGGCGGTGCTTGGGGGAGGCCTATGTCCAGGAATGGACGTCATTCGGCTGAAATGGTGATACCCACACGAAAAGAAGACGTCAATTAAGATAAGATATTTATTATTGTATTTAATTGTTATTTATTTTTATTTTTTTACTATCTGCGCCCCGCGGTGTTACCCGCGAACACTACGTTCTTTCGGGATAAAAAGTAATCTATATGTTAAACCAGGGTGTCAGCTACCTCCATATAACATTTTATCAAAATTGGTCCAGCCGTTTGAGCGTGAAGAAGAGACAAACATACACACACACTCACAAACTTTCGCCTTTATTATATTAGTGTGATTAGGATATTTTGCATTTACAGCTGACGTATGGTTAACGAATACGATGAACAGTTAAATTAGTAAAAATTGTCAGTCGACATTGGTGGGTATTTCTCCCATGTTCTATCAAAATAAAGCACAGCCACTGATATTCGAGGTCAATTATATACCAGCAACAGTCCAAAAAAAACTTAACTCCCCCAGTCACCCCGAGTACAAGTACTGAACACTAAAAATTATACAACCCTCGAATGCGAGCGCGTTTTAAAGCTATTAACCCACAACTGCTGACCGCAAGGTGTACTGTCGCTTGTAATATGCAAATATGCGGACGACGGGCGCTTAGTACCCATGCATTGTAAATACACCTTTTGCTGACTCTGCGAACCAGATCGTTTGTTCAACAAATTTGATGAAGGTTATTGATGAGTTGGCCGTTAAACTTGGAAATGAGGGAATGTTCCCGGATAATTAATGCAGTAGATACTGTACTGTTGTCTTCTAGCTGATGAATAGTGCATGAGTATTGGGTTGATTCCGATTATACCTGTTTTGTTGGTTAGGTTGGGTCACCTTTGGAAAAGGGCACGGTATTTTTACGGTACGGCGTATAAACCGCGCCGTAGACAAAACTTGTCTGTCAACAACCTTCCATAGTGATTTATACAACACTGACGACCGACCGTGCCTACACATGGTCAATAAACTTTTTTTTTCTTTCCGCAAAAAACTACGTTATTCACCGAGTGTTATACGGCGCGGTTTATACGCCGTACCGTACAGAAAGCACGCTGTGTACAAAGGGCCTTATTTTGGCGAGAAACTGGCTTTCGTTTATTGAATAATGAAATAAAGAATAATGTTTATTTGGACAGTTCTTGAAACAGAAAATACAAATTAATAACAAAAAAAAAGAATAAATGAAAAAATAATGTTTTAACAACAACAGTGTGTGTCTCACGACTGTGCCAAAAAGGTTCATTTCAGCATAAATGCCAGACAGATAATGTTTATAATAGAGAACTAACGAAATAAATTAGGGATTTAAAAAAAAAAAAAACCTGTCTCCAAAAACATAACTGAAAAGAGTATTTATCTTTTCAGTTATGTTTTTGCAGTCGGGTTTTTTTTTTTAATAATTAGCTTTTTTTCAAGCTTTTTAGTTTTATTCAGGGCACGACTTTGCCACATGGAGGGCAATTACTAAGTACTGTAGATAGAAAAAATAAAACCACTCCAAAACCGTTTTCTTCGTAAGATCACGGGAGCCCCTGGTTCGTTCGAAACCAAAACCTCCACGTAGACCTCAATATCCCCACCATCGTTCAATTCGAAGCCCATTTCAAAGCTTTCATCGATTTCGCAGCCACTCACCGCAACATTCTAGATGTGCAGGCCGCCAATTATACACCCTCTCGCTTCAGTAAGACCCGCCGTCCACGGCATGCACTGACCGACCCAGACGACCCCAGAACTCTCCTGCAGGAGAGCAGTAGGGAAACCAGTACAGCTCGCAAACATAAAACACGACCGTCATTCCGACCTCAAAAAAAAAAAAAAAACTGAATGAAGACATCATTATAATTTTAAAAACAATTCGAACTGCATTCAAAGAATTTTAAATAATCACCTATCTGAACCGGAAATCGAAGCCTGTAATTTTACTTGTACCGATCGAAAGACATACATACAAACGTACATACATACACTCGAAAAACATTAACCTCCTTCTGGGGCAGTAGGGTAACAAAATGTCCAGTTTGCACAAGAAAACCCATTAATTTATATAAAATGCTAATTGGATAAACTTTAACCACCCGCATTTATTTAAAAAAGGCACTTGAAATAAAATACACCTGAACAAACAGAATTAATTTTGTTTTTCCACCACAAGCAGGGATGCAAAACATTTTCCCAAGCGCAGTAAAACTCCCTACATTTTGTTCCACAACAAAAGTATAAATTTAAGACAATTCTAGAAAGATTGCGGTGAAAAAATATTACGAAAAATTGGTTGCAACTTTCCCTTGTAAGTACCAAGTTTTGCCTCTTAAATTGCCCACTGTGCAAGATACGCGCAGGTCTTTCCGAATTTCAATTTAACTTGTATTAAGTTGGCCAAGTTGTCGAAATTAGCTCGGGGGCGAATTTACGAATTGCCGACGAGAAAACGATACGCCGTCTGTCCAAAATTTTGAATAGATTGTTGTAATTATTTTTGGTACTGCGCCTTTGTGCGTTTATTTGAAGGAAGAACAATAAAAAGGCAATTAAAAAATGATTTTTTCTCATTAAATTATGTATTTTTATTGAATTTCTTAAACTTCCTCATTATAACTTGTTTTTTTTTTTTTACCCAGTAGTGTCCTACAATAGGGCAAAGTCGCCAATTCTCTTACGTTTCCACGTGCTATTTTGAGTAATTGCTTTACCTGATTGATTTCTGGTTTACCTACCTCTAATAACCCTAGAAGCCCAATCTACGTCGTTTTGACGTACACTCAAACGCATATTCGCGCTCTCTTTCACACACTTGCTTCGATCGCCGTAATCGTTCGAACTAATTAAGTTGCGTCTTTAAGAGCCAACTAGTCGCGGGCTCGAACTCACTGGTGGACGTGGCCAAAAAGCACGTTGTCTCACCTAGCATCGTGTCCGTCATCGTGTGTTGAGTGAAATGCACGATAATTCATAGTAAACAGCGCGCGTAAAAAAAATACGAAAAGTCCTTTGGAAGGTTGAGTTTTATGAAAAAACTACTGAATAAATCAATTACAAATAAAGTTTATTGAAATTTTCGATAATTGAGCTCTGTCGGAGCGGAAATTGTTTTGGAGATTTTACACTTCTTTTACGCCCAAAATTGCTTTAAAATTAGCAGGAAAAACGAATCTTTGTTGCCACACAACTTTTTAATGGCTTTTTATTTTAATATTCTGCTTCCGTACAGACAAAATTAATAATGAGACCAAACGATATCATGTTTAACTTTTGATCTACAATGTCAAACTGGAGTAATATCCCCCCGAAAGGTCAATGCCCACCTATTAGAACAATCTTGGCCTGCAGTGAACACTGATAAATAGTTTATGGAACAATAGTTTAAGCTGTTATGAACACCTTGTAGTACTTATCAGTTAAGAAAATAAGTCGCCATTTGGAAATAAAACAGTTTTTTATTTTATTATAATTTTTTTTTAATCATTAGCACAGACTTATTCCACTTCCACTTTTGACTTACAATCACTTTTGAATGGTAAATACATAATTTTTAACATGGTAATTATTCATTTCAAAGTTATTTTCTCATTTTAACCTTTTGAATAACAGTCACTTTATAAGTTTAAACAGCTATGGGTTCTATTTCATACAATAAAAATTGATAGTGATATCTTATGGATAGCTCAAAAGGTTCTGGAGTTGGAATGAAATGAATGTAGCTATATATCTTAGTCTAGTAAGTAAGAGCACTATAGACTAGACCAATGAATTATTGAATAATATCATAAATCTAAATATTTCACACCATAAACTGAAATATAAGAATTATTTACTTAGAAATCTTACCTGACGTGGAGCAATTTGCCTAGAAATATTTGCCCTTATATCATTTTCTCATGGAGAATCCTGAGACAACAGGTGACTTCTTTGTCTACGTAGTGAGCGAGCACAGCCAACACGAATGAGGCGAGCAGCGGAAGGTGAGATGCTTTCTGCTGGATGTCTAATTTCGTTCCATGCTGCAGTCCAATATGAATGACAAACAAAATCATTGCACCTGAAAATGCAATTGATTTAATATTAATTACACAGTAAACGATGAGAAAGAATGAAATGAGTAGCATAAAATACTACATACTTAATTATGCTGTAAGATTTCGTTAGTTTCTCATTAAAATAAAAGTATTAATTTAAAAATATTATTTACTATGAAAATGTTTCATACTAAGTCAAATTACTAAAAGCTTGCATAAATACTGGCTATTATTATCATAGATTCCTAAAGGTATCGTTTAATGTATGTAGGTGAGTAATATAAGGTTTACCTGTTGTGGAAGAACCCATTGCTGTACAATTGATCGTACTTCCACAATTTCTAATTGATGAGATCGCAAGCGCCTCTACAATTCGCACAGCGAACGTTGCTTGCGCCGGTTATTCCCTGCGACGACGTGGTCGGGATAGCAGAGCTACTCAGGTCCATATTCACACCGGAGTAATCATTGATATCATTGGTCGGTCATTCGATGTTGGGTCAGCAGCTTCCACATTCACATCAGGGTTGTCATTCAAAGAGGAGCCAGAGTCCAAGTTCGCGCGAGGGTCCTCATTCGGGTGAGGTTGATCGGAGTCCATTGTCGTAAAAAAGGTCACAAAAGAGCACAAACTACGGCTAAAGACAACTACGATAGCGTTATAAACACCAACAAACCATGATAGCGATTGGCTAGCGCGCTAGATTACAGTTTACTGTCAAATCCATCATCTGTCAAAGGATAATGTTGCCATTTTATGAAATATAATTGATTAGTTGGATCGATTGTTGGTCTCGATCAATTATTTTTTATCTAACTACGGCAAAGCGATAAAGAATATAATGATTTTATCATTCTGTGTTTATGTATGTGTGGACTATAAGATCTCTGGTCTGCATTGTTTATGAACATAATTGTTTTGTCTTGTTCGAGGAGGTTTCGTTCAAAGGAAACTAAAATGGCCGTAACATCAGAAAAACTTTTCGCTAACCATAGAAATACAACAACTGAAACCCGACTAACGTATTTAGCAATATTATAAGCGCTTCCCAAATTCAAAAGTTTCAATGCTCAAGTTTTAATTTATATAATAGCCAACAATTGGTTTTTTTTTTTTCGCTATCGTTTTTTAATTTTAAAGTATATGTTTATTTATTTTATACCAATATTAGTTATCAGTCTCTCCCTTCGATTGTATGCCACTGAGCACGTAGGTTAATTTTTATAAATATTAATTAATCGGTAATCGATTAGATTTGAATCCAAATTAAATTAACCATATAATGGCAACCCTATACTTCGACTGAAAGTCAAACTCGCATTTGTATTACGATAAATTACTTATTTATTTGTTATGATCACGGCGTCTTAGTTAGAGATAGATCTTAAACGGATAATTCCTATTTTAAAAACTTATAATTTATTATTAACTTTCAAAACGTGTTCGAGGTGGGCCACAGCTAGGCATTGTTCTTTGTGTGGAAATAGTATCGACTAGTTTCACCTTAAGAAATTAAGTAACAATGAAGGTATAAAACGCCACGATAAGAAGCCAACAATTACGATAGTTATAGATTATGACTGAGGGGCTCGTGGCTAAGTGATAACAGCCACACGGGTCTATTGAAGGCTAAGCTACACTTAACGCGGTCGGTTCGTGGATGGGTGAACATCCATAACATATCGAGACCTCTCCGTACAGTCAGCAACAAAAGTCGATTAACATTTCACTTTCCTAAATCTTAATTATTGAACCAAATATTTAATTAAAATCGGAACAGAAGTAAAAGGTAAAGAAAAATAACTCTATGCTACATACCAAATATTTAATTAAAATTTTAATTAAATATTTGGTTCAATAATTAAGATTTAGGAAAGTGAAATGTTAATCGACTTTTGTTGCTGACTGTACCTTGGAAAGCACGTTAAGCCGTTGGTCCCGGATGTCATTCGTGGATCTTTGGCAGTCGTTACGGGTCGTCAGAAGACCAAAAGTTTGACAACCAGTCTTATCAAAGGCTATCCAGTATATACGTAATCAGTATATATGTAGGTCAGATAGGTAGTCGCTCTATTTAAAATACTGTTATTCAGCTGCATCTGGTCAGACTGGAAGCTGACCTCAACATAGTTGGGGTCAGCTTTTGCCCGCGGCTCCGCCCGCGTGGATGTCGGCTATCGATACGTTACCAAATAACAAAATAATAACCGTTACGTAACGTTAAATTTCAATGTATACCTTACTAACGTTACAAAAAATTAACGTTACTTTATAACGTTACAGTAAAATAACGTTAATTAACATTAACAAAAATACGATAGCTAACGTTACTTTAGCTACGTTGCCGTTCTGTAGGTAAGAATCAGGCAGATTCAGGAAAAGTTTTGATCGACATGGCATCAGCCCCACTACTTACATCGCAGCCGTTTAAAATAACGATAAAATTAAAATGTAGCATAAATAAAGTTACATCGATTACCGTTATTTTAATAATAACGTTAACTCTGTCAATAAAAGGTAACGTTATGAAAAATTGCCGGTATTTAAAGCCCTGCTATGTCCTTCTATGGAGAAGGACATAGGCTACTTTATTACGCGATAACCGATCGTCATAAAATTTGGCAGAGATATAGCCTGGGATATGGATCCCAGGCTACATCACTGCCAAATTTTATGACTATCAGTTCAGCGGTTTAGGCGTGAAAACGTCAGACAGGCTGAGTTACTTTCACATTTATAATATTAGTATAAATATATGGATAACTGATTTACATTACGTTTCCAAAACAATATACAGCCCGCCCTTGTTTTATAAACTACCCCAGCAAGAAATAAATAACAGCATATCCCTATTTCAGCCTTGTGAAGGTAACTTCCAATTTTTTTCGACCTTACATAACTAAAAACATGCTAACTTTGCCTGTTTTCAATGTTAGCCAATTTACTAACTGCAAATAACAGGAATACGAGTCAAATGGGGAAAACAAAGAAATATTACTTACAGGGAAAACATTCTAGTTTGTCGCAGAGGCATTTCATAAAACTAGTTATGTGGGCTATTCTGTAAAGGTCTCTGCACACAGCGGGCGCGGCGCGGCGGGACGGGACGCCGACGCGACGCTGAGCAGTTGTAATGTACTAGATATTACGGACGACGCCACACAGAGCCGTCCGGCTCGACGCGACGCGACGCGACGCTCTGTGTGGCGTCGTCCATAATATCTAGTACATTACAACTGCTCAGCGTCGCGTCGGCGTCCCGTCCCGCCGCGCCGCACCCGCTCTGTGCATAGAACTTAAGGCAAGCAATGCGGCAACAGTTTGGTAGCAATGTTTATCGTTTGCTTGGATCAAATATTTTGTGAGTTACGCTTTTTTTTTTCTTTTTTTTTTTTACTAAGGCATTTCGGAGTTGACCTTTAGAGATCGTAACTCCTTAACCAGACTTTCCTGTGGTTGCCTTAAGCTCCTAAAAACTTAAAGCCTCCAGCCAGGGCATAAAACTTATAAACTTAACGACTGCACGCTAAGGGCACTCCCTGTGGGGTACGAACGTCGGCTTAGGGCAGAGTCGGCGGGAGGACAGCAAGGGATAGGTGGTGGCTGGATCAGATCAGGGTTTTGATTATTATAAGGGGAATTTAAAGCTACAGGCTCAGCTACGGCGCGGGCTGGCGCTTCGTTGAGCAAGGGTCGGGGGGGGGGGGGGGAGTTACACTTTATAATAATAATGATATAAGTACCTAAGTTTAAACAGAGTGGCGATTTGGTTACCATATTAAATAATACAGCGGTTAACACAAGTTCTTATAATGTCTGTTCAAATAATAAAATTAACAAAAAAACAAAAAAAAAAAGGATAATATTTTTATGTTCACCAAAAATCTTATTCTTCCCCGAAAAATACTGATCGTGCACCAAATATTAAAGGTTAGGTTAGGTTAGGTTAGGTATTTTGGTGCACATTCAGTATATTTCGTGGAACACAGGCAAAATTAGGTAAATGAAATGGGAATAAATTGAAGTACTTTTAAATACCATCCAAAAAAAAATAGTTAAAATAAAGCTTTTTTTAACATTTTATTGAACGGATAAGTGGAGATTGTGGGTGATTATTGCATAAAACAATAACATAAATTTTGTGTTACCTAATTTTTTAACGTTAATTGTTGTTTTTACTGCTATCGTTGTTTGATACGCACGTCCCTTTTCGTGTCGCTGTTTATTTTGTTTGAAAAAGCATCTTTTATGTTAGATGTACATTTTAGCATCTAGGTATTTTTGAGAAAAAAAATAATAATAATAATAATTTGTAGAATTTAACTGAACCAATTACTTTTTAGAAGAGTGCAGCCATTTTACATTATCTTAATATATTCATTTATTTATATTTCTATATTGGCTATGTTTTCAAGCTATTTGATAAAAATTTGCGACCAGCCTGCTTCGCGCAGTTTTTACGAATTAAAACAAAACATTTCTTTATAATAATTATATAATTTTAATATTAATGGATTTACACATATAAACTTTCTGGAAATGTCTGTAAATGATGGTCAAAACCGCATCAAAATCCGTTTGTGCAGTTCAGAAAAACTATGAGGCCACACCAGGCAAGCCACCGTCAAGCGTACCTGGCTTGTACGCTGGAGATATAATATTGCACAAGTGTTTGAGCACCTAATTGTATCAGTATAATTTAAAGTATGATCATCTGTGATTCACACTAAGGGTTTGGTCGATCCGACGCGGGCGGGTTGCGGACGCGGCTTCGGACGCAGACACCTCCAGACGGATAGGTACGTACTTAGAATCTGTCAGTGTCCGGTGTCCACGGCTCGTCCGCGATCTGCGCGTTCCGGTGTGATTGATCCTTGACTGAATAGTGCATAGTTGATAGTTTTAAGGTTGGTTTTAATAGATTTTGTGTACCTATACCTGTTAACAAGCGCTTCTTGCCATCAAACTGGAAAGTTTGGCGAGTAACACTAAACAATAAATAATGTACATAAAAAAATAAAACACGGGTGTACTCTCTGTTCCTTTACTCTCATAATCCGATGGGGCAGTAATCCGACACGACCAGGGAGAGATCAGGCGCAGGACCAGTGGCTTGACGTGCTTGGCGAGGCATGAGGGTATTACACCACTAACGTCCAAACTCCGAGCTACTACTGAGAAATTCCTAATGGAATAAACCTAATAACACTTTGCCCGACCTGGGAATTAAATTAAATTATGAGGACCCCAGGCTCACGCTTGGGACCACGACACCAACAGGGCAGTCAAAATCATATCCTTATATTATCTATACTAATATTATAAAGAGGATTTTTTTTTTGTTTGTTCGTATCGAATAAGCTCCGAAACTTCTGGACCGATTTTAACCATTTTTCACCAATAGAAAGCTACATTATCAGGAAGTAACATAGGTTATAATTTATTTTCGAAAACTTAAAGTTCCTTAATAAAATTGCAATAATGTAACCCAAAGTAGCAAATTTTTGCTTATAAACCACCGCCGCTAGCCGCTAGTAGCAAATAAACAGATAGTAATAAATGACTGCATTCTCCTAATAAATTAACAGCGATAAAAATGGATTAGTTAAATTCTACGGAAAAAGCTTTCATGTTTTTTCCTCAAAAATGAAAAATAGTTATCAGGCCAGCAGTCGGATTACTCAACCGTATCAGCGAGTTCAAACGGCAATAAATTGCCCGTTGCATGTTCGACATACGTTACGGTTGCGGGCTATACAATCAAATAGCTCTTCTATGATAGAATAATAAATGATTTTATTTCTATAAGTAGGTTTGTACAAACACTTTTTACGTCAATCATATTTTTAAAAGAGGTCAGCGATTCCTATCGGACTACTCTGAGAAGAAAGGTCATTAAACAAACTCAGAGGTCACAGTCTCTTTTAAAGTCCAGACATAATCTTGGTCAGATCATGTGAAGACCATGTAGGTTGGTGTCTGAAATGGTCTTTTGAGGAAAGGACCACACAGATTGCGTGAACCTCCGGTCCAGTCATCCACGAATTTTTGTCAGTAATTGTGCAACTCAACTCATATATTACCACAAGTAACATTGTGATTTATTATCAATGATAAATTATATGTAAATGACTAGCTGATGCTGATGCTGATGCTGGATGTCGGTTATCGCGTAAAAAAGTAGCCTTTGTCCTTCTCTCGATATCGCAGGCTATATATCCCTGCCAAATTTCATGACGATCGGTTCAGTGATTTAGGTGTTAAAACGTAACAGACAGACAGTTATTTTCACATTTACAATATTAGTATGGTGCCATGTGGTGCCGGACGTATAGAATAGCACCACCCTATTTCTTCCCGTGGGTGTCGTAAAAGGCGACTAAGGGACTTACTGACTTACTACATGGGCAGCAGTATTCTCCACGCATTTTTAACACGATACTGCGATCGCCAACCCCCCCCCCCCCCTTTTGGGGGAGGCCTATGTCCAGCAGTGGACGTCTTTCGGCTGAAATGATGATGATGATGAATAATAGTATGGATTTTATTTCTGTTAGTAGGTTTGTACAAATAATTTAACACGTCAATCATATTTTAAAAACTAGGTGAGATCAGCGTTCCGTTTCGCGATCTAACTACTTTGAGAAGAAAGGCCGAAACAAACAATAAGAAGTTTTGTGTAACGATAAACTGGTGTTGATGTAATACTCTGGCTAAGTTTTAGTGCCAAATCCAGCCTAGGGGGAAGCAATGAGAGCAAAGCAGCCAAAGAAGTTATGGACGGTCGATTTTGTAGACAAATAAAACCACACATCTGGACAGGAACGGCCTGTACCTGGTGATCCTCGGACCAACACAGGATACTGCTCGCTAAATAAACACTTGCACACAATATGCATAGCGGACAGTCTTCTATGCAAGGCTTGAATGGAGGCTGAGGAAACCGTTGCGCATGGCATGTACTCTTTGAATGCCGTAGACGCGTTGATGGCTGCTGTTCTTCTGACATGTGCAACGTGCAGCTTGTGTACATGAGCACTTAAGAAACAAGTAACACCATAACAAAATAATGCCCACTATGAATGAATACCTATTAAATAAAATAAAAAAATGGCACCAGCAAAAGAATATTAAATTAAATTCACCTAACCAAATTACCTAAAATCGACTTTTATTAACCCAAACCGTTTAAAAACAAAAAGGAAACATTTTCCTGTACCTCATAGTTCATAATACGTATAGAGGAAAATTTCACGATAATAACGTTATTTTTCGCTTTATATGCAAAGTGCTTGTCCACTTATATTATGTGTCAAAGTAGGTAAGGTAGCCAGCGTTCCCTTTGTCTTCCTGTTGCTTTATTTAAGAATTTTATTTAAATACCTATCTTGGTTCTAGTTTTATACACCTGAAATTGTTTGGTCCTTTTCTGTATTAAGAAATAGTTTCTAACACGCAAATTATTTAGTCCGTTTGTTACGGAAGCTGACTGTTCATCTCTGAAATCATATTAGTATGCTCAAACTTCAGGAAAAGAAACGCTAGCCGTCTGATTACTATGACTTTAAAAGGCTATAAACAAATCAACCCAAAACAACAAATCAACAAGAACCGCTGCGGCAAAGCTCCTACGGGGCCTGAAGTGAGCCTGCGTGCCACAATGCCGAACACACCGGTGTATATCTCCCGCCTGCACTACACCACTAAGGCGGAGGACATCGAGGAGTACGTGCGCCAAAAGACAAGATACATGCCGAGGGTGCAGTTACGGGAGTCGCGCCGCAACGTCAACTTTAAGGCGTTCGTGGTACGCGTACCGAATTGTTATCTGACCCTCGTCATGGAAGAAGACTTTTGGCCGCAGAACGTGGTGTTCCGTCGCTTCCGCGGACAAGTACCACTGACAGCACATAGTCAAGGTATTGCAAAGTGAAGTGCTACTAAAATAGTTTTAAGTCTTATTTACTAACACAAGTTTACAATAAAAATATATACATATGTAAATAACTTAACCTAAACAGGTTAAGGTATTAATGTATGTGCCTGCGTCGCTTGAATATAAATGCATTTATTTAAAAACCATTTACAGACAAAACAAAAAAAATAACAAGAGAGTGGATATTTAGCGAATAGTGACCTTATTTGTGATATTCTTCAGAAAGGTCAGGTGCGTAGTACTCGCTACCGGCGTGCGTGTATGACCAGATGTCATCATCATCGTCATAAGCCTATAGCAGTCCACTGCTGGACATAGGCCTCTCCAATTGCACGCCATTCAGTTCGATTCTCGGCAACTCTCATACAGCTGCTACCAGCCACCCTGCGGAGATCGTCGCTCCACCTAGCCTGAGGACGTCCTACCTTACGTTTGCCGATTACTGACCTGATATATGTACGTAAAATAAGCAAACGGAGTATGCAAGCATGAACGATGGATGGCGATGGATGACGTCTTATAGTTTCTGCCTACCCCCATGATAAATCATTTTATTTCTGTAAGTAGGTTTGTACAAACACTTTTAACGGCAATCATATTTTAAAAACTAACTGAGGTCGGCGTTTCCTATCTGTCTACTCTGAGAAGAAATGGCATGAAGGCGTCAGTTTATGCAGGTAGGTACTCGTAGACTTTAAAATCATAGAAGTAAACGAATTCCGCCTCGCCTCTCATGCATGAGGTTGTGGGTTCAAATCCGGGCAAGTACCAATGTGACTTTTTCAATTCATATGTACTTTCTGAGTTTATCTTGGACACTACTGACATCGGTGAAGGAAAAAAATCGTGAGGAAACCTGGACTTATAGTTAATATAAGTCTGAAATCGCCAACCCGTCTTGAGCAAGCGTGGTGATCAATGCTCGTACCTTCTATGTATGAGAAGAGGCCTTTGCCCAGCAGTGGGACAGTTATAGGCTGGCTGGTAAACGAATTCCTCTAAAAATAAGCAATCGCTGTTCCATGTAATTTAGACATAACTTGAAAATACTGTCATGCAAGTTTGTAATCAACATACATTAGTAACTATGTCGGTATCATAAGTAAAGTAAAACAAATGAAGCCACATCACGAAAGCCTACGTTTATGATTTACTAAGAATTTTACTAGGCTACCTAGTTTTAAAATAAAACGTCCTTGGTACATTTTCGAGGTAGAAAAAACTGGCCTAGAATCGAGGCTAAAAAGTAACTATGAATACGTCACTTAGTAGAATATACATTGGTTTTCCTTCAACAATTTAGAACTTTGTGCAGATCAGGTTAGATTGGCAGCCGATCCATATAAAATACTGGTATTCAACTGTAACCGTTAACATAGGAACCCGCCCCGACATAGTTGGGAAAAGGCTAGCATAAGATATCTAATAATGATTTTAGAACTTTGTGCACATTTTGGTACCTAACAATTTGTTTTAATAGTACATTATTGCAAAGATCGGGAAATAGGCAATTGCAGGTCGAGTATGAGTATGAATGCCGAGCCGAAGCGAGGACTTCACTAATAAGAGACAGGCAATTGCCATTTCTGCCGAGGCATATTATATAGTCTTAAAAGAATGCAGGGAAATAAAACATTGCTGGAGCGTTGTAATGTTCCAAATTCAAAAAACGCTCCTACAATGGATTTGAATTTCTTTGTCCGTAAATTAGATACTTCGCGTGTTCCTTTTTTCGAAAATAATGACAATATTTCCATGCATGTTTGAGAAAAAGTAATTTAATGTAAAAAATGTTCTTAATAATGTAATAATGTTTCTATTTTTGTGATAAGAAATCAACACAAAATAAATTTTATAAATAAAACATAACTAAAACAAATTGTTGCTCTCAAATAAAACACAAATAACATTTGTCTACGTACAAAAACTTTTTAGAAACAAAATAAACAATTCATAAAACAAACGAACACAATTCACATTTCGGCTTTTAAAATAACATACCAATTAACATTTTCATAATAAAATGGAACAGAAAGGTATTTAAGTAAATAAGTTCTCCTAGAAACGAACATGAGGCTTGCAGTCGGGGTGCGGTGTGGCGTGTGGCAAGCCTAATGTTCCGTGGAGACAACCAGACGGAATATATTAATGTTCAACAATGCAAACCACGCTTGCTTAATGCAGAATTTATTGTTTTTTCCTCTCTTATTTATGTTGGATTTATTTTGTGGTTTTCCACTGAATGTTAAGTAAAAGAGAATTGCTTAGTTTTTTAAACGATTTTCGATGTTCAGTACAATAAATATGGAAGTTGTCCTTTGAGTCACTTAAGGTTATTTTAGTAGAGAATATCTTAATAATATAATAATAATAATAATACCATTTATTTCAGCCAACACAGGCCCATAGAAAAATACCTTAACCTAAACATACATGTGCCATATGGTGCCGCACGTAAAGAATAGCACCACCCCATTTCCTCCCGTGGGTATCGTAAAAGGCGACTAAGGGACTTACTAGAGAATGGACAGCAGCGTTCTCTATGCATTTTTTTAACACCATACTGCAATCGCCAACCCGCCTGCCAAGCGTGGCGATTATGGCAAACTCCCCCCAATTGCGGGAGGCCTATATCCAACAGTAGACGTCTTTCGATTGAAATGATGAACATACATATTTTAATATAAAACTTGTGTTAGTAAAAAGGCTTAAGACTATGTTAGTATAGGTAGTACTTCACTTTGCACTAGCTGAACTTTGTACTATCCTGTGGAACAATGTGTGTTAATGCAAGTCCGTTTGCGGTGATCATATACCTACTGTTGTAATATTAATGACATTATTTTAACAAAGTCTGTAAAATTGTGCCCTGTAGAGCAGCTGTGGCGAGAAGACACTTCAGGTTCATGAGCTCCAAGGTCTACAATAAAGTCAATAAGAGCATCGACATTTACTGCTTACCTCGTAATATCTTGAGAGTAAAGTTGACCGACTGGTTGTAATATCTATCATATGATGCAACAAAAAAAAATTGTGGAAACTTAAAACTTAATTAGTCGAAACACTCACCCACACCCTCACTCACACACACTCTCACTCACAATACACCTTCACTCACACATTCACACTCTCACTCCACTTTACACCACACCTACCAAGATACAAAGTTTGCATGGCTTTTGTTTCTTTATTTCTTTTTGCATTTTTGACTTTTACCTTATTCCAAAGCTAGCTAAATTGTACCCATGTCACAGTTAAGTCTGGAACAATGTGTTTCTTATGTTTAGACGGGCGTTGATAGCTGCGACACAGTTTTTAACTTTTGTAGCTATCACCGTTTCTATTGTAATTATTTCAATTTTTTGTTCTTCCAAAATAAACTTACTTTACTTTAAAGACGAGAATCAACATATTGCACGTTGACACTACTGAATGACGTTGTATGAGGGACCTGTAATTGTGATGATAATTAATAATAGTACATTACTTAGGTACCAAGTGCTGTGAAAGAAAGAAAGCCAGAAATCGCAGGTATTTGTGACCGAGCCGCAGTCGAGGGTTGTAAATATGCGATAGAGGGTTTTCTTTTTTACTGCCCGTAGTGAGTACACAATTTTACGTCTTCACCTGGCCACAATGCGAGTTTTACTGTACGCGTAGCGTGCGGTAACGATGTTACCGCACGCTACGCGTACAGTAAAACTCGCATTGTGGCCATGTTTTTTTTACAACATTTTGTGGTTTTTTTGCAACATTTTTTTTTTTGTGTAGTAATATAATTTATTGTACATAAAAAAAAAAAGACGTGTGGCACTCGGGGACTGCCGCGGTAAAGCTATTGCATAGCATTTTGTATCAACTTATGCAATTATAATTATTTATTTATTTTATTTATGCAGTATTTCTTTTTCTTTGATATTAATTTTTTCTTTTTCGTTACGGAATTTCTGGATTCGGTCCCCGCGCTCAAGGCCCGCGATAGAAGCTATGCAATAGCTTAAAAACAAAATAAATAAGTGCTGAACGTCGTAAAAGTGTATAACTACGTAAACAAAGTCAAATACTATTCAAATATAAGCATAATAACAACTTTAAAATAGACGAAAGTGTTGAACCTAAAGTAATTTTAAATAAAAAAAGAGTGACAAACTGTTTTGACAGCGAAAAAATTCCATGTACATGAGTCATTTCCAACCGTCTAGTCCAGTTTAAAAATTGTTCAACTGGAATGGTATCAACTATTTGGCAACCTTTAATTAAGTCATTGTAGCCTTGCGGTGCAACAGGGGAACTGAATGTACTCATAATCGACTGGTCGTGAGTTCAAACCCCACTATCAACAATCACTTTTTGTGAAGATCATAATTTTATAAACTAATATTTATAAGAATAAAATACGCAGTACACAGAAAAAGGAACTGCCAGAAATTATTAGATCACTAGAGGGTACTGGTGTAGTAAAATAACCGTCGGAGTGGGGAGCGTGAGGTTTTTTCGTTACGGAATTTCTGGATTCGGTCCCCGCGCTCAAAGCCCGCGATAGAAGCTATGCAATAGCTTAAAAATAATAAAACTAAATTTGTACGTCCACTTATTTTGGTTACTAGGTATAAAGATTTCGATGAAGATACATAATATGGATCTCTTAGCAATCTAGTTTCAGTCACTCAGGCAGACAAGTCGTGACACAATAGTTCAAGATTCCCACCTACATTTATATATGAAGTAGCTTATTTTATTGTAGCCCGCAGCATCGCCAGCGTGCCTTTTTCTAAAATAAAAGTAAAGTAAAGTGAAAGTCCCGTCAAAATCGGTCCAGCCGTTTCGAAGATTAACCGGAACAAACAGCCAGACAAATAGACAATTGACAATTTTTTTTTGTTATATGTACCGTATATACTATCCTTATAACTATCGTATTTAGTTAGAAGCTGTTATTTTGACATTCACACTTCAATTGTATTTATTTGTATAGATATGGATTCGCACCGGTACACAAAAGAAAAACCTCTGCAGCGTTCTCCTTTTTTCCTCAAAGTAATTCAAATCAGCTTCAATACATTTCACGTGTCCTTGGACGTTATGTAAGAGACAACTCGACGCATTCAGCATATTCATGTGTTATGTAATCACATAGGGAGATCTCAAAAGATTCCACGCATGTACAGAAGGAATAATGAGTTACTGATATTGTATTCAAAGAAAACTTATTCAATCAAAGAAATGAACTAGTTTCATTAGGCGGACCTATTTTCTAACCTTAAAAAAAAATTGTCAACATATAGTAAAACAGTATACTTAAAGTTCATGGACGACGCGAGTTTCACGATTTTTGTTCACCCAAGAAGTGCTCAACGCGCCTTGTATACCCATGCCAAATAGCAGCTTTCTAGTACTAAGGGTCTCTGAGCTAAGCCGCGGACAGACAGACAGACGGAAATGGCGAAACTATAAGAGTTCCCTGTTGACTAAGCAACCCAAAAAAATGGATCTTTTAAGATATAACTGCATTCGAATCGTTTTCAATCTTCGTAGATATGATCATATAATGTCCGCGCACCGATTGGTTTTAAAATGGAGCGCAGAGAGTTGAGGGCTCTGTTTATGTTGTTTTGATTACTCGACCAACCCACTTCTCCTTCTTACCTGACTTCCCATGTTCAATACTTATGTTCTGCCCATAGTATAAATCTTCGTTCCACCAACAATCGTCTTCTACAATGTCATTCTCACCGCTCTGGTTTCATTCAGTCTTCTTCCTTTGTCCAGGCGGTCTTTCTTTGGAATGCTCTCCCTCTGAATATATTTATTGGATGGCAATCAGTCTGCTTTTATAATCTTAATGAATATACATGTCAGATCGCGGAGAAGGAAACATGAATCAATAATATTGATAATGGTGGTAATTGGAATGGTAACATGACCTTATAATAATTGATTAATGTTCAAATTTTACTACATTTATACACTTTTAAATTATAATACTTATGACATTAACAATTACAATTTACAATTATTTATTTATATTCTTAATCTGACATTATATTAAACATTATCTGTTGAACTGACATAGTTATAACTTTGACATCTATTAATTAATTTGTTCCTATGAATTCTGCATGAGATCTTATTTGTTATTTATTTATTTATTTATTTACACACATTTAAATACATAGAGATACGACATCATTATAATTTCGGTACAAAGGTACTGCTTATTTCCGAAGAGATTTCTTCCAGCAGACCTGCGAAAGGAGAAATGCAAAAGTAGACAATAGTGTGTGAGAACTAGAAGAGGAAAATATGAATATGCAAAGTCTTAAACTAAAATATTAAATATAACATATTATTATACTTAAATGAAGCTAAAAATAAAACATAACAAAAAACACTACAACAAACAACATAAAATACTCACAGTTGAGAGGAAAGGTAATGCTCTTTTACTCGATATTTGAATAGAGATACAGTTTTTAAATCGCGAATGCTAGGCGAAAGCGAGTTCCATAATTTTACAGCATGGACAGAGAAGGAATAAGAATAGTAGCTAGTTTTATGAGGATGAGATTTAAGGAGGGATCTAAGGTGTGATCTACACGGTGCGTCGCTAGAACGAGTGTATGAAAAACGCTCACGTAGGTAGGAAGGATAAGACGGGTTGTGTAAGATGTTGAATGGAAGACATAAAATCCGAGTGTTCCTGCGAAGGCACCTAATTAAAATAATAGCATTGTGCAGGTTACTATTAAATATTTGCACACCATATGTACATAATGGTAGAATGTAAAGGGGCCATCATAGTTTTAAGATCATATCTTGTAAACTTACATTCTGGCAAATAAATGGATTTGATTTGATTTGATTCGGTTATCATTAAAAGTGAGGGTACGTGGGTGGTGGCGGGGGGTTATTCCACTAATCCCCCCTAAGAGAATCCGCCTCAGTGGGGAAAACTGAACCCTAATGTAAAAAAAAATAACTTCAGGGTCTTGGAGGGTCTTGGTATTTTTTTTTTTCAATTTTACTTTTCCCCCCTAAGCGGGATTATCAGGGGTGAATTCTAGACTGTTTTTTATAGATTCCACTTTTCCTCCTAAGGGGGATTTTCAGGGGGGATTTGTGGAATAAGCCGTTTGAACCTACAACTCGTAAGTCGCGGACGTCATTGGGCCACCACTGCTCTTGCTCTGCCCAACCTCTAACAATCATTATTTTACGGAGAGTAGGTTTTCTAAGAAACTAAATTTATTAAATTTCCTACAATGCATTATTTACCAGACATGCAAATTCCAGTGGTTGATGATGGAACATTCATTAAATTACAGGTTGCTAAAGACAGACTGCACTGGCTTGTCATGGAAAAGAAATTATAGCACGTTGATATTATACATGTATAACTTCAACATGAATGATGTAACCCATATTTTGTAACAATATTTTGTTTTAAAAGAGTGTCCATGGAGTTTCTTGTCCGTTCTTCTCCATAGGAACCTACTACGCTTTGGAATGGGCAACTAGCTTCATCTTTCTGACTGACCGACCCCTTGACAATTCAAAAGTGCCTGTAATTGGTTTATTTGAAATAAATGCTTTGAGTTTGAGTTTTGAGTTAGCTTTGAATAAAATGAAAGAAGAAAGTCGCGTTCTAGCTAATGAGAGCATAGTTATTTCTTTAAAGCAAAGCAAACTGCAATAAGCCGTAATAACGCTGAATATAAAATATTAACCCATTTTCTTTTATGGTGAAATGACACACCCCTTTAACTACCACTAGCGAACCGCCCGTTTCGATCGATGTTTAGGTCTTCACTTAACATCAATATTTCTGTATTATACTAATAAATAAAAAAAGTCTATATGTAACGTCAAAAAAACAGCTTTTTTACAAAATGCATATGAAAGTATATATAGTAGTCTGTTTGTTTCGGCTAATCTTCGAAATGACTGGACGGATCTTTCTGATTTTGCCTTGACGTTCAGTGGCAGATAGCTGATTTTATAAGGTAGGTACTCCTTACAACCCTAGGGTTTTTTTTTCTAAAATAAAAGTAGCCTAACTTACTACTTACGCTACTTTTATTTTAGAAAAAGCCTCGCAGGCGAAGCCGCGGGAGCAGTTAGTTATAATACATGCACACACATAAATCTTCGAAAACCGCATGAAAATCCGTTGCGTAGTTCAGGAGAACATTGCGGTCATACAGGCAGACACGAAAAGCGACTGTATTTATTTATTTTATTTATATATATGTACTTTATTGTACATCTAATTACACATTACAAAAGAAAAGAAAAACTTATACACTATAAAATATACAATGGGCGGCCTTATTGCATACTGCGATCTCTTCCAGGCAACCTTGGCATGGACAGTGAATTTCTGGACATAAAATTCAAGAGTTGTCATTCATTGACTGTAATAACATAGATATAGAAGAAATAAATTCCCTCTGACCCTTGCTCGATGAAGCGCAAGCCCACGCCGCAGCGGCGCCTGTGCAAATTCCCCTGATCGCAATAATTATCCAGTCTTGATCCAGCCTGTCCCATCTTGCTGCCCTCCACCCAGCGATGCCCTAAGCCGAGATTCAGACCCCACAGTGAGTACCCTTAGCGTGCAGTCGCTTAGTTTATAAGTTTTATGCCCTGGCTGGAGGCTTTGAGTTCGCTTAAGGCAGCCACAGGAAAACCCGGTGAAGTAGTCACGACCTTTCAAGGTCAACTACGAGATGCCATTAAAAAAAAGAATTAATGCTAATTGGATTTTCAAATTGCTTATGGGCCAAAGCAGACACGATACTTTTCCGCAGCGATTTTTGGAAGCTCGAAACAGAGAATGACAAAAAGCGATCGCCAAACCGAACACAACAAGTCTCTAAAACGCGATGCAATCGCCAAATCACCGGTATCACCGGTCCTCGGTTCTAAAAGTATCTGCTATGGACCTCACAAGTTGATTTTCTCTGATAAATACAATAATACAGTCGGCATCGACGTTTCTTACCCAATTACTGCCAAAAAGAAAATCTTAAACAAAGAAGCTTAAACAACAGAGGTCGTGAACTGTTTTAAAGTCAAAAAGTTTGTACTGAAGTTACCTGAAGTTTGGGCGAGAATGGCAAAACATTTTGAGAGGAGCCTTGACAAACAGCAAATTATAAACATATCAGTTAATCAGCACATTACTATGCAGCATCGTGAGGAGCAAGTCCTAGAACAAAAAATTCGAAGACATGTGACATTCACCAATCCTCACTGGGCCCGCGTGGTAGATTACGGCTTGTGTCCCAGTAGTGAGAACATTAAAGGCTGATTATGCTTATACAGCATCGTATAATACTCGCTTTAAAACGTGAGCCCGCCATTTTCTTTGTAAAGACGTCAGCTGTGTTTGCATTCAAGATAAATTCACTTTGACCCGTTCAAAAATTTCCACGATTTCGAGCAGCAAAACTTTGAAACTTCTATTTGTATTTTCTTTCCTACAAGTTTTATTTATTTTTGTACCGGTAGTTTCTTAATTGCACTATACTGTTGCAAAATGGTTGACGGCAAATAAATGAGAAATGATACTTTAATTGTTGGGAAAGTGTAGAAATTGCATTTATATAATACTGAAGTAACTACCATTATTTAACGTTTGCAGTGGAAATATTATGCGCATATAAAATGTTGCAGGCCTCTGCCGCTTTTAGGACTCAACCAGAAAATGTTTCTAAGCATGAAAGCTCGGTGAAAAGCTTGGAATCTGCAATGAATTTTACGATCTAGATAATAACACGTGCCGTGTGGTGTCGGACGTAAAGAATAGCACCATCCTATTTCTTCCCGTTGGTGTCGTAAAAGCCGACTAAGGGGCTTACTAAAGAATGGGCAGCAGCATTCTCTATGCATTTTTAACACCATACTGCGATCGCTAAGCGTGGCGATTATGGCAAACCCCTCATTTTGGGGGAGGCCTATTTCCAGCAGTGGACGTTTTTCGGCTGAAATGATGAATGATGATGAGATAATAACACTGCTTTTTGTTGCTTAATTAACTACATACTCGGATAAATCATTATTATGTGAAGTGAGCGTTTTTGTCTAACAACCAGTCTTAACAAAGGATATTACCCAGTAACTACGTTGTGGAGGTCAGATAGGCAGTTGCTCCATCTAAAATACTGGTATTCGGCTGTATCGGGTTAAAATGGAAGCTGACCCCAATATAATTAGGCTTCTAGGCAGATGGTGTGAACTTTGTGAAGGAACGTAGCAGGTGGCATTCAGTAAGTGTGAACTTTGCGAATATTTTGAAACGATACAAAAATGCATAATATCCAAAGAAAAGCTTGTTATCGTTAATGAAGGCAATGAAATCAATAGAGGCTATAAAATGTTTAATCTCAATTTGGCCTCAAGCGATAGTTCAAACTCAAATCGCATTGTATGAACGTACATCTACTTACTTGAATCTAAGTGTTACAAGAACAAAGTGCAAGCTGAACTCATACATTAGAAGTAACCCACCATAAAATCTAAGCTCAAAAAGATTCTACCACTTAACTAACTTTTAAAAGCACTTCATCATTTTCAGAAACTCCCTTGTATAAAGTTCGCTTGGCCTTAAGTGATTCTCCGGCGGGTGTGGTACCGAGTACATGTACAGTCAAACAAAGATATAGGTAATACAGGTACCTAACTTGAAACTACTTTACAATGCTTTGAATGTGCTAAATAGACAAGTTTTTTACGTCATAGCTTTAAGAGCGCATACATCGGTCCACTAGCGCCACTCCTTTAAAAACATATTATCTCGTGACTGTGAAGAGAGAGTCGGACTCGCGCACCGAGGGTTCCGCACCATCATAATTAAATAGCTTCATAAGCTTCATTCGTATAAGTGGGACCTAAATAGTTATGTGCCCAGAAAAAACTACAACTGTGCTTCACCCAAAGCAACCTGCGAGTCGGTAGGAAGGAGGATATTTTGGTTATGAACCGCGATTTTTTTTTTAATTTTCATCGGCAAGGACTTTTCGTTTTAATTTTGTTAAATTCGTCAGTTAATTTTAACACTGCGGTGTAGAATATTGCAGTTTTAGGTCAGCGCCATCTATTGACAGATAAAGGAACTAATTTAATGTTTGTTGATTTCTGAAAAAGTGTACTATTTAGAGATATATTTTTATTTTTCCTGTAATTTTTACATAACCTTCTATCACATAGAATAATTTCAGATTTTTCTCTATGCAAACTTCAGAGATAAGGGGGGGAACGGTACTTTTTTTTACATTTTTCATCAAAAGTCGAAAACTAAGCTGCGGCCTAAAGAAAAAATAAAAAATGTTTGAGAATGTGCAAACAACGCTCTTTCATATGATACCCCACATGCCCTAGTAGCGGCATTTCGCATTTTTAAGACCACCTTTCAGTCCCTGTTAGATTTTTTTTTAAACTTTTTTGTTTCTTTCTTATTTGAAAAATAGTTGGGCAAACGTAATCTAAAACTATTCTAAATTTCAAGTTGATAGCATCAGTAGTTCTTGAGATATTCAGCTGTGACAGACAGACAGACAGACTGAGTCACACCATAAGGGTTCCTTTTTACCATTTTGGTACGGAACCCTAAAAACGGCTAAACAGCGATCTCGGTGTGTCTAGAATGTTCTAATACCTTTTATAAAGTTTAATAAAAGGTTGGTAAGACAACCAGTCTTACCAAGGGGTATCGTGTTACCCAGTAACTGGGTTTTGGAGGTCAGATCGGCAGTCGCTCCATGTAAATTACTGGTATTCAGCTGCATCTGGTTAGACTGGAAGCCGACCCCGACATAGTTGCGAAAAAGCAAGGCAGATGATGACTTAACTTTTTGTTTGACTGTACAAAGAGATTCGAACTTGGTATTGCCAAGTTTTCTTGATTTCGTACCGTAATATCTGGTTTATGGTATTCTGGAGGCAAATATCACGTAATATCGCGGGCCCATGAACGTCAGGGCACGAAACGAGATATATGATTCTGTTTCTTATACGTGTGCTGTCGAACGGATATGTTTGTTTTTGCAGAATGGTACGTGGAAAAAAATGTAGATATTGACTTTATTTCTTATCTTTTTTACTCGTTTTGCTGTATTTGTTCTTTACGTAGAAGCTTCATCTTTACTTAAGTGTGGCAAGCTCAATGCAAGGTCGCCAAGGGCACATTTTAAGTGAACATGGTACATCTTAATCTAAAGAAATTATTATAAATTGAAATAAAGAAAGAAAAAATATTTATTAGGACGAAGAATAAAAGATAAAGAGAGAAAAAGAAAGAGAAAAAAAGAGAAAAAAGAGAGAGGTAAAATTGGTTTTTTGTTTGTAACAATAGTAGATTGTTTGCCAAGGGAGCAAACAATAATATTGAAGGCGAGAGTGTTTCTTTGAATCCAGAGTGGAGCGAAGGATTCTAAATAGAATCCTGAGCGCAGCGAGGGATTCAAAGTACGTCACTCGAACTTAAAATAGCATTGCTCCCGAGGTGGACACTCCACTTTTTATCACCCTCTATGAAAAAATAAGTAAGTGCAACTTATGAATAAGAATATTATGTTTATTTATTTAAATACAATTAGGAGCAATACGTAGAAATAATTAAAGGCTAATAATGTTTATATTGAACAATTATGGAAGCGCATCGTAACAATTTTATTACTACCTTCCGTTACAGTTGTAGATTTATTTACAGCTTGAGAATTAGAAATAGTCTCAGAAAACGGTGTCTCACGATGAATTTTTTGAGAAACTTGATTATTTTCTGGTATCGGCGATGGATCACGATATTCTTTAGACGTAGATGGGCTCGGAGACGGCTCTTTTAAATTGATATTTTCGACAATTCAGTGGCAAATTCAATGGATTCTTCTACATATCCTTTAGCTTCCGTAGATGATTTCCATCCTCCATGTCTCTATAAAACAGGCATGTCCACTCCCGAATCTGCTAAGAGAGTGAAAGACGTTCTTCGGAAACAGTGGCCTGTATACAGCTTAACATCAGGTAACTTTAAATAAGTAGGGATTTCCTGAGGCATAGCTGAGCCTGTAGCTTTAAATCCCCCAGATAATAATCATAACCCAGATTTTATCCAGCCACCGTCGGTCCCTTGCCATCCTCCTTCCGACTTTGCCCTAAGCCGAGGTTCGTACCCCACAGGGGCTGCCCTTAGCGCGCAGTCGTTTAGTTTATAAGTTTTACGCCCTGGCTGGAGGCTTTAAGTTTTTAGGAGCTTAAGGCAACCACAGGAAAGACCGGTTAAAGAGTCTCAACCTCTCAAGGTTAACTCTGAGATGCCCTAGCGAAAAAAAACCTATATTGTACCAGATCTCCTTCTCTTTACAATAGTTAGATCTCAAAAAGTAATTCTAAAGAACAAAATTAGATCTGTAGTTTGAAAATACCTCGTAGCGAGTCTTAATTGTATCGCTTCATAAGTACAAAGTTGCTTTCTTGCTGATTCAATTATAAAACTTTGTTTCTTTTAACTTCTTCTTTCAGCGAACGCGGAAAATTAGTACTTACTGTTAATTAATTATAGCTACTAGCATTCTAATTGCGAAACAGAGCTTGATATTAAAACTTACAGGAGACTACGTTATTACTGTTTTATCGAGCTTTTCTTTAAACATTTATATTCTGCCAATACAATCTATCCATCATCATCATCTGAACCCCATAATACGGGCACTGGGTAAAAAATACCCCTTGGTAAGACTCGTTGTCAGACTTTCGGGCTTAATACTCGTATAACGACTGTCAAAGATCCATCAATGACAGCCGGCACCAACTGCTTAACATACTTTCCGAAGTACGGAGGGGTTATGTTCTTGGTATGTTATGGATGGTCACCCATCTGCGCTTGGTGACGAGACCATCACGGGACACTGCTCGCTAAACAAACATTTTCACACATTAGGAATAACGGACAGCCCTCTGTGCAGGGCCTGCATGGAGGTGTAGGAAACCGTTACGCACGTGCTCTTCGAATGCACAGACGTCACCTAGATTAGGACAGAAACCCTCGGGGCACCCAGATCCTTCACCAATATTCTGAACAGACTGGGAGACGTTATTAACTTCTGGATGAAATAACCACTGACCGAAATAAATAGGACGTATCAAACCCATTCCGATTAAAACAAACAAAAAAATTGAAAGAAATACATCCTTCTCATTGAAATAGCACTCCTTGTATTCAATTATATTCAATAAGTATTGACATTTTCAATTGTAACTCAATTTTTTCTTTTTTATTTGTACATTCCTTCATTCACATATGCCCCTTTTTTTCTTCATGAAAGCAAAGAGGTGAGTCCCGAATTTGGAAGCGTTTGTTACGTGGGTCGCGGTCCAGTCAACTCTAGGAACCGCTGGTGTAGATAATTCCTTTAAACAAGTGCTGAGCAGTATTTTAGGTATACACACCCGCACTGGGCCCGCGTGGTAGATTAGAGCCCCTTCCCTCTCGAAGAGAGGAGGGCGGTGTCCCAGCGGTGGGAACATTATAGCCGATTATGAGCACTATATTTGTATGGAGGTACAGCGTTTACCACCCAATTATAGTTTTCAGTTTAATCCATTAAAATTTCTCCACACAACGAAAATTAATGGAAAATGATAGCAATATTGGTACTCGTAATAATTCTTAAAAGGGCTTAATTATCGACAATGGTACTTATCAAGATTCAATTATGCACGAAAATGAACGCTTTATTCCCCGTTATTGTTTTATTCCCATTCAGATTTAAATTAAAGTGTTGTATTGCAACGGATTAATCAAAAACTTGTTATTGTGGTGTTTAATTTTGTGTCTTTAATAATGTTCAGTGATCTTTTATTAAATAAAATACTGGTATTCAGCTGAATCTGGTTAGACTGGAAGCTGAGCCCATCATAGGAAATTAAATATAAAAATCTGTTTATTCTTTTGAAAATCTTTAGGTAATTGTTCTTGAAGATGTTTTCCAATGTACTATGGGGGACATCCGATTCGGCACACTTTCAAAACAAAATCCCGTGCTCATGGATGTCCACATTTGTTTACCGCTCCTTTTAACGACGACCCATAAAAAAAAATGTTTAAATAAAGTCAGGCTGTCACAATGATATCAGTGAAAACTTCTTTAGGCGCGTTGAGCCCATTTTTGGGTGAACAGAAATCATGGAACTCGCGTCATCGTCACCGAACGCTTTTGCTACTTAGTTGTCACTTCTATCGGCATCGGCAGTCCCCAAAGACTGCACCGCATTTTTATTTTTGTTTCATTTACAAAAACAAGGGGCTCGGCAAAAATCTGATGCGGCGATACTATTGGTTGATGAGCGGAGGTAAGCGTTACTATAACGGCCGAGCGCTGTAAGCTAGAATAATCCATGGTGGTTGGATTCGGATGTCTCCCATAGTACCTATTCTTTTTTTCGCTACCGAGTGAATCCAAGGTTCCTTTTTGTAAAAACGTATACCTACGTGTACAAATTCCAGCTATAACCATACTATCCAGCAAAAAAAATCAAGTAAGTGTACAAACTAGCAGTAACTAGCTCAAAAGAGCGATATATAGAAACAGCTGACTTTAGGTACTGTCTATGTAAGTATCTACCACCAAGAGCCAATGAACCGATTTTTTTTTTTAAATAAAATAAAAAAACAAAAGAGCAGCATGATTAAACATGCCTTTCCTTTACAAGCACTCAAGTCGATATATGGGGCACGAGTTCAAATCCGCGCGAATAATCCGATTGGACGGTCGAAAGGATCGGAAGAACGCTTTGTTGCCCAGTCGCTCGCGTGTCCTGGACTAATTCAATTATCATAGCTGGTGACCCCGCTATACGGTATTATGAGCAGCCGTTAGTTCCTTGTCCGTCCGGCACGATAAACGCCTATTTACGGACACTGGGGACGAAATTGCCCGCCTAATGGTTAGTGACGCTGTTAAATTTAGTTGCAGTTAGATTTGAGCGTTGTCAGTGAATATTGATATTTCTGAGAGTCGGAAATGGGGTCACTATTTGGGTTGAGCTAAAGATTTGCATGAGAAGAAAGTATGGGTTTATTGTAGTAGGTTATATAAGCCTGACCTGGATTGTACAAAAAAAAAATGGTTGATATTATAATATCTCATTATAATGTCAACTTTATTTTCATCTTTTTCAATCAAAATGAATTTCTAGACCATAGTTTTCTATACGAACAGCTATTTTATCGATGATAAATGGCAAGCCTGGTTTGTGTTACGATCATCCATACTAATATTAAGACAGACAGACGGACAGACAGACAGACAGACAGAGTTACTTTCACATTTATAAAGACTCGTACAGACTAGTGCGATATCGTGGGCGCGACGTGACACTAGTAGCACAATTTCTTTGTCGCTGCCTGTCGCGCCCGCGATATCTTGCGAGTCTGTACGAGCCTTTATAAATGTGAAAGTAACTCTGTCCGTCTGTCTGTCTGTCCGTCTTTCTGTCTGTCTGTCCGTCTGTCTGTCTATCTGTCTGTATGTACGTTACGTATTCACGCCTAAACCGCTGAACCGATCCTCATGAATTTTGGCAGAGATATAGCCTGGGATATGGAGAAGGACATAAGCTACTTTTTTACGCGATAACCAACATCCACACGGGTGGAGCCGCGGCCAAAAGCTAGTTCTGATATATACAAAAAATAAATAAAAATAAAGTGTCTGATTGTAATGTGAAAATAACAGCGTTTTTACTAAATGCATATGAAAGTATGTACGGTACTAATTTAAAAAAAAAACTTTCTGTCTGTTTATTCCGGTTAATCGCCTAGACGGCTAGACTGATTTTGACGGGACTTTCACTGGCTGATAGCTGATGTTGACTAACTTTGGCTATGTTTATTTTAGTCTGACTGCTGCTCGCGTCTTCAATAATAAATTGCCGGATAAAACTTCATCTTTTCGCATAGAAAATATAAACTAGAAGTTAAGTTTTGCATTAAAATTTTCCGCTTCAAGATCGCGCCAATCTACTGCAGTTTATTAGCAAGTATCGTAGTTTCAAGTCGACCCACAAAATGTTCCCCAGCAAAAATACACGAGCGACCTCAAGCCATTACTGAGTACACCCGAAAATGAGCCTTTTTAGTACAGGTTTTTACCGGGTAAGAACGATGTTTAGCCATAGGGACGTATAAAATCGGGAGAGTATCCTGAGTAGATATCAGGGTATAAAGTGCCGGTTTTATCGACAAGCTTTCACATCTTTCGTCTGGCAACTCCCTAGGGGTAATTCTGCTGTTGATGTTACGTTATGTACATACGAGCCCAAAAGCGTTTGTGTATGTAAATTCGATTTGGTTTCGTATAACGTCAGTCATTTGTCCTCATTAATTTGCTATGTGGATACGTTCATTACGTGGTGCAGATATGATTCAGCTATTTTAGATGGAAGTAGTTTTGTGCTCGATGCTACCAATTCGCTTTGAGTATTTAACCGAGTTTGATGCTCAAAGGTAGTTCGTGATTAGGTTATAGGTACGTGGACTTCAAATCTACTAAGAATATTTCATATGAAGAGGAAAAATACTTACCTGTACGAGTAACTGCATATTTTAAACACAGTTCGTAAAGATTTTAATGGTAACACTGCTTTTAACATCTACTTACTTATGTCTAAGTTAATGGGAACTTGTGACATTAAAACTGGCTCAGTTTTCATAGTTCTCAGGTAGCTGGAGGATCATGAAACACGGTAACGACCAAACGCTACGGTAAATTTTCTTGGTCTACAGTGTACTTTATACAAATAATTACTTGACACGATAATATTGCTTGTTTTATAAACCACTATCCTTGATAAACTCTCTATACATATGTGTAAATTTTACGACTCTGAGTTTTTGTGTGCGTACAATGTTTGTTGTCAATAAACTCAGATGTTTACAAAATAAACGCAAATGACAAAGCCATACAAATTCAATTTATGGCACCTAACCTAACCCCAATCAATCGCAATCTGAATGATTTTAAAGCAAATTGCTAATCCATTGCTTAATGCCAACCAACAAATTCATTTATACCTACTTAGACCGCAACGACACGGATTGTTGGCCGTTCCGTCAGCACGCACAGTTTTGCATTCTAACTCGCTCTTGGTTCACGCCGCTCGCAATGCTGAATGCTCTACCGAACCAGGGGCCCAAGTCTGCTATTTTAATAAATTCGTCATTCCAACACGATCCCATTGTCATTTTGCTAAAAGTTCGTAATCTGCTAAATTCTTAATGATCGATCATTGGTCGGTTAATGGTCTCGTAATAGAATTGTATTAAAATGGCATTTTGAACTTTTATTCATGCCAGATTTCATTTATATAAATTTTTACATATTTTTTATTAGTCTTATAAGCAATCTGAAGTAGTAGGAAGTTGGAAGTTTAGTAGGAAGTTTCATTTGTCATTATGTACGAGATTACCAATTCTTTCAATGGAGTATCAGTGGCTGACCATTGGAAAGTCATAATGACGCCATTATAATAGTAGATTACCAAACTTGTCAAAATCAAAAATTATGAAATCCATGATAGACCATTCTGACACTATTGTAATAGCAGACTTGAGGCCCAGAAGTGGGATTTGTTTGCCGCGAGATGGATAGACGTATGTCGAGCATGTTTGAGATTCTGTGAGATGATGGATGATAAAGATGAGTTTAATTTTTTGTACCAATGTTATTTGCTTATTATTTGTTTCATCATCATCATCATCATTTCAGCCGAAAGACGTCAACCTGGATATAAGCCAACCCAAAGCACCGCTTGGGTTCTGTGCTTCTCGCATCCAGCGGATTCCTGCGGCTTTCACAAGGTCATCGGTCCACCTTGTGGGAGGCCTTCCCACGCTACATCTTCCGATACGCGGTCGCCTTTCGGCCCCAACGGCCATCTGTTCTGCGAGCAATGTGCCCTGCCCATTGCCACTTAAGTTTGGCAATTCTTCGAGCTATGTCGGTTACCTTGGTTCTCCTTCGGATCTTTTCATTTCTGATTCGATCACGTAGAGAAACTCCAAGCATAGCCCTCCCCATTGCCCTTTGGGTGACTTTTAGCCTTATAATAAGGCCCATTGTGAGCGAACACGTTTCAGTGCCATAGGTCATCATTGGCAAAACGCACTGGTCAAAGACTCATCTTGAGACACTGCGGTATGTGGGACGAAAAGATATTGCGTAGCTTCCCGAACGCTGCCCAGCCGAGTCGGATTCGACGATTGACCTCTTGTTATTTGATATTGTTCTCTGCGTGTTATTGTATTGTTTGTTGTTGTTTCTCTTATTATTTTTTGTTATGTTTGTTCTACTAGTTTTGTTAGTAATTTTTATATATTTTTCTTATTGTTATTTCTTCCTTATTGTAAATATGTCTGTTTTTATGACTTGGACCTGAGTCTGTAATGTTGTACATGTTTTTACCAAATAAATAAATAAATATGGTCGAATTTGTCTGCTCAACAACGTAAATAACGCAACCAATAACCCATTCCTACTGATAGTGTGTTACGCAATTATGCTTCTGTCCCACCTCTGGCGATTAACGTTAAGCTAGTAGAGCTAACAACCAAAAGCCGAGCATGAGTCCCTTAGCGAGTGCTCTGCCCGTCAAACGAGCGCTGGTGAGCGAGTACTCTCTTTGATAGTTTTTATCGCTGCGACAAAGGAGTACCTACTCGCCTGGTGGTGTGATCAGTCAGCGGTTAACACTTCAATCAAATAATATGGCTTACCATCTGTACTTAACCGTACATTGCCATTATTAATTATCGCTTAAGAAAAAGGTAACTTTCCTTACTTTGGTAAGTAGGTACCTACTTTTACTTTCGAAGAAATTTCCATTGTGTGCTCTAGTGTGCGACTTAAGGGTCCGTGCACGAAAATATCTCTCTTTTGGCAATTTCTTATCTAATTGTGAGAAAAATTGAAATAATCGAAACATTAAGTCTGTGTAACTATAAAAGTACAGTTTTCATGGTGCTAAACCATTCGTGTCAGTCACAGCAGCTTTTAATAATTTCATAATTTTTGTTCTCTCCAAAATATAGTTTATTTCGCCATTGATTTACTTAATGAAGATATTGTATAATCATTAAATAAAATTTTGATTATATTTCAAGGATAGCTGAAGACTAATTTGTGTTTTTTAAATTTCTTATTATGATTTGCTAAATAATAGGAAAAATATATATTACTGACGAGGTTTTAAACAAAAAAAGGTTTTTTCAATATTATTTTTCTGCTATATTTTGTATGGAAGTTGAAAAAAGTGGTTCCGCCACACGCAAGAAGAGCATATAATGATGTTGATGATATTTTTTAATGTTCAAAATCAAAATTAGTTTCTTGTAGAATGATGATCAAATGTCAGTTTCGCGTCATTTTTCGGAAAACTTGTTGCAAATATTAGTGATTTACCGTGAATACTTAATTTATTTGAAAAATCCCTTTCAGCCACATGCAAAACAAAGAACACGACTTTTCAAATCTCAAATAATTTTGTTTAAATTATTTTTCCTTTCTCACAAACAATGAACAAAATTGATCAAAATCAGTCGATTTCGTGCACGGCCTCTTAAAAACTTTGTTGTATCAACAAAGTTTTCTATTTATCTTCTTCATGAACGTGTGTGTTTTTCCGATCTGTGCTTTACTTCTATGGTTGTAATTTACGATAATACTTCTCGTGAGATTTTATTGTAAGAATAGAATACAGAAATAATAATGTTTATTTGGTCACAGTTCGTGAAACATGAAATACAAATAACAAAATAAAAATTGAAAATAATGTTTTACAAGAATAGTGTGTGTGCGGCTCACGGCTGCGCTAAAGGTTTAAATGTCACAGGATTTAATGCCAGATAAATGCTGTTTGACGCTGGTTTTCTAAGTAACCTTTAAGGACAAGGGACTCAAAACGGTGAACTTTATGACCATGGAAAGTAAAAATTATGAAGTTTAGTGGTAAACGTATTTTCATTCTTTTTTTTTTTTCACTTTGTTACAACAGCACAAAATATCTTTGTTAAAACGATTAAACACTGAAAAGGTGTTAGTGATGTACTGAAAAAAAAAAAAAAAAAATATATATATATATTATATATATATATTAAAATAAAACACAACGAAAAAACCACAGATTATAGAAAACGAACACCCAGCTTCTAACGGATTGCTGCATTCAATAATAAACCAATAAAAATAACATTCTATCATAAAAAAATATTCTCTGAGAGCCCTTTAATAGACCGCCTTCGTCGTAAACTGTAAAATTCCTTTTACCGAAGAAAATGTTTCTGTTTTCTAAGTCAAGGCGAGTTTTATGGTGGCACATTACTGACTTGGCCGGTCGTAAAGGCTTTAGAGTGACGACTTGGACCCTGCGCAATGTGTTGTCACAAGGCCGAGAAAGGGTAGCAGTACCTACTGATCGATTTACAGAACGCGCCACGAATGACTGTGTGTGCTGAAGTTAGCTACAAATCTATTTATTTATTTACGTCACACCTGGCCATAATGTGAAAAAAAAAACTCGCATTATGGCCAGGTGAAGGCGTAAAATTGTGTACTCACCACGGGCAGTAAAAAAAAAAACCCTCTATCGCATATTTACAACCCTCGCCTGCGGCTCCGGTCACAAATACCTGCGATTTCGGGCTTTCTTTCTTTTACAGCCCTTGGTAAGTAATGTATTATTATTAGGCTCTTCAACAATGAGTACACTATTGCTTTACAATTAGTACATTGCAAACCTAAGTCTAAGCGCCTCATTACTTATAAAAAAGCACAACATGCGCTAAATTATGCGCAGATAATAACACAAATAATTATTTATTAAACGCTAAATTGAATACAATAAATTAAATTAAATTAGATTAGAATTTTAGACAAGATTTTATTTTTGATAATTTTCATATAAGATAAGGTTATTAAAGACACCCATTAAATTGCAAGCGATCAGGGCCTCAAGTCTGCTATTACAGTAGTGTCAGAATGGTCTATCATGGATTTCATAATTGTTGATTTGAATATTATTAAATATAAGGATTATACAAGTCATGATTTCATGAAACAGTCATTCAATCAGATTATACGAACTTAAGGAGTTGTATTACTGATTCTTATGATTATAATTATTTAAATACATATTTGGTACGGTCGCGAATTATATGTAGATCAACATACAACCTGACACTTACCTGCAAATTGTAAAAAAAAACGTAAGAAAATTTGAATTTCGCACGCTACCCTGTCCCTTTCCCTATAAAAACGCACTTTAAAAAATAAAGAGGTTGTATTCATAGCGTTTTTATAGACACGGGTTTCTCTGAGGTTTTTTGGTATTTCTTTCAATTTCCGAAGAAATTAACTCAAAAAAGTAAAGAAAACTAGAAAGACAAATTATTTATTCTGCACAAATAAAACGTACATTACAAAAAAAAAATATTACACACATGCAAAGTAACCAAAAGCCTCGTATTCAAGCAATTATAAAGGTTTTACAATTTAGTTCAAGGATGGGCAAACCACGGCCCGCGGGCCATTTCCGGCCCGCGAATGGTTACAATCCGGCCCGCAACCATCAACCCAAAAGTAATACGCCAAACTAAAATTCATCAAGAAAGGAGCGAAGTGTCGCATTGATCAACGCGTACAGTGTGCAGTGCAGTGACGCGTACTTGCTTACATTAGTAAACCTTTTTTCCTATTTTGTAGATTACCTGCAATAAATATCATGTCTCTATTTCATATTGTATTTGATTTGAATATCTATAGTCCATATAATTTAATTTTGTATAAACGAGTCAATAAATAATTTTACTGACGGAAAATACAAATACATATTTTAATAAAGAAATACGTATATTATAGCCAAAAAGTCTAAAACCCCCATAGATTCTGTTTTTTTTTTTATACTGGCCCGCATAGAAAAAAATGTTTGCCCATCACTGATTTAGTTCATTGCTTGATGTAATTGCTTGAAGCTAACTTCACACACACAAAGATCCGTGGCGCGTACTGCCCAATGCTTCATCGTCAAGATTACGAGCTCGATACGGTTTTCCGAGATGAGCAGGAATCGAAAATGTTTGGACGTGTGATAGGATCGGAAACAAGATTACTTTATGCGTATGTAGCCTTTACTAGGAATTTCGTTTGTGCTACATTTCAAGCTAGGTACGCTAATGGATACAAATCTCGGATTCAAAAGCATCAAGACCCAAAATAGCTATAGCTATAAAGGTTATGCAAACGTTTCGTAGCGTAAACTTGCGGATTGAGAGATATTTCAGCCAAGTATACTAGTTTACCCATAAAAAAAAATGGATTGGGAAATTATCAAATAACTTCTCCCGCTCTGGGCGGAACGAGAGGACGTGTCAGACTTTTACTGACCAAAACCCACCCGTGTTCCTTCAGTTGCCTGTGTGCCAGGGCCACGGTATCCCTTTCGGACAAACCCGCACCCTGGCAGGCATCGGTCCTAGCGGGCCCCGCCAGTGCGTGCTGACATCTCTTTGAGGCGCACGTTGAACGCAACACGCCGTCGACCCGGGCTTGGTCCTTACCGGACGGTGAGCTGCCGTCCGCAAGCCCACGCCTACGGTGGCCAAGAATCGGCTATCAATTCCCGCCGCCCAGGGCGTTTCCTGCGGTGACTAGGGGCGTGAGGGCTCACAGTCTGCCTCTCCCTCATGCATTTCGCCTCCTCCTTCGCAAGCATTACTACTTCGCAGAAGGAAGTACTGGCGTCTCATGCAGTCTCGCTCTGTACCATGGCCTGGACCAGGGCCGGACACGAGAGAGACCACACATAGACCCTGGCCAGGCTGCCCCGGCCCGCTCCAGTCTGGGAGCCAAACGTCGAAAATGCTCCGCGAAGTTCCACTGGCTATCAAGGACGAGGAGTCCCAGGTACTTCATCGTCGACTCGACGCCGATATGAACACCTCCTACCGTTACTTGGGAATCCGTCAGTGGCGCGTTCCAAGGACCATGAAAACACATGGCCTCGGACTTGTGCAAGGCCACCTCGAATCCCAATTACCCGACCCTCTCGATGATTGTCGCAACCCCATTCTAGTTTACCCCTAAAGATTTAAGTACTTATAGTTATTCTTTAAGTGGGTTAACCACAATAACTCAACAGGTTGACTTGAACTCACGGTCGTCGTTCAACGTCTTAGCGTATAAGCTGTTTTCACTTCACGGCTTCATCAAGCGGTCACTAGTAGAATGGTTTACAATTACATAAATCACGTAAGAAAATGGTCTAATCCACTCAGTGGATGGCTGAGGCTGTGCACAGACGGGGTCAAGACTATCTATTAGATGAACTCGTTAAATTAGGTTGCACACGTTCGCCATAAAATAGTCTCAAGACAAAACATCGATCGAAGTAGATCGAAGAAAAACTATTTTGTGTCTAATATAAGCACTTCCTTAATCGCGGATCGACAAATGTGATAGCCCGAGCTGAAACCATGTACTTTCAATGACGCAAGAAAGAAGAAATTAAGGCGCTTCCCTTAGCGAACCACCTTGAGCGTTCGGTCTTTCTCTGTCCTTCTTTGTCCCGCCGCGGCGGGGCCGCTCTGTCCCGCACACTGCGCAAACACAATTTACACAATTTTTGGGATATTTTTTATAAAAAAAGAAGAACGATCTTTGAAATAAAATAAAATGTGAATTATTTAGATTTTTAAATCATCTATCCATTACTGTCATCCTCAAATGAATGAACGAAATGAACATCAACTTTAGCAAAAGATGCATGCAATCAATAATTTCAGTATATTTTTTACAAGGAGATTATATTCAAAGCTTATTGCCAATCCTTCTACTCAAGCAGCCTGTGGGTGAGATATACGCAGCGAGCCTACAGAGCCCTGCGCACGCAGTACAATAATGCGTTCAGAAGGTTGTTGGGTCTGCCGTGGCGGTGCAGCGCGTCTGGCATGTTTGCTGAGGCGCGCACAGATGGTTTTCAGGTCATCATGCGCAAAAAAGCAGCTTCCGTGCTAGCCCGTTTACGGGGTAGCAACAACGGCATTCTGAACGCATTAGCTGTACGTTTTGACTGTCCCTTTCAAAACCAGTGGGTCAAGTCTTGTGTTATAGGTGTGGCGAGTCATGCCAACTAAACTTGTAGCTCGGTAAATCTGTATTAGGTTTAGGTTTAGGTTAAGTTTTCTATGGGTCTATGCCACCCGAAAAGTTTTTATATATATATAAATGTATTTATAACACATAAAAATAAATAAGAACTTGCAATGTGATGAAAGAATATTGAACATTAATTATGTGATTTTAGATGTAGTTTCTTTCTCTTAATTTATGAGCCTCCTAAAAACGGACTACCGCAAAGTTTTTCTGGAAGTAGTGCCGAAATGGGAGGCAATACGAGGTGAATTTATACTCATGCTTCCACATTTTCATAGCAAGTCCCCAGCGAGCTAGATAGAGAAAAGCGAGCACAAACGGCGATCTTTATACACGTCGCTTGCGATTTCCAACTTCGTACGATATGAATGCAAAATACCAAAGTGTTGCTCCGCATTTTCCAGTAAATGTTTCAAGCGGATCAAGAAAATATTATTATAAATACTTCTTTCTTATTTAAATGTTGCGCATTTTCGTATTTTGTGTTCTCACGTTATTTTCACGTCTGCTCGTAAAAATTCAAAATCCTCGTAAGGCCGGAGCACAAAAAATGCGAATAATTTCAGCATATTCATTTGAATTATCGTTTATTATGCGGTGTGGAGAATGCCGCAGTGGATTATCCCACAAATACAATATATAATATGTTTGGGGATTTTCAAAATTGGATCCTGTTTTCGCGCTGGTGTCCTAGTAATTGCGAGGTACACACTCATTAATACTCCGAAAATATTAAGCGGATTATTTTATTTTTACCACTATTATTTTATTCATCTAAGCCTAGCAACAAAATTGGATAAAATTTTAAAACAAAATATAGGATGAATACATTTCCTAGTATTTCCGTTGCTGAATTTTATGCCGAACAAATAAAAAAATCTATAGGTACGTATTTTTAGGATTCCTTATCTCAAAAGGAAAAAATGGAAAAAAGAATAAATTAATTTTGAATATCCATACTAATATTATAAATGTGAAAGTAACTCTGTCTGTCTGTCTGTCTGTCTGTCTGTATGTTACGTTTTCACGCCTAAACCGCTGAACCGATCGTCATGAAATTTGGCAGAGATATAGCCTGGAATATGGAGAAGGACATAGGCTACTTTTTTATGCGATTATCGACATCCAAACGGGTGGAGCCGCGGGCTATATATACCTTTTTACTTTTTTCGGGTGACCACTGAAAATCAGCGCTGTGCTGTGGGTCCCTCATAGTACAGCATCATGCTGAGTGGAAGCCTTCTTGTCAAATTCATGACGTGCAGCTGCCGACTGTTTCGGTTTTGTGCTCGTGATTATAATGTAGATCTATTTTGTTCTATTTTTCTGTTTACCTACCTACTCTAGTTAATTATCTTTTTGTATGACGTGTTTCTGTGACAAATAAACCTATTTTTCTTTCCTTCGTTCGTTTTAATATCTGATTCCTCTTTATCTTTACCAATTAAAACTTTAGGTGAGTACGCAGACTTTTAACATTTTAGTGAAAAAAAAAAGGCCAGTCTTTGGAGACCGCCGATAGAAGTAAAAACTAAATAGCTTGAAAGCGTTCGGTGACGAGGACGCGAGTTCCATGATTTTTGTTCACCCAAAAAGTACACATGTACACAGTATACATATAGCTCATGGAAAGCGTTCGATGACGATGACGCGAGTTCCATGATTTTTGTTCACCCAAAAAGTACACATGTACACAGTATACATATAGCTCATGGAAATCGTTCGGTGACGATGGCGCGAGTACCATAATTTTTTTTCACCCAAAAAGTGCTCAACGCGCTTAAATAAGTTTTCACTTCAAAAAACAACAATCTTGATGAAAAATTGCAAATTCATTCAAAGTAAAAACTAAAGATCCTTTGAACTATACTTTCAAAACTTTGATTCACTCACTAATGTAGGTATAGTGATTAATGATAAAATATCCCACAGTCATTCATGCCGCCCTACACGAACGACTCGCGTTCATTCATTTTAATGCAGATTTCTAAAGAATCGTGGTATTTTGGAGAAAAATATCTATTTATAGAAGATAAAAGTATGTTCCGTTTTAAATAAATTGCCAAGTATTACTATATTGTAATAGCAGACAGTGGTGTGGACAGTGGTGGGACGCCCCCCAGCTAGATGGACCGACGACCTCAAAAAGGTGGCTGGTACAGACTGGATGCGGAAGGCGGAGGAGAGGGTGTTGTGGCGCAGCATGGGAGAGGCCTTTGTTCAGCAGTGGACTGCGATAGACTGAGTTGATGAATAGCAGACAGTTGCTGAAATAGTGCCAAGTACTCTTCGCATTTTGCGTTTGCGTTTGGTGAACGTATACGCTGTGTCAACGCGACGTTAGTTTTAAAATTAACGCCAAGAATGGACCTGTTGTTGAGTATGATCCTTTATAAATATCTTGAATGCATGTGGTTACATCATGGAAAACCACATACATCCAACGCAAAGATGCGTAGCTTAGATCATATAATTAGCTATGTGTTCTAACTCGGACGTTTTTGTTTCAGGAACGTCCAACTAGGTCAACTTTTTATTAGTTGATTTTGTGAACATGATATTTATTTAGATTTGTTACTGTAGTTGTAATGGCAATCTTTTATTACTTTTATGAAGGAAGAATTTTGGGCGACGGGTGTCGTGTATCGGCGTTTTCGCGGAAGACTACATGCATGACACCATGACTTAGCGCAATACGGCGCCAACCCAACGTAGTAACTAGATTTTATAGAAATGTTTTTGTACTAGTTTATCATTTTTAAGATTATTTTGTGTATTTTGTCTATGGGCCTTAGTTGCCTGAGAATAAAGCAATTATTACAATAGTAATATTTGCTTTATTCTCAGTCAAAAATAATAATAATAATTATTATTTTACTTTTTGTCTTTTATATAATATAATTATATTCTTTTCTGTTTTTTGAATGTGAGAACACCAACACTGTAGATTTTTTGTAAATTTTCTATTTGGTTCCTGGTACCTGTTGAAAGGCCTACACTGTCCTCCCATACTTATTAACATTGTTAATTGAAATATTGTAAAGTTTCCAATTTAATTTTCCAATTATTTTTAAAAGAGTATCCGTGGAGATTCTTGCCAGCTTTTCTCCATAGGAAACGATCAATTGAAACCTAACTTCTGACGTTTCATAAGTGCCCCTGTAAGTTTATGTGAAATAAAATATATTTTTTATTTTGAGGTAAAAATAATGGTAAATAACTGTGTGACACAGTTTTGACATTGATCTGAAAATGGACCTATAGAGGTATGAGAAACAGGGTGTACAGTTCACTCATTCTCCATAGAAAAGGAAGGATCCTCCGACCAGACGGGTTTTGTGTCTGGTGGGCAATTGCCCGCCGGTTGACGTCGGGATGTTGTATACTATGTTAGTCGCGCGGTAAACTCTGATTGCGCGATGCAGGATTTGTGACGTCAGGTCTTTGATGCGTAGTTCGTTGTAGATGCCGCCACAGACCAGTTATAAAACTGGAATATTTTAACATAAAAGTTCAGTTCCAATAAATTGAACGTCAAAATGACGTTTTTAAATCCCAGCCACTGCAAATCTCATTCTAGTTTTCATAGAACCTCTGAACAATCCAGTCCAAACTACCGTATATCTAACCCAGTAACAATAAAGACTGCATTCACTCCGTTTTATGAATTAACTTGATGATGGAAGTATTAAAGAATAAAGCTCTTAGTTGCAGCCCTGGCAGAATGCCAAGCTTCCTTGTGCCGAACGATTATTTCCATTTTGACTTATTATAATTTTGTTTTAATATCACTATCTTATGGTGGATATAATGGAATTTTATGGATTTGTGATTGTGTTATATGACTAGCGTATTTTTTTGGTTTTGAAACTAGAAAAACTTCAATATTATACCACATTATGTACTGAAAATCATATCAAAATAAACGTCTATGATGATATAATGTCCGTCGGGTTTAACATTGTTAATATCGTAAAACATATAATTTTCAACCCAAAATTAACGAAATTCACGGCATAATTTACTCGCGCCCAGCTGCCACCTCAAGAACAAAAATGCATGCTCGAAGAACCTCGCCTTAAGAAATAAGCAGTATCTTTGTACTCAAAATTATAGTGATGATGTGTATGTATGTATTTTCCTGTGCGTACATAAACAATTAAATAAATAAGAAGATAGGTCCAGCTAATCATAACCAGAAAACGCAAAGACACTATCTATCTCTAACATAGATCCCATTACAACTTCGAAAACCAAACTTAGCCCAATAATAATCAATTTAAAGACTTAATACCACCAGATATTGATCTGAGAACCAAGTTTGTGTCGAGTGAGACTTCTAGGGAAGTTTGTACGACCCGCTTCCAAAGTCAGCGTATGAACTTTGTTCCTTATTATCTATTCCACGCGATTGTTCGAAACCCAATCAATGTTTACACCAATACGCCCGTTTGCTTCGTACATTATACGGTGTGTTATTAAGCGCTAGCTTGATTAACATAATATGGCGGTTTTATACTGCAGTGTTTGAGAAAATGCCTTGTTGGTCTGGTGGAAGCATGAGGTCTTGGGTTCGATTCCCAGGTCGGGCAGTGTTATAAGGTTTTTCTATCAAAAATTTCTCAGTAGTAGCCCAGAGTTTGGATTTGTGCCCGATTGATGACAATAACACAATTTTCTTAATTTTTTTATTTATTTCTTTCTTTAATCTTTCTTTATTTTTTTTTTCTTTCTTTCTTTTTGCTTCCTTTCTTTCTTTTCTGGGATGGCATAACAAAGTACCTACTTTGTAAGATTCAGTTTATTTTACAGTACATTATGTCCTACGATTGAAAGACTTCAATGAAATTACTACACGTTGCGCGTTTTTTCACAGCTAGCGATAGAAAAATATGTTTTGGAAGACGACGTATTGAAGTTATATTATGCTACGGAGTACCATATAACACCCATTTCTTCCCGTGGGTGTCGTAAAAGGCGACTAAGGGACTTACTAGAGAATGGGCAGCAGCGTTCTCTATGCATTTTAACACCATACTGCGATCGCCAATCCGCCTGCCAAGCGTGGCGATTATGGCAAACCCCCCCAATTGGGGGAGACCTATGTTCAGCAGTGGACGTCTTTCAGCTGAAATGATGATGATGATGACCATATAACTACATTCCAAATCTTTTTCCCTCTTTATCGACATGGTTGACATGGTGCTGCTGGGCCTGACGGCAAGTTCTAGTTTAGAAATGTTGAAAGTTTGCGAGGACTATGCTGCTGCACATGGGCTCGTATACAATGTGAAAAAATGTGAGTATATGGTCGTTAAGGCCACCGGTAAACAGACTATGCACCTAATCTTACCCTGAATGGCTTGAACATAAAAAGAGTGAATACATTTAAATAACTGGGGCACATACTTACCTACGACCTTAAAGATAATGTAGCTATTAAGCTCCCTGCGTAGGGCATTAGCGGTCTGAGGTAATATGCTGGCAAGTAGATTTCTCCCGCTGTACCGGCAATCAAGGCATATTGTTAGGGTCTGTACACGAGGGGTATATGGACCAGCGATACAAAAAGGTCGCTATAAGTCGTAGCGTGTCCAATATAATAATATTTTCAGAATTCTTTTGAGACTGCCCCGTTTCTGTAGTGCGTCGGAAATGTTTGCACAGAATCGAACTGACGGCTTTAATGCGATCATTCGAAAAACAACATGCATCATTAGTAACTAGGACACGCGGGCCAGTAGCAACAGCATTCTGAATACAGTGTCAGAGAGTATGTTTATATTCTCCCATTTTGAGACATTCTGTGGAGAGGATGGCCAAGTAAGAAGTTATAAGTATTAGTATTAATTTTATTTTCTGTGATTAATATACCTAACTCACACACTGACTTATTATATGTTAAATTTTTAGGTAAATCAACTTTGTTAATATGTGAGCACCATGTATCTATCGCATTTATTAATTGGTCTGTCATTACTTCACTTTTTAATTTTTTTTACCTATTGTGGTATAGTAATTTTATTCTAGGTACTCGTTGATCGGTAATCGTCTTCACCTTTAATTATTAATTAATGTATACAAACCATTCTTAGCATTTTAAAAGAGTAAGTATGGAGTTTCTTGTCCATTCTTCTCCATACATAACTACCTTTTGGACACTAGAATCAAATATATTTTTTTGCAATTTTTGACGTTTAAAAGTGCCTTAAATGTGCCTATTTGAAATAAACGATTTGACTTTGCCTTTGTAATCTTTGTTGTCTGATTAAATAAATTTTGATTTGATTTATCTCATCCAAAGGTCCCATCTTAGTTAGAATATAACATTATCTTTATTGCATCTCAGTGCCAACTGTATGTAGTTCGGCTCAAACTAGTTTTCTTCCCGTCCTTGGCCCAATTTACCTTCAGATGTTGTTTTGTTCATCTCTATGTATAACGTATGGCCAGGTCAGAGTAATTACATGATGACGATTCAACCTAGTTTTTCTTGTCTTTGGCCTTCTTATTTAAGCCTGTAGTTATATGAATGTTCTTTTGTTTTATGCTTTTAACGTAATGGGGGTGAAGGTAGTGTAGTAATTTGTATATTATTATACATTTTTTTTTTTATCCAGCTTTATGTTTCACGGTGTCGCTGAGCTGAAAAGGCGGGTACGAGGAAGGTAATAATAATAATAATAACCCCACCGCCGTATCTCTACGTTGACGTCGTGGTGGGGCTTGCGCGCTCCGAACTCTGGGTCTGTGCCGGTAGAGTTTACTTTACCGGAACATGTCTAGGGTGAGGAGCCAGACCAAGAGAGATACAGAAACCCGCAGGGCAGCATGTGGCGAGCTGTTGGGCAGTTGCGACCCCACGGACCCTATCTCCCGGGAGAAGTCATGTTCCTCATCACTAGCTTGCCTTTATTGGCCGGCTGGAGTGAACACTGACGAGGAACTGAGCTCCCACCTCATTCTTGCCTTTATTGGCCGGCTTGAGTGGAGATTCGCAAGAGCAAACGTGCTCGGAGGAAGGAAGTATTCCAGTAAGTGCTTGTAGGGATCTTGACCATCTTCCGGGCTCTGGGATTGTTCTGAGTGCCGTGGAATACCTCTCCACTCCTCGAGCACCTCAGGACATGTTGCCCCCTTGTCGCTACGTCACTATGTGCTAGCGACCGTTTTCGGGGGCCCATTATTGAGTGTGCAAGTCACCCCCTGCCATTTTATCCGTGTGTAAAAAAACATTGATCAGGCAGAGGCCATAGTCCTTCCATAGTTTTAGGTAAACAGTCCATTTTAACCACCCAAACCCATAGTCCAATATCTTTGTTTCCATATCTTGCAATAGTCCTACACCAACCGGGGGTTGTCCTTGGGTGCACTTGCATAGTGCGTACAGGGGTAATCGTCGGTTGGTGCTTCATTTAATTAAAAAGCGTCTAACGGGCCTCTGCGAGTTGGCTTCGGCCCCTCGTACGCCTTCCAAAGGTCCGGGCCCCAGGGTCCCGAGATATGTAAACATTTAAAAATAATAATAATAATATAATAAATTGTTTTATTTGTCCTCACAAAGACAATCTTATTCTAGGTTTTACATAATATATTATTAGTCTACTTAGCAATTGTTTTATTTCTCCTCACAAAGACAATCTTATTCTAGCTTTTACATAATATATTATTTATCTACTTAGCAATGTGAGGAGCTGGTGTCTGAGTTAGGCATAAAATGCCTGTATTACAAATCACCAAGTCCCCACCCACGGAAGAACAGGTAGTTTTAACTTAAAATAATGGTATTACAATCTGAAGTTATAAGGAGATTCAAGACTAAAAACTTAAGTAATTATAATTTTGAGGGTAGAAGTAAAAAAAACTAAGCTATAAACAAACAAAAGTTAATCAGAGCGCCTGTATCTGTGTGTATTTGTGTATCTAAGAGAGTGTATGATGTTAGTGTCTATGTCATGTCATTGTGTCGTGTTTGAGAAGATGTCCAGGTCCGGTGGCAATAGAAGATCTGAAAAATGCTTTAGTCGAAGAGTGGTAGGAAATTCCACAGGATTCAATCAGGAAACTCATTCGGTCAATGAAAAACCGTTTACAGGCAGAGGGCCAAGGGGGTAAAACAAAATATTAAGGGGTAAATAACATAATTTGTAAATAAAAAAAATTATCTTACTGCAATAATTCTCTAAATTTAGGTAGAAAATTTAATTAATTTTAAATCTTTTTGATATAATTTTAAAGCTAACAAAAGTGCCTTTCAAATGATATGTCACAATCCATAGTTTATTTTATAGAAGTTGTAAAAATTTGTTTCGAGCAGCGGACGATGAAGTGATTCCAGTTTATTGCTCGCGAGTGTAGTTATTAAATACATGACATACGAGTACAAGTACAGAACACCGAAAGCTACGATGATTATGAAAAAGTTATAAATCTATACAAATAAATAAAATTGAAGTGTTTGTTTGTAATGTCAAAATAACAGCTTTTTACTAATTGTATATGAAAGTACGGTACTTAGTACAAAAAAAAAACACTTTTTGTAATTTTTGTCTGTCTGTCTGTTTAATTCCGCTAATCTCCGAAAAGGTTGGACCGATTTCGATTTTTTATTTTAGAAAATACCACGCATGTGAAGCCGCGGGCAGCAGCTAGACTAAAAATATAAATGGTAACACTAATATTAAACTCGATGCAATATTAGTGTTACCTATTCCTAGCTCAGACATAAATACCTAAGCTTAATCATAAAAGTTAACAAGAGTACACCTTCTAACGAATAACCTACTTTGGAAGTAAAAGTAGAAGACTACTTTTAGTAACTCTTCTGTATACGACCGTCGCTTTTCACGAAATGAGCACAAACAAATGCATACTAAGTAACGTACGTACTATTGGGGTAATCCGAATCGGACCAGCATGACTATTCTTGCTTGCAGCGCTCGGCCGTTATAGTAACGCTCACTTACACTCATCAACCAATAACATCGCAGCATCAGATTTTTACTGAGCCCCATGTTTTTGTAAACGAAAAAAAAAAAAAGATCGTAAAAAAACTAGCAAAGGTCATCTGTGATCATTGTAACAGAGCTTGAGAAATTTATTTAAATATTTTTATTTTTATTTTATTGATCGTCACAAAAAGAGCCGGTAAACAGTCAGTCTATTCTGTAAAAATCTCACCGTGAAAATGTAGGTGAAGTGAGTTTGAAGTGAGCTTTCATTCCACCTAATGCTAGGGATCGCTAGGGATTGACAGCTCTTCACGGTCACTTCACCTAAGTCACGGTGAGACTTTTGCAGAATAGACCAGCTGATGTGGACATCCGTGAGGACGGGATTTTGTTTTGAAAGTGTGCCGATTCGGATGTCCCCGATAGTACGTCTGTACGTTTCTAACCCTCCCGTGCCAAGAACATGCAATCAACCCTGATTCGGAAATAAGTTTATCTTGCCAACACGCGCACGTCTCGGTGTGAACCTCTTTAGTTTTGTAATCACGTTCCTTTCTAATTGGCGGTGGCCTCGCGTTGCAAATCAGGCAGTTAGTACGTACTTTTAATAAAAAACAATGATTAATTCTAGAATAAACTCATTAGACTATGATAATAATGAGCATTTTTCCTATGCTCGCCCTAGCGACGCACTGTAATGAAATGAAATGAAATCGTTTATTATGTAAATAGGATATCGGAATCGCTTTTACAAGTCATATAAAAAAAATAAGCTAGATGAAGTCGACATTTCCTATCTGACTACCCATAAGAAGAAATGGCGAAACACTCAGGGGTTAAAGTCTCTTTTAAAGTCCAGACATAATCTTGATCAGATCATGTGAGGACCATGTAGATCCGTGTCTGAAATGATCTTTTGAGGAAAGAAACACACAATTTTGAGTGGACCTGTCCAGCCAGTGCAAGCATTTGTCAGTAAACGTGTAGCTCAACTCAGGATTTAAGGAGCTCAACGTACTCTGTGTAGATCACACCTTAGATCCCTCCTTAAATCTCATCCTCATAAAACTAGCTACTATTCTTATTCCTTATCTGTCCATGCTGTAAGATTGTGGAACTCGCCTCTGCCTAGTAAACTGTATCTCTATTCATCGAGTAATAGAGCATTTGGTACCTTTCTTCTCAACTGTGAGTATTTTATGTATATTAATATATATTTAGTTTTATATAATTATTTTGTATTTATTTAAGTATTAATATAATATTATTAATATTAATATTTTAGTTTAAAACTTCGCATATTTATATTTTTCTCTTCTTCTTCTTTCACGTATCTTTTTCATTTCTCCTTTCGCAGGTCTGCTGGAAGAAATTTCTTAAGAAATAAGCAGTACCTTTGTACCCAAATTATAATTATATTATATATCTATGTATTTTACTGTGTGTACATATATAATAATAAATTATTTATTGGTATAAACAAATGTTACAGAAAAAAATTGAAACCCTGACTCAAGAGCTAGGTTGGAGTACCTGAATTTCAGGAGCAAAAAAAAAATTAATTTTTTATATAAAATTTCTAATTCCAATGACCTGTTATTTATTTTTGTTTTTTTTTTATTAGGAATTGTAAACTTTTGCATGCCCATGTGACGGTAAAATATGGAGAACTTTATTATAAAAACACCTATGTACTATGCCCATGTTTGCAAAGAAATAAATGGATTGATTTGATTTCAAGAATGGTCATGAATTATTTGGTTAGACACATCACGGCCGTGATCCTCAAAGGGCTGGGCAGTGGTGTACCTAGAGTACACACACATTTCGCTAAATATGTGTAAGTAACATGTAATAAGGGATGAGTCCGGGCACAAATCCAGACTCCGGAATGCTAGTATAAAATATCTGATGCAAAAACACTATGCCCGACCTTGGAATCGAACCCAGGACATCGTGCTCAGCAGTAGCGCTTGCAACCACTGGGCTAACGAGGCAATTCAATTTGGTAATAATAGAAAAGAATCCTCTATATCTACCTATGTAAATAAAAATCAATGTTTGTATGTTTGTCCTCTATGCATTCCTAAACCATTGATCAGATTGTGAAGAAACTTTGGTAGATTATTTTGAGGACGCACGCAAGGGTTACTGGCCCAAAAACACGCATCCAAAAAAAAAAATCCGCCTATCAATTTTTTATTTTACGTGGTATTGCAGTACAGCTAGTTAAACAATAATAGTAGTTTATGAAACTGTTGCATAATTAGGGGTATCAAAACATAAGTGTGTGTTTAAAAACCGAGCTGTAGGCGAGGTTTTTAATAGTATCACACGAGTGTTTTAATACCTAGTTATGTGCAGTTTCATAGACTACTTTATCTACTCTCATACATTGGGATTGAACCTACTAAATAAGAGATCAAAGTTAAAAGCGTAAGAAATTCCTACAGCAAAACGTATGGCGCCTAAAGCCAGCATATAACCGCGCATGCGCTAAAGCAGGCGCTGCCACAGACAATATTAAAAAGTGGAGTCAAAACTTTTTCGTGATGTTTTAAAAATGGTGCGCCCCGCATAAGCACGCGTTCCATTAGAAAAAAAAAAAAAACTAAACTCCTTGGTGATATTAACTTCTTGGATTGTGGATGTGCCCTGATATAGTAGTCTATGGTGCCGTGTATTGAAATTAAAAAAAATATTGTTTTATCACATTATTTTGTTAGAGAATTAATGTTATAATATGATTCTATTTTTAAATTTCGGTATTTTGTTCATAAAGTATGTCAGCATAAACTCGAATTGAAGTTTATAATTCGAATTTTACGAGTAGATAAAATGAATTATCAAACACAATGGATACCAAACTATTTCCGAACGAAAGATGCGAGTATTTTTTTGGATATTTTGGTATACACACACGTTCAAGTCAAGTGGCTTGCCAACGTGCCACGTTCCGATCACAACACGCCCACGTCTCGGTGTGAACCTCTTTAGTTTTGTAATCACGTTCCCTACTAATTGGTAGAGGCCTCGCATCGCAAATGAGACGGTTACTTAAATAGACTTCAAGGCTTCTTGGCGACCGAAATAGTTAAAACTATTTAAGTGGCTTTTGGAACTATTTTAGCATGAAATCTTGTCTGCAACTATACTCCATTTACCATTAGACAAATAACGGCTAAATAACGACAGTTATTGTGTAATATTGTTGAAATTACTGCACTTTAGAGTAATTTTTTTAATTTAAATGGTAAATAGATTACAGTGCTTTGTATTTATCGTGAAATAACGGAGTTTATTAAACGTTTACATCGAATAACGAAACGGTGAGAACAGTTATTTGTCGAATGTTGTAATAAATGGAGTATAGTCAGTAATCGGCAGCACGCACAATTTTTTATTTGGCTCACATTCATATTCGTTGAAAAATTCAATAAAGAAGAGCTTTTCTTGCTTTCTTGTAATGTACACTGTGCCAACATGTATCAAGATATTTTTTTTAAATTTTATCATAAACCAATAATATTAGAAACCCTTAAATTATACGATGGGTTGTATTATAACCATGTCTGTTAATGTTTACACTATGCTGTAACGAATCATTTTCCGCGAAGATACAAAAACACAAAGAAGAATCAAAAGAATAATTTAATCTACTCAGCATAATTCCTCTGGCAAGCCGTTAAAGCATCAAAGAGAAAAATATTCAAAATGTTAGCAGAGATCCTAGCATTCCAAACATCAAAAAGTGCACACATACAGACAAAATAACTAAGATTCCTCCAGCTACTCACACATGGACAGAATTCTTTGTATAACGTAATTAGGAAAGTGGAACGTTGGGTACGGAATTTAATGCATTTAATGTGTTTATGTGTGTGAGACATGCTTGTGTGTAAGTTATGTATTTAGAATTTCGTTCGGATTTTTGAGTGAGCTGTATGAGAAGTATTTCTTAATCCCAAAACAAAATATTTACATTCAAAGATATTCTCTAAAAACTCGTATGCATATTTATTAGTTTCTACTCCTCGTAACAAAACGTGTGCGAACGAAAAGTCTTGCTTGCAAATAAAAATCCTAATCGCGCTTTTCTATTATTCACACCACCACTACAAGATCTCACTTCGTCACAAAGCCAGTACTACTCTGCTGTAAATTGGATTTGATTCGAAGCTAGCTCAGCGTTGAACTTCGGAATTAATACGCGCGAGTTCAGCTACGCAACGCAGCTTGCTTCGCAAACTCAGCTACGCACCAAGGCTCCACTACGCGAGCTCATCTACGCACCACGGTTTCGCTATGCGAGCTCAGCTACGAACTACGGCTTCGCTACGCGAGCTCATCTACGCACCACGGTCTCGCTACGCGAGCCCAGCTACGAACTATGGCTTCGCTACGTGAGCTCAGCTAAAAAATCTACAAACTATCCCTGCGCTACTCGTTCTCACTCAGCTACAAAATATCACACCGCTCGACGCTCTTAAATATAAATACTCCGAAATGTTCAGATGCAATATTTCTCAATCAACAACAACGAATCATTTATCTTCACTCAGCAATTTCAACTACAAAAACTCCACCCATGTTTTCCATTTAGCTACAAACTGTTATTTCGCTACGAATTCAGTTCGGCTACGAACTACCGTTTTAGCTAAAAATTGTCACTCCGCTACACGTTTACTTCGCAACATTCCACCGTGCTTCGCTTCGAGACTATCTTCGTAGCCACACCATGGTATTTAAAACTTCTTGCGTCCTGTGATGAGGTTCTTGGACTTAGCAAGAACTTTATAACTACGAAACCGCATGCATACTGGGCCTCAAGTCTGCTATTACAATAGTGTCAAAATAGTATATCATTGATTACATAATTGTTGATTTTGACAAGTTGGGTAATCTACTAATAATATATAATGGCGTCATTATGACTTTCCAATGGTCAGCCGCTGACACTCCATTGAAAGTATTGGTAATCTCGTACATAATGACAAATGAAAGTTCCTACTAAACTTCCAACTTCCTACTACTTCAGATTGCTTATAGCTAACACTAATAAATAACATGTAAAAATATAAATAAATGAAATCTGGCATGAATAAATGTTCAAAATGTCATTGTATTACAATTCTATTACGAGACCATGGACCGACCAATGATCGACCATTATGAATTTAGCAGATTACGAACTTTTAGCAAAATGACAATGGGATCGTGTTGGAGTGACGAATTTATAAAAATAGCTGACTTGAGCCCCTGAACACATACCTACAACTTGTTTCTTGTACGAAATTCAGATCGTCCTAATATTAGAGCCTAATAACAAGTAGTATTTATTACAGTAAATTAAGATTACTTTAAAGTTAAAAAGTATTCTCGTAATTATTGATCAACATTGTTGATTTGCCTCGTAACTGCTAATAGAAACCTAACTTTAATTACTTGAAGATATTCATCAATCAACTTACGGATAACTTAATTCCGAACTAAGATTTATCCGTAAACGGTTAAATGAAACTTTTAATTAAATTAACACAGAACAAGATTAAACTAACAGACGGATCGTTCAGTTAAAAGTTCCAAGAGATTAATGGCGGTGTCTTGTAGCCTAGTTTTAAAGGCACGTACATCCTACAATTTTTGTATATACCTACTACTGAGTAACTACGAAGTTCTGAAAAACAAAAAAATCTAGCTTTAATGTAACATTTTAATAAAACCGTTCTGCGGTGTGGAGTACTTTGTTAATTTATCAGTGATCGGTATTACATACAAACAAAAACACAAAAATGAGGTAGTTGATCTCCGAGTACTAAGCTCCCAAATGATCCTAGATTCAAAGTACCGAAATAAAAATATCTAGATTATTGCGAACCATTGAGTGCAGTATCCTTTTTTTTTTTGGTGGGGTAATTATCAAATAAGTTTTCCCGCTCTGGGCGACAGACTTTTATTGACTAAAACCCACCCGTGTTCCTTCAGTTGCCTGTGTGCCAGGGCCACAGTATACCTTTCGGACAAAAGGCACGCAAAAGGAGGTGACTGCCTCACATGCACTCTCGCTCCAGGCCAGGGCCGAACGCTAGAGATCGCCGCCGCGGATCGCCTCCGTGAGGACACGGCGGTGCTCTATCCAAGCCGGGCAGACCTCCACCGTATGCTCCACCGGGTCCTCCGGGCGATCCATACAGTGTTAAGACCCGAGCGTTTCCTCCCACCTTATCCTGAACAGGAACCTCCCGAAACAACCGTGTCCGTTGAGGATGCCGTGGCGCCTCTTTAGCCACGCCTCAAAGAGGGAACTTATCGCCACAAATGTGGCGTGACCAAGCGCAATATCCTGGGGGTTCCAATTTCAGACCGTATAAGGAACACAACACTGCGCGCCAAAACCAAGCTCACGGACGTGGCCCAGAAAGTCGCTAAGCTCAAGTGGGACTGGGCCTTTTTTTTTTCTTTTCATAAGAACCTTCCTCGAAATTCAAGGAATATTTAAAAGAAAATTGCTAAATTGGTCCAGCTGTTCTCGAGTTTTGCGCTTAGCAACACATTTAGCATTCACCCCATTTCCTCCCGTGGGGGTCGTAAAAGGCGACTATGGGACTTACTAGAGAAGGGGCAGCAGCGTTTTCTATGCATTTTTAACACCATACTGCGATCGCCAACCCGCCTGCCAAGCGTGGCAATTATGGCAAACCCCCCCAATTGGGGGAGGCTTATGTCCAGCAGTGGACGTCTTTCAGCTGAAATGATGATGAATGATGAACACATTTAGCAATAAATTTTTATATAGATATAGATAATGATGAAAAGGAATGCATCCAAATACAGACGCATCTTGTTGCACATGGATTCATATTATGTAAATCACGGGACTATTCGTGGACTCGTGTTATTTTACAGCAGTTGCAGCATCCAATTTGCATATTACTACTAGTGTTCATATCTATGAAAATATAGGTACTATATTGTATGAATAAATACTTTAATATTATCCAGTTCTCTACACTTCTTTGCAGGGCATTTTGTTACAGACCTAGCTTTCATGCAAACACGGCTAAAACAGTGCTCTTATATTTTGGTGCTACAAAGAAAGGTTGTATACTCTGTTTTCCATAACGGGAGTTCTTCAGGCAGTTTTTTTTTTCCGGAACTGCAAAAGAACCCTTGCTATTTTTTTCAGTATTATTTTAGTTCGTTTCTTCGTGGTCATCTTATAAACAAAAGTTTCCTGGAGACGGCAATGCGAAAAGCCTTTTGCTGCCGCTTGTTTTTGCGTTCGTGGGCTTCGCATTTTTTAATATTATATGATTTCGTAGTGTCTTCGTCTCATCATCATCATTTCAGTCGAAAGACGTCCACTGCTCGACATTGGCCTCCCTCAATACCGCCATTTCGACCGGTTCTGTGCTACCCGCATCCACCGGATTCCTGCAGCTTTCACAAGGTCATCAGTACACCTTGTGGGAAACCTTCCAACGCTACGTCTAACGGTACGCGGTCGCCACTCCAGAACCTTTCGGACCCATCAGCCATTTGTTCTGCGAGCAATGTGTCCTGCCCACTGTCACTTAAGCTATCACTTAAGTTTGGCAATTCTTCAGGCTATGTCGGTTACCTTGGTTCTCCTGCGGATCTCTACATTTCTGATTCGATCACGTAGTGACTCAAAGGGCTGTGGAGACGGTATGCTTGGAGGTCCCAAGCATACCGTCTCCACGGCCCTTTGGGTGACTTTTAGCCTTCTAATAAGGCCCATTGTGGGCGACCACGGTTCAGTGCCATAGGTCATCACTGGCAATATGCACCGTATTTTCGTCTATGATAAGTTATTTTGCGCAGAAAAATCGCGATAATGTTAATTCCGCACACCACATTAAAAAAAATACAATCGTCATCAGAAAAAGACTCACAAAAACACTTGAAAATCACAACACCAACAAATTGATCACTTACCTCAATCCTTAACACATAGCAACACAAGGCAATTTCAATCATAAGAACTTCAGATACAGTTTAAATTGGCACGCACCGTATTGTAGCATTCGCAAACAACTTGAGGAACTAGGTAGCGATCCTAATTAACTCTCTACCACTACAACTGGCGCTTTCATGGTATTTAGTGCTCCACTTTGAAATTTATACAATCGCTGGATTCGAAAACTTTGCCAATATAACAGGCTTCGTTGTCGACGGGAAACGACTTCGATTTAGTCACACTGCACACTGTAGTTTCACTGTTTCTTCTGTCTATTTTCTATTCTATATTAGTACAATATAATATTTGTTTTAATTTATTATTTATTTTGAATAAACATGCACAATATTATAGGCAGAAAATATCCATGGCATTATAAAGTACATTTTAGAAACTGAAATGTATAGCTACAAAAACTTATTAGAAGTTAAGTAAGATACTTCTAGTGTTCTTGTCTATTAGACTTCTGTTGCTGACGGAAAATGACTGCGATTTATAAATCTACTAGCTTTTGCCCGCGGCTCCGCCCACATGTATGTCGGTTATCGCGTAAAAAGTAGCCTATATCCTTCTCCATATCCCAGGCTATATCTCTGCCAAATTTCATGACTATCAGTTCAGCGGTTTAGGCGTGAAAACGTAACATACAGACAGACAGACAGAGTAACTTTCACATTTATAATATTAGTATGGATATTATTATGAGTGACTGTGCGTGTGTATTGTGCACCATTAATGTAAACTAATATTAGTGCGAACTATTTGCTTTAATTAATAACACTCAGTCTGCTACTAATACATAATGATATAACAATATTGTCATAGGCAAAGTTGCGTACACTCATCAGAGTAAGGTAAGAAATACTTGTTTAGTTAAAATCATGTTAAGTACCTAATGAATTTATTACTGCTTCATACTCACATAAAATTCTGATTAGGTACAATTAAGATTTTTAGTATTTGTGAAGTAAAAAATAGAACAGATTAAAAAATCCCACATCGCTTTTGTCTTGCATATTATAGACTAGCTTCTGCCCACAACTTCGTCCGGAAATTTCTTGTTCCCCCGACCCACCCCGTCGCATCGCATCGCATACCCGCTCTATTACTTCGTTTTGGCATAGCGTTCTCTCTGACTTTTCCTCTTTTGGTTCGGCTGCTAAGGGTACTAGCGTGGTTTTAATTTCCCTCAAGAATTGAGCTATCAAAAGCAAAAATATTTTTTCTTATCCGACTGTTAATTCCACAGATTAGCGCATTTAACAAAATAAAAAACAAGCTCTTCAGATTTGATTAGTATGTCGGAGACGAGTTGTATCCAGTACGCCAGCGCCATCTAGTCGCGTTCGATGAAGTTATTGGAGTTCGCGTCAACGAGTCTTAACTAATCGGGACGCCAGTGCTGTTTAACGGCGCATGACGGAGTACAACATACCGTTCGACTGGCGACAGGTGATCGCCGCACATTCGACAAGCAACGGGGCAACGGTGCGGTGCGGTGGTGCGGTGCGGAGCATCGGTGGCGGTCAAGCAGTGAAGACGTCTAGATACTGTCGTGCGTTCGGTATAGTTGTGTCGTGTTCCTACATGAATTACTTTGCATACGCATTACTGTATAGAATCAAGTTCTTCTAACTAAATAGACAGATGTGCTGCTGTGGAGTTTGTTCCACTACTTCTTCTTTCCAGCTAAAGCACTAGGAAGTGGTGAAGGGCAGGGCGTTTTGGGGGACTGTCTTATGTAATTTTGATTATCAGCTTAGATTGAGTAAATGACTTTTGAGTTAAATCGGCTTTTCTATTGCGCAAAACCAACACTACCCACAGTATGCCCACAGTAGTTAAAATATGGCTGATGATAACGAGAGAAACCTTCCGTTCTCCGACAAGTATATATAGATAGGACAGATTAAAGCTGATAAGTTTCATCCAAGTTATTTGTGAGAATCTGAGAGGAGCAAACTTTAAAAAAAACGGTGCATTCTTTGGTGACTGTCGATAGAAGTGAAAGCTAAAACGTTCGGTGACAATGACGCGAGTTCCATGATTTTTGTTCACCCAAAAAGTACACATTTTTTTTATCTAGGGCATGTCGGAGTTAACCATGAGAGGTTGAAGTTCTTTAACCGGACTTTCCTGTGGTTGCCTTAAGCTCCTAAAAACTTAAAGCCTCCAGCCAGGGTGCAAAAACTTATAAACTAAATTATTGCGCGCTAAGAGCACCCCCTGTGGGGTACGGACCTCGGCTTAGGGCAGAGTCAGAGGGAGGATGGCAAGGATCCGACGGTGGCTGGATAAAATCAGGGTTATGATTATTATCAGGGGAATTTAAAGCTACAGGCTCAGCTATAGCGCGTACGGGCAAGGGTCGGGGAGGACTATTTAGTCGGGGATTTCGCGATGGGCCTCGGCGGCGAGGTCAGAAGGACGGTCGTGTATTGTGTATTCTCTTTCGAACTGTACTTGTTTCCCTTACTGCTCTCCTGGAGGAGAGTCTGGTCATCTGGGTCGGTCAGTGAAAACTACACATAATAACACAGTATACATATAGCTCCTTGAAAGCGTTCGGTGACGATGACGTGGGTTCCATGATTTTTGTTCACCCAAAAAGTGCTCAACGCGCCTAAAAACATTATTAGACAAGGTGGACAGTACCTTCATAAGGCACTGGATACGGAAGCATGTGCCAACGTGTGTTGGGCCACGTAATTTTTAGGTTTTTGTAAGTATTACTAACATAGTTTTTAAGTAATTGTTACTAATACCATATGGATTGTATGTACTTGTATGTGTATATAGTCTGAAATAAATAAATAATAATAAAGAAGAAAAAATTGGCTAAAACATAATTCAGTTCCTGCAAGAAGCTGATAAAATATCGTAATATTTTAGTAATTAACGATCGTAATTTAATTATAATTGAAACAACAAAACAACAGTACCCTTTGTTAATTATGGACTTAAAATGAAATTGACTGTTCTTGCCTGAACAACTTGCTACAATTTTTCACTGCAAAAGCAATTTATTTTCACTTATATACTGTCCATGTTCATTTAATAAATAATTGTGTCTCGGGAAACTGATAAATGGAAAATATAATTTGGTAAAGGTAATATAATAGCCTAAATGTTTGATAGAGAAGGTATTTTATAGGTGAGAGGACAACTTGCGATCATTTTTTTGAGAATATTGCTGTTTTCTTTTTTTCACTGGTGGATAAGGGTCTATTTCTAAAAACCGGCCAAGAGTGTGGAAGAACCCTAAAAAAAAACAAGATTTTATTTTACCACTTCGTCGGCGTGATTTAAGGCTCGTACAGACTAGTGCGATATCGCGGGCGCGACGCAACACTAGTAGCACAATTTCTTTGTGCCTGTCACGTCTGCGATATCGCGCGAGTCTGTACGAGCCTTAATATGTATATTCATGCCAAATTACAGCTTTCTAGTACTAAGAATCTCTGAGCTAAGCCACGGACAGACAGACAGAGAGACAGACGGACATGGCGAAACTATAAGGGTTCCTGGTTGATTACGGAACCCTAGAAATGGATACAAGTGTAATTTGCCCGTGCTGCTGTTTGCCTAAGACTACGGGCAAAGTTGTTTTTTTTTTTTTTTTTTCAATTTTTTTGTTTACTTCCAAGTTTCTATTACGATTTCTGCATTATAGATGCATTCAGCCTCAAAAAATCGACATCGATAAAAATATTAATTTAATTGTCTACAATATCTGTTCCTTATTAATGTATCAATGTTTAGCCACAAAACATGTTAGGTACACATTGGGCACTTAATTGTAGCGACAATTAAATGAAAAGTCGATGTATACATCTTTTTAAGGCTAACTGTACCTACTCGTAAAAGTTAATTATGCTAAATAATATAATACAATCCTAAGTTAAACGTAAAATAACTTCAATCGTCCCAAAACACCGATCTCCAACCCGTATCTTGGCACTACATTCCCCGATATTGGCCCAAACGGTACGCAAGACGTAAACACAATACGGTCCATACCAAACTCGGGTTTGTATTAAATTTGCATCAGTAATGAGAGCGGGATTAGTATCTGCTACACTAGCAGCTAGTAAACATGAAACGTGCCAAAGTTCGCGTCGAAAGCAAATTAGTCCAAAGGGAAGAGTAAGTTCGTACAAGCCGAGGCCTGAACGAGAGCGGTGGAATGTATTGTAGTAACAAGATAATTATTATGCATTAGAATTAGCCGTACTACCATTCTTACTATTAAAAACCGGCCAAGTGCGTGTCGGAGTCGGACCACGTGCAATGGAGGGTTCCGTAGTTTGGATGAATTTATCCCAAGAATAAACTTAACATAGTAATTGAAATACATGTTCTCATTCACTTGAATATAACAAAAAAAAAAAAAATAACAATCTGCCTAGCCCTCTCCCAACTATGTTGGGGTCGGCTCCAGTCTAACCGGATGCAGCTGAATACCAGTATTTTACATGAAGCGACTGTCTATCTGACCTCCACAACTCAGTAACTGGATAACACGATACCCCTTGTGAAGACTGGTTGTCAGACTTTTAGGGCTGTCAGAAACCCGTAACGACTATCAAAGATCCACAAATGACAGCCAGGATCAACGGCTTATCGTGCTTTCCGAGGCACGGAGGAGTCTCGGTATGTAAAGATGGTCACCCATCCACGGACCAACCCCGGCAAGCGTAGGTTAACCTGACGGATCGACCCCTGCGGCTGTTATTACTTAGCCACGAGCTAACAAAAATACTAAACTACACTACTCTAACAAAAACTATACTAATGTTACTTGACTCTAACAAAAAATAGCATTAATATCACGCAAACGGATCCCTTAATCGAAATATGGTTTTCACAAACCCGCAATATTTTTGAACGGCCTATCCAACGATTCCCGACACTGTGAGATAGACGAGAAAAAGATATCATACCGACTTTAAGTGTAGGAGAGGCAATAAAAAAAAAAAAAATATATATTATTTTACCACTTCGTCGGCGTGATTAATATAATATGTATACCCATACCAAAGTACAGCTTTCCAGTACTAAGAATCTCTGAGCTAAGCCGCGGACAGACAGACAGACAGACGGATCGGACATGGCGAAACTATAAGGGTTCCTTGTTGACTACGGAACCTTAAAACAGCGGAAGTAACTCTGTCTGTCTGTTCCTTTTCACATCTTAACGGCTGAACGAATTTGATACTCAGGTAAACCACGACCTGGGTTGAAAAATACTTTTTATTCCTGTTCGATAATTTCCGTCAGCCACGCAGGCGAAGCCACGAGCAAAAGCTATCCTTTTAATATTTAACGCATCCATAAATCACGAAATAATGGTGAATGGAAGGTTTACGCAGTATTGAACGAAATATTTTGAAAACAATTTTTATCAACTAATCCTTTAACCTAAATTAATTCAAAGGGAAATTAACGAAATCGCCGTCTAAAGTGTCTAATGGAACCGTTTGGCAAATACCCACTATCCGCATTCATGTCCCACTTTGACTTTACGACTGAGAGATAAAAAACGGCAAAAGCGTATAGAATGAACGTTGCACATACCAGGCTAGGAACTGGTAGAAATGTACAAAAAAAATAACTATCAGCAAACGAGTACTGAAATTCCAACCCACCAGTTCTGATACTCCTTAATGCGCACACGTAGCACTTGCACCGTTCAAACGTATTGCTAACTCGCTCTTTTTATGGCCTCTGCACTCTCTAGGAGGCCAGGGTATGGCCTCAAACAGATCGCACGAACAAACTGCTGTCTGTGAACGGCTAGTGAAATTGCAGTGTTGCGCTCCACTAGTGAATTTTACGAGTGTTCGTGATGTCATGCGTTCTCCGTGCACGTACATAGAGCAACATGTATCACTTTAGAATCACTTTGTGAGTTCCCTCTGTGAAATTGCTCGACTAATGGAAGGACATTTCGCGATTTGTACGTTGTAGTGACGGTTTTTAGGAGCGATATTAGGTATGCGAATGACTTGAGAATCTTCGCAGAAGAGAAAATGATATTAAGTATCTTAAGAAACCACTTCGATTTTGTATTGAGGCTAAATTAAAGTGGTTTTGAAATAAAAATAAAATAAGAAATCCATAAACCATCGCTTTATGTAAACATAATTTATCTTATTCAAACTATCTTGCTTCAATTTATTTTCTCGACAGAAACATCGCATCGATATACATTTTCCAACTTGATTCATATTTAATTTGAACGTCTCGAGATTACACTCGCGGCGCAGGCGGGCAGATTGCGATTGCGGTTATTTATCTTATTACGAGCGACACAACGGCCATTATCCTTTGTTTATCGCCTGGGGGCCTGGCATTGTGGTCGACGTCATTAAAACTTAATAATGGTGGATTCAATCCGCCGTAGGCCGCGTTTACCGTCCAAAGACCATGTGTTTATTGTGAAAACGGGAGGAAAAACCCTTTGTGATTTCTATTTGCTCAGTTTTTTGTGGCACACGGAGTGGACAGATGGGCAAGCCGGATAATTGAGTTTTTAATCATGAGCTGACGTCACGTTTCGAACGCCGAACCGAATTGAATTTTGAATGTCGGTGGAAATTATGTAACAAACAATCCTCATCTTTTGCTGATTCAGAGTTATGACATCGTTGATTTATTATTTCCTAACAAGACTGAAAGTTGTTTTGTTGTGTTCTCGAACTTTCTGGGCTCAATTTTATAAAATGTCTGGGCCGGGAAATCTTGTTTAGTACCGTACAGGATAGTGATCATATCTTAACTTTACCCATTTTCACAAGGAGGGTAATCTTGGCGCAGTGTGTTGGAGCAGAATGGGTCACATTCTTTCGGATTCGATCATGCATGGGTAGTATACTTGATACCGCACGTATCTATTGATGATTCTTCGAGCAACTTTTATCTAAGCAATTTTCAAACGCTCATTTTTATGAATCTATGTAGAAAATTTGTTGTTACAAGCTCATAGACTCAGATCTGGACAAATTCCATGTAATAAGTTTGCGTTCATGATGAAAAAATAATTGTGTAAAGCGTGGAGTTGTGTAAGACTTACATCGATTATTGATGGACTATGTTCGATACGAGTCTGATACAAATTATATGTTTTAGGGTCTTGAGGTTGAACCGACTTGATTTAGGCGCTTTTCATGAAATTCTGTCTCAACCAAATGGCGATGATGCGAAAAGTCTGTTCAGGTTCATGGCCCAAATGTAATCCATAGCAGCGTATATTTTATTATTGTTTGTTTAGGGTATGATGGGACTCTCAAACGCATTACCTAGTAGACTGTAGATTTGTTGGCACTTTTTTATTTTGTTAAGTACCTGGTAATTGTTGAAAGGCCTACACTGTCCTCCCATACCTATTAACACTGTTATTTGAAATATTGTAAAAGCCAATTATTTTTAAAAGAGTAACCGTGGTGTTTCTTGCCGGCTCTTCTCCATAGGAAACGACTAATTGGAACCGTGCATTGGAGCTTCTGACGTTTCATAAGTGCCCATGTAGGTTTGTGTTAAATAAAATATTTTGATTGTGATTTTTGATTGCGATTATAAAAGTCCCAAATTAAATAAGAATAAGAAATAAAAATAAACTCATTTAATGCAATACTACTGCTTCTATTATACTTGACAACTTAAATTAATTAAACAGCCTCTGATCATTACCAGAAACGCCAGCGCTTAAAAACTTTTATGCCCACAAAATTGGATTAGCTCCCCAAAAAAATTACGAAATCAGGAACAGGACCCGCAGTTTATTATTTCATTTAAGTACGGCCCACCTTTCGGTATATTAGTAAGGGGAACCAGGCTAAATTAACGAACCGCGTGATCTTATTAGCTACCTCACCCAAGCCATTAGGCTGCCTCTAGCTGGGACGCCATTGTACTTTACCTGTTCAAATTTAATAGAACCCTTTAAGGATGTAAATTTTGCTGGAATTGTCTTAGCTGGCGAAGTGTGCGCTTAGTTGCGTCATTAGTGCATGGAACTGAGAACTAATTATGCAGGAATTAACAGCCGCAAATCGCTACATGTGGGCGCTGATGGTCAATGCCTGTTCATTACGGAGTACCTATAGAACAAATTCGCATCAGGAATTCCTGTGGTTACTAATTGAGAGACAAGGCTCGAGAGCCCGAATTGACGTCCCAGCATTATCGGAATTTATACCGAATGCGCAATGCACCAAAGTAGCAACATCATAAGTTAAAACCGTCCCTGAAAACAAACTTTAAACTAGGTTACATGTTATTAAAGACCAAAATCGCTTAACAGACTCCAACAAAGTATATTTCCAAGATGAAAAATATGAAGTTTTCCAAGTAAACACGTCAAGTGTCGGCAGAATTGAAATTAGTTGGCGTACTCCCATTGAAGGCTGTGTGGGTGAACAACAAAAGAGAGCAAAATAACGTGCTATCTACCCAAGCGCAGGCCAGGCCATTTTTTTTTTGTTTTATAGTAGGTAACGTACCTACTTATTTTTTAAACGGCAAGAGAATAGAAGGTTTGGTTGTGAAGTTAAGTGATGCCTCAATTATGGTTATAATGTTAATAATGTCATAATACCATACATTACTTTTGAAATATAAGTGTATATATAATTCTTCTGCCCTTATGCCAATTTATTTGGGGTCGGCGCAACAAATGTATTTTTCTTCCGTGTTTTTTTAGTATACACCGTGGCATTTAAGTCGTCTTACAAAGACAGCCCACTTCATGTATCCAATGTCAATCCAATAATCATTCAGGTTAAAAAAAAATTTTTTTGAACATTAGATTTTTTTTATTTTTATTAATTATGACGCATGACATAGTTTAAAACACCCTGTTACGAGTGCAGTCCGAGCCTTGTGATACAAGGGCGCCGCAGAATGAATTTAGATTAAGTTTAAGTTGCAATAGTAAGAAACACATTTTTGCGTTAGGGTGAATGAACTCTGTTAAAGATGTTGCCATTCCATACCGCGGCGCCCTTGTAACACAAGGCTCTGACTGTACTCGTAACAGGGTGTTTAAAACTATAACATGCGTCATAATTAATAATAAAAAAATAAAATAAAAATACAAATGTTCATATTTATTTCTTATTTTTTATGTATGATTAGTAGTCATTGGATATATGAAGTGGGCTGTCTTTGTAAGACGACTAAAATGCCACGGTGTATACTTATTTAAAGTATTAACAATTTAAAGAGATCATTATCATAATCACAGTCGATATAGTTATTGTTACGAGCTTGCGGTTCGTGACAATAAAAACTGCCGATTTAAAAACCAAAAATGACACTAATTAATCAACACTGATAATAACTCGAACACACTAATTATAAAGCACTACTGATTGCACTTGTTCGCTTGTTCACTTCGACTTCGACTGTCCCGAGTCGCGGTGCATACGGCCTTTTATATTCCTTAGATCGTTCCAGCACCTTGTAGAAACATCTGGAATGTTCGAGTACATACCGGCCCCTACTGACCAGTGTCGAAAGTTCTAGAAAGTTCTAGCATCGAAATCTCTAGAGGAATCTCGAGTCTGCTAGTTCTGCTACTCGATACTAGATGGCGCTAGTGGTACTTAAACTTGTGTGGCGCGTAACATTATTAATATCGTAGGTAACGAATAGTTACGGACAGTATTAAAATTAGAAGATGTAATTATTATTTCCTACATCACTGTATTTCCTCCCGTGGGTGTCGTAAAAGGCGACTAAGGGACTTACTAGAGAATGGGCAGCAGCGTTCTCTATGCATTTTTAACACCATACTGCGTTCGCCAACCCGCCTGCCAAGCGTGGCGATTATGGCAAACCCCCCCAATTGGGGGGGCTCATGTCTAGCAGTGGACGTCTTTCGGCTGAAATGATGATGATGATGAATGACATCACTGTAGGGGATTAGCATGGGTCGATATTATCCGTCTAGCCGATATCATATAAACCCTTTGTGACGAGGTTAAACTATTTAAGTCAAGGCTGATGTAGTAACAAAACAGTTCACAATAGAATTTTTATTACCATACGTAATTGTCAATAGAGAAGTTTTTTTCACAACGGCTTGAACTTTTCTCGTATGTTAGTCATGAAACGAGAAAAAAATACTTAATTTAAAAGTTAAGACTAATTAAATTTAGGGAAATAAAGGTTTCCCATAACAGTTCTTGTAAGTTCTCACCATCGTATTACCAGAAAAAGATGTCTTCTTAAGACTAGTTATAACAACACGAATCCGTATTCCACCCCTGTTTCAACTGTTATGTTATAATTACGGAGATTGGCAACTCGAAATCTCGCGAGCTAAGTCTTGGGTCGAGATTGTTCATTCGCGATTTCGAGTTTTTTGACTCACAAACATCACGCACGCTATAAATACATTAATTATTTTATTGAAATCTTCTCCGACCCTTGCTTGTAAGTGAAGCGCCAGCACGCGCTTTAGCTGAGCAGCCTGTAGCTTTAAATCCCCCGGATAGTAATCATAACTCTGATCTCATCCAGCCGCCGACGGTCCCTTGCCACCCTCCCTCCGACGCTGACCTAAGCCGCGGTTCGTACCCCACAGGGGGTGCCCTTAGCGTACAGTCGTTTAATTTATTAGTTTTTACGCCCTGGCTGGAGGCATTAAGTTTTTAGGAGCTTAAGGCAACCACAGGAAAGTCCGGTTAAAGAGTAGCAACCCCTCGTGGTTAAACTCTGAGATGCGCTAGAGAGAAAAAAAAAAAAAAAAACTCGTTCGAGCTCTCGAACAATACTATCAAGAACAAGATTGTCTTCCCACGACATCGAATCTTGAAAAAAGGCTCGAGATCTCGCGAGATCATGATTGCATTCCCTAGTTATCATGGTGCATTCCCGCTGTTCCCAACGCCCGTGTCCCCATTAATGGTAATTAACATAAAATGGCGATACTAAATAAATACTAAAGGTTCAATTTTCTTTTAAGTACTGATTTTAGAAATAATAATTCAAAAAAGGGAACCATTTTTTCGCTATTTTATGAGAATTATAATATGCATACCATTAAAGGGGACACGGGTCAGCGGACAAACACCGTTATCATCACCAATTGAATATGAATATAATATCCTTGTACTATCTTACAAATTTTAGCTGGCAGGATTAATGAGGAAGTAAGTCTGTTTGTTTTTCTCCCATGGTACACGTGATTGATCGATCGCTTTGATATTTGCATAACAAATATCAAAGCGATCGATCAATCACGTGCATAACTTATTTCATTGAATGAAAACTGGAATGAAAATAAACCGAACTGGTTTATTGTTATTCCAATTCTAGTCCAAATGAAGAAATTTCTAATGTTATTATCGATTATTCGAGTTGCAGTTATTAGTAATAAAACATTTTGGCCAGCAACTTGAATCATCAATAATATAATAATTAAGATAATTGGAAATTATCATCATTTGTATCATCTATTCAAATAAATCAAATTTAAGTGTCTGTTTATAATGTCAAAATAATAGCTTTTTAACATACCAAACCTGGTCTTTGACAGTTCAGCAGAGGACCAGCCTCGAGTTTTCCAGCGAGCGAAGGAGCACAGTATTCTTGGAGTTCGACTTACCGACAGGATACGGAACAGAATACTGCGCAGACGTCACCCAAAAAGCTACCAAGCTTAAAGGGCTTGACACATTAGCCGCATGTCGGATGCGTTGTGGACTAAAACCACCACAGCATTGGTTCCTGAAAACATCCAACGGCATCGCGGCAGACCTAGGCGTAGATGGCGGGGCAAACTTGACGCTTATAGAAGGAATTGGTCCATATTGGCTTAGGATCGAGTTGAGTGGAGAAAGGAAAGGGAGGCCTTTACCCTGCTATGGGATAATACAAGCTGATTATTATTATTATTATTTATATGAAAGTATATAAGGCACTTATAACAAAACAAAAAAAAACTGAAAAACAAACTGTTTGTTTCGGGTAATCTCCGAAACGGCTGGACCGATTTTGACGGGACTTTCACTGGCAGACAGCAGATATTATATACGAATAAGCCTTGCAGGCGATGCCGTCGGCAACAGCTAGTTCCATAATAATATTGCAGGTAGGTACAGGTGGCTGCCAGGGTTGCGGGTTTGTCCGAAAGGGATACCGTGGCCCTGCAGGAACACGGGTGGGTTTAAGTCAGTAAAAGTCTGACACGCCTTCCCGCTCCGCCCAGAGCGGGAGAAGTTATTTGATAATTTCATACCCAAAAAAAAAAGGTAGGTGCATTATAATTATAGACAGAAAATAACTCAAACTCTAATCACATTTTTCAGGGATATACCTACCGGATACAATATCGTAAAATTGCAAGAGATCCAGGCAACCAGCATCTTCGCTCTGCAGCAATTATGACTGTTGGATGCGTTAATGAACTAATTGTCTCATTAGGTATATAGGTTATCCACTGTGGTTTACCCATAATGGGCTAGAATTTCGTTGATTAAGTTATCTCGAACTACCAACCAATAAAACCTTATTAGGTAAATAAACAAACAACAATGCACTAGACGCAAATTCAATCCTTGCAAAAATACAAAATTCAACTTGTCTGCATAGAAAATACTTTGCCATTCCTACAACAAAATAAAATCCAAAACCAGCAAATTCGCCAGCAAAACTATACATAAAATTGTATCTTTATTTGGTGTCGTGGTTAGAACAGATCTACTTGGCAGAAATGGGAACAGAATTGAATTGGGACCTGGCTCCGTGTCCCCCATTCCCAAACTCAATTATTATATTCTCTGGTTTCGAGCTTGGGTCGTGTCACTTGGCCATGATATTTGTGGTTCCATTAGTAATATGTGTGATAATATGATTGTAATGTGAGATGTGAGAGGGTTTTTATAAACTTTTTTTTTATTTTGGTAATTTTTACTTACTCGTATTATAGGTAGTTACTTTTGGTAAGAACTGTATATTTGGTGGCTGACAAGTAAAATCAGCAACCGTTTGAATTTAGACTGTACCTGATGATGTATCTACGATCTGCCGATCTCTAGTTCTTAAAATATGATTGACGTGTAAAAGTGTTTGTAAAACAAAATCATCATTTGTCGAAATATTGGAGAAGGCAGCCTTTGACCAGAAAAACATACATTGTATACAGCAATTACTCAGTATTCCCGAAAGTTACACATTCCTACTTGTAGTAATTGTTGTGTAGGTACACTGTACAGTCCCGCCCATCCAATTACCTACCTCCATACTAATCCATACTAATATTATAAAATTCGAAAGTAACTCTGTCTGTCTGTCTGTCTGTCTGTCTGTATGTTACGTTTTCACGCCTAAACCGCTGAACCGATCGTCATAAAATTTGGCAGAGATATAGCCTGGGATATGGAGAAGGACATAGGCTACTTTTTTACGCGATAACCAACATCCACGCGGGCGGAGCCGGGGGCAAAAGCTAGTGTGAGATAAATTGCGTATCTACGCTATTAAATTTTGTTCTGCAAAAGAATTAAATAGTTTCCGTAATCAAACGTGAACTTTAAGCTTGATGCAATATAAGCATACATGACTTTGAATTCTTCGTTCTAGGGCATGCCGCTTTCCTCACGATGTCTTCCTTCACCGTTTTGAGAACAGTGGTGATAAAATTATTTACACATTGTAAAGCTCCTGTCTGGGTTCGAACTCATAACCTACAACTTTTAAGTCGGGGAAGTTACCAATGAGACACATTTTCTCGCGCGGTGGTTTAATATAATTTAATTAATGTCGAGAACAAAATGGTTACTAAAGAAACTACAAAAATCCTATCATCATAATAATCATCATAATCATTTAATAATTTGTTAACATAGGTACAATAAAATAGTTGTTATAAAAAAATTACAAGCGCGCTATGTTATACCAGAAGGCGTACAAATATTCATGGATGTCATTAATACAAAAAAATTGATAACATAATTACAATAATCAAACGATATTACTTAATTGATTTTCTCAAAAATCCAAAAGAAAAAAAAAAATTGACTACGTCAATATTCAAATAAAGTTTAAACAAAAAGAGAGAAAAAAGTAATATAATAATTTAAAAAATGACACAAATATGATGCAATAATATTATTTCCGAACCATACCTAAAATTATTCAAGATCCAAGCAAAAGAAATTCAGAAATCGACAGTCTCTCAATAGGCGTCCCCCCATAAAATAAGGAAGACGTTTCTCCAAATTATAATTCCTTCCATCTGGTTTTGACGTCTAAATAAAACGAAGGGGGACAATACTAAGATATTGCAGTGATAAATTCGAGAAATACTGGAGGCATCTGTAAGCTTTTTCAATAAGATTGGAGGTAAGGAGTGCCATCAGTCTTTGAGGCAATCAGAGGTGCGGGTCGGTCGAGGTCAGTTTCAAGATTACTTACGTTTTCCTCCTTATATCGGAAGGAAAAGGATTTTCTGAAAGCTATGGAGGTCGGCGAAATGCTTGCTTATAGGCTACGGACACGAAGCGGCGGGCGCGAGGCGGCGGCAGCGATGGGAGCGGTGCGTTTCAATGCATAAATTTACTATGGAACTGACCTCGAAGACAGCGGCGCGGGGTACGACGTATGTATGACCGATGCACACCGGCCTAGCGGTGCCCGCAGCCCACGCGTCTGGATTGACGTAGTGTTTCCTTGCCCGGTTGTAAGAATTCACATCTTCTTTTGCCCACAATAAATCTAACATTACGAAGATATTTGTATTCATATGATGTTGTCGTCGCTGTTTAGACATTTCGTTCGCGTACAAAGACAATCATTTCTCATAACACAACGCTACACCGCTCTAGCACCGCGCCGCTCCCCGCGCCGCCACCGCCGCCACCCTGCAAGCAATCGCTGACTTCGAGACCGAGCCCTAAGTGGTTCGTCTTTAGATGCAGGTGTGTGAGCGGCTAGAGTTTGCGAAGCGGTCGATTTATATTTTCTAACGTGCCAGTATCACAATATGAGATAAAATATTTTGTGGATTCACCTTCAGAAAAAGTACCAGTTTTAAAAGGTTTAAATTACCAAGTGAGCGTGGAAACCTTCGTGCACAGAATGAGGTAACATGGACTAAGAATGTGCTGTATCTTTTTTTCTTTCTATCTATATGAAGAAATTGCAGCACGTGTCGATCATTCTGTAGAATAAAGCTCTGCTGCATGCGCTTGGGTAAAATTCTGCACTTCCCTACATATAAGAATTACGTTTCCGATTTATCGTTATACTAGTTTTTGCCCGCGGCTCCGCCCGCATGGATGTCGGTTATCTCGTAAAAAGTAGCCTATGTCATTCTTCATATCCCAGGCTATATCCCTGCCTAATTTCATGACGATCGATTCAGCGGTTAAAGTGTGAAAACGTTATATACAAACAGACAGACAGAGTTACTTTCACATTTATAATATTAGTATAGTATGGATTTGGTAGTTAAAAGTTGAGAACTTTTTTGTGGAAAAATACCGTACTATGTATTATTTTACTAAAAGCCTCCAATTAACATTTGAATAACGCAGTCGTCGGAATTGGTATCAAAACCAAGATCAGATTGATACGAGCCGTAGTATTCCCTATCTTCCTGTATGGAGTAGAAACGTGGACGATTTTGGCCCGAGAAAGACAAAGGGTTGATGCATTTGAGATGTAGTGCTGGAGACGAATGTTGAGAGTACCGTGGACTGCCAAACGCATCAATGCATCGATCTTAAACCAGCTTCGAATAAAAACTCGCTTGTCGACCATATGCCAACAACGCATTCTCTCCTATTTCGGCCACATAGTACACAGAGGCGATGAAAGTTTGGATAAACTGATTGTGGTTGGCAACACCGAAGGCAAATGATCGCGCGGTCATTTAACAACACGGTGGACCGAACAGGTGAAAGAATCATCGTCCTGTAAATTCTACACGGTGGTAAGGGATGCGCTGGACAGAAACCGGTGGAGGCGGATCATCCGCTCCAGATGCAACTCCAAAGCTGACCACGATCCTCAGACATGAGGGACCGACCACAGAGAGAGAGAACGCAGTCGTCATATTTAAGAAAACAATTGAGTGAGCCAAATTTCTACTGTTACTATTGTTGTTTATTGTTTCTGTTGTTTACTGTTATTTGTACATGGAAGATACCATACAATATTAATGTAAATCAAGTACCGTACTCGCAAAAACTCGAAAGTGGCTCGACCGATTATGAAACTTTGATAAATTGTTGTGTGCGAGCCGGAGAAAACCCCTATCAAAAAAATAATATAATAATAAACATTGTTACAATTATTTCTTTAAAATTAGTTTTGCATAATAATTTTGTCTGTGACTGTTAATGACATTCATTTTTCATATGCGGTGGACCCCAAACTAGGCGATGCTTGTATCTTGGGGGCCTGAGTTGTGACACATTATTCTGTTTTTTGACTGGTATTGACATGGGATTATGTAATTAATTGCAAACAATTATAGAATTCTAAATAAAAAATTGAACTTTGATAAAAAATAAAGCATAAAAACTTAGTTATATTAAGCAAAATAGTAACTTGTTGTGATCGAGGCTTAAGACTAAAGTATAATAAAAAATAATAAGAATATCAAAGTGAAGTGTGGGTGAATGTGCGTGTGGAGTGTAGTGTGTATGTATGTGGGTATGTGTGTTGTGATAGTGAGGTTCCGAGTGTGAGTTATGTTATGAGCAAGCTTTCGGATTCGTCGTATGAAAGACCTAAAAGCCATTTTTTTACCACTTTTGTACATGCAGAGAGGGGGAGATCTTTTGAATCACAAGGCAAAGTACTGGTGACCTTGTTATATACAATATAAAAAAGTCACTGCAACGCATGCCGTTTATTAAGCTAGTCTATACAAATAAAACAATTGAACTGTGTTTCTAATGTCAAAATAATAGCTTTTTACTAAATGCATATGAAAGTATACACGGTACCTATAACATTTTTTTTTTTTTTACCGACTTCATAAAAAGAAGGCGGTTCTGCGTTCTGTTTTTTTTTTTCTGTCAAAACTTTTTTTATTTTTGTCTTGTGTGCTTCTGTTTGTTCCAGCTAATCTCCGAAACGGCTGGACCGATTTTAACGAGACTTTCACTAGCAGCTGATGTTATGAGGAGTAAGACAATTATTTTTTTTTATTTTTTTTTTTTCATAAATAGCAACCCGGGCGAAGCCGCGATCAGCAGCATACTATAAAATTAAGTATTTTTTCCTGTAATACACTCTTAAAAACGGGATAGAGCGTTTCACTACAAATATCATGACGGTAGTTCTAGGAACACCACTGAATTAGGTACTAGATTTGATACACCAAATTAATGTTAATGAACACAGTGAGATGAACGTTAACTAAACAAACATGACGTATTTCATCCGTTTGGCAGATATTACACTCGATTCATGATAGGAATTTAATACTGCGGAGCGAATTCCCATTATATTACCCGTTTACAGTGTTACGGTATCACAGACAGCCTATTTCACGTAGTATTAGTTAGTGTAAGGCCTGACATACATAAAGTGATGTCGGTAGTGGTTTAATTATCTAAATTATTCTGGAGTGTTATATTAATTTTCTCCTGCACGACACCGCGCGACCTCATACTGCACAGCAGACGGTCTCCAAGTTACAAGAGATGGGGTGGAAGTTCTCCATCATCCACCTTACTCACCAGACCTTGCCCCTACAGACTTACACTTTTTCCAGAATTTGGATAACTTCTTGGCAGGGAAAAAATTCAATAACCGAGAGGCAGTTCAAAATGCCTTTGAAGAATTTGTTGCCTCCCATCCAGCAAACTTTTTCAAAAAGGGCATCAATAAGCTACCACTACGTTGGAAAAATGCATTGATTGCACGGGTAATTACTTTGATTAATAAAAATAGAAAATATAGAGAAACAATGGCGTTAACTTATTTCATGAAAAACGGCAATTTCATAGGTAAAGACATATTATTAATTTCAGGATTTAGGCTTATCAGATTGCTTAAGATCTGTAAACATTTCTTTAATCGAAATTATTTCTAACAGTCATTGAGCATTTAAGAAGGCAGATAAAGTGAAAAGAAAAATGTAGATTTTTCTCACCATTTTCATCAATCAATGCGCTCAAAAGCTAAATCAATATACTATGGCTTTTAATCCACCACTGTACAATTTCGTGCGTAAAATACAAATTTAAATAAAAGAAAAACTACCCTCAACGGGAACCGTAAATCAATGGCCGACGACGGAGTTTAAATCAAAGAGGGGGAATAAATTTCCATTAGCAGATCATGAGAGATTCCGGTCGAGGTAGCGGCCGGCCCGAGATTGCTGCAAAAACTCGGTAGACGGAGAATACATTTACTACGATATAGTATAAGTATGGATAGAAGAGAATAGTAGGAATATAAAAGGAATAGAGGTGGTGTAGTAGAGGGTTAAATATCATATTTATATAAACGACGACGAACGGCAGGTGCGTGCAGGCAAACTCTTTGCAGTAGGTACCTGCCGATCTAACACTGGTATACGTTCACCAGTTCGGCGAATGGCAGCAAAGTCAAAGTCAAATCATTTCTTTCAAATAGGCACGTAAATTGCACTTTTGGACGTCAAAAATTACATACATACAAAACATACAACATTAATGTTTTATGTTGTATTCATACATACATGTAATAAATAAATAAATAAAAACCTTTCGTCATTTCCCTTTAAAAATCTTTTGTATGTGAAACCACCCAACTGCTACTAGAAATACCAAAAAGACACGTGTCTTAAAAGAAATCCGTGTTAAATTGAGAGACCAAATAACATCAAATACCCGTGCAAGCTATAAAATAATCCTGTAACACACTTCGTCGCACCGTATGATAAGCCCTTAAGCCGTGACAGGTTATCAGCTCCAAGCGTGGTTTAAAGTACCAGGTGAGCGTGGAAACCTTCGTTCACAGATTGAGGTAACATGGACTTAAAATGTGCTGTATCTTTCTTTCTTTATATATCAACACGTGTCGATCTGTAGAATATAACTCTTTGCTGCATGTCCTTGGGTAAAATTCTGCACTTGTCTACATATACTCGTATATGAAATTCGCTTCCGATTTATCGTTATATTTGGTTATTAAAAGTTGAGCATTTCATTTTTTTTTTTTTTTTCTGGAAAAATACCGTTCTTACTACGTATTATTTTACTAAAACCTCAAATTAAGATTTGCACACCAGATAGGAAGAAGATTGAATGTAAATAATTACATTATTCTTATTCATTTTTCTAAAATTGTGTAAGTAAATGAATACCAAAACAATTTTTTTAATAGGTCAAACTCAAACTTGAACTCAAATCATTTATTTCAATTAAACCATTTACAGGCACTTTTGAATTGTCAAGCAGTCGGTCAGTAAGAAAAATGAATCTACATTCCCATTCCAAAGCGTAGGTACCTATGGAGAAGAACGGGCAAGAAACTCCATGGACACTCTTTTAAATTAAATTGTCACAAAAGTATTCGTTACATCTATAATGTTGAATTTATAACTAAATGTGAGAACGATGTAAAAATAAAAATAATAAAAACTTACACGTTAAAAGCGTCCAGAGTAGGTACAACAAATAGAAACAAAATAAAATAACCCGTGGCAGCTAAGAGATGACCAGTCCCAACTGACGGCGCCCGTTCACGAACATGACGCATGGATTAGCACCATTCAGCTCAACCATTTTGAAGGGAGCTAAATGATCCAACACACACGCCACCATCAGCGAGATATCTAAGTGAGCATGACATATCAAGGTATCTATGACAGAAAACTCAGTAATGAAAATTGACGAGTCAGTGCTCAAAATTCTGAAGAAAACCGTTTATACACTTATTACGATACAAAATTCCTTCTCCAAGGCTCTTGTGTACGGAAATTGTGCCTCTATTCCGGCTCTCGCTGTTTCCTTACAATTAATTCGTTACGAATTCCGCCAGACTTAAATTTCCCTCGGGGAAGTGTATTTAACAAACCGTTACCATTGCGTATCTTTGTTAGTTTCCGCATATCTCCTGCTATTATAACAGGGTATGTATGTAAAGGAATAAGGAGTTTTGCTTGTACTTTGTTGTTTGTGTTGTAGTCTCATATAGTTCTGAAGATAGAAGCTATGCTCAGGTTGCTTTAAGCTTTAGTATTTCTAGATTGTTTTGATTGAAAACTATCGCGAATTCCAAATACTGAAGTTAAACTATTTAGCACAGAAATCTGTCCAGCCAATCGGAAGATTTGGTATAATTCCAAACTCTGGATTACAACCGAGAGTTTATTAACAAAAAAGTTGATACTATAGCCACACTAAAATTAATCTTAAACCCCAAATCTTTTGATATGTACATTATTTTCATTCAAACGAGTTTAATATAGCAAAGTAGCCAGTCACTTATTGAAATTGCTTCTAAAATAGCTATGAAAATTGTAACTGAAGAAAACTTTAGACAACATAATGCCGCGAATTTCGGCTACAGTTCGAATAGACTCTTTCCAATAATCCTTAAAGTTTATCGGAGTAATAACACTTCACCCGGTCTCGGATAGATTCTTGATGTTTGAACAAAAACTTGAAATTTTAATCTGCTCTTTCATCAAAGTTAGACAAAGTTTCTTAACCTTTATCTAACGTTTCTTTTAGTTACTTATGCATGCGATCAAAAAAACTTTGATCTTCAACAAAAATTTATACAACATGTTTCGGAATTAACGCACACTACCAACACTCCAATTAGAATATTGTTATAATCATAACACATATACTGAATTTTTCCTATTATGTATAAAACGTTGTTTATTTATTAAATTTGTTATACTGATTGTGGAAGAAAATTGTGGTCACATTAAAAATCTACACAGGCACACAGTCACACACGTATAAGGGCCTAGCGTAGTTGGTACTTCGTCCATTTTAGTTTGTTTTGACTGTACAGCGAGAGTGTTACTATAATATATATTAAAAATCGATTCAGTAAACGATTCTGAACAAACTAAACTTTAAAATGTACATTAATTCGGTTACACATTGTATATTCCGTCGACTCTACTCATTTATAGTCCGGGAATTCAACTTATATGCATATTTATATGGATAAATTGTAGCCTTACCTCCTCTCAGCTGTTGCCACGTCATGTAGGAACCACTTCCTCGGAAAAAGGATTATAAAAGTGCTAAAATATATGCTCGCGTAGCGAGGACTATTTTCTTTCTACTTTATTGCTGTTACTAATGTTTCGTTTCGCGTACTTTTGTTTATCGTTTTTACTTTAGCTGTTAAATGTACTCTGTCTATTTTATTGCATGCTTGTGCCAAACTTTATTCATTTGTAACATATTAAAAGTTATTTTTAGGTTTTCTATTTTACAAACTTCTTCCTAAATTCACGTAGGTATCAGAAAGCAGACTGTTTTGATAGCACGTTTTCTATTACCAAATTAAATATTCAACAATCTACTTACGTGTACAATGCCTCGGCTCATCAGACGAATCCCCACAATCGTTCGAACCATCACAGTATCGATTAATCGGAATACACTTCTTATTTGTACACAAATACTCGGAGATGCGGCATCGAGTATCGTTCCCGTGTAGTACAGGCAGTAATTCAGGTTCCGGTATATCTTTGGGACTATCCCTTTGGTATATATTATTGTAAATTTCTTTGGTTTTCGGTGCATCGGTGACGATGTCGCAGTCGGTGAGGTGGAGAAGCGTTGCAATGATAATTCCAAGGCCTAGGGCTATGTTGCTGAAACCTGGAACAAAAGAAAGATCTGATTAGTTTGGGTCACATTTTAACAAGTATCGAATCCGGAACGAGTAGATCCGGCAGAGAAACAAAGCTGTCGACATTGCTCACAGAATAAGCATGCTGAAGTGGCTGGCCTTATTAGCTGTAGAACCGATAACCGTTGAGGTATACGACGTGTTTTTGAGTGGAGACCCCGAATCGACAAACGTAAGGTAGGGTATCCTCAGGCAAGGTAGAGTGACGATCTTCGCAGGGTGGCTGGTAGCAACCGGGTGAGAGTGGCCGAGAATCGAGCTGAATGGCGTGCAATTAGAGAGGCTTATGTCCAGCTATGGACTGCCATGGGCTGATGGTGATGATGATGTTGACATTTTAAAATGAAACCGAAATGTTTTAACATGTGAGGAAAAATCTGGAGTCCTGGACCCAGAATTGGGATTAAAAATAAGAAAGTCGTAGGAATAAAACCAATAAATTAAAATGTAATTATAAATTTAATTTAATTTAATAAAAAATTAAACGTGATAAATTATTTGATTATTGGAATGACAAGTCCTTTATAGAAGACACAAGTAGATGAAGGTAGCTCGAAAAACATTTTTTGTTACTCTTTACAATTCCGAACATCTTCTCTTCACTTTGTTCAATTACTGTACACTTATTTACTGTAAACAAAGGAGTATCGACCTCAGCGTATTAAGGTACCGCAAATATAAGGGCAGGTTACACAAATTGATTAGAAACATAAGCAAACAGCGTGTGCAAGATCATGTTTGCTTTTAATTTCGTTTTATTATAATCGTGCCCTTATTTATCGCCATCCAGTCTTATTTGATCCTATTTGTAAAAAATATTGTTTTTAAAATGGATCAAGATATCGTTCTTTTTTTTCTACCTCATTAATTATTTTATAAAGGTATGCTTGTTTGGTGTCAAACATGAGACACTGATCATCACAAAACGTTATTCTTTTATATAACACTAGCTTTTGCCCGCGGCTTCGCCCGCGTGGATGTTGGTTATCGCATAAAAAAGTACCTAGGTACCCTATGTCCTTCTCCACATCCCAGGCTATATCTCAAAATTCTAACTTAATATTAATTTTAATGTGATTCACTATGTGAATAGAAACCGAAACAAATGATTTAATATAATAAAAGTACTTATTTTCTGAGCGTGAATGAGCTACCTAAAGATAACAAACACAAAATCAAAATACGAAATTTCACTCAAATTCTTAAAGCAATCAATTGTACCTACCAAATTACAACACGAAATAAAAGTGCGACACAAATAATAATTTTAAAATAATTCACGTAAGTACCAACAATGTGAAAACAAAATGAAATCCTCCGAAATGTCGCATGATACACCGTTTGTGCTGATAAAACGCTCGAAATATCGAATGAACACCATTGGTGCATAACTTTTCTCAGGGTCACGTTCGCAATTTGACAAAATATTTGACATTTATTTTGTACATGCAACACGATCTGGCTGTAGAATTCGATTAATCGACTAATACTTGACCGTTTGACATTTTAGCGGGAGCACCACTAAGCGAACGAAAAAAAAAGAAAACAAAATACGTCTGTACTCTGTGGTCGTGTGGCGGTGTGGCGCGGTGCTTAATGTAAACATTCATCAAGGTTATACGTGCGTAAAGTAATGGATTCAATGAGAAAACGGGTTAATCTTAGAAGAATCTTATACAAAATTACTGAGAAATAAGTGTAGATTTCGTATTGAGTGTTAGTTTATCGAAAAGAGATAAATATGTCAGTGAAAAAGTAACGAAAGTTTTGGAATGCACAAATTTTGATCATAAGGCCGCCGTGTTTAGTAATGTTTTTATGATAAATATTCTTGTATACTGTTTGAAATATACATAAGTAGCTAGCTTATTTATCTACGAACATAATTTGGCTAAAAGCTACTGATATTATAGCGTATTGTTATCGTAATCGTATTTCCAAGAGTAAAGTCGCGCAAACAAATACCTACAAAAAGACAATAAAATGGATATAGTATGTTATCCTTAAGAGATAGACATATGCCATTGCAGACTTTTTTGAAGACCTTTATAAGATACATAATTCCACCGTACATTATTTTGTTATATCTCAAAGGGTTTAGACAGCGTTTTCGTTGAAAGCTCCCAGACGGCTTATTTTTTTCCGACACCTCCAACAAATATCGTTAATTCATACAAAAATGCATACAAAAACTTAACAAATTATATACTAAAACCTTTTCGAGAACCAAGCTATCCATTGGTGAAAACAGCATGAGAATCGGTGCAGTAGTTTTTGAGTTTATCGCGAACAGACAGACAGACAGACAGACGCGGCGGAGGACTTTGTTTTATAATATGTAGTGATAGTGATAGTGATAGTGATACAGGGTTATTGATAAAAAACTGTCAACCTCTCAGGACTGTATAATAACATCATAAACAACAACTTTTTTCTATGACTTTTTTTTATAATTCATCAGACTTTCAACAAAAATAAAAATATTTAAATTCAACGCTTTAAATGTTTAGAACAACGAAATCTCGAAGGTTTTTTGAAGTGAAAACTTCTTTAAGCGCGTTGAACACTTTTTGGATGAACAAAAATCATGGAACTCGCGTCAGCGAAGGCTTTCCATGAGCTATATGTATACTGTGTATATAGTGTACTTTTTGGATGAACAAAAATCATGGAACTCGCGTCATCATCAGCGAAGGCTTTCCATGAGCTATATGTATACTGTGTATATAGTGTACTTTTTGGGTGAACAAAAATCATGGAACTCGCGTCATCATCAGCGAAGGCGTTCCATGAGCTATATGTATACTGTGTATATTATAGTGTACTTTTTGGGTGAACAAAAATCATGGAACTCGCGTCATCATCAGCGAAGGCTTTCCATGAGCTATATGTATACTGTGTATATAGTGTACTTTTTGGGTGAACAAAAATCATGGAACTCGCGTCATCATCAGCGAAGGCGTTCCATGAGCTATATGTATACTGTGTATATAGTGTACTTTTTGGGTGAACAAAAATCATGGAACTCGCGTCATCATCAGCGAAGGCTTTCCATCAGCTATATGTATACTGTGTATATAGTGTACTTTTTGGGTGAACAAAAATCATGGAACTCGCGTCATCGTCACCGAACGAAATTGTGTACTTTTTGTTCGTAGTTTGTTCTTGGGATATATTCATCCTAACTACGGAAGCCTTCATTTTGCGTTGTCCGACACGCACTTGGGCATTTTTTTTTAAATTTAAACTAGATGACGAGTTTCCTAGCCGACTACTTTGGGAAGAAAAACCGAAACAAACAGACCATACACTTACTTTGTAATGATCAGCTGATTTTTATTTTTTTTTACTTACTTCCTTGACATAAGCTTTTCATTATTTGACAATAATTACCTACAAATCGAATTCCAATTCTTTATTAGAGGCTTTTGTGGACATGATATTTATTCAGATATGTTACTGTAGTTGTAATTGCAATCATTTCATTAATCTTTTATATACTTAGATTATTTTCTATTTTGTGAATGTGAGAACGTTGTAGGCCTAGTAGAGTGTAGATTTGTTGGCACTTTTTTACCTGGTAATTGTTGAAAGGCCTACACTGTCCTCCCATACCTATTATCACTGTTATTTGATAATATTGTAAAGCCAATTATTTTTAAAAGACGACTAATTGGAACCGTGTACCTAGCTTCTGACGTTTCTTATGTGCCCATGTAGGTTTATGTGAAATAAAATATTTTGATTTGATTTGATTTGATTACGACCTAAGTTACTTTAAACCAAATTCAAAAACATTTCTCATAAAGATCACAAGCAAGACATCAACCACAAATGCATTTAAACCACCACCACAAACAACATTTTTATAAAACATTATTCAATGGCTACACAAAAAACAACTTTTCAATATAACCTCGTTCATCTCTCACCAACTAGAAAAGTTCTTGTTCCCCCGGGTTCCAACTGAATAGCAGTATTTTAAGAGAAACTGTCATCAATCTTGCTTGGAACTGCCTCAATGACATCTTTTCATGCTTTCCGTATTCTGTATTGAAACGAGATGAATAGACTAATTCAGTGTTTCTCAAAGTTGTCGACTGCAGATGTGACCAATAATAGTGATGGACGATAGTGGGGAAAGTTCGACTTAAAGGTTCGACTTATGGGTATCGGAAATAGTGTACTTATGTGTTGTCAATCGAGATTTAAAATGTCGATGGGGACTGCTTGAAAAATATTCGTACTTAAATCTCAAATCTAAAATTAAACTAGCGTTCGGAAAACCATAATACTCAGAAAGCAAAATGGCGTCAGATTCAAAATCAATTGAATACGAACTAAGTTCCAAAAAGGTTACATCAAAGTAAGAAACTATATTTTTGTAAATACTTAATTTAATCATTTATAATGTTACTTCCCCATTTCGTCCCGTGGGTGTCGTAAAAGGCGACTAAGGGACTTACTAGAGAATGGGCAGCAGCGTTCTCTATGCATTTTTATCACCATACTGCGATTGCCAATCCGCCTGCCAATCGTGGCGATTATGGCAAACCCCCCCAAATTGGGGGAGGCCTATATCCAGCAGTGGACGTCTTTCGGCTGAAATGATGATGATGATGAATGTTACTTTATTTAATTTTAATATTATTGTACCTACCTAACTATAAAATTTGTACGCCGCTGGCAAAATATAGAGAGTCAATTGAATTGTAACTGAAGACTAAGGCTGTGTTTAATAAATAAATATTGATTCATTCATTCATTCATTCAAAGTGAGATCTATTTGACAGCGAACTGGAATCGTTACTTCAGTGTGAATTGACGATTAATGTACATTGGACATTCTCTAGATTACTTTGATCTTATTAATAGCCCCCACACAGACTCTCCACTCAGACTTGTGCTCACAGAATAACCTATTTGGGTTTAGAATGCACTTTTTAGGTGGCTTAGATGGTTTGGTCATGTTGAGAGGATGAATGAAAGGCGACTAACAAAAGATACAAGGCAGATGTGAGTTGGAACGCTGGGAGGGGAGGGGGACGCCCTAAAACATCACCTTGTTGGTGATGTTCTTCAGAAAAGTTAGGTGCGTAGTATTCGCAACCGGCGTGCGTGTATGACACGTACTTCGTTTACGTTCATACATCTGGATGTATGAACGTAAACGAAGCAAAAGGAATATGTAAGGAGCATAGCAGGTGGCGTTCTATAATTTCTGTTTACCCCCATGGGTAGAAAGCGTGAGTTTATGTATGTATTTACTGTTTACGTGGTAAGTACCTTTTATATATTTTCAGGGTTCTGTAAAGGAAAAACGGAACCCTTATAGGGTCACTCGTGTGTCTGTCCGTCACAAAGTCAAAGTCAAAGACAAATCATTATTTCAAATAGGCACATAAAAGGCACTTTTGAACGTCAAAAATTACAACGATAATTAATTGATTCTAGTTGCCCCTTCCAAAACACAGCCGATTTCCTCCGAATCTACGTGGCCGATTAAGTTGAGATTTGGTACACATATGAACTTCTGTGACCCAAACACGGACGTGTTACAAATATATACAAATGAATTTTGAATATGGAGAGCAAATTAGAAAATTTAAAAAAAAAGTTGTGAACTGTACCGTGTGATATACTCGTATCAAATGAAAGGGCTTATTGTAAGGATTGCAGATATTTTTTTTTTTATAATTTTAAAATTAATACTTTTTTAAGTTATTTAAGAAAATAGATGTAAATTGACTTCCCCCCCCCCCCCCTTATCACCGAAACTACTTATTCAATATTTTTTTAATACGGAAAATAGAAATTTACTTATAGATTACAGAAAAACCTATAACAAGTGTATGGTCTTAACATAACATGGTAAATCTCTCAATATTGTGCGTACTAACTAACATTTGTAGTTGGAAAGTATAGAAGAACTTGTTTCTCAACTACAATGTAAAGTGTGTTCTTGGGATAAATTCATCCTAACTACGGAATCTTTCATTATGCGTGGTCCGACACGCACTTGGCGCTTTTATTTTGTACTCCAAGCTACAAATAGGGCAATATTATTTATTACTTTCTTTACTAGTACCGTGCTTCGTGCAAATAAAGCATTAGATATTATTATGCTGGTAGTTGCAGGTTACTAGTTCAACGTTTTATGAACTCTACAAAAATATTTTCAGCTTGTGATTTCCCAAGTGACTCAAATATGTAATACATACGGAAAAGGCTGTTTTAAAATTAGTATGAGTTTGCATATAAACGTACTAGGAACTGAGTAAAGCTCGCGCTTATATTTCCTAATGGACTTAGCAATGTTTCAGTACCTACTCACTCACTGAATATTGTATATTTGAATATTGAATTTGAACTATTTCGGTTTTGTGCTCGTGATTATAATATAGATCTATTTTGTAAAAAAAATCTGTTTACCTACCTACTCGAGTTATTTATCTTTTTGTATGCACGTGTTTCTGTGACAAACAAACCAATTTTTCTTTCTTTCTATCAATAATAAATCTTGCCTTATTTACAAAGTAAAGTGGAGGTAAATGGGTAACTTTTCTTCAGATACTGAAGGAGAAAAAAAAAATACGCTCACCAATAGAATTAATTGACAAGCAGTCCACAGCCGTTTGGTAAGAACATTTTAGAAGACCCACAGAACTTTGTAGGGCTAATATATATTACTAGCTGTTGCCTGCGGCATCGCTTGTGTGGCTTTCTAAAATAAAAGTATCCTAAGTTACTCCTTATAACATCAGCTATGTGTCAGTGAAAGTCCCGTCAAAATCGGTCTAGCCGCTATGGAGATTAGTCGGAATAATCAGACAGACATAAAGACAAAAAAAAAGAAATGTTTTATTATTTTTATTAAATACCGTTTAAACTTTCACATGCAGTTAGTAAAAATCTGTTATATTGACATTACAGACACTTAAATGTTATATATTTGTGTTTTATATATGTGTTTTTATATATTTCTGCCATATATTAACAAAAATAAGTAACTTTGGCTTATGATATTGCTATGATGAAAAGCTCGAGGTCGGGCCAGGCCGACATTTCCGCACGAATAAACGGAAAAATATCAATTAATCATAACTTCCTTTGTTTTCCCCGCTCTATTGTCATGTATTCAGAGAATATCTTTATTATACAGGGTGACTTGTAATTTTAAATATTTGGCTGCTGGAAACCTCGAAACAAAGGTGAAGGATTAAAAGCAGCACTGATTTAAATATATCGCAAACCTTTTTAATTTTGGACTGTAGAATATTTTTTGATTTTTAGCACACAACATGCTAAAAAAGAATCGATTAAAATCGTCAGTCTATGTTATTTTTATGCGTATTCTTACACAGATTGTGATAGAATATTTGAATTTTTTGCCTTTTATTATAAATTTGAATCCGAACATGAACACATTGTATGAAAAACATTATTCTTCTTCTGGACTTAGCTGCAGTCGGCGCGAGATTCAAATTTTCTTACGTTTCTTGCAATTTTCAGGTCAGTATAAGCTTGTATGTTAATCTGAATATGATTTGCGACCATAACAAATCTGTATTATAGAATTGTAATCGTTATAATCATCAACACAACTCTCTAATTTTGAACAACCCTTTTGAATGACAATTTCATGAAATCTTGACATTTGAGGATTATACTTACGGAGTTGTATTACTGATTCTAATGATTGAGATTGTGTAAAAAAAAATACTTTTATACTATTATTATTTAAGTAAAAGATATTATACCATTAAAGACTATTTAGAAGACAAATCAATAGAATCTGTAATTTATAAGTTAGAATAATTGACATCGCTGATTGTGAATACATTTGCACGCCATGTTATGGCAGGATATGCTGAAACAAATTTACTGTAACACCTTGTGTACCATATTCTAGCAAATAAATATTTTTGATTTGATTTGATTTGTAAATATGTACATATTTGTTGCGGTCGCGAATCTGCAGATAGACAAAACCGTAAGAAAATTTGTATTTCTCGGGCTACCTTAACGTTTCCCGCTTAATTTTTCCCATCCATGTACCAAGAACACATGTAGATGATTCAATTACGTTGGTAAGTCGGGGTCGTGACCGCAACTCAACGTCAAAGCGCGTATTTTGCGTACGGGTCAAATCACGTTACCAAAATAGGCCCTATTCATTCCATTCATGGTACCACATGTCATACCTTCCTACAATAATTGTATGGACCTCATACACCCTTGTCAAAGGAAGCTCGATCTTGCAGCGATAAGCCTGACAGTTGGATGTTATAATAGGTAGGTGATAATATATCTATTGTTTTGTAGGTAGGCTACGTTAGGTACCTTTGTTGTTATTTTGGAATTGTTGACTATTAATAATTATAGTTTTGTGGGTCGAGTTTATAGAGGTATGAGGAACAGGGTGTAAAGTGCACTCATACTCTATAGTAAAGGGAGGATCCTCCGACCAGACGGGTGTCGTGTCTGGTGGGCAACTGCCCGACAGTTGATGTCGGGATGTTGTATATACGCACGGTAAACTCTGATTGCGCGATGCAAGTGTTGTGACGTCAGGTCTTTGAAGCGTAGTTTGTATGTGGCGTTGTAGATGCCGCCACAAGTTTGTGAATTACGTCATGCTGATGCTGTTTTCTAATAAATATGACACTATACTTATATTTTAGTTATTTTACTATGTAAAGTCAAAAAATAAAGTATATTCAGTAGAACGGGGTGAATAGGGATGCAGGGGTGAATCGGGACAAAACTTGAAAAGGGATTTTAACATTGAAATAACGTAGTTTGTTGCCAATTAGAGTAACACAGACACATTAGAGTCATGAGTCATATTTGCGTTCATGATGAGAAAAACTAACTCACCAATTAGGTGAGTTAGTTTTTGTTGTGTGGAGTTGTGGAAGACCTACATCATTTATTGATGGACTGTGTTCGATATGAGTCTGATAGAAATGATGTGTTTGGGGCCTTGAAGTTGAACCGACTTGACTTAGGTACATTTCATAGCCCCCCCGGTGGGTTCCCGCATTGTCGAGGCGGGGGGGCTCAGTAGCCGTGGCTTGGAGGGCCACGGTGAAGCTAAGAGGAACCCGAGGAGGGGGCCGCTTGTCAGGGCTTTTGCGGCTAAGCCGACGACGTAGCGGCCGTAGGTTGCGGTGCCGCTTTGGCGACATCGCAACTGAGGTGGGCCGCGATGTCGAATGGGCGGCATCGCGGCTGAGTGTGGGAGGCCGCGGCGGGAGAGGAGTGCCGGTATTGAGGTGAGCCGTTCTCCCTACCTTCCGCGGCCTTGACGGGGTCGCCACCGATGAATGGCGGACGCGGTGGGGCCGCAGAGGAAGAGGAGTGTCGGTATTGCGTTGGCCGCTCTCCCTATCCTCTGCGGCCGAAAAGTGGTAGGCGGCGGGGCCACTAACCTGACCCGTCGCGGTGGGACCAGGGGCGCCTGGACGCGGGGTCGTCTGGCGCAAGGTCCTAAGTGGAGGCCAGCAGGCAACGGTGCGGGGGCACCCTTGCCTGTATTGCACAGGCCTCCACCAGTGTCGGACGGGAATGGCCAGGTGTTCCCGGTCATTCCCATATCGCCCCCAGGCTGAGGGGCATGCGGGGCCCGCCAGCTAGGCGGGCATGCGCCGGGAGGGTTGTGGACGTAAAGGCTGTGCCGGTTTCCCATCAAGGCGATGAGGGAACTCCGCTGAGTTTTAGTGGGTATACTGCCATTTTGGCAGGGAGTCCCACATACCTCGTCTCGTCCCCCGACGAGCGGGCATGCGTAATTCATTTCTCAGAGTCAAAAAAAAAAAAAAAAAGGTACATTTCATAGAATTATTTCTCAACCAAATTGTGATGATGCGAAGAGTCTGTTCAGGTTCATAGCCCAAATGTAATGCAATAGCAACATATATGTTATTAGTATATGTTTAGGGTATGATGGGACTGTCATACGCATTGCGGTTATAAAAGTCCCTAATTAAACAGAATAAAAGAAATAGAGTTCTTACCCTAATGTGTTTACTGTATATTAAACATTAAGTGTCCTTGTTGGCAACAAACTATATTATTTCAAAGTTAATCCATTTTAAAAATTCGTCCCTATTCACCCCAGCGTCCCCATTCACCCCGTTTTACGGTAACGGGTGTACAATACCTTTACCGAAGCCGAGAGTAGTTAAACGTATTGTGTATTTTTTTTTTTTTTTTTGTTCTCGTTATTAATAATAGTTACATACTCTCGAAAAACATTACCCTCGTTATGGGTCAGTCGGGTAAAAATAAGTTGCTGGTCATTCGAGCACTATTCTGGTTTTAAACTCAAGTAATATACAACTTTTGCGGTAAACACGCGAATGCTGGCAGCTTTGTAGGATTTTTTTTTTGCGACCATGCCAGCTAAACTCGTCGTTAATTTTTAGTAAAACTTATATTTTTATTTAAAGAAAAGTTTTTTTTAGAGGGCAAGAGAAAAACACTTTTGTAAAGTATTCTTTGAGCCAATTTTATTTTAATTTGGGAAGTTTTTAGTAAAACTCATTTTTTTATTCAAAGAACAGTTATTTTTAGAGGGCAAGAGAGAAACACTTTTGTAAAGTATTCTTTGGAGCTAATTTTCTTTTAATGTGGGATTGTAAGGATGCCATAGTTAAGAGTCATTATGGTTTATGCTACGTAAATCTCAATTGACATGCACATGCATGACACAGGCACAATGTTATTACGTTTCTTAATGTAAAAGCTGCACTTACAGGACCTTAAGTATTTATTTATGTATTTGTACGTACTTGAAAATATATTGTGCATTTTGGTTTTAAGTTCCACGAGTAATTTTAAGTAATATGTGGTGTAACTATGAGTGATAGGCTGAGGAATGATGTGATAAGGCAACATAGCGGCTTAAAAGAGTAGTAACAAGAATTTAAAAGAGTATGCTTGGTCCCGTCATGTTGAGAGGATGAATGAAAGGCGACGGATAATAGTAGATTGTACATCAAGTGCATAAAACGCACCATTTTACGCGAGACGTTTATCCATCCGAGCGAGCTTGCGAGCGAGGATTGATAAAAAGTAGAGTGTAAAATGGGTTTTATGGACGAGTTGTACACTCTACTTTTCACTTCGATTGCGAGGAAATGAAAAAGCAACATGTAAATATTGTAAATTTAATTAAAATTTAAAAATTATTATGGTTCCCGCCAATTAACTTTCTTTTTTCTTTTTTTTTTAAGTAGGATCGTGACGTAACACCTGACTTAGGTTGTTACTTACTGCTCAGTTATAAAAAAAAATGTTTTTATATCTATTATAACTTAGTTATAGTTTAAAAATATTGATTAACTAATATAAAAAACTAATTTAAAAAAAGGACGAAATAAAAAAATATAAGTTCTTTTTTGTACCCTTGCCTTGTTCTTAGAATACTAACGAAACGAATTAAAATGAAGAGGTCATTCTATGAAGTTGAAGTTGTTCGTGTGGCTGTTGGACCAATTGCCTTGGTCTTCGACGAAGATTTTACTTTATGCTCTAGAGCATAAAAAGCGATTTGATGTCGCCTACGCACGACATAAAGACGAACTTTTAGAGCATGAGAAGTGAAAAAGGTATTTATAAGGCAGATGTGAGTAGAAACGCTGGGAGTGGACGCCCTAGGAAACATAGTGACCTTATTGGTGATGTTCTTCAGAAAGGTCAAGTGCGTTATATTCACACCCGGCGTGCGTGTATGACCAGATGTATGAACGTAAACGAATCAAAAGGAGTATGTAAGGATCATAACAGGTGGCGTTCTGCAGTTTCTGCCTACTCCCATGGGAAGCAGGTGTGATTTTATGTATGTAAGTAATAACAACCTACTTGCAATGTTAAAAAAAATATAAATAGACATTTAATTAGTAGATTGTATTGCATAAAGGAAGCCATTTTACCCCGAGACGTATATATTTTCGAGTGTTTTTTTTTTTTCACTCTGCTTTTCACTTCAATTGCGAGAAAATAAAACAGGCATAAAGTATATAACACTATTTATTTTATTTTCAACATGATGTCATTCGACTTGGGTACTTCATACTGCCAATTCATAAAAACATTTCTTTGAGTTTTTAAATAATAAACACAACAATTTTATCTGGATTTATTAAAATTAACTATAGAAAAAAGTGATATAAATTAAAGCAAATGAAATCAAATAACGACTTTAATCTGCAACGTTTTATTGTGCGTTGAGCCTGATTATCTTAGTATTGGGAAAAAAATACTTTATGCACTAGAGCATAAAAAGGGACTTTACGTCGTCTATGCACAACATAAAGACGAATTTTAGAGTATCAGAAGTGAAAAAAAAAATCTGTTAAAGGTATCAAATTCATCTAGATAAATCTCTCTATATACGTAGCCCACGAACTGACCCGCTCCTAGTGTTTGCTTTATGTGTTCACTAGGCCAGCGTGTGTGTAATTCATGGAAGTTTACTCACACTTTCCTAGCCAGGCTGTTTGTTCAGCCGATGAAACGGGCAGGGCGGCCGGTAACAAAATAAAACTGTTAACAAATGAATAGCGTTTTTAATGGCCACATACTGTTGATGTTGAATTGTTTTAATTTTATAAGGGTACCTACGTTGTAAATGAAATTGGTTCAGATGGATTTTATTATGTTTTAATAATTTAGGTAGCAACAATACATTTATTAAGTCTGTCAGTAGGAGCTGGTCATTTTCTTAGCTGCCAACGCTTATTTTAATTTTTTAACCCCCAACAGAAAAAGAGGGGTATTATCCTCTGATCAGGGAACTTCAAGCGCACCTACTACTTTTCAAGTATGAGAAAAGTTGTTTTTTTTTCTTATTAGAGGTTTTTGTTTTTGCCGAGGGTTTTTAAAATTTAAAATTTTCCTTTTTTAATATTGCTTTTTTATCTTTTTATTATAAAATGAGAACGATGCAGAACGTTAAAAGCGGCCGTCGCTTTTAACGTTCATCGTTCTCACATGTATAATTTCGACATAAATGATGTAACCACTTTTTTGTCACCATATTATTGTGATTTAAAAGTGTATTCGTGGAGTTTCTTGCCCATTCTTTTCCATACTACGTTGTGGAATGGGCAACTAGCTTCATCTTTCCGCTTGACCGACCCCTTGACAATTTAAAAGTGCCTGTAATTGGTTTATTTGAATTTAATGTAATTAACTCTGAGATGGTTTGCTGATAACATTAATTTCTTCTAGTTTCAAAGCAGTAGGCCTAATACAAAATTCAAACTATCTGTCTCAGTTATCTCACGTTGTTATTGTAGTACATAACAGAACTGGACACGGCGTATCTTTTCGTAGGCCCCATATTAAACCGTAAACGACAAAAGCAGTCAATATTTAATACTTTTTACGTGACCAGAAGGCTGGCCTATTTCTCGGCCCAAAAATCAGCATTGCCATACAATGTGGCTATGCTGCCAGCCTTTTGGGCACTTTTCCTGTTGACAGCGATGCGGACGAATTTTTTGATGCCCTTTGATTCTTTCCCCTCCCTTTTTTATATACTTGTACACACGGCCACAAATCAAGCTATTAATTCCAGTATAAGCTGACCTCTCATTATACGGAAATCGTATACAATGCGAGATAAGCCTAAACTGGAAATGTATAGCTTGATTTGTGGCCGTGTGTACATATCCCTATTATTGTTTTAAGAGTATTAGCTTTTAAATTATGTAAATGTTATCCTTTAAAAGTATATTAAGTACCCTTAATGAAAAAATTCTATGTTAAAAAATATATACATACATACATAAATAAACGCCTTTTTCCCATGGGGGTAGGCAGAAACTATAGAACGCCCCGCTACGCTCCTTACATACTCCTTTTGCTTCGTTTATTAATGATACATCTACTCATACACGCACGCCGCGCGCCGGTTGCGAGTGCTACGCACCTGATTTTCTGAAGAACATCACCAATTAGGTGACTATATGTTCTCCTAGGGCATCGTCCCGGCGTTTCCACACACATCTGCCTTGTAAATACCTTTTGTTAGTCGACTATACCCAAAGTCTCAAATTCAGATAATTTATGTAAACAAAGGGGATAACATATAAAAAAAATTGCTTCGTAATGGTAATTCACATAAAATGGCGAAAAAAAAGGTTCCGTTTTCTATTAAGTACTGATGTTAAGAAATAATAGTTAAAAAATAATCATACCGTTATTATTTTTATACATTTTCGGTTTTAAACAAAGTTATTAAAAAAAGGAGATTTTCTGGTATAAAATATTTTATGATACTGGTAACAATGCAGGAGATCCAAACATTTTCAATTTTTTTACATCTTCAACAACACTAATATTACAACTCATTCATAGATTCATTTTGTAAGTAAAGCTACTTACAAAATGAATCTATGAATGAGTTGTAATATATATATATATAGTTTACAGCCGTATTCATCCAAAATGTGGCTAGATAAGCATCTAGCCACATTTTGGATGAAAACGGCTGTAAACTGTTTCGAGAGGAAATCGATTTTGGGAGGTTTACGTCTAGCAGTGGACTTAAAATGGCTGAATATGACGATCATAGGCATAACACAAAATATTGTTTGGCAACGGTATTTTGTTTGCATAGTTCTTATAATTAATTCACTTTAATTTTATAGATGAATATTTACAAAAAAAAAATATGTCACTGTCCTGTCATTTTGACAGTGACATTTCTTGACATTACTTTGTTTACATAAATTATCTGAATTTGAGACTTTGGGTATAAGTATACTCTTTTCAATTTTTGTCACTACATCTTCTTTTAAATCACACCGTTGCCTTATAAAAAATATATAAAACCGATTAACCAGCAAAAACCCTAAGCACTCTCTCCGCAAAACCTAAAGCACTTAGTTAACTTGTCGAATTAACACGTGAAGCTCGTATTAACGGCCATTAAGCAAATTGGATGCTAATTCTAGTAGTGTTCTGTCGGTATTACGGGAATACCGAGTACGGATTTGAGATAAAAGTATCAAACTATGTTGAGCGAGCTATGCACTTTACTAAACTTTATGCACTTACCGATATAGATGCAGCAGAGATAGTCTAGTGGTGTGACAGTTGGACTGCTAAGTCATAGATCTGGAGTTCGAACTCAAGGCACGCACGTCAGACTTTTTGCATTCATGTGCGTATTGTATAATTATCACTTGCTTAAAAAACGGTGAAGAAAAACATCGTTAAGAAACATGCCTGTGAGATATTTATTACACGAAAAAGAAAGAAGACCGATGCACGATGTAGTGATGGAAAGAGACTACATGACTTTGTAGTTTAAAGTATGTAAATAGAAGATGTCATTCCACAATATTCAGGTAAAGCCGATGGTAACAGGTACAGGTAAGGCGGTTCGGCCAATGGGGCCGAAAGGTATTCTATTCTAGCGGGTGCTATATAGTATTTCACTAAGTAGTATTCCACTTTTAAAATTATCCCGCAGGCCACTCGTGCAGGGCCACTTCACGCTTAAACTTTTCCTGCAATTTGTGATGACTGACAGATGACATTAGTGACATTAGTGACAGTAGCTACCTCACTTCTTGTGAGACAGAGTTTTTACAATGTATTCAATAGAGACACTACAGTACGAATAACGTAATTTTGCAGTTTATGAAACCAATCATTGGGACTTTTTATTAATAAATTGTTACGGGCGCACCAAACTTCATGGCGCTAATTGTTGGAAGGGGAAGCGTGGCGGCTCTGGCTAATTTAAGTATTTTCTTCGTATTGTTAAAACAAATACACATTTTGAAATTGTAAAATGTATTCGTTATAGATAGCTTAAGTAGTTTTGTTATTATTAAAAAACTGATGACCTTCCGTGAAGTACCTATTTACGCCGTACTAAGGGTTTATTTTGTTGTTTTTAGAGATTACTTCGTTTTTTTTTTTTTTTTTTCTGAGAGGAAACTATTGTAATCATATTTCTTAAGTGTACTATTTATATTTATAATCCTTAAATATCTTACATATTATTTTCATAACTAAAGGTTAAGTAATAACGAAACAGCAAGGGGTCAAAGGAACGCATGGCAGTTATTTAGCAATTACGTGTAGTTTCCTCGCTACGCTCTTAAGCTTCTCACAAAAACGTAAACTTACCCCAAAATCTACCCTAAAAACTAACAAAACTTAACTAAGAATTTTTTCAAATCTGTGTCGTGTGAACAATGCTATCTCCTGTCCTAGATGCATTACGTCATCAGATGGCTGCATCTCAGATACGCTAGTCAATCGGATAGAAATTGATTGCAACTGGAATTCCAAGCGCTTGGTTATCCACGTGAATCTAATAGGTATGATATTGTGTTTAGTTCATGGAAGAGAATTCTATATCGTCCCTGAAAATTAAAGGTGGACCAGAATCTTGTGTTATGATGAGTACCTATCACAACTGCTGCATTATGCTGAGCGATGGCCGTTTTGTGTTGATGTAACGCATATTTTCCCCCAATTTGTTCTTTTCGTGTTTGTGTTCTTTTTTGCGTTATGTTTACCGCAAATAAACGTATATACGAGTATATATATATATATATTTTTTTATATTTATAATTATAATCATCAATTATACAACTATCTAAGTTCATATAATCCTATTGAATGACTGTTTCATGAAATCATGACTTTTAGGATTACACTAACTTAGAGAGTTTCTGAATTACTGATTCTAATGATTATAATTCAGTATATACATATTAGTTACAGTCGCGAATCATACTTTAATCAACATACACCCATACAATGAGATCCCCTCCGACCCTTGCTCGACAAAGCGCCAGCCCGCGCCGTATCTGAGCGTGTAGCTTTAAATTCCCCTATCAAAAAATAATAATCAAAACCCTGAACTGATCCAGCCACCACCTGTCCCTTGCTGTCCTCCCTCCGACTCTGCCCTAAGCCGAGGTTCGTACCCCACAGGGGGTGCCCTTAGCGCGCAGTCGTTTAGTTTATAAGTTTTATGCCCTGGCTGGAGGCTTTAAGTTTTTAGGAGCTTAAGGCAACCACAGGAAAGTCCGGTTAAGGAGTCACGATCTCTAAAGGTCAACTGTGATATGCCCTAGAAGAAAAAAAAAAATACAATGAGCCAAGCCGATCCCGCCTTGCCCGTCTTGATAAGGCGTGCTCAATCTTTGTCCACTTTTAAAATTCTGGTTAAAAATCACTTCCTCTCTCCTTAAACATCATCATTACTTAAGTTCCTTTTGTATCATGTTTGTTATTGTATGTATATATATATATATATATAATTATATGTACAACTATCTATATGCTTTATCTATCTATGTATTTATTGTATATGTAAATGGTATACCACTGACTACCTACAGTATTGGCTCTCCTACTTTTTTTTGATCCATCCTGCAAAGGTTGTCTGTAAAAGATCACTTTTAGCGATAAGACCGCCCTATGTAACAGTTCTACATTTATATCTGTAATTTTTATAGTGTACATAATAAAGAGTATTATATCTATCTATCTATATAATGAGCTGCAAATTACAAAAATCGTAAGAAAATTTGTATTTCGCGAGCATTTTACCGCTTCCCCCTTAAACAGCACCCAGCGTGAAAATGTGTCAATTATGTAGTTTTTTGCCAAATTATGTCGCATTTTCAGTTGAATTAAATTGTATGTCCCGGATCGACATGCTTCCTTTGCCACGGTAGATTTCAAGAGTGACGTCTCCTCAGGAATTCAGAGGTTTTTGTCATATGCGAAATACATTCTGTTATTTTAAGTGTATTAAACAGGTCCCTTCACGTTATGAACTATATACTCGTACTAACTATAAACTGTATACTTCTCGACACTGCGGAGATTGCGGTGACATCTTTTCTTCGGAGCTGCCTTGACGCCTGTTCCTTGGAGCTGCCCTGTCTACTGGATTGCAGAGCTTTTCTGACGCGGAGCTGGGAGTACCTTCCAAATATCATAAATCTCATCTTTCTGCTTCTTTCCTCCAGAGAGTGCGTGTTATGTAGGACCTTCTAATTTTAAATCTAATTACTGTATTTTTTACCTTCCTCTATAAATGTATTAAATTGTTCAGTCTACTTTAACCTTTTTTATTTGTTAGGAATAGGTAAGTAGACGTGACAGTTTGGCTTTAGCATGTTAAGTTTAACATCTGCAAATGTCAGCTCTTAAAGCTATAGACTGGGCTATAAGACGAATGTGTGACCGTGGGATAAGGACCTTTGAACCGTTGTAAAAGGAATATAATCCCTAAACAGGATTATGAACCAAGAACTACTGCGCCAACTTTTGGGTTTAAAGCACCTACTTAATTATGTACTGTGAGGAGCTTATGAGAGTTTTGTTAAGATAGTTGGTGAAGCTAATTGAGCAAGGGAGCTTCTTGAAATACTAGGTCTCTTTTTGAAAATAATAACAGCTTTCATTCTGGACTTTTCCATAATAGGCTCTATTTACCTACTCTAGCAATAATAAGTAGCTGGTGTCAGTAGCTTTGTACCTTAAATATAGGATGCCAGGAACATCGACGCGCACACTGTTAGTTAACATGAATTCTGTACATGATTACAGCTTCCAACTTTAAAATTGTTCGTCGAACATTTTTTTAAATATCAGGGCCTCAAGTCTGCTATTACAATAGTGTCAGAATGGTCTCTTCATTGTGAGTTTTTGACAGATTTGCCATACAAACACTGTCAAATACTCACAATGGCGAGACCATTCTGACACTATTTTAATAGCAGACTTGAGGCCCTGCAGTTTCGTTTCCTTCAATTTTAGAGTCCGAGAATATACCAAAAAAAAATTTAGATTTTTACATAATTCTACATAGTAAACCAGGTTGAAAATATGATGGTTGGAAAAAACTATTTCTTGACTATTTTTGATATCACATTCAAATTCAAAAAAGTAAATTCCGCGAAAGGAGAAATTAATTGTCAATTTTTTGGAACTCCCAGCCGTTTACTTACACTAGAGATAAGGATTGTGTGGAGACGTTTACCCCAGAATCCTCACCAAAGTATAGCTATAACTTCGAAATCATAAAGGCTCCTACAAACAGGCGCGACACGCAACGCGACACAGAGGCCGCTCGTCGCGCAGCACGCGGTGTCTTTGTGTCGCGTCGCGTGTCGCGCCTGTTTGTAGGACCCTTAATGCGACTTTTTTTTTACCTTGGTGACTACCAATTTATGACTATTTCTTGGCGTTCTCAAAATTGATTTTCATGAAGTTTTCAAAGGTGAGGATTGTGTGTGTGGTGAAAGACACAGAATAGCTTATTTAAAAAAAAAAATACGTAGATATAATTTGAAAGCTGGAGTATCTAAAATCATGTACTGAATTCATGCTAATAGTTTGCGCGTCGATGTCCCTGACACCCTGTATAATATTTATGTATAATGCGGATTCGGTCACGTAGAGGTCGAAAATGATCCCACGGGAACGTACTACCGGGATTAAAAGTATCCCATGTGCCAAATTTCATTCATATCCATACAGCCGCTAAGGCGTGAAAAGGTAATTGATAGTAATATATAGACAAAGAGTCACTTTCGCATTAGTATGTATTACCCAAGTTTTCACGTTACAGAGCCTATGTAATGTTTTAGTTCCAAGCTTGAAGCTAATGAATGTAAACAGTACCTATGATTAACAGACTATCTAAAGCCGCGATCCCACGGTCCGTTAACTGACAGGCCACGCCAAGCGTTGCTACGCCTGTCGAGGCCTGTCGCAGCCCGTGCCGAGCATTCCCACGACGTGTATCGGCCTGGTGCGGCCTTTTGGCCACTATTCCAACATGTCAAGTGATACGTAGTGCATGGGAGCGTGTGTAGCCGCTGAGGTTTTATTTGGTGGGCAACATTTGATTTAAAAAAAGCAGAAGAAACGCGCCCGTAGATACCTACAGGCCGCGACAGGCACTCTCGCGCCGCGCCACGCCGCGCCTTTGAGCTTACGGACACCCGGATTGGACGGGTGACGACAGACCACTGCAGGCCTCATCGAATGCGACGGTTCCCACGGCCTGCCAGCCTGGCCTGTGAGAAAGCGGGCCGTGGGACCGCAGCATAAGAGTAATGTGTTAATAATCGGTAAATAACCAAACTAAAATCCAAACGAGTTTAACCGACAAATATTTATCGTAAAATAATATCATCACGAGAGTGAACAAAGCCGCACTTATTCAATATTCAAACCGAATATCATTTCGTTAAATAAATTATTTTCCAACGAACAGTAACACAGTTTTGTAATACGAAAATAGTATTTAATTGTTTTACACGCATTGAAAACCGACAATGGATGCTTCATTAAACTTTTTTCAATTGAAATAAATTGAACGTTGCTTGGCTAAAAAAACATCATTTAGTAAATGTTCTAAAAATATGAAATAGGTAGAAACAACATTATCGAATGAACAAAAATAGAAAGGCACTACTACCCTTTCTGTATCGATCGAATTCCCAATGGAAATTATGGTTAATTTAACCTTCGACGCAATACTCAATAGATCATTGTGTAACTGAAAGAATCTTATTTATGACTTTTTCTCGATCACATTTTCTTTCAATATCTGATTGTGTAGTTAAAACATGTTTCTTAGAAAATATATGGAAATTCTATTGAAGCTCAAAGCTGCTTAGTACGTGCTTCTTTCATATGAGTTTTAATAAATACAGGTTTTTTTTTTTTTTTTTTTGTATTACACGATAACAACTGCGTCTTTTTCATAGTACTTACTTTCGTCGTTACTTTTTGTGACATCATTTCTATATTAAATTAATTTTATTTACTTTCTCGTCATTTGATTCATGAACCAGAAATCTACTTTTTTTTAATGGCGTCTCGTAGTTGACCTTGAGAGGTCGTGATTACTTAACCGGACTTTCCTGTGGCTGCCTTAAGTGAACTTAAAGCCCCCCAGCCAGGGCATGAAACTTATAAACTAAACGACTACACGCTAATGGCACCCCTTGTGGGGTACGAACCTCGGCTTAGGGCAGCGTCGGGGGGAGGACAGCAAGGGACAGGCTGGATCAAAACTGGGTTATTATTATTAAACGGGGAATTTAAAGCTACAGGCTCAGCTGCGGCGCGGGCTGGCGCTTCGTCGAGCAAGGGTCGGGGGGGTCTACTTTTAATATGTCAATAAAGCTATTTATACTTATAAGAGACATCAAAAATAGTACTTTTACATAGGTACCCTAAAATGTAAAGTGCCTACTTTAACACTTATTAACAATTTAAAATAAAATAAAAAAGATCAGTCTAGGGTATTTTAGGAAGGCATGTATTTAATCGACCCTCAAATAATTCCCATTTTGCTTTCCTAAAAATATTATTGAATCTCATAATATAATGAATGCGCCTCTTTATATGAACCTCTAATAATTATTATTTTGGGGTCCCAAAAATACTAAATTAACAAGTAACTGCGATTATCTTAGATGTAGCTCTCGCCGGCCGCTACCTCGGCATCATTCGCTTCGCTAGCTCGGCTCGCGCGCGGTCGGTCACAGTTCTGACCTAACCTAACTCGTTTGATCGGGGTATACTATAGCTTAGTAACTGCGATCAACTATGACTAAATAACAGAAGTTTAAAAAGAGGCTTTTTTTATGTTTTTTTAAGTAGAACTCCATAAAGTTTTCAGAGATTCAAGAATTGAAAAAAGTGTAGGACATCATTAGAAGTTCACTTAGTTTTTAGAAGATCAGTTAAATAATTCCCTTTTAGGAACAGTCATGACTACACTATCTACCCCTCAAATCCGAAATCAATACCTACTCACAATCAAAACAAATAATAGCAAGACAGTAGATTTGACTCGACCCTTGTCAAGACGTCCTCAATTTTGATAAAATCCACTTGCTCCCATTTCTATCCAAAGTTATTGCTAGACAGTTGGTAGGCTATCAGATCTGTGCAAGTTTCTTATTGGAAACATATCAAACGGGAGGTGTGACGGGTCGCGGAAATGTCAGGGTGGAAGACATCTTGTGACAACTGTCACATGGTTTGGGAGGAGCTTTACTTGCAGCGGAAAAACGTCCGGCATTTTAGGAGTTTTGAACGTGACCCATCTGTTGAATGTAACATACTTTAGGCCAACTAACAGCCCGAATGAAACGGTAACTGTGTCAATATTCCTTTTTGGAAACGGTTGTTTTAAAATGTCAGCAGCGTTGACGTGTAGATTTTTTTGGCAGTTTTTTCTGGGTTAGAGCATACAGGTACAGTGTGATTATGGACTTAATAAAATGATATATATCGTTTGTTTAGTGGTAGATAACAAAGATGTATTTTTAAGATGAGAAATTGCTTTACAAAACAGTTAAGTGGGAAGCGTTAAGGTAGCCCGCGGAATTCAAATTTTCTTACGATTTTTGCAATTGCTGGTCATTGTCAGGTTGTATGTTCATTAAAATATGATTCGCGACCGCAACAAATATGTATTTACAGAATTATAATCATTAGAATCAGTAATACAACTCTTTATTTTAGTATAATCCTAAAATGCCAATATTTTATGAAATAGTCATTCAATAGGATTATATGAAGTAAGAGTGTTGTATTAATGATTTTGCGATTTTGCGAATCATATTTAGATCGACATACAACCAGATAGTGACCTACAAATTGCAAAAAATGCAAGAAAATTTGTTTTTCGCGGGCTAGCCTGACGCTTCCGCCTTAATACTTGAGTTTATCAAGAACGACAACTTATGTTAAATGAAGAATTTTATCTCTAACCAACTTCTGGCCGCAACTTCGTCCGCGTGAAATTTCTTGTTCCCCGACCCACCCCGCGTAGCGTTCTTTTTGACTTTTTTTGAAGTGAAAACTTCTTAAGGCGCGTTGAGCACTTTTTGGGTGAACAAAATTCATGGAACTCGTGTCATCGTCACCGAACGCTTTCCATGAGCTATATGTTTACTGTGTATATAAGTTTTCACTTCTATCGGCTTTCCCCAAAGACTGCCCCGTTTTTTTTTTTTTCTTTTTCTTTTTACACGGCTCCACAGTGTCCTAATAACATTTTTTTAAGAAGGCTACCACTTCCTAAAAAATTTGGCTAATAAATACAAAAAGATTTTTTAAATCCGACGGGTAATTCCAAAGATTAGCGCGTTTAAACAAACAAACAAAAACACAAACTCTACAGCTTTATTATTTATTTATATTCTTCGCTTCTGAAATCGTTTGCAAACGAACCCAACCTTAATCGTGGTACAGCTGCCTCTATCTAATGAACTGATTCGGAAGATCTATGGTTTGATTAAATTATTCCATTAACACAGTTTTAGCTGTAATGTTTGTGTGTATCAAATAGATTACTTCTGGAGATAGAACTGGAGATTGTTATTAAAATGCTGACGTAAAATTATATTTAGGACATCTTGTCGCTATTCTAGTAATTTCAAGGCCTGTTTCACCTAATTGAGATTTAGATAGGCTAGTTAATCGCCCAGTTAGATAACTAGAGTTCTTGTAGACTTGGAGATTGTTATTAAAATTCTGACGTAAAATTATGTTTAGTACATCTTGCTGCAATTCTATTTAGTTCAAGGCCTGTCTACACGTGTTGGAGATTTAGATAGGCTAGTTAATCGCCCAGTTAGATTATTAGTATTTTTTAATTTTTTATTTGAAGTTTGTTTTAAAATGCTGATAGGTACTGCAATTGTACTTAGTTTAAGGCCTGTCTACACGTGTTGGAGATTAAGATGCTAGTTAATCGCCCAGTTTTTTTTGTAGACTTGTTACTGCCCAAGTCCCTGCTTAAGCATTAAAAAAAGTGCTTTATTCTCCACCTGAGACATTTCTTTCACATTCATTCGCTTCTTTACTTCAACACTCACAAGTCCAAATGAAACCAATACACCAAAAACCGGCCAAGTGCGTGTGAAACCACGCACAATGAAGGGTTCCGTAGTTAGGATGAATTTTATCCCAAGAACCAACTTAACATTGTAGTTGAAATTCCTGTTCTCCCATACATTCTAACTGCAAATGAAAATTGGTTGACTATTACTCGATATCTTATAAAGCCTACTTTTCTGTTTTCCTTTGAAATTCGTTACGTACCTATACTATTGCCATAAATTTTTTCACATAACTAAAAATAACCATTTAGCTGGCAGGGCGAGGAGGGGGCACTTTGACTATAACAAAAATTAACACTTTAAAGCTTAATATTACGCAAATGGATCCCTAAATCGAAAAATGGTTTGCACAAACCTGCAATATTTTGACCCCACACTATCAATAGACGAGAAAAAAATATCATCCCCACTTTACGTTTTTGTTTCCGAGCTAAGCCGCGGACAGACAAACAAACGGACATGGTGACTTCCTTGTTGACTACGGAACCCTAAAAACAGAAAATTACATTGCTTAAATAGTAGGCTCCTTTCAAGACTTTTCCGCGTGATTAATGAGAGAGTTTCTCCTTTTAGTTAATATGATCACGAATGGTACAAAACAAAACGAGTTCGAAGACTGCCTACTTTCGAAGTTAAGAAGTTATGCTTTCGAAGTAACTTCCCTGTCGAATTGTTGGGAAGAACACATGACATGTAGCTACAGGCGTGAGAGATAAAAGTAATTTGTTTCTGTGTTTAATTTTAACTTTTGGAGTGCTGTTACTGGAATATCTAAACTGTAATTAACAAAAGATGAGAAGTACTGGCGTAGAGAGAGACAAATAAAAGAATGACTTTGATAATGACAGAGAACTAGATAGATAATTATAACTTTAAAAGGTAAAAACAAAATTTTAAAAATGGTTATTAAATCGAAGCTACGCTGAAACCGATAAGGCCTTGAGGTAGTAAAGTAACAACCAACGGGAAGCTACTCAGACATGATGAGACAAGTGCTTGGTATAAGTTTTTAAACTGTCATGGTCACTAATATTATTATTAACACAAACGGGATATTTACCATGTTTACTATTTGTTTTGAGTTCCCGATATTTCGGCGCGGTAGCAGTACTGAGCGCAAAAAACGAACAAGAAAGAGGGTAGACCGTTTTGTCTTCTCATAAACACCCACCCGCAATGACTTCAGTTTATTCGTGATCATGGTGCATGCAACAGCGCCGAAATATCGGGAACTCAAAACAAATAGTAAACATGGTAAATATCCCGTTTCTGTTAATAATAATATAAGTGCTTGATAGTTTTTTTTTTTTTTTTTTTTTATCTAGGTCATCTCAGATTGTAACCACTAAGGTTCTTCTAGGCTTCTTTAACCGGACTTTCCTGTGGCTGCCTTAAGCTCCTAACGAAACTTAATGCCTCCAGCCAGGGCGTAAAAACTATAAACTAAACGACTGCTGCTCGCTAAGGGCACCCCCTGTGGGGTACGAACCTCGGCTTAGGGCAGCTGAGTCGGAGGGTGGCAAGGGACCGACGGTGGCTGGATAAAATCAGTGTTTTGATTATTATCGTGGGGAGTTTGGATTACATGCTGCTCAGCTAAAACGCGTGCTGGCGCTTCACTTAAAGTCAAGGGTCGGGGAGGAATAGTTTTCTACGTATAATATAATATTTATATTAAATTTTCTATGCAGATGTACATTATTAATCATATTAATATTTATGAAATATTGTATATCAAATAAATGTAGGTATACACACACAGACAATCACTCGCAATGGGGGTTATCATTTTTGTGTTCACCAGTTGGCGCCACTGGCGAGTAAGGTCCTATCAGTACCTACTCTTACTTCATATAATATTCATTTTATTACATTTTAAAACAACAAATGAATATTTACATAGTATAATGTTCCTAAAATTGGCAAGTATGAAGCAGACAAATATTATTCTTCCTCCAAGTGCGACCATACGGTACAGTGTGGTGCCGGACGTAAAGAATAGCACCACCCCATTTCTTCCCATGGGTGTCGTAAAAGGTAACTGAGGGACTTACTAGAGAATGGGCAGCAGCATTCTCTATGCATTTTTAACACCATACTGCGATCGCCAACCCGCCTGCCAAGCGTGGCGATTATGGCAACCCCCCCCCCCAATTTGGGGAGGCTTATGTCCAGCAGTGGGGCGTCTTTCGGCTGAAATGATGATGATGATGAAGTGCTACCAAGTTAAATCCTAAGTTGTTACTTAAAATCTTAAGCCATAATTAATCAGAACTGCCACATCTTTACAATAATTATGATTAATTAGTAAAAAATTCACGATAGAAAATCCCGCAAACAGTGAACGTTTCTAGAGACCTCACTATACACTAGCGCCTCTAGCGGCGAATTCAAACGCGATAGCTCTCATTGTCAACGGGTCAACGGGGGATAAAAACTTCAGGCTCCCAACAGGGAGCCTGGAGTTTTTCTAAAATACAGGCCTAGGATTAGTTTAGACTCCAGATATCCCGCAAATTTTTTTTTTTGGCAAAATACCTGTCAACTTTAATAAAAAAAATAAAGAAAATTTGTTTATTCTGCACAAACAAAACGCACTTAACAAAAGTAAAATTATAAAATGTACACACATTCAAGTAGTCAAAAGCCAAAAATAATAAAAATAAATAATAATATATGTTAATATAAATATAACTAGTATAAGAATGTAATTTGTGGATATCAATAAAAAAGTAAATGTCAAATCAACAGACCCAGATTTAAGGTTCTATTTGCCGAAGTATCGTACGTATAAGTACAGGTTACACTATTTGTATATTTTGTATTGTTTGATTTATTTTTTGTTATGTATTTTGTGGTGTAAAATAAAGTACATATAAATAAATAATAAATAAATACATTACAAAGTATACATAGGTATCAATCAAAGCAAATATGGTACTGCTCCTAAAGAATTTTGGGACTTGAAACCTTTTAATCAAAATCCACCGCGTGTAGGAAGAATAGGAAATACCTATCTCTAATTCTAAAGGTTATTCTATAGCAAGCTTTACACAATCGAATGAATTGTTAGAAGATAAAATAGATAAGGAACAAAGACCGGTAACATTTATTGAGATTACAAAGGTCCCGGTTTAAGCCTTTCGGTGCTTATCGGTGTTGCTAGCTGCTATAAATAAGGTTTGTACTTTCGCATACAATTCCTTAGATTTATTATGTCAGTAGGATTTACATGTTTGGTGTTTTTTAATTATTTTTAGAGTTCCGTACGTCCGAATGAAAAAACAGAACCCTTATAGAAGCACTCGTGTGTCTGCCTGTCTGTCTATCCGTCTGTCACACACAGCCAATTTGATCCGAATCTACTGGATTAATTAAATGGAAAGGTACACATAATATGTCATTTACTCTAATTTATTAAACGATTCTGTGATAAAAACTATGAACGAATGATAATATAACAACACAGAGTTACATACATTGCACACACGTATATAAAAATGGATAATATTTTTGTGTTCACCAAAAATCTTAAGGTACATCTATGTATGCATTTCTAAAATTTTATTCTTCCCCGAAAAATACTGATCGTGCACCAAATATTAAAGGTTAGGTTAGGTTAGGTTATATTTTGGTGCACATTCAGTATACTTGGTGGAACACAGGCAAAATTAGGTAAATGCAATGGGAGTACTTTTAAATAAAATTGAAGTACTTTTAAATACCATCCTATAAAAATAAACAAGTAAGTATTTCTGTTTCATGAGAACAGGCTGTCAAAAAAGTATTCCTGCTCCATCTGCACATTGAAAGGCCCTGACATGTTTTCGCGTACTTCTTACTCTCATTGAAACTGCTCTTATAACTGAGATTTGTATTTTCACTTTCGGCCAGTACACTATTTGAGAATATGCGTTTCCCCATTTCTCATTAAGCTTTGATGCTGTTTTTTTTATTTAACTGTTATATTCAGTTCCTAAGGCTCCATCGCATGAAATTACTAACGGGGTGAATGAGGCTCTTAGGTCTTCAGCTGCTCGGTCGTATTTTAAGTGTTTCTCTCGGCTATGTCTCTGTGCTGTTTTTTGCCAGGTGAAGTTGCTGTAAGAGGAAGCGTCAGCATTTACAATGCAAACGTCGAAGAACGCTTTCCTTGCAGGTTCCCATACACTGTTTAGTAACATATCACTATAAGTGCTGGTTGATTGATATTTGCGTCTTGCTTTATGGGTTCTATTGTGCCAGTTCCATAATATGTTCATATTTAGTTCAGTTCATATTATGAACTTCTGTGACCAAAACACGGATGTGTAGCTTAAATAAATTAATTTTGAATATGGGTCACTTTTTAAGTGGAAATTTGGTACACATATGAACTTCTGTGACACAAACGTATGACGCAACGTGTGTCGTGTGTGTGTTGTGTAAAGTACATATAAATAAATAATAAATAAATACATTACAAAGTATACATAGGTATCAATCAAAGCAAATATGGTACTGCTCCTAAAGAATTTTGGGACTTGAAACCTTTTAATCAAAATCCACCGCGTGTAGGAAGAATAGGAAATACCTATCTCTAATTCTAAAGGTTATTCTATAGCAAGCTTTACACAATCGAATGAATTGTTAGAAGATAAAATAGATAAGGAACAAAGACCGGTAACATTTATTGAGATTACAAAGGTCCCGGTTTAAGCCTTTCGGTGCTTATCGGTGTTGCTAGCTGCTATAAATAAGGTTTGTACTTTCGCATACAATTCCTTAGATTTATTATGTCAGTAGGATTTACATGTTTGGTGTTTTTTAATTATTTTTAGAGTTCCGTACGTCCGAATGAAAAAACAGAACCCTTATAGAAGCACTCGTGTGTCTGCCTGTCTGTCTATCCGTCTGTCACACACAGCCAATTTGATCCGAATCTACTGGATTAATTAAATGGAAAGGTACACATAATATGTCATTTACTCTAATTTATTAAACGATTCTGTGATAAAAACTATGAACGAATGATAATATAACAACACAGAGTTACATACATTGCACACACGTATATAAAAATGGATAATATTTTTGTGTTCACCAAAAATCTTAAGGTACATCTATGTATGCATTTCTAAAATTTTATTCTTCCCCGAAAAATACTGATCGTGCACCAAATATTAAAGGTTAGGTTAGGTTAGGTTATATTTTGGTGCACATTCAGTATACTTGGTGGAACACAGGCAAAATTAGGTAAATGCAATGGGAGTACTTTTAAATAAAATTGAAGTACTTTTAAATACCATCCTATAAAAATAAACAAGTAAGTATTTCTGTTTCATGAGAACAGGCTGTCAAAAAAGTATTCCTGCTCCATCTGCACATTGAAAGGCCCTGACATGTTTTCGCGTACTTCTTACTCTCATTGAAACTGCTCTTATAACTGAGATTTGTATTTTCACTTTCGGCCAGTACACTATTTGAGAATATGCGTTTCCCCATTTCTCATTAAGCTTTGATGCTGTTTTTTTTATTTAACTGTTATATTCAGTTCCTAAGGCTCCATCGCATGAAATTACTAACGGGGTGAATGAGGCTCTTAGGTCTTCAGCTGCTCGGTCGTATTTTAAGTGTTTCTCTCGGCTATGTCTCTGTGCTGTTTTTTGCCAGGTGAAGTTGCTGTAAGAGGAAGCGTCAGCATTTACAATGCAAACGTCGAAGAACGCTTTCCTTGCAGGTTCCCATACACTGTTTAGTAACATATCACTATAAGTGCTGGTTGATTGATATTTGCGTCTTGCTTTATGGGTTCTATTGTGCCAGTTCCATAATATGTTCATATTTAGTTCAGTTCATATTATGAACTTCTGTGACCAAAACACGGATGTGTAGCTTAAATAAATTAATTTTGAATATGGGTCACTTTTTAAGTGGAAATTTGGTACACATATGAACTTCTGTGACACAAACGTATGACGCAACGTGTGTCGTGTGTGTGTTGTGTGTAAATAAATGAATTTTGAAAAAAAAAAAGTTTTTCAAACTGTACAATGTTTCATAATTATCAAATGAAAGAATGGTAAATCTCCCAATATTGTGCGTACAAACTAATATTTGCAGTTGGAATGTATAGGAGAACATGTTTTTCAACTACTATGTTAAGTTTGTTCTTGGGATAAATTCATCCCAACTAACACACACTCATCATTGTGCGTGGTCCGATACGCACTTATCTTTATTTTTTAAATACCTACATATGATTCTCCAATGAAAAATGGCAGGAAGTCGCTGGATGCGGGAAGCACGGAACCGGTCGAGGTAGCGGTGCTTGGGGGAGGCCTATGTCCAGCAGTGGTCGGCTGAAATGATGATGGATGATGATGATATACACGTTCATTCAAGTAATTTCTACTTCGAATAAAACACAGCAATAAACTACAATAATATTTTCATTATCACCAGAAATTAGATAGTATTCATTCTCTTAGAGAAAACCGTCATTACATGGCATTTCTCGGTTTTCTAAAAATACGCCTCAAATCCCTAATTAGCCATCAATCATTTATGTGGGTATGAGATGGTATCGTGTAATAGTAGGTAAGCTAATGGTTTTCCTTCTAAATATTATCTCATATCGTTATACCATTTAATATGCGACTCGTTGTTCTCATCTATAATTAAACCTCCTATGAATAAATCAATACAAAACTAAGTAGTTAATCCGCACGTATGGGTAAACAACAGTAAATACTTGTTATTCTGTGAAGGATTTGATAGGAATAAGGCGAATCTAAGGTTTCCGGAGTCAGGGGAAGCGATTTAGCTGGATTTCGACTTAAGGAAACTCATTTCAGGGGTTTAATTGCAAGCCATGGGATTATCGAATAAGTAGATAGGTGACCGGAATCGATTCCTAGTTTCTGGGGAAATTGAGCCCTCATCTCCTGATAGTGTATATTGCCACACATTTGGCTTTGACGACTAAGTTCTTAAGTTAACCATGACCTGCTTTGGTGTTGGATACCTAGTGGTTTTGCCTTTAGGTAAGTTGTAAGTAACTACCAATGCAATGTGAGGAGCACTACAGGATCCCAAGGAAGAAACATTTTAGGGAGCAGTTCTAATTACTATTTTGTTAAAAAATCTGTCTGTCTGTGTGTGTGTGTGTGTAGAAAATGCCTATGGCATTAAGTCCGCCTCTGTGCATTTTTTTTTGTGCTTAAAGTATTAAATAATAATAAATAATTATCATCGAGGTTCAACTGATACAAGCATGCACGCATTTAAATAAACTCAAACTTAAGCTCAAATCATTTATTTCAATTAAACCATTTACAGGCACTTTTGAATTGTCAAGGAGTCGGTCAGTAAGAAAAATGAAGCTACATTCCCATTCCAAAGCGTAGGTACCTATGGAGAAAAACGGGCAAGAAACTCCATGGACACTCTTTTAAATTAAATTGTTACAAAAGTATTCGTCACATCTATAATGTTGAATTTATAACTAAAAGTGAGAACGAGGTAAAAATAAAAATAATAAAAACTTACACGTTAAAAGCGTCAAGCGTAGGTACAACAAATAGAAACAAATTAAAATAAAATAACCTTTGCCGAATGTACAGCAATCATACGTTATTCAAATAAAAGTTTTCACAATATCTGGCTTTTTAGAACCGTAAATATTTCAACATACAGCACACATACCATTAGACTCATGGATACGTCACATAAAACCCATGCTTTATGAGGTTCCCTGTAATGTTCTGCTTTTTATTGGAGCGAATAAGTTTGTTCTGGTACACAACGATAACTCACTGAAAAAAAAAAGTAGTTGCCACAATCAAGATTTTGTTAAGATTGACTAAGTAACTTTTTTGCATCTGAGCCTATCAAGGACAATGATCACAGCTACTACTTTTATAATGATTGATAATTTGAAACGGGATCTTGATTGGAGTTATCACAAAACCTATTTGCAGCAATCAAGTCAAAACATAGTTGCTCCAACCAAGATTATTAGATTAAAGTTTCAATGATCTTTATTGAAGTAATCAAAATGCTTGATTGACCCAACTAACTTACTTTGTTACACTTAACATTTTTTAACTTGTCTCTTTTTTAACTCTTCTTCAATGATGTCATATTAAGGGTAATCGAGAAACTTGTTTGGCGTTCAATCATTTGAACTAGTATTGCTGCAATTATATCGTGATGAAGATTTTGATTAATCTAAACAAGATATCGTCAATCAAGCTAAAAAGTCACTCGATAGGCGTGCATTTTTTTCAGTGTATACGTTTGTGATTTTGAGTCTAAAACGACGCTTGTCTACTTTACCTTGATGTTTAGTTTCATGGTCTCGAGTCCATGACTGAAATCCAGAATCCACAAATTTTATATTCTCGTAATGCATGGATCCATTAGCAGTAATGGGCCAGTGGCGTTAGCCGCAACTCACAAGTTGTAGGTTGAAGGTTCGAACCCCGACAGACGCTTTACTTTGTGTAAATTATTATCACCACAGCTCTCAAACCGGCGAAGGAAAACATTGTGAGGAAACCAGCATGTCCTAGAACCAAAAATTAGAAGTCATATACGTGAAATCTAGCAACCCGCACTGAAGCCGCATTGTACGTGGTGTATTAAGGCTCACTCCCTCTCATCGAGAGGAAGCCTGTGTCCTAGCAGTGGGAACATTATATATATATATATATTTTTTTTTTTAATCGTTTATTTGCCTATAATGTAGGTATACAGATATGATGGTTAAAGATGGTTTATGGTATGATGGTATATTATAAGCTGATTATGCTATGGATCCACTAAGAGAATATAAAACCAGAACTTCAACTTCTTGATTGGCTCCCCCCCGACCCTTGCTCGACGAAGCCTCAGCCCGCGCCGTAGCTGAGCGTGTAGCTTTAAATTCCCCTATTAATAATCATAACCCTGAACTGATCCAGCCACTACCTGTCTCTTGCTGTCCTCCCTCCGACTCTGCCCTAAGCCGAGGTTCGTACCCCACAGGGGATGCCCTTAGCGCGCAGTCGTTTAGTTTATAAGTTTTACGCCCTGGCTGGAGGCTTTAAGTTTTTAGGAGCTTAAGGCAACCACAGGAAACTCCGGTTAAGGAGTCATGATCTCTAAAAGTCAACTCTGAGATTCCCTAGATTGAAAAATTTTGATTGGAATCAAGATATCCAGATTGGTTCCTAGACTCAAACATCAAATCCTTGTCTCTCTGTTTCTGATCGATAGGTTATAAGTATAACATACATACACTCACACACCCTCACATAACATCACGCCTGTATTCCCATTCATTAAAGGATTAGGCAGAGGTGTATAGTACCAATATTTAGCTAGTTATGTTTAAATCCCATGTAATCAATCTAGCACAAATCCAAACTCTGGGCTGTTACTGATGAGAACACAATATAACATCATCATCATCATCATCAGCCTATAGCAGTCCACTGCTGGACATAGGCCTCTCCAATTGCACGCCATTCAGCTCGATTCCACCTGCTCGAGCCACCCTGCGAAGATCGTCGCTCCACCTAGCCTGAGGACGTCCTACCTTACGTTTGTCGATTCGCGGTCTCCACTCAAGAACACGTCTACCCCAACGGTCGTCGGTTCTACGGCTAATATGGCCGGCCCATCGCCACTTCAGCTTGCTTATTATGTGAGCTATGTCGATAACATAATTAGCCTATAATGTACCTACTGATAGGACTCAGATTCCTTAGCTCAGTAAGAGAGAGTGGGACATTATTCACCAGGCTAGCTGAGATCATTTTGGTGGTTCTATGTACATTGTAGACACACACTGTAGATCAAAACGCTCCTTCGATCTTCCCCATAACCAGTTAAATAAACAGTCCACTAAATATACATACAAAATTGCTCCAATTTTTTGCTGAGACTGATTCAAATCGCATTAAGCATTCTGTTGTCCGTATCGCGTGACAAAAAACAACGGCTCACCTAAAACAACATGGCACGGTATTAAAACGCGAAGTACGGACTACGGGGCGGCCAAACAACATGAAATTTGAATAATCCAGCCCGCCTGTCCTGAACTGGGCAGTGAAATAACGGCATAACAACATAATATTACGCTTCTGTTCAGTGACGTCATATTTTACGGGTTTGTGGTGTTGTTACACGAAATATTAATTGGTACGAAATATAACGTTAGAAAGGCTAAAGCCGAGCCACTTGTTCTCCCCATCATTGTGGTTTTTTTTTTGCCTTGGACCTGATACCTGGAAACCTTTCTGGTTGCGGAGATGAAGGTCAAAGATCCCCCTATTTTTGACGTTAAAAACGTCTTTAGGTGCGTTGAGCGATTTTTGGTAGGAGGAAATCTTATGGGTTTGCATCACCGACATGCTTATGTTAAAAGTATGTTTGTAGCTATGAGTATGACGTGTTGCACTTAGCCATTAGTGAATCTACTGCTCTACTATTATTTCATAGTTAGTTTTTATTTCTGTCGGTAGTCCCCATTAATACTGCCAATATTTGCTTTTTTTAAGCACCGCCACCTCGACCGTTTCTGTGCTTCCCGCATCCAGTGGATTCCAGTCTAACTTAATTGTGTAGAATGTAGCAATTATGTGGTGGGTCTTTTTACACCCTGTTTAAGTAATTAAATAATTATGTCAGTGAGGCGCTGGCAACGCAGTTGGTCTTTGTGGCGATGCTAGGGGAGGTCAATACTCCGAATAGTGGACGGTATGTCAACTGAGATATATATATATATATATATATATATATATATTATTATTTTTTTATATAAATGGCATCTCAGAGTTAACCACGAGGGTTTGAGACTCTTTAACCGGGCTATCCTGTGGTATCTTAAACTCCTAAAAGAAATTTAAGGCCTCCAGCCAGGGCGTACTTATAAGCTAAACGACTGCGCGCTAAGGGCACCCCCTGTGGGGTACGAACCTCGGCTTAGAGCAGAGTCGGAGGGAGGATGGCAAGGGACCGTCGGTGGCTGGATAAAATCAGGGTTATGATTATTTTCAGGGGGATTTAAAGCTACAGGCTCAGCTAAAGCGCGTACTGGCGCTTCGCTTACACGCAAGGGACGGGAAGGACTATTATTTAGTCTGGGATTTCACGCGGGGCCTCGGCGGCGAGGTCGGAATGACAATCGTGTAGTGTGTACTCTCTTGCAAACTGTGCTAGTTTCCCTATGACTCTCCTGGAGAAGAGTGATGGGGTCGTCTGGGTCGGTCAGTGATAACTGAGATAATCATGATGTTAGCAGTTATAACAATGTGGGAAAGAACTTCCCCCTGTCTGACATTATACCATACTGCAGAAATTGTCAACTAACTGCATGTGTGAGAACAAACAATATAAATGGCCATTTAAGGAAAGCTTGAAGATTTGCTACTAGGAACTCAGAAGCGTTAGGAGCTATGAAACTAAAAGTGTTATGTCAGCTTGCTGTCACAAAATAACAAATTAATGGAGTTTTAAGTTATTAATTGTGTAGCTACTAGCGACCCGTCGACCCGAAAAGAATAGATACCTATAGATAAATAAAAGAGACAGTGTCTGGCTACTGTATCAAAGCTGATGTGGCTCCCTAGAAAAAAATCAACAATAAACCTCCAAAAATATCAAAAGCCTTCAATAATAACAAGATCAAGAAAGTGTATTCAATGAAATTTGAATAATCCATCTTGTTACGCGGGCGCGCCGTCGAATAACAACGTATTATTTCACAGTTGCTACCAGAAGTGATGAAAATGGTTTTGATATAATATTATTTACTGCGAACCGAAATAGCATTTCCGACGTACCACAATAAAGCCTAACTGGCTTAATACGGCATGAACTGATATAATTAATAATAAATTTATATGTATAGTATGTATTATATTATCTACTAACTTACATAATTCTCATAGATATAATTCGTGGCAATATAAGAAAATCTGGTTTTATGACAAAGGAAGTAAGTAATCAGTCGTTTCAACATAGATATTTACGGAGCTTGGAATCCGGATATCCAACGATTGTCAAATCCCGACTTAACTTGCATCATTAACCGGATTTTATGGATAGTTGAATTACAATAAGTCCGAAATAGCCGGATAACCCGAATAGTACACATTTAAATATTCGTACTATCCGGATAGTTCAAATAATAATGCCAGTCCTACCTACGACTTACTGTAAAACAGCCTCTTCTTCAGATATAACAAACGACTTCAACGGAAATAACTCGCCTTTACTAGGACCAAAAGCAAATATCTCAATACATTATTATCTCCGCACTTTCTGCTTCAGAAATATTCTATTTTCCGCCACATCTATTTTTATGTGCCTACAACTACGGCTCTAGCATATTGCAATAAATTACAAAATGGCGGCTTATTTTATCAATAACGTATAAATCACAAGCTGTCATGTTCATACTGTATTTTATTTCTTACCTTTTATTTGTTTCTTCTGTATTTTTGCCCGAGTAATTTGCAATGGTAAAAAACCGGCAGAGTGCGTGTCGGATCACGCACAATAAAGGGTACCGTAGTTGGGATTAATTTATCTTAAGAACAAACTTATCATTGTCGTTGAAAAACATGTTCTCCCATACATTCCAACTGAAAATGCAATGTGAAGGCTTTAGTGCTCGTTGTGGGTGATGATGGAAATAAAAAGTAGACACGAATGATTCCCCAATAAAAGAATATAATTTATTTAATGTAATAATATAGGAATTCGTAAAAACAATTAAATTACATGCTTTTATTGGGGATCCATTAGTGTCTACTTTTTATTTACATCATCACCACACAACGAGCACATGCGTGCATAGGCCTCCCCCAAAAGGGGGGGAATTTGCCATAATAGCCACGCTTGGCAGGCGGGTGGGCGATCGCAGTATGGTGTTAAAAATGCATAGAGAACACTGCTGCCCATTCTCTAGTAAGTCCCTTAGTCGCCTTTTACGACACCCATGGGAGGAAATGGGGTGGTGCTATTCTTAACGTCCGGCATCACACGGTACCGTTATTTGGGATGCCAGAAATTAAACAAAATTATACCAAATACATCTTTTGAAATAGTTTTAAAATAAAATTACCCAAGTCAGTCCTTAGATTAAGAATATATTTTGCGGGCCACGAGAAAATGTAAGCGGCGGGCTGTATGTGGCCTGTGGGCCATGCTTTGGACAGCCCTGCTCTAGATTGAACAATAACCAAACAACAAACTCATTCCGCTTTAGATCTAGAAATCCAACTTTCTACCTTACGTCCTATTTATTAATAAAGTTTTCATAAATCTTGTGGCCAGTATCAGTTAAAAGTCTATACCCACTACTTTAGTATTCTTTGGGCAGAAATCTGTAAGCCGTGAGCGGTCCACTTACGCAATCCCGATAATATTGACTGTAAATAGACCTACCGTGATATAATTCAATTTGATTACTTTTCTGGACCGTCCCTCTTTGTAACAATCCTAAGTACAGACGCCAGCACATCAAGCTACTACAATTTGTCAAATTTCTTTAATAGATTTTCAACTTTATCACTACAGTATAAGGTTCAAGGTTGATTGCGAAAATTTGACAGTTTCGGGTAGGTTGACCTGCTGGCGTCTGTACGTAACTCCATGTATATTTTAATTTAGTATAGGATTAGAAAATAATCTCTCCAATATTTCAATTTAATATAAGATATTTGATATTGAAGTTGACGTGACAACGTCTAATAAATCGATGAACGCCGGCTGCATGCACGAAAATGTTCCGTTACGCTCATTGTCCCGTTACGCTCATTTTCCGTTACGCTCATTGCCCCGTTACGCTCATTGTCACGTTACGCTCATTGTACGCTTGCGCCACATCAATATTTTGTTATGACGTTGTCACGTTAAACTATGGTCCGTAAACCAACTGGAGCGTATAACCTCTAGAATTTGAATATTAATTCGAAAATTACTAATAAAATCACACGCGCGTGAACCTAAATTATTAGAGCAATCTAGGTTATAAATGCTGATTCAGCGGTGCTAACTTTAAGGAGAAAGAAACACAAATGAGACGAAAGGCAATTGATATAGTCCAATTTACTAGTTATGCCACATACCTTTGATCCAGCGATCCCCAAGCAGAAGCAGATGGATGCCGCGTTCAGGATAAACAGCTCGCAGTCTAGGTACACTATGCTGGCCAGCAGTACACAACAAAGTCTAGGTAATACAGATAACACTCGATGTAGGTTCAATTTAGGGTTTTGAGCGAGATGGAGCGCGTCCGAGTGAGATCAGGACATATGCGTAGGGACGCGTGCGCACCACACCGTGTTCAAGACGAGACTACGGAAGCCGGCAGGTGTCAACAGCTCCAATGCGTTGACAGCGGCACTTCCGCATAGAACATCACCAAACCGATGATATGTGACACTTATTTAATAAATTAGAACTATTAAATCAATGCCTCTCAATCGCCATAAGGTGATGTAAAAAAAAATATATATAAGAATTATAAATTATGAAGCGCAACCACCAACTTTACAGACAACAATTTTTTTTTTTATTGAACCCAGTGATAACGGCCTCGACTTACGAGGTAGTGGGTTCGAACCTAGGCAGGCGTTTTACTTTGTGTAAATAATTTCATTACCACTACTCTCAAAATGGTGAAGGAGAACATCGTGATGAAACTGGCATGTCCTAGAACCAAAAATTCGAAACCATGTGACCGAAACGATCTATCAACTCGCACTGGGCCCGCGTAGTAGATTATGGCCCACTCCCTCTCGAAGAGAGGAGGCATGTGTCCCAGTAGTGGTAATATTATAGGATTACGCTTAAGACTACGCCGAGCGCACAGTGGCGCCCTAATCGTTATTTCGGTGATTTCTTTTATTTTAGAATGAAAATGCAGAAAATAAGCTCGTCAAGTTGTGCTTCACAAGACTATACGTTATTATTACTACAAACAGTAGTTTTAAATTGTTATGTTTTATTGTAATCATTAAAACGGAAAATAGTGGCCACTAAGCTCATGCAAAGACATAAATCAAAGAAATGAAACATACAATCGGTATAAAGTGGGTATAATGGCGGTAAGTAGGTCTCTGTTATTAGATAAGGTTAATACCTTATCTAATAACAGAGACCGCGGAAGGCGGGTTGACAAGCTAACGACTTGTATCGATCCTACTCTAGGCCATAGTTACTGCAAATAGCTCACTATTAATATACTAATCTTACTAACCCTTATAAATTCTACGTCACTACGTGCTAGCAGCCGTTTTCGGGGGCCCATTATTGCGTGCGCAATATTTATCAGACAGGGACATAGTCATTTCATAGTTCTAGACAACCAATCTGCTGTAACCACCCAAACCTATAGCCAAATATGTTTTATTTCCATTTCTGTAATAGTCCTGCACCAACTGTGGGTTTTTCTTGGGTGCACTTGCATAATGCATACAGGGTTAATCGTCGGTTGGTGCCTTGTCTAATGGGCCTCTGCGAGTTGGCTACGGCCCCTCGTACGCCTTCCAAAAGTCCGGGACCCCAAGGTCCCGAAATATGTAAAAAAAATATGAATGCGAAACTACTCTAATTCTTCTGTTACCTTTTCACGTCTTAACGTCTCAACGAATTTGGATGAAATTTGGCACACGGATGGACCATGACCTGAATTAGGACAAAGTATCCTTCTGATGTGTTACATTTTTTCCTCTTGGTTTCTTTGGGAGTGATTTCGTGAAAAGGGACGGAAGTGCATAACAAGAAGCCGGGGAAGCGCGCGCTATTTGATTTGACCAATGAGCGCGCCCGTAGGTAGAAATGGCCGTCAGACGGGATGGTGGACCATTTTTCTTCATGGGTATCGTTTTCATGGTTTTCGAGGGTGCTAAAGCCGATAGTGAGTTCAAATGAAAATCCAAGATGGCGGCTGGGAAAATTTTCAAATGTTGTCGTATTTATGTCGTTTTCATGGTTTATCAGATCAATCGTTACGGAAAATTATTTCAAATGAAATGAAAAAAAAAACCTACCTAACCTAACCTCAACCCGCACTGGGCCCACGTAGTAGATTACAGCCCACTCCCTCTCGAAAAGAGGAGGTCTGTGTCCAAGCAGTGGGAACATATTATAGGCTGATTATGCATTATGCAACGTAATTTCAGGCTCATCAAACGATATAGTTGTTTGATGAGCCAAAAATAGCCTGGTAACCTAATTTTAAACATCATGAAAATGTATGAACCTGAGCACCTAGCACAAATCGATGAACAATCTAATCAGATCATCCAGTCCTGTCACCTACGTCACACGCTTATCGCGATGCAAATCAACCAATCGTTAATCGGTGACGACTAGCTAATCCATTTAGGAGGATTGCCAGTATCGAGTGCTATTACTGTTGGGTTTAATTAAAATATGCTCCATAATTGCAACTACGTTGATGAGTTTGGAATTAGCGGATGTTTCTTGATATTTGATTATGAATTGGGGAAGGATTCGTTTTCAACCTATTTGTTTTGAAATACATTTATAGATTCTATAGAAAATATATGACGCAACTAACTATTTACACTGGGTACTAAATTAAATGACTAAAAAATTAAATAAACATATAATATATACATAATCAGCCTGTATTGTCTCACTGCAAGGCAAAGGCTTCCCTTTCCTTTCTCCATTCAACTCTATCCTGAGTAGGTAAATATAGACCAATCCCTCCTATAAGCGTCAAGTTCGTCCCTCCATCTACGCCTGGGACTTCCGCGATGTCGTTGGATGTTTTCAGAAACCCATTCTGTAGTGGTCTTAGTTCATAATGTATCTGACATGCGGCAAATGTGTCAGGCCCAGTTCCATTTGAGCTTGGCAGCTTTTTGGGTGACATCTGCGATTTGTCTTGGAGCGCAGTATCGTGTTCCGTATCCGGTCGGTAAGTCGAACTCCAAGAATACTGCGCTCCATCGCTCGCTGGCAAACATCGAGCCAAAAAAACAAAAGGACACTTAGTCGTCGAAGCACTCGTCTGCATCGCTGTCATCGAGAAACGTACCCAGATGACTGGCAGCATTGCCACGTTGAATGGCAATTCTAATTCTTTGGGCAAAGAACGAGCATGCCCTCTGGTCACGTGAAGTGTCGACGAGTCGGCGATTAACTTCCTTAAAAAAGAAACGCACACTCGGGCCATGGCCCGAGCGTTTCGACCACAGAAGTTTCATCCCCAAACGGCTCTAAACTGTAAATACCCATAAGGTTACTCTATAATTATTTATTGTTTTGAGGTGGATAACATTAAAATAACTATTGACTAAATTAGATTTGTTTATATTTGCGCAAATTATAATTATTTGCTCAACATAACATAACTTTATTTTCAATCAATAATATTTATTACAAGTATGCATTGATTGCGCATACATAATGACTGTGTTTGTGTAATTAATACTGAAACGTCTAAACGAGTAGAGTTAATGATTTAGAAAAAATATATGTTAAATGAGAGCATTTTCTTAATAACTTAATATATGAATATTTTAGATTTTGTTTATATTACATAGTGAAATTAATTTGTAAAATTATGTCAAACGCGGATAAAAAACTGAGAATCGCGCAAAATCTATCAAGTGTGTTTTTCTGAAACCTTCACCTTTTTAAAGACAATTTTATTAATCTTTTAGTGTACGTGTTTTATTAAAATACTTTTTGTTTTATGTATTATGTATAAATTAATAATGCGTCTTATTTTGGACAGCGCTCCTGGATGGACGAGTCCTATTACTGGCCGGACATACGACGCGTTGCGTGAGCTCAGTACAGAACACACAAGCTAACCACTCAAGGTCACTGGCATATATCTGCGTCTTAAATAAATATTGTTTTGAAGGTAAAATTTGGTCTTCTCGAAAATACTTTTTAAAACTGATGACGTTTACTGTTTCAAATAAGGTATTGTATTTTATTTATTGAAAGCAGTAGTACAGCCGACCGCACGTGTGTGGTAAGATTTTGACATTGAGCTGAGCTAGCGAGCGTAGTACAAAGTATCATTAGTATACTTAAGCTGGTTTTGTAACCAATGATGTGCGGCCTACTTGCTTGCTTGGGTAGTTTTTGAGTTAGCTTCGATAACACGTATTTAATCAACTCGGCAGTTGATGATTTTATAAAAGTTCCATGTTTTTTACATAGCAAGTAGTTGATACGAATTGGTGTGAGGACAACACACACAACTAAAAAGAGGAACATAAAAAAAAAATTGTTTTTAAAAAAACAACCGACTACCAAAAACAAACACTTAAAAGTGAAAAATAACTTTAATTTCGAAAGTTAAAAAGAAAATACACAACCAAAGACACCGAGTTCCGCATTCAAAGCTATTTTTCACTTTTTAGCTTACTTTTTAGTGTTTGTTCTTGGAAACAGTAGTTTTTTTTTTTAAGTTTTTTATGTTTTGACTACCATAGAGCCGTTTATTATGTTATTATAATGTTGAAAGATCATGGCGAGTATGAGTTGAGAGTATGTCATACTCACATGTCTCCCTAATGGTGGCGCGTTTGTTGACTCATTCGGTTCGCTACAAAATGGTTGAGCGGGATGGTGCTGATCCACGCGTCATGTTCGTGAACGGGCGCCGTCTGTTGAGACTGGTCATCTCTTAACTGCCAGGACTTATTTTTAAACTTGTATTTAGAATTGTTTTTTTTTTTACATTTATCTCGCATATAGAAGCAGCAAGAATAATTTGCACAGGATGTTGTAATTCTTGATTCAAAGAGTGTCCTTGGAGTTTCTTGCCCGTTCTTCTCCATAGAGATCTACGTTTTGAAATGGGCAACTAGCTTCAACTTTCTGACTAACTGACCGACTCTTTGACAGTTCAAAAGTGCCTGTCAATGGTTTAATTGAAATAAATTCATTGAGTTTGAGTTTGAACTGTACCTTATATGTATGTGTTTTAATTCACATAAAACCGTCACATACCGTAAAATTTAATTTCCAACAACTGCAAATGAAAATGCACTGATCCCCGTCCACCACGGCTCACTTAACTAGTAATGTGATTCAGTATGTCGGACCGACCGGACCGAGTACTCCCGCGGGCCTCGTTAAGGTAACTCCTGACTCAACTTAAGGATCACGGCATAAACGCTTTGGATCACAAGCTCATGCGAGTTGAAAGTGAGCTAAAGGGAGCAAATTGCTTCAATATTTAATGATAATGCTGAGCTGTTCTGTTGCTTTGTTTTGCGTGTTTACTAAGTATGATAGTGATAAGAGAAATGGTATTTTGTCTTATTGTGTGTATTAGGCTGCAGCTGCAGTTTAATTATTTTTTGCTTTGATTTTGTGATGGTGGGCTGTGCAGTCTATACCTACATACAAATAAAAATAAAATTGAAGTGTCTGTTTGTAATGTCAAAATAACAGCTTTTACTAAATGCATATGAAAGTACCTGATATGGTACTTAAAAAATAAATCAAAAATATAATTTTTATTACTGATTGGGCTTGCTCTTGACCTCGATCTCGCCTGATAGAAAGCGATGTTTGTCTCTGTCTGTCTCTCTGTCTGTTTGTTCTGGGTAATCTCCAATACGCCTGGGCTGATTTTGACGGGATTCACTGGCTAGCTGATGTTACGATTAGTATCTTAGGTTACTTTTATTTAAGAAAAAGCCACACGGGCGACGCCGCGGGTCGCAGCTAGTTAATCATATGGACAATCTGTTGAGCAAATGCAGGTAGACGTTTAAACATTAATTGCCTCTTTTTAATATCACTACAGTGGTATGCTGACCTTTAAGTATTTTACATTAAATTATGCTAACATTGACAACCCTTCAGAAAAATATAGAAGCTCTAATTCATATCATATCATTCATATATCTTATTTATCACAACATCGTATTATAGGCACTGGTCAATCAAATGCAGTGTTAAAAAGGGTTTATTCCCGTTGACCCCGTAAGAGAAAGTTGTGTGAGGTAGGATGGTCCTATATACTGCTCTCTGCTCTCTTAGATAGGACATGTTAATTTATAAAACAGTTAGAGTCAAGATATTATACGTATAATGAAAGTCTGAAATTGTAATTTAGTTTATGTATAGAGATCGGATATTCGGATGTATATTACCCTAAAGTTGAGATCTTGGGTAATATGGAATGCGCTTTTGTATCGAAAAAATCCCACAGTTCTGGGATCTACAAGTTTAGGTTTCTGATATATGTTTCTGGTATAGGTATTTACTTGCTTTCAAATGTTAGTAAAAATCCCAATTTTAAATAAATATGCATCAGATTAGGTAGTTATGCAATCCCAGAATCCCGGGTTTTTTTTTTTTTATAAATTTTTTTTTAGAAGTCACTTATACATACACACTCGACTAGTTATGCATTCCCGTTGTTCCTGGTGACATGGGATTTTTCTTTACAATAAAATATTTTAGGAAGCCGCTTCCATACTTTCATAGCTTAAAATTAGCTTTAGGTAAATATGCATCCGAATATCCGATCTCTAATGTACCTACAAAATCAAAAGATACATTTAAAAAATTACATTTTCCACTCGCAAATCGTTTACAAGATTCACGAAGTTTTCCCCAACTTCAGTAAATATTTATCGAGAAGGAAATAGAAAATCAGATATAAAACCAAGCCTACCTACTCACTGCGATTAGATCTGCCTGTAAACAAGTGAGATGCTAAATTAGGTCAAATTTCAAGTCGAGAGTAAGTCACTTTAGTCCGACGATGATGCTTCTTAAGCCTTCGTCTCATTGACTAAGCGAGCGAATATTTTGCTTGCTGGGTAGTGTATTTTCATAAGCTAGGATAATTATAGTATATAGGAAGAATTTGTCTGTGATTTAGTTATTTTAAATATTAACCTCGTCCCCGTGGAGCGAAAAGTCACTAAGTCGAAAAATTTCCAAAATGACTTATCAATGTCGCTAAAATCAACATTTTCTTCTCTAAATATCTGTCTAATCGTCATTTCTGTAGCTGCCTACGCTTTTAGGAAATGTGAAAAGTAAGTAAGTCAACCTTTTGTACCCCACAGCGTAATGGAAGAAATAACTAATTCAGTCAAATTATTATACATTTATCGAAAATTTACATCACCTGAAATTAAAACGACTTAATTACTTTTTCTCTTGATTTATTACTTACTTGATGATTTACTGAGTTTTTAAAATAAGTTGTTTGCTAAAACACACAAAAGCGAAAATTAACTAACTCGACTTAGTGACTACTCACTCTTTATTTTTAAATTATTTTTACAATACTACAAAAGAGAACAATCAATTAGTTTGATGTTTTTAAATTTTCTCAATTATTAGAGGTTTTCACGTATTTTAACTCTTTTACTATAAATTGTATTATATTTCCTTCAAATTAAAGCTAAAGACATAAAGATATGTAACGGCAAGCCAAAGTTATAACGATTTTTATTTTCAAAAACATTAACTCTCATTATCTCAAAACACGATTTTTCGACTTAATGACTTTTCGCTCTACGGGGACGACCTATTAATCTGTCTAACTAAGATATTAGATAAAGGTATATTATATATTATTAGGTGTAAGATATTATTATATCTTAGAATTAGCTTTTCGCGAATATTTTTCTTTTCAAAGTTTTCTTATTCTATTAATTAGGTACATATTCCACAGAGATGTCAGCACCAACTGACGGGGTCCGCTAGGACCGATGCCTACCAGGGTTGCGGGTTTTTCCGAAAGGGATACCGTGGCCCTGGCAACTGAAAGAACACGGGTGGGTTTTAGTCAGTAAGTCTAACACACCCTCCCGCTCCGTCTACAGCGGGAGAAGTCATTTGAAAATTTCCCACCCAAAAAAAGAAAGAAAAAAAAGGTATAAATTCCACGTACCTTCGTACAGAGTAGAATGAAAATCTAAACCACACACCGCAGCCGCAAACATAAATTCTTCAACCGACTAAACACAGATCGCCCAAAAAAAAAACAATTTCATAAAAAGTTATGAATTGCCCATGCAATAACGACGCATTACCCCATCTGAGTTTCAGGATGAAGTCAACGAATTTACGCAGACGACCCGCGAATAACCCCCAAATATTTTCTACGTAGCAATCTTGAGGACGGTTTATTTAGATTAGCGTCTCGTCAACTGCCTCTCTGTATTCATGACGTGCCTTCGCCGGCACTTTTCTCTGTACGGGATAACTCGGAGCTTCAAAACTCGAAAATATATATAATTCCACCGCGAGTCCCAAGCAATCATCCCGGCGCTTTGATATTGAGCATTCATGCGTTTCAATGTGATACGATATGTATACGTCCAATATAGGCAACGAAGAAGAAATGGAAAATTCCCGATCTCCGATCATAAATACTCTATAAATGGTAGACTAACTAATGCCTGAGAAAACGTGCCTCACAAAGGAATAGTGAAACAAGACACTTATATCTTTGAGAAGAACTGTTGAATTGAAGCTTTTGTAAATTGCACTTAATTCATTTATAAGGACTAGCTGGACTGTGCAATAAAACAGGAAATCATAAAAGATTTTCACTTAGACAAGATTGAAAGGGATGTTTTATAGCTCATTAAAATCTGAATGAATAAGCTGCCTAAAGGTAACGACGTATAAAGGTGGTAGGTACCCTAGTGCCTAATTGATACGTCCATTGCAACCAAAAATAAAATCAATCTGCAAACCGCAGTCAATCAAACGCTGAATGAATAAGAGTCGATTTCAATAAAACATAAAATGCACCTGAATATTAATACAATCGACCTGACATATTTAAATATTAAAAACAAACACAGTCGTTTAAGTTTCACACGTCTGAATTAAAATTAATATAATTAAACAAGCCCTAGGTACCTACAGTGGCCATCAAGCTACACAAAATTGTCAAATTTCTCTGATCGAACGAGAAAATTTGAGTTTGTGGTAACTTGATGTGCTAGCCACCGTTTTAACAATACGAGTATGCAATCCCGAAATTAATTAAACACATCTAATAATTTATAATATTATTGATTTGCATGAATTATTACTTAGCCCTCTTCCCCTCTCCTATTTTTGCTGTGCCCGACAGGGTCCATATAATTGATCTTTTTTTCATTTTTTTACCATCTATGTAATACTTATGGAATGCAATAAAGAATTGAGTATTGAGTAAATTAAATATTTTCTGAAAAATGTGTTGAATTGTCCGAACGGAAAATCGCAATTAAAAAGCACGTTCCATTTTCATCAATTCTCTTTTATAATATGAGTCAGTATTGTGTTCTACTGCAGGCAAAACGGCTGTTTTACATCAAAGACGGATCGGAACATTGATCACCAAGCTCGGACACCGAAAGTTGGCAATTTTAGAGCTCCTCCCTTGTGATAAAACCGTAAAACTTGACATTTTAATTATTATGCAAAATCATCATTATATAGCATTTTATATACATATTGCCATTGCTGAATAATGAATATTATGTACAAAAGGACATAAATATTTACTTTGAAAGTAGGTATATTACTTTCAAAGAAGTAAGAAGTATATTACTTTCGTGAATGTGTCTTTCTCAGTTAGTTTAATGATGGTGATTTTGAGTACTTTATGCGACCTACCCAAATGTCCTTTCTTTGGTATTGTTCGTCGAGTCGTTGAGCTCCTTAAATCCGGAGTTGAGCTACACGATTACTGACAAATGCTTGCACTGACCGGACAGGTCCACTCAAATTTGTGTAGTTCTTTCCTCAAAAGACCAACAACGATCAACATCGTTCTCACAGGATCTGACCAAGATTATGTCTGGACTTCAAAAGAGACCCTGAGTTTGTTTCGCCATTTCTTCTCAAGGGTCAGATAAGAAATGTCGACACCATGTAGCTTATTTTTTAATATGACGTGTAAGAATCACCCTTTCGCCATCTCATGTTCCAAGCACGGCTGGCTGTGTTGGCGCTGCTGCTGCGGCTGCTGAGACCCTCAAGCGACGCAAATACTGTAACCTTATGGGTAACTACAGTTTTGTGCCGTTTGGGGTCGAAACGCTCGGGTCATGAGGCCCGAGTGCACGTCGCCTTTTTAAAGAAATTTCTCGCTGACTGGTCGACACTTCACGTGACCAGAGGGCTGGCTCGTTCTTTGGCCAAAGAATAAGCATTGCCATTCAACGTGGCAATGCTGCCAGTCTTCTGGGCACGTTTCCGAATGACAGCGATGCGGACGAGTACTTCGACGCCTATTAAGTGTCCTTTTTTTATCTTTGTATTTTTTTGTTTTTATATATTTAGTTTGTTAGTTTTTTAAGTTAGTACCTAGTGTAAATAGTTAGTTGCGACATATATTGTATATTCTGTTAATTAGAAATAAATAAAGCTACGTGTAAGAGTGATTCCGATGTCCTATTTACTTATAAAACGATTTCATTTTATTCAAATTTTCTCACGACGTTTTCATTTACCATAAGTCAGAAAAATGACAAATTATACTGAAGAAATCAAATTAGTGGATGGTACTTTACTAGTCAACAAGTTCTTAAAAAGCGTGTCAAATGACTGATGGTCATTTTCTAAGATACGATTGACCCTCACCTAACAACAACTGTATAATAATATCATCATTTATTATATCAGAACAAGAGTCAATTACCGAGTCTTGTCTTACAATTGCTAAGTGAAATTGGACTTAATTGACATTGTTTTGTCGAAATTGAGATTAATACTGTCGTCGCATTTCCGAAATCTCGTTACAACTTACTGAGAAACATTCCTCCCATTTTCTATAGTACTCGTAGAGCAGTACTTTTCGGTTGTTACCCGTGGTACTACATGTATTACTACCAGTAGAACCACGGGTAAAAAAAAACCCGTAGTACTACCAAGCGATCCACCAGCGTCAGACAGCATCTGTCTGGCATTAATGCTGAAGTGAACCTTTTTGGCCCAGCCGTGAGGCACACAGCAATTTTTTTATAACATTTTTTTTTCACTTTTAATTTTTTTTGTATTTTGTGTTTCACGAACTGTGACCAAATAAACGTTATTCTTTGTTTTCTTTCTTTTCTTTTCGATCCACTAGTACCACGGGAAGTTTTTTTTTACCCGTGGTACTACTGGTAGTCCACATTTCATAGTTTACACCACGAAAACCCTAGGTATATTGCGAAAATACGGATAATTAGACAATGGTAAAAATATTTCTGCGAGCAACTTGGAAGTAGAGCTCGCCGGCCGCTGCCGCGGCACCGCTCGCTACGCTCGTTCGGTTCGCGCGCGTTTGGTCACAGTTTTAACTTAACCTAACCTATTTCACTCAGTTCAAAATGACGAATCAAACAATTTGCCTGCGAGTGGATAATTAGACAATGGTAAAAACATTTCTGCGGCAGATTGTATGATTCGTCATTTTAACTGGGTGAAGTAGTACCACGGGTAAAAAAAAACTTGGTACTACTGGATCGCTTAGTAGTACTACGGGTTTTTTTTTTTACCCGTGGTACTACTGGTAGTAATACTGGTAGTACCACGGGCAACAAACTGTACTTTTGGCTTGACAGATAAAAAAATTGAATAATAATACATGTATAGTGTCATAAATTAATAATAATATAATTAATTTAGTGTACATGTTTTTTTTTTTTTTATTGAATAATAATAAAGTAAAAATCACGTTAGATTATCATTCTATAACGTGCACAATATCAAATAACAAATTGTTATTGTTTCCTAAAAAAACTCTCACTGTTCAAAATATTGTCCCATATTTATAAGGAGACATCTCCAACATTTGGGTATATTCATCCGTTTTTACGGTTACATAAGAAAAGCCGTAATATCGTTGTCGTAATAAATTGGTACGCACGACGACATCCAGAAAGACATTACCAGTATGAGTTGACCTCTCACTGTACGGAAAACCTATACAAAAAGGAAGTAAACTTATGCTAGATACGATAGCTTGATATTTCGCCATATGTAGGAGATACGAGTGTAATTTGGGGTCCATAAGCGATACCCAGGTGTAGGAAGAAATTTAGATTATCTCTTACGTACGCCATGGTTGATGAGAAACCGAGTCAGTATTATGAATCAATCTTCGTTTGAAATAATTTCGCAATTTTCTTTTATAATTTTAGAGTGCCTACGTGTTATTTTTGTGGCGAAAGCTGTTAATATCGACAATGTAATTAATTTTTGTAGTAATAAGAGTGCTGTAAGTTTGAAAACTATCTAAACTTATAAATCAATTATGCCAAAATTAGTATTATCTTTCAGCTGAGTCTGGGGATAAAATTAATTTAGAGAAAACAGGACTTTGGTAACCGGACTGGTAAGTCAAAGTCAAATCATGTAAGTATTTCAAATAGGCACGTAAGATGCACTTTTGAACGTCAAAAATTACATAAATAGTTAATTGATTCTACTTTTTGGAAGGGCCAAAAAGTAGTTATGTATAGAGAAGAATGGGCAAGAAACTCCATACCTACTCTTTTAAAAATGTTAACAATAGTTTGTATACATTAATTAATAATTATAGGTGAAGACGATGCACCTAGAATAAAAATTACCACAATTGGTAAAAATAATGAAAAGTGAAGAAATGACAGAAAAAATAATAACTGCGATAGGAACACACGGCTACATATCAAGCTATAATTACCAGTATAAGCTGATTTCTCATTATATGGAAATCCTATACAATGCGAGATCAGCGTACACTAGTTCCATATAGCTTGATATGTAGCCGTGTGTACATGGTGCTCACATATTTGCAAACATTGTACTATATGATTTTCCAAAAAAATTAACATATAATAAGTCAGTGTGTGAGTTAAATTATATTAATCTTAGTGTCTTAGTGACAGTGCTATTCTCTGAACAATTACACTACGGGACACAAGTAGGGACCTAGATACGGTACCAATAGCACCAGGAAAAGGAAGCCACTTAAAATTCTACCACATATACTCTAGGGTAGCCACGGCCTTAGCTAGCACAATAATATTAAAAACTAGCTTCTGCCCGCGACTTCGTCCGCGTGAAATTTCTTGTTCCCCCGACCCATAGCCCGCCCGCGATATTATTTTGTTTTCACTTAGTGTTTTTTTTCTGACTTTTTTCTTTTTATTCGGCTCCTAAGGCTCACAGCGCCAAGGTATATAGCCATCTTCAAAAATTAGGCTATCAAATGCAAAAATATTTTTTTCAAATCCTACTGGAAATTAAGATTACGTACACACAAACTTACAAACTAATTTTACCTTTTATAATACACTTCGCCCGCGTGGAACAAACAGAAATTGTTTTTTAGTTTAAGTACCGTATATACTTTCACTACAACGTATGTAATGTATTTAATTGGATAAGAAATTATCGATCTTTTTAAGATATACAATTCCGTAGTACATTAATTTGATTTATCTCGTAAGGTTTAGCCAACGTTTGCGATTTAAACGCACAAAAATATATTTTTTTCGGCTTTTCTGTACTATAATAATTATGGTAAACCTTCCTCTTGAATCACTCTTTCTATTGCTGAAAACTGCATTAAAACCCGTGGAGCAGTTTCAAAGAGCTAAGCGGACAGACAGAAGAAAGAAAAAACATCTATTTGCGGTAAACATGACGAAAAAAAACATCAAAAATACAATAAAAAATAAGTTGGGGGGAAATATGCGTCAAATCCACGCAAAACGGCCAACGCTCAGCATAATGCTGCGACCCTATGCGAGACAGCTCCAGCGCTGGTTTCCAGCGACAGCCGGCGTTGACGTGATGACGTCGACCGGTGCAGCATACAATGAGATAAAAAAATACGTAAATTCACAATTCATATTATTAATAAATGTTCTTATAAAAATAATATTTTAAATATTTAAAAATGGCAACATTCCATTCCGTCGCGGGAGCGACTTCATTTTATACTATGTAAAGAAGATAGTATAGATAAACAGTAGCGTTATAGTACATTACTTACCAAGGGCTGTAAAAGAAAGAGAGCCCGAAATCGCAGGTATTTGTTACCCGAGCCACAGACGAGGGTTGTAAATATGCGATAGAGGGCTTTATTTTTTACTGCCCGTGATGAGTACACAATTTTACGTCTTCACCTGGCCATAATGCGAGTTTTACCGTACGCGTAGCGTGCAGTAAAACTCACATTATGGCCAGGTGTGACGTAAATATATTAACAACAAACAAAATAAATAATATATAAGCAAATTGAACTAGGACGGACACCAGCTCTTGCCAGCAGTTTCGTCCGCGTGGAAGTCGGAAATTATTCCAAGGAAACATACTAACCGGATAAAAAGTATCCTAATTCGTCGCTAATCTAACTGACGTATCTGACATTTTGAACTAAACCGACCTAACTATAGTAATTTGATACATTTTCCAAGTCAAATCGATCTGTCTAATCGGCGTCTAAACAACACACGTGCTCAATTTTGTATTAGTAGAATTTATATAGAGCAAGTTACCCTCAATCATAGGTAACTCTCAACTGCAAATAGCTTGTCCTGTAAAGTATGCTTCGAATCAGCTACGTCACTTAGTAAGATTAGTGACGAATTGTGCTAATCCCGGTTATAAACTATATGTGTGCCAAATTACATCAAATTGTTAATCCGTTTACCCGTTTTTGTGTGATTGAGTAACAAACATCCAAACATCTAAAAATAAACAAGACAGAACCTGTGTCAAATCGGATAGACTGTCGAAAATTAAAATAATCTAAATGTAAATATAAACCAAAACAAATAACAAAAACCAGCGAAACAAACAAATATTAAAAACAAAAAAACATCTAACCCTACAAACTTTTACAATTATTTCAACTTCTCGTGTATGTGTGTATACACATATGTACATAAGAAGTTGGCAGATTCGTCTCAGAATTAAGTTGTTGTAGGTTTTCTTTTAACTCTCATAACTTTTTATTTTTTGTTGTACGTACATATGTATTATATGTATTTATTCTTGTATCTTAGTTATAAATATCTTCTATTTTTTTTTTTTCTTCTATTATTGCACTTACTGTGTAATGTCTCGCCATCACCCTAAGGTAGACTGGTAGAAAATTCCCAAGGCATTAAGTCCACCTTTGTACAGTTTTTACTTGTGCATAAAGTATTAATAAATAAATAAATATTAGTAGGATAATACCTACGGTACTAGAAAAGTAAACCAACACTTAAAATTCTACACGTCAAAAACTCAAACTCAAATTTAAAGCATTTATTTCAATTAAACCATTTACAGGCACTTTTGAATTGTCAAAGAGACGGCCAGTTAGTCAGAAAGAAAGTTGAAGCTAGATGCCCATTCCAATACGTAGATCACTATGGAGAAGAACGGGCAAGAAACTCCAAGGACTTTTAAATCAAGATATTACAAAATCCTGGGTGCATTATTCTTGTTGCTTCTATATGTGAGACAATGTAAAAACTAATAAAACAATTCAAAATATAAAATTAAATATTAAAAATAAGCCTGTACGTAGACTAGCCACAGACTTATCTAGTACAATATTAATAGTAAACAATAGCGCAGGGCCTCAAGTCTGCTATTGCAATAGTGTCAGAATGGTCTCGCCATTGTGAGTATTTGACAGTTTTTGTATGGCAAATCTGTCAAAAACTCACAATGAAGAAACCATTCTGACACTATTGTCATAGCAGACTTGAGGCCCTGATCTATCACACGATCTCTGGCACAATAGTCCATTTGAAGGACACCAACGGAAAAGTTAAGTGCGGAAACCAACCCTTCTAACATAACTAGCGTTGATCTATTAATAACAAACAAAACATTCATTACAATAGAAATTAATTGGAAACTTTACTAAGACACAATAATTCTACGCCTTTAAATAGGTAATGAATTTTAACGAGCTACCAAACAATTCGTAGATAGTTATCCCGAAATTAATTGGCGGAATGGTATTCGATACAGGCTCAGTAACTTCTCTATCATGAATATTTCTGACATCTTTATTACATGTTATCCATACTAATATTATAAATGTGAAAGTAACTGTCTGTCTGTCTGTCTGTCTGTATGTTACGTTTTCACGCCTAAACCGCTGAACCGATCGTCATGAAATTTGGCAGAGATATAGCCTGGGATATGGAGAAGGACATAGGCTACTTTTTTACGCGATAACCGACATCCACGCGGGCGGAGCCGCGGGCAACAGCTAGTAACTTTATAAGCCTTAGTTATTGTTTCCCATAATATCATGGAAATTGTACATTAATGTCACTATGCTTATGTTTCTATGATGTTTTTTGTTGTTGTTTACAATGTAATTTTTTTTAGTTTTAAATGCTCATTTATTTTGCTGTTTGTATTTCATGTGCGTGTACCAAATAAAATACTTTTCTTTCTTTCTTTTTTTATTTATTTCTTTCTTTTTTTCTATGTCATCATTTGCCAAGCCTTTTTCCAACTATGCTGTGGTCGGCTTCCAGTCTAATCGGATGCAGCTGAATACCAGTATTTTACATGGAGCGACTGCCTGTCTGACCTCCACAACCCAGTTACTGGGTAATACGATACCCCTTTGTAAGACTGGTTGTCAGACTTTATGGCTTCAGACGACCCGTAACGACTGTCAAAGTTCTACGAATGAGAGCCGGGACCATCGGTTTAACGTGCTTTTCAAAAGCATGAAGGGCTCTCGGTATGTAAATATTGTCACCCATTCACGGACCAACCGCAGGAAGCGTAGCTTAACCTGATCGATCGTCCCGTACGGCTGTTATTATATAACCTCATTTTTCATCGATAAATGGTAGAGAAAATGGTAGTATTGGTTGGTAGAATGGTAGTATTGATAGTTGTTAGTTGTTGGTGTTTAATAGTTATTTACATATGCAACTGTTGTATACGAGGATTATGGGGTATTAAAACACGAATGTGGGATAAATAGTATCACATGAGTGTTTTAATACCTAATTATGTACAGTTGCATACAAGACTTTATCTACACCCATGTTATTTACTCTTTGATATTTTCCAATTCATGAAATCTTGGCGCCTTTTCATATTGTTTTCTCGACTATTCTGGTAATAATTGGTTAGAAATGTCCTTTACTGCATTATAAATATCTGGTGGTGTGTTATCAAAGCTTATATCATTATTTTTTGTAATTTTTGCAAAAAAATGGCGGGATGCGACGTGAACTCGAATAACCTAAAGTTTTTTTTTTTTTAAATTTCGGCGCTTTGGTAATAAAACGCGCGTGCATGACAATGTTCTTTTTTTAAATTCATAAATGTGGCTGTTTTATGAGTAAGGAAGTGATCGAAAACGCAAAGGAGTTGCATAATGAAATTTAGTACAACATTATAACACTCGTTTGGATGATTTTATAGTTACTATGACACCGGTTGTTTTAATGTTGGCAATAAGCTAACTGTTTCAGAAACTTTTATAGAGGATTTATAGCATGGGTGTAGATAAATATGTTTTTTTAGATGGCTCCTCAATCCATATGGACACTTAAAATTAAATTGTATTCGATCAAGAAATACCTTCAGTAAAACTTGAAAAGGTAATTCCCGGTAATTCCCGTGGTATGAATGGAGCCGTCCTAAAGAAAAGACAGACCAAGATTCTGCCAAATTAAACGTCCCGAAGAATCAACAAGAGAACATACAACAAAATCTATTCCGTCATCAAGACTGTTGTTTATTCATCTAGAGAAGACATACCAGCGTAGGGTAATTCCGGCTAACGTCAAGGCTACGCCATTAATATCACTCGGTGCGTCGTTTATATGGATTACGTTGATGTTTTTGGGACCAATTCCTTTATATGCGACGGCTTCCTCTAAGGTTAAGGTAATCCGTTGATTAAATCGGGTAAATGCTTTCGTCCTTTTATGAATGGTATTCGGAATTAGAGACGGATGTGACAACATGTTTGTTTGTGGGTTGAAAGAGACGGTATTATATGGTTAGTCAGCGTTATTTGGAGGGATGAGGAGCGACGATACGGAATAGGGATGTCTTACAAAAAGTTAGGTTACACTAATAAATTTTATTACTTTTGGGAATGATAGTCTATGTCGTTGTGTTTTATGTATGAAGTTAAAAGAGGGACTTTTTGTCAGCTTTATCTTTTTCATGATTTGAACTTATTGGATATCGATCTGTTACAATATGAATGGGCAATGATATAATAACTGATAACTAGTATATATATATACTGGGTCGAAGAAATTTAAGGGCCCTGGAGGAGAACTACCTTAAATCCTTTAGTTAGCTCATTTTACTGAAAGGAAACATTCCTTTTATTTATTTAAAAAAAAAAACAAACTGCATTCAAAGATCTTCTAAAATTCGCTTGTCTCACCCGGGAATCGAACCAACTAAAAATTAAAAAAATAAACCCTCGCTATTTTATCATACGAATCGGTAAGATTATTGTTCCGGATAAAATTGTCTAATAAACATTTGGTCTTTGAAATAAAAAAAAAAATGAAAACGAATATTAATTTTATTTTATCATTAAAATACTAAATAATTTGTGTAATCTAATGACAAAATTTGTGTAACCGGAACGGGGTCATTTCGAGCACCGTATCAGTAAAATTATTAAGACTCTTCTCTTCTTTATAACCGTCTTCGTTAAAAAAAAAAACATGTTTATGTGTTTTTCGTAGGATTAATGATAAAATAAAGTTAATATTAGTTTTCACTTTTTATTTTATTTCAAAGACCAAATGTTTATTTGTTTACGGTCCTTATGATTCCGAGCAAATTAGCTGTGACAGACAGACACATCATCATCATCATCATTTCAGCCGAAAGACGTCCACTGCTGGACATAGACCTCCCCCAAGCACCGCCACTTCAACCGGTTTTGTGCTTCCCGCATCCAGCGGATTCCTGCAGCTTTCATAAGGTCATCGGTCCACCTTGGGAGGCCTTCCAACGCTACGTTTTCCGGTACGCGGTCGCCATTCCAGAACCTTTCGGCCCCAACAGCCATATGTTCTGCGCGCAATGTGCCCTGCCCATTACAGACACATGAGTGATCCTATAAGGGTTCCGTTGTTTCATTCGTACATCGAAACCCTAAAAATGAAGGGTTTTTCAATGAAGTGCTGCAAATAGTGGACCAAAGCAAATGTTGGCTCAGTGATGCCCGGGCTTAATCAAACTCGAGTGTAAACAACAAATAATGAGGGAATTGACGCCTCTTCCGTTAACAGTAAAAATATTAAATACCTGTGTTCGTTATATAATGTATGGGTGAGTGTTTCAATGACGTCACTTGAGGTTTTGACGTGACAACGTCTAATAAATCGATGAACGCCGGCTGCATGCACGAAAAAGGATGACTCATTGTCCCATTACGCTCATTGTCCCGTTACGCTCATTGTCCCATTACGCTCACTGTCCCGTTACGCTCATTGTCCCGTTACGCTCGAATGTTCTATGTTTTGTTATGACGTTGTCACGTTAAACTATCGTCCGTAAACCAACTTTACAGACAACCAATTTTTTTAAGTAATTAAGTACCTAAACATTATAAAAATGTGGGCTGTGGAGTATTTTGAAACGAGTGTTGGCTTTATTACTTTCTGTGTGATTATTGGTATACCCAGCTAAATGTGTAATACTAGCTTCTGCCTGCGACTTCGTCCGCGTAAATTTGCTTGTTTCCGACCCATAACCCACCCGCGATATTATTTTGATTTTACTTAGCGTTTTTCTGACTTTTTTCTTTACACTCGGCTCCTTAGTTTTTCACAGCGTGATGTTAAATAACCTTTATTGAGAATTTGGCTATCAAAAGCAAAAATATTTTTTCAAGTCCGACTGGTAGTTCCAGAGATTACCCACTACATACAAATTTATAAACAAAATTCCATTAAAAAAAACCCGGCCGGGCGTAAAAGTTTATAATAAAACAGTGAAAAAATTAAAAAGTAAATATTATATCTCAAAATGAAGTGTATATTCTTGTTTTCTTTTTTAAAGAATAAACGCTAAATCAGGTGGCTAAAATAATAATAATATACGCATAAGTTATATAATAAAGTATAATATATATATATATATTATACCATCCACATCCTCACTCATCCAATATATTTGAATGTTGTATTAAATCTTTTACAAATTAGCTTTAACGGCCAGGGTTTTTTTATAGGATTTTATTCTAACTGAACATAATAATAATTGCTCATGAAAATGAAAAAAAAAATGGATGTTGTGTTCACGTAATGAGTGTAATATACTATCTGGCTTGTGCAAGACATCAACAGCAGGATTTTAACCACGCGGCTATAGGCTTAGGGCGGGTTGTTTCACGTACACTTGACACACGTCATAAATGGCGCTAACTATCGTCAAACCGTTGTTTCACAAAATTATGCTCTTGACGTTCGTTAAAAAATAACGATTACAGTGACCCACTGGTTAACGTCATTTTATTCTTCGACATTTGAAGTTTGACGATCGGTTTTTTATTCAGTGAAACAACGCTTTGTATTTGACGTACGTTAAACATCATAATGTAATCGTTAATATTTGACGTACGTATGTTACGTTAACAAACTGTTTGAAACAACCGGCCCTTAGATGATGTATTATTAGACATAGAAAATATTTAATTTTAATTAAACTACAAAAAAAAAAAACTATAATATTTTCTTATTACCCCGCAAAATTCCTAGGTGTTTACTGCGTTAACATTTGAACCAATAAACTATTAATTACGATTTATTGTCAAAAATTAAGTTTTTGATATGAACGCCTGCAAAACTTTACAAGGCAAAAATACCACTTTAACCGGATTTAGCATTTATTATTTTTTAGAAAAAACATATTATACACTTAATTTTGACAAACATTACTTTTGCGACGGGCCTGGGTTTTTTTTTTCTTTTGAGCCGTCTCCTTTTACGTCTATATAATATTAGTATAGATATCTCCTAATTATACATATGTAGCTGTACTTAATACTATTGTGTGTAGGTAAGTTTTCGTTTTCTTGGTCAGAGTCTAGAATTGAATCTTTTAGAATAATGTAGGTTCGATTTGAACGCGAACCACTATGAAGCGTCACACACTGAAGCCAAATCAGAGTAGGGCAAACCGGAAAAATACTTCGCAATGTATTTATGTCTTTCTGAAAACACGTTAAGCCATCGCCGCGGGGTCATAACGGACCGATAGGATATCCTGACCCCGCTACTACCGGTCCATTCCGCCCGACTTTCCCCCTGACCTGCGGTAAAGGTCGATCTAGTAAATCTATCTCAAGTAAACAAATAACAGCCCCCGGCCTTCCGGTATTCGAACAACCCCGGAAGGGGAACCTACGCAGTTTTCTGTTTGATTGATTTTGTAGAAAAAAGTGGCATTTTGGCATGTAGGCCATTACTGATAAGGTCGTAGTTTGACATTTTCTTTCAATGAACTGTGGTTTGTGTAGTGCGTAATGGTAACTTTGATTTTTAAATGGGTGTATTTTTAACCCCCGACGGAAACAGTGAGGTGTTATAAGCTTAACGCATTTATCTGTGTATCTGTCTCTGTCTGCGCCATCGTAACTCTCAAACGTCCGAAACGATTTTTTTTTTTTTTCATGATACGTTTTTAGTTAGGTATATTGTAATGCTGGTAGTAGTTTAGCGGTGGAGGTCTGCCCGGCCTGGGCAGAGCACCGCTGTGTCCTCCCGGAGGCGATCGGTAGCGGCGATCTCTCGCGTCCGGCTCTGATCCAGGCCATGGTCCGGAGCGAGAGTGCATGGAATGCAGTTACCTCTTTCTGCGAAGCAGTAATGCTCGCGAAGGAGGAGGCGAAATGCGTAAGGGAGCGGCAGTCTGTGCGCCCTCACGCCCCTAGTCGCCGCAGGAGACGCCCTCGGCGGCGGGAATCGATAGCCGATTCCCGGCCACCGTAGGCGCGGGCTTGCGAACGGCGCGATATGTTCCACGCGCGACTCAAAGATGTGTCAGCACGCACTGACGAGGTCCACCAGGACCGGTGCCTGCCAGAGTTGCGGGTTTGTCCGAAAGGGATACTGTGGCCCTGGCACACAGGCAACTGAAGGAACACGGGTGGGTTTTATAGTCTGTAAAAGTCTGACGCGCCCTCCCGCTCCGCGCAGAGCGGGAGAAGTTATTTGCCACCCAAAAAAAATAAAGATATGTTAAATTAGATTAGATTAGATTAAACCTGCCTTAATTAACAAGTTTTATAAAACTACAGTGAAATAATAATTCTTGTTCTAAACAAAAGAAAAAATACAGGACTACCATACATAGAAAAAGTAAACTGACAGATGACAATTCATGATAAATATGTCAAATAAAACTATAAAAATAGTGTATTAGAAATACAACAAGGAAAAAGTTTTGGATGTAGAAATAGCCAAAATAATCAAATTTATGCATATTAAAAAATATAAGTTGAGTGAGTGTGATATAAATTCATACATTAATACATAGATTTCGATGAAAAGGATTAACTGAATAAAAATTATAAAGAACATCTGCCGGTCGATTCTGTAAAAATCACACCGTGTACCCTTAGGTGAAGTGATCTCGAAGTGAACTGTCATTCCATCTGAGACCAATAGAGCTATTCTGTAAAAAAAAACTCACGGTGAAAACTTAGGTGAAGTGAGCTTGAAGTGACATCTCACTCCACGCTCACTTCACTTAAGCTTTCAAGGTGAGATGGCTACAGAATAGCACTGCTGATGCTTGCATCAGCAGTGCTATTCTGTAACCATCACGAAGAACACGCTTCATGTTGTAAGTGTTATTGTTGTTGTCAATAGTATAAATTCCAAGAAATTTATACTATTGACAGCTCACTCCACGCTCACTTCACCTAAGTTTTCACGGTGAGATGGTTACAGAATAGCACTGCTGCTCCTTCAAAACTGTGCATGGAAGGCAGTCACCTCATTCATTTTGTCAGTCATTCAATTGCAAGTAGGGAACCCCACATACAACGACAAGATGATGTGGTTTTGTAAAGGAAAATACCACGCTATGTATTCGATAGTTCATACATTATATATTATAACCTCCCAGGCAATCATTGGTAAAAGTGGTGATAAAATAAGATTCGTTTTCTAGGGTTAAGAATAGTACTTATACTTATCGTTAAAATAAGACCACTCTGTACACCCTTTAAAATGAAACTGCTAGAAACCACGGGCACAATTTGATTAAGTTTGCATACCCCTTATAATATTCAAATATTCAACAAAAGGAAATCATTAACCTGATTATTTAAGACCAAAAACTTTGGTAGATTTAACAAAAGTTTTAAATTAGACTTGGGTATACTTTAGATCTGGTTCTGTACTTTATTTTATTGCGTAAATTAAAATTGGATTAATCCGAGTAACATTAGATATCTTCTTCTTATTTTTGTGTGGTTAGTGACTAACCTGGTGTCGAGAGTTTTAATGCCACCTGACTTGGCTACACATGCCGTCGAGAAATATCTCTCAGTAGTAGTAGTAGTAATGCTCCCGAAGCAGGAGGCGGAACGCGTGAGGGAGCGGCAGTATGTGCGCCCTCACGTCCGTAGTCACCGCAGGAGACGCCCTGGGTGGCGGGAATCGGTAGCCGATTCCCGGCCACCGTAGGCGCGGTCTTGCGGACGGCGAGCTATGGGCAGTTCGCCGTCCGGTAAGGACCAGGCCCGGGTCGACGGCGCGTTGTGTTCCACGCGCGCCTTAAAGAGATGTCAGCACGCTCTGACGGGGTCTGCTAGGACCGATGTCTGCCAGGGTTGCGGGTTTGCCCGAAAGGGATACCGTGGCCTTGGCACACAGGCAACTGAAGGAACACGGGTGGGTTTTAGTCTGTAAAAGTCTGACACAAGTCCCGCTCTGCCCAGAGCGGGAGAAGTTATTAGATAATTTCCCACCCAAAAAAAAAAAAGGCATGCCGGTTTTTTCACGACGTTTTCCTTCACCGTTTTTTAAGCAAGTGATAATTATACAATAGGTACATGAATCAGAAAAGTCAGACGTTCGTACTCGACTTGGCAGTCCGATGGGAACTTTGAACTTTCATAAACTTGTGGCGGTATTAGAATGCCACATGCGAACTACGCATCAAAGACCTGACGTCACAAATCCTGCATCGCGCAATCAGAGTTTACCGTGCGTATATACAACATCCTGACAACAACCGTCGGGCAGTTGCCCACCAGACACGACACCCGTCTGGTCGGAGGATCCTCCCTTTTCAGCAGAGGTGTACCCATGGTACACCTAACCCACATTTCGCCAGTTACGTTTAAGTCCCATGTAATATGGGGAGAGCCTAATGCCATCAACCGGGCACAGATCCAGACTCCGCGCCGCTACTGCGAAATTCCAGATGGAAAAACCCAATCAAAATCAAAAGCCATTTATTCAAATAAGGCTGCGAATCAGCACTTTTCGAATGCCATAATTACAGACAGTCCCCCAAAACGCCCGCCCTTCACCACTTCCTAGTACTTTAGCTGAGAAGAAATGGCGCAACAAACTCTCCAGCAGCACAGCTGTCACACTCTACTCTCTACTACTGTCTCAACACACGCCAATATACCGGCAAATACAATAAAAATTATACTCCAGCGAAAAACAAACCTAAAAATGTAAACAAAACTTAATATAACACTTTGTCAAACTCCTCGAAACCCCTAGTTGGTCTACTAAACCAACGAGGCAGTCAGACGAGTCAGTCAATGTGTGTTCTCAATTAACTGTAATTTGACTTATTTTCAAATTTCAAATTCAAACTCAAATAATTTAATTCAAGTAACAATAGGCTCATAACAGAATAACATATAAATTTACACATGAAATTCAAATAAAATACAATTAAGATAAAATTAAAATTATGATCAAAAACTCAAATTAAAATTTACAAACAATATTCTATAGTGTTCTTGATAATATTTTTCGACAAATTAAGCGACACGTAACACGCTTGGCAATATAAATTTTATACTTCCAAGCGCGCCACGTGTCGCTTACAACAGTGAGTTATAATCCTACAGTCAAACCTTCCCGCGAGCGTGGCTAGCATGCAGTTGGTGCTCCCCCGCACTCGCCTCACCAGCGAAGTGCTTCGCTTGCGCATTGTTGCGTAAAAACAATCAACGCGGGCTTCCGCAAACATTGTCGAAGCGCTGCAATAGCGGGGGAGCCCCAACATCATCCTGAACGCGTTGTTGAACTGGACACGAAGGGCACTGTACGATTTTTGCGTGTAGTCAGTCCACAGACTACATGTGTACATTGTGGTGCAGTATGCTCTAAAAAGAGTTATTTTAACTTCACTTGAACACCTAGCAAACCTACGGATTACCATGTTCGCTCTCACCGACAGCGCCCTCCGTTCCCGCTCAATGTCCGCATCATCTTTCAGGGTAGGTGTCACTAGATGGCCTAGGTATTTAAACTCGTCTACCCTTTCTAAGGTGAGCCATTCAGAACCTAATTTTTAACACCATTTCAGCCAAAAGACGTCCACTGCCGGACATAGGCCTCCCCTAAGCACCGCCACTTCGACCGGTTCTGTGCTTCCCGCATCGAGCGGATTCGTGTAGCCTTCACAAGGTCATCAGTCCACCTTGTGGGAAAGACCTTCCAACGCTACGTCTTCTGGTACGCGGTCGCCACTCACACAACCTTTCGGCCTCATCGGCCATCTGTTCTGCGAGCAATGTGTCTACTGCCATTTAAGTTTGGCAATTTTTCGGGCTATGTCGATTGTCTTGGATCTCCTGCAGATCTCTTCATTTCTGATTCGATCGCGTAGGGAAACTCCAAACATAGCCCTCTCCATTGCCCTTTAGCTAACTTTTAGGGCGGCCGTACACGGACTGCTCGAGCAGTTAGCGGCTAAGCGACGTACGCGGGCCGCTCGAGCGGTCGGCGTCGACTGCTCGAGCGGTCGGTTGTTGGCTGCTCGGGCTGTCGCTACCAACCGCTCGAGCAGTTGATTTTCTACCACAGTCGAGTCATGGATTCTGACGAGGAAGCACTGCTTTTGCTGCTTTTGCTCAAGCGGAGACGACGGCGGCGACGTCAAAGACCGCTCGCGAGCGGTCGACGGCACGATGGAATTTCGTCATGCAGTTGACGGCTTGAAGCGGTCGCGACTGCTCGAGCAGTCGTGTGTACGGCAGCGAATGAATGACTATAGTTCACCGCGCGGTCACGGCTTTAAGCAGTCGGTCTCAACTGCTTGAAGCAGTCCGTGTACGGCCACCCTTAGCCTTCTAATAAGGCCCATTGTGGGCGACCACGTTACAGTGCTATACCTAGGTCATCACTAGCAACACGCACTGGTCAAAGACTTTCGTCTTGAGACAAATAATTGTTTACGTAGGTAGGTAAAGGAAATCATGACGCAGATGTATTGCAGATCAATTTAAACACAATGCTTCTTTGTTTTAGGATTAAGTACACTATTAGTCTCTTTAATATGTGGCTACATTTTAATTCAAGCCAGCATTACTTCCCCACTGTACCAGGAAACCAAACAAACAATAAAACAGAGCAGCACTACTGTTAAATAAATCTCTCTAAACGCAGCGAGCATTTAGGGAGATTTATTTAACAGTATTTACGTAAACCCTAAAGTTACGTGAACGTCACCACAAGCCAGGCATTATTCAAGAAAATGTTTTATTATAATCCGGGAACCATTGTGACCTCCTCCGGGGTGTCCAAGGTCAAAGTGAACCTGCTTAATTGAAATGTAGGCTCCTCATAATAATTCCCTTTGATTCGTTTTTTGCTCGTCTCGCTGAAATTCTTAAGGAATGATGAATGACCCTTTGAAATGAAATTATGATGGCGGAATAAGAGCTTTAACCGTTTGTCATGGTAAGCGTTTTGTCTCATTGAGTTTGTGGTTTTAAGTGCTTAGTTCGGTAGATGTCACTTAAAAAAATAAACTTTTAAACAAATGCCTTTTAATTAGGTTAATGTTGTTAAATTATGAGAAAACGGCTATTAGAATATACAGGCTGGATTTTTCAGATGAGGCAGCAAAAGCAGGTACCTCAACCGTTGCAGCTACAGGAAAATGGTCTTAGGAGAGTATCTGTCTTTTTTAGAAATGTTGGTCGCCAATCACAGATTTAAAAAAAAATACAGTCAGTAAGAAAAAGGGGCCATTTTCACAAAAAGTAAGTGATTTTGCGGAGTGTCCCATCTGTATTTATCTGTTCTTAAACAAGAAGGTATGTGATAGCTGAATATACGGTGTATCGACCTCTTAATGGCGGACCACTATTTACGCCCCACCCTGTATGCCAGTTCCATGGAACTACTGGGAGAAAAAAATCCCAGTAGTCCCATAATGGAACTAGAGAATGGAACTACTGGGATACGGCGAAGAAGTTAATCCTTATAGCACCAGCTATTTGACAATTTTTTTTTTTTTTTACCAGATGTATCAATGCAAAATAATCAAAGGATTATGTAACGGTGGCGCTCTATAGTTTCTGCCTACCCCCATGGGTAGACGGCGTGAGTTTATGTTATGTTTTTTTTATTTGCAAATGAAAGTCCCGTCAAAATCAGTCCAACCGTTTCGGAGATTAGCCGGAACAGACAGACAATTTTTTTTTTTTTAATAATTGCTATATATTTATTTGTATGGATGTAGTATTAAACAGTCAATATATAGGTACTTATAAATAAATAAAAATAAAAGGACTATATTTCTTACAGAATCTAGGTTTAAAAAGTTGTGGTATTAGTAACATTAAAATATAAGTGTATTATTTTTTTTAATTTTTTTTTTTATTTAGCGTTATTATGTTTTCTATGTAGGTAACTTCTACGTAGGTACTACTGTGTGATTCTATACATGATTTTTTGCGACCATTGTTTGCAGGGTTCCGTACCCAAAGGGCACCAACGGGACCAGGCTCCGCTGTCCGCCCGTTTGTCACAGGGCACTCTTTTGAACCGTAAGCGACACCAATTTTTTAATTAACAATTTTTTTTTTTTACTACCTACTAACAACAAATAATAAAAATATAATAAAGTTAAAAATTAAAGACCACCAAGAAATGTTTTTTTTTTTTTTTACTGAAGTATTTAAAGAATATAGCGTTAAATATTTTACGGTAGTATGGAACGCTCCACGCTCTGTGTGCGAATGCGACTCGCACTTGGCCGCTTTTTTGCCTTTGTTGGCCCCACATTGGCGTATAATTTATTTGGCCAATGTAGACTAACTGTATCGTTTTGTTCCTAAACAATACCCCAGTGATTTTAATTATAAAGCTAAAATGTTCGGGTTTTATATAAAACGATTGTGTTCGGTACAATTAAGTTGGTAAAATACGGTCGCATTAAACAGATTTACTTAGGAGACTGTAACAAAATATGCTAAGTACCTAAGTAATTTAAAAGCATTCTAAGTAACGTTTTTGTACTCAGATCTGTTAATCGTTCAATTCCATTGCGATTTAACTGTACTGGAACTTATGAGAGTAATTTTATCTTGCATAACAGAATGCCAGTTCCATGGAACTGTGGCGGTATCAACAACGCCACATGCGAACTACGCACCAAAGACCTGACATCACAAATCTTGCATCGAGCTATCAGAGTTTCCCGCGCTATCAGAGTTTCCCGCGCGACTAGAATATATACAACATCCCGACATCAACCGTTGGGCAGTTGCCCACCAGACACGATACCCGTCTGGTTTGAGGATTCTCCCTTTACTATAGAGTATGACTGAACTTTACACCCTGTTCCTCATACCTCTAAAGAACTACTGGGAGAAAAAATCCCAGTAGTCCCATAATGGAACTAGAGAATGGAACTACTGGGATACAGCGAATTATTGTAGTGTAGTTTAGTACCTACTACTATTTTACTAAATAGTGTTTGTTAGGTTTCCGTAGTAAAAAAGGAACCCTTATAGGTATTAGTTTCGCCATGTCCGTTTGTCTGTCTGTCCGCGGCTTAGCTCCGAGACGCTGAGTGCTATAAAGGCTCGTACAGACTCGCGCGATATCGCGGCCGCGACAAGCACCGACAAAGCAATTGTGCTACTAGAGTCGCGTCACGCCCGCGATATCGCACTAGTCTGTACGACCCTTAAAGCTGTAATTTGGCATGTGTAATACACATTAATCACGCCGAAAAAGTAGTAAATTAAAATCTTGAAATGTTTTTTTTAGGGTACCTACCTCACACGTGGGAATGATATTTTTTGTCTCGTCTATCCTTTGATATGTGGGTATCGTAGAATAGACCGTTCAAAAATATTGAGGGTTTGTGAAACCCATTTTTCGATTGAGGTATCCGTTTGGGTGATATTAAGCTTTAAAGTGCAATTTTTTTTTTGAGTCGTAGAGCTTCGAAAGTATGAAAGCAGCTTCTTAAAATATATTTTTATAAAAAAATCTGAGGATGCCAGGAACACCAGGAATGCATAAATAGTCGGGTGTATAGTAAGTGTTGGGGTACGTAGCAAGGTGTCGGTGTTTTTAAGGAGAAACAAATGTTTATGTTGAACACTATTTATTGATTAACTCTCAAACTGTTCTTAGTGTTAAAATGTTAATGAAATGTTGATGAATACACCCGGATGACGCGATAAAAGTGCACTGAATCTAATATAAAATAATAAGTAACAAATATTAAAACTAGGTCAACGCGTCGCGCCGATATGGCTAACTAAGGTGTTCAACAGAAAGGAAGTGATTTAAAAAAAAAAAAAAAAACACCCCGGGATTTCTGGATTGCATAACTATTCAGATGCATACTTATTTAAAATTAATATTTAACCCCCGATGCAATATGTGTATGAAGGGTATAAGAGGACGGGTGGTGCGTGTCAGTTAAAAAAAATAATATAATTATTCTTATTTAATTAAGTACCTACTATATATAATATCCTGATTGGGCGTAAATATTACCTCGGCTACTAAAGTAGGTAGATTATGTATCCGATTCTATACTTAATCATAAAAAACACTATATCTGTCGATTCCAGAATCGCGGGATTTTTACGATCGATACAAAAGTGTATTCCATAAAAGCCAACATTTAAAAAATAAGTAAATATACACCCGACTCTTTAATCAGAAACCTGATGTTGGGATTTTTTCGATACAAAAGCGCATGCCATATTAGCCAACATCTCAACAACCAAATGCATCCAAATATCCGATCTCTGGATACGTAAAAACGTAAAACGATTACATGAATTTTAATTATTATTTTAATACCAAAGATATCTTTCATTGAAATATCAAGGCTCCTACAAACAGGCGTGATACGCGACGCGACAAAAAGGCACAGCTCGTCGCGCGACACGCGGTGCCTTTGTGTTGCTTCACGTGTCGCGCCTGTTTGTAGGAGCCTTCACTCTCACAGTACCTACCTATCTTTGTAAAATTGAAATCCTTTTATGGAAACCAGAACAAATAACGGATTTCTCTATTACACGAACAAATTGTGACCTAAAATCGTTATAACAATAAACGAGTCCGATAAGGAACAGTTCTGTCGTCCCTTATCACATCGGCTTTAGTATCAAAATAAGGGGAAATATTTACATGTGTCAGATCAGAAAGGATTGATATCAACCAATACCTATCGAAAATACAAGACACGTGCCCATCATTCCAGCATATATTTAATATCAGCATGATTTTTTTTTTTTTTTTTTTTAATATTGCCCCGCTCTAGCAATTTCTCCTGTATTGTGGGTGCGTGTACAAACATTTAAACTCACATACACAAACAGCCAGACCCAGAAAAACTACTTATAGATCATACAAATATTTGTTCCGTGCGGGAATCGAACCCGCGACACGCAGCGCAGCAGTCAATCGCTTAACCACTGCGCCAACCGTAATTTGAAAATCGCACGCTTTCTCCGTTTGATCAAACAATAATAACCAATTCATTTTTATCATACTATGTTTGCCTTGACACATTTCAAATTATACTACACTAATAACTAAAATATTAAATACGAACACCAAAGCGTCTATCATTGAATATTATACAAAATACCACGAACATTTTTTCGCAAACGTCCTTATAGTTCGATTACCATAATCTCTACAACGATACATTGAAAAGATAATCTTCTGACTTAAAACCTTTTCACTTGAAAAACCTCTTATACTGTACAAACGGTTTCTATAAGAGTTTCTTTTGACAGTTAATTCTAGACGAAATAATTCTGAGAGCTGTTGAACTTTTGATAACTTGCCACGACCAACGTTAGAAAACGTTTCTTTTGGAGCTTAAGAGACTTATGAATTTATTACATTGAAAAGGGTATCATCTCGTATGAAACTTTTTATGTGAAGGCTTACCACGCTACGGTGCTCAAGTTCTTATTTCTTATTTCGAAGCGTTAAAATTGTCTATTTCCAGGACTAACTTTTCATAAAGGCACCGAAAGACTGGGTTCACACGGCAATACACCGTATTAACAGCGGGCTGTTCACACGATACATTTTTCTCCGTGTAAGTTCTCAGTTCAACATGTATGTACGTATGTGTCTGTCCGTTCGTCCGAGCCCATTGCCAAATCGCGACTCGCTTTCCCGGTTTTTTATTTTCAATAACCGAGTGACATCCCTATGAAAGTAAGAATTTTGAACTCTGTTAGGAAGCCTTCCTTCTGCTCGGTTTTTCAATCATGTGGTTTGATGGTGTAATATTATGCGCTACTGCAGACCGAATACGTTAAAAGTTCATTCAGTTTGCTTGACAAGTCCGGTGGGTATTTGAAAAACGTTTTTTTGCAGTACAAACGACGTGTTAACTAACGTGTCTATACTCAATGTATGCGGCACTGCTTATTCGGTAACATTTATACCGCAAAATAAACGAGCTGTACAATGCCATGTGAACCCGGCCTAAGTGGAATAGTCTCACTATTAAGTGGCTTCAGGGGTGCTACACATTTGTTCGGCTCGGTCAGCACAGCCAGTCGGCAAAATCAAATATACAGGTTGACAGGAAATTTGACGAGTCGGTTGTTAAAAAAAAATCTCCTGTTTCATACAAAAGTGCAATACTTACGCGGTCGAAATGTTTGGACAAAATCCAACGCAAGGGGGTTCAGAATCATGTACTAAATCCATAGTTATAAGTTGCGCGTCGATGTCCCTTTCACCCTATAAGTAGATATACATTTTGTTTTGGAAAAAAGCCACTTGACTTAGCTCAAATTGAGCCAACTGGAACATGATTAAGCGACGCTAGCTGCCGAATAAAGTTTGCCGACCGGCACGAGCAAACTCAAACTCAAAGCATTTATTTCAATTAAACCATTTACAGGCACTTTTGAATTGTCAAAGAGACGGTCAGTTAGTCAGAGTCAGCAAGTTGAAGCTAGATGCCCATTCCAATACGTAGATCACTATGGAGAAGAACGGACAAGAAACTCCAAGGACACTCTTTTAAATCAAAATATTACATAATCCTGGGTACATTATTCTTGTTGCTTCTATATGTGAGACAATGTAAAAACTAATAAAACAATTCAAAATATAAAATTACAAATTAAAAATAAGCCCTGGCAGTCAAGAGATGACCAGTCCCAACTGACGGCGCCCGTTCACGAACATGACGCATGGATCAGCACCATCCAGCTCAACCATTTTGTAGGGAACCGAATGATCCAACACACGCGCCACCATCAGTGAAACATTTAAATGAGCATGACATACTCTCAACTGCCATGCTCTTTCAAGTCAACATAAATCATAATAACATAGTAAACGACTCCATGGTATTCACATTTACAAAATTGAAAAAATGCTGCTAAATTATACAGAACTATAGAGCCGAACCAAAGCCAAATACCTATCTGTAGTATTTGCTTCGGGTCGGCTTTCTTGTTCATAAAATACTGCCGAACGTGTGTGCACCCCATACTCTCGAGAATCGAAAAATAAACTGTTTAACACAACTATTACAAAATTTATTACCAATACATAGAGAGTGGCGACAAACAGATAAAACTGGCAGAAATATGAATTTCACAAATATAATCCTATCTTGATTCAACAGAAATTGTATAGAAATCAACAAAACAATTTCCAAATCCTATTTACAGTTACATCCTTTGCCAGCCTTTGCCCAACAAATCAAACTGTAATAAACTTCTCAATCGAGTCAGCCCTTTCTGAAACAAATGACGATCGAGTGGGGTCTTCATCAAACTGAAATCATTTATGTAAACTGGACATCACTTGTTTGGGTTCTGAATGGATAAACAAAAACATTTGAAAGATATCATCAAAATATTTGAAACTGAAATTACCTGGTAGAGAATCAAATTACTTTCTTTAGAGTATGCTGTATGCTGTAGGAATGGAGGCCTATACCCAATTAAAATGGGTGTTAGCATCCACGTTAATGCCTCGTTACCTAAGCATGATGATGATGGTTATATTAGGGTTCCGTACCCCAAAAGGAAAAAACGGAACCCTTACAGGATCACTCGTGTGTCTGTCTGTCTGCCACAGCCAATTTGATCCGAATCTCATGGATTATGTTGAAATTTGATACACATATCAATTTCTGTGACCCAAATACAGAAGAGTTACGTAAATAAATGATTTTTTATAATAAGAAAAAATGTAAAAAGTTTTGCATACTATCCCGTATGACATATCAAATGAAATGGCTTACTGTGAGGATCTCAAGTATATTTTTTTATATATTTTAATATAAATAGTTTTAAAAGTTATTTAAGAAAATAGATGAAAATTTGCCATTCCCGATTCAGACCATTCATCTCCGAAACTATTGAGCGTAAAATTTCGAAAAAAATATAGAAAATAGTTTTAAACAGATTACAGGAAAAAATTGTTCTATGCAGATTACAGGAAAACCTATAAGAAGTCTTTGTTCTTAAAATAACATAGTAATCTCCCAAAATTATGCATACAAACTTACATTTGCAGCTAGAATATATGGGAGAACGTGTTTTTAAACTACAGTATTAAGTTTGTTCTTGGTATAAATTCATCCTAACTACGGAACTCTTCATTGACCTGGTCCGATGAGTACTTTTCTTTGTTGTTATCACGATGAAAATGATGATGTTTGAAGAATTAATATGAAATCAGAATCATGCAATGCTAACAATGAACGAGCTGGCGCTATGTTTCAGCGGTTCGCAGTACCTGGGGATAAACAATAATACCTGGCAATTTTGACGTCGTCGATAATGGAATTTAATATTGGAATCAGTCAATAGGATGCAGCAATCGTATCGAGCGATATACAACATAACAAAACCTGCTCCGATTTGTGCCACGATTGAAAACGAGTGATGAATGTAGCATTTAACTTTGGATTAAAATTAAAATCATAAATTAACCCCTTCAATTCTAGTTTGTTCATTAAAAAGCAAGGAGTGAAAATTCGTATCATAATTCACGAAAATTCACGGAAAATTTCATTTGTACTATACGTACCACGTATTATATGATTTATAATGTAATATTTATGATTATAATGTAATATTCCTATCTTAAGATTTATTAGAAGAATTGTATTGAATTTGTTAGAATTGTATCGTTTATAATGTCTTATGTAATCGGTCCACCTTGTGGCAGGCTTTCCCACGCTACGTCTTCCGGTACGCGATCGCCACTCCAGAACCTTTCGGCCCCAATGGCCATCTGTTCTGCGAGCAATGTGCCCTGCCCATTGCCACTTAAGTTTGGCAATTCTTCGAGCTATGTAAGTTACCTTGGATCCTTGTTACTCTTATGGATCTCTTCATTTCTGATTCGATCACATAGGGAAACTCCAAGCATAGCCCTCTCCATTGTCCTAAAAATCATAGAGTTTCTGTTCATAATATTCCTGAAACCCACAACTATCTTCCACAATATTTTCACTAGACTCATATTAAATATTGTAGTGTTCATTACACTTATTTGGTGAATTCCTCTCGTGGGATAGATTAAAAACTCAGGCGTTAACAATGGACCAGTTTCGTTCGTATAACTAAATATAATGCTCTTTATAGCACAGTTATTAACGGGTATCGTTAATTATAATGGCTTTCGGCAATTAATCAAGAATGTGTTAATGTTTATGGGTTGTACAAATAAATAATCGCTTAACACTTATTTCGTATGGGTTCTTTTACGGTTAATACTAAATTAGTTGTAAAGTTTACAAGGGATGGAAAGATTGATGAAGATGTGGAAAGGAAAGTAAAATGCGGGGAATAAAGTGAATGGTGCTATACGTGCGATTGTGACCACCCAGTCGATGCCCAAAAAGACTCGACTAGCTGATCACAATGGTGTGCTGGTGCCTACGTTTATGAATGGAAGTGAACGTTGGGTGTGGCAAAAGAAGCATGAAAGTAGAGTAAATGCTGTAGAAATGCGTTTCTTGCGAAGCATGTATGGCGTGACTATGAATGATAGGCTGAAAAATGATGTGATGAGGCAACGGTGTGGTTTAAAAGAAGATGTAATGACAAAAATTGAAAAGATTAGGTGCTTAGACGGTTTGGTCATGGTGAGAGGATGAATTAAAGGCGACTAACAAAAGGTATTTACAAGGCAGATGTGAGTGGGAACACCGGGGCCGCCCTTGGAGAACATATAGTGACCTAATTGGTGATGTTCTTCAGAACGGTCAGGTGCGTAGCACTCGCAACCGGCGTGCGTGATGACCAGATGTATGAATGTAAACGAAGCAAAAGGAGTATGTAAGGAGCGTAGCAGGTGGCGTTCTATAGTTTCTGCCTACCCCCATGGGAAGAAGGTGAGTTTATGTATGTATGTATGTAGTTGTAGAAATGAGGTCCTTGTAATCTTGCATTAACAGATTGTTCAACTTTGTATTGTATGTAAAGAAAGAAAGAAAAAATATATTTACATGCGGTTAAAAGGATGAAAAAAAAAAAATAACAACACCACAAAAAAAAAAAACTATTTGGGGAAAATATGCGTCATATCCACGCAAAACGGCCATCGCTCAGCATAATGCTGCAACTCTATGCGAGACAGAGCCCCAGCGCTGATTTACAGCGACAGCCGTCGTTGACGTGATGACGTCGACCGGTGCAGCATACAATGAGATATATGTGAATATCTATTAAGGTACTAGCACGAGGCCCCCCCTCGTGGTTAAATGATTTCAGCTGTAGGGGTCGATCGAAGGTTAAGCTACGCTTGCTGCAGTCGTTTCATGGATGGGTGACCATCCATTACTTATCGAGACCCACCCATGCTTCGGATAGCACGTTAAAGACGTTGGTCACGGCTGTCATTCTTAGATTTTTGACAATCGTTACGGGTAGTTAGAAGAACAAAATTCTGACAACCAGTCTTACGTAACTGGTTTGTTCAGGTCAGATACGCAGTCGCTCCATGTAAAGTACTAGTATTCGGCTGCCAACATAGTTGGGAAAAGGCTAGACCGATTGATCGATCTAATTAGGTACTTCTTATAACATGCTTAAGTTCTAGTGTTTCTTATAATACGTAAGTTTCTACATACAGGGTGTAAGGTACAGCCCTCCGCAAACTTACAGGGTGCATTCAGCTCCTTAATTTGAATTACATTCCACAGGAAAATTACTCAGGCAAATTTTCATTTTTTTCAATAGTTTTTTCAGTTACTATTTCTTTACTTCAATGTAAAATTACATTATCTGTACGCAGCACTCCATTTATATAAATAAAACAGCTAAAATAAAAGAATCGACAATGGATGTTGAAATACTCTAACGAACGACGTTTGAAATCAGCTGTTCACTTTCTGCATAGCTACAGAGGGTGGCCGAAGGCTCGCTGCGCTGTCGTTCGCTACGTGCATTTTGCCACGGTAACGATACATTGCGTGTGAGGTAATAAAACAAATCAGGTTTATTGGATTCCCATAACGTTCCTGAAATTGTCATCTTAGCATGATATACTGAATTCACACCATTCTGCGGAGGGCTGTCCCTTTCACCCTGTATATTTCAGGACGAAGAATAACGACAGATTTAGATACATTAACAAGTACCACCATAAGAAGGGATTAATATTGAATAATCATTGCAATAGCCAGTTTTCTATGTCTGAAAACGATAGAAAATACTTCAAACCGTGCCACGCTCCTTGAACGCAACTACAATCACTATAGTAGTAACCTTTTTCTTGGGACTTGGCATGTTTTACGACTCACGATAAAAGATACGGCACTTTTTCACGACAAGGCAACAGATGCGTAAAGCAATCCAATACACAATCTGTATTAGAGCCAAATCTTAAACCAGCCAACCCCTAGGGTGATCGTGTTACCCAGTAGCTGAGTTATGGAGGTCAGACAGGCAGTCACTACATGTAAAATCGAAAAATCGTACTTATAAAACTTGACATTGTATTTTTTTTTTACACTAAGTTCTAATTATATGAAAGGGAAAATTAGTTGTACTCTAATTTGAATATTTCTACACCGGCAACGGTAATATATGTGAAACTGTTTATTCATATTAAGATCTTAATATACCATGTACTTACTCAGAAATAAATAAACAATACTATATTGTATATTATTATACATTATTATTATATTATATATTAAAATGTTGTTATTCAGCTGCATCTGGATAGACTTGGAGCTGACCCCAACATAGTTGAGAAAAGACTAGGCAGATGACGATTACTGTTAAATCTTAAACGTCGGCTTTTCTGACGATACAAAAACCTGTGTTGCATTTACTTAGAAAGGTAGCAGCCAACCCTCGTTTTCTGTGTGTCAAAAGGGTTATTAAGAGTATACCCATTTTCCCATAAAAGATGATCAAAGTCTATAAGGACCACCATACTAATGGGTTCAACCAGTTAAAAATAAAACAGAAATTTCTTAATACTATCTCCCAGTTAAGTAAGCATGAGCTAATTTGAAATGGTGAAAAAGATCATTAATATCAAAGCTCACATTTACGTTAAGATAATATCAAGATTATTAGATCTCATAAAGTAAATTATGTAAGAGAAAGGAAATAAGTACATAAAGGAATTTACGTAAGTGTTACTCAAAGTAAGAGTGACATCAGACTGACATTGATCGCTGCTGCTAATATAAGGAGTGCGAGTATGCAGGGATGATAAATGGATGTAGACAAAGATGTGTGTGAAGGACAGCGTGGAATAGATGGAAATAAAAGCAAGTTGATGCTCTGGTAATAATAATTTATCACCTCTGTCTCCCTTGAGAGTTTTCCTCGAGTGGTAAAAGCTTTAAGATGTAGTTGGAGTATTTGATATAGTTAAGTTGTTAAAGGCTAATGAGAATACGGACACGTTGTCAAGTTGAACTTTTGTTGAACGCAATTTTAAATGAGATGGAAAGAAAAATTTATAAGTCGAACCATAGTCAACGTTAACTCTTAGACAGTTGCAACGATGCTGACAAGTACTAACTCCTCATTTACTACAATCCTACTCGGCTAATTAACTGATTTCTTTAAAACGATCGCTCAAAAAATTACTTATTCATTTCCTACAGAAATACGTATAACTTTACGATAGTTACCTATGCGTAACTATCGTAAAGTTATACGTATTTCCGTATTTTAATAACCTTTAACTTTTAAATTTTCAATGTCCAACGTTGCTATCAACGTTGGACATTGAAAAGTGTAATTAAAAATGTATTTATTGGTGGCATCGATAGTAATAATATTATTATCGATGCCACCACGAAAAAGAAATACATTTTTTTATCCCGGCTCAAATTCAGCTTGTTAAATGTCAGCCGAACAGTTGAAACAAGTTCACTTTGTGTTTGGCCTGATAAAATCTGATCAAACACGGGGATAATGAAAATACTTTCCCATGAGAATCTGTCCAAAATTACAACAGTTATTACACACTATAAGGATACTTATATGGGACATGTTTGGACCCAAATTAGCTTTAACGTTCTGAATTGTATAGTGCTGTTTAAAAAAATCCAACAAGTAGACCATCATGGCAATCATCTTCATGACGTTTCTCAACTATTTATAATATTGTCATGGATCACGGATTTGTCAATATGATTATCCAGTTCATTATTTATCATCTCAAGTTTTGAGGCATTCGTCAATCTCTAAACAAAAACTTGGTTTTCTTAACCTATAGCAAATAACAACTAACAGGTGCACAAAGCACATCTTTGTAAATAGCTTTTATATAAAATGAAGGTAATTCATGTCACCTTGTAGTTGTTCAACCAACAACAAGGTGACCGCAGGGCCCAGGACTCTTGCGTTTATAACCCTGCCTTCTTTTACTTAGCATTTGTCTAGCGGACCTATAAAAAGTCTGCTCAGGTTTTAAGCAGCGACTTCATTACTTAATTTATGTTTGAGCATATTCTAATACTGGTAACATATTGTCAACAAATATTTAAATAATAATTTTGAATAATTTTCTTTATTTACACTGAATGTCGTTGACTATATCAATATAAGATCATATTCTGTACGCCCCACTTGTTACGCGTAGATGCAAATCACTATTTCTCATCTCGAACTCCTGGTAATATTATCTTACGATGAAATTTGTGGTTGTTTACTATGTTATGATACGCCAGACATCAGATCGTTATCATAAATTAACGGTTCATTTATAAGGTATACCTCGAAAATTTAATAATAGCAGGCAAATTGAATACGTCTAAGTTTAAGATATTATGACGTAGTAAAGTCTAAAAATACTACTAACATATATACTATAATTATATTATCAGTAAATTTAAATCACAACATAGGTACAATTTAACCAAATATTTAATCTTAGTTTGATTTTATTTATTAATCTTTCACTCTATTACCAATCTAAACATAATTATAATACTTTTTAATTTAAATTAATTTTATTCGATTATTGATTTATGTTTTAAATTACTAGATTTATGCTATGTATTTACATAATTTTTATCATACTTACTATTCTAAATTAATTTCGGTCATTAAAATGTATAATTCTAAATATATAGTGCATGTGGTGTTAGCCTGTAACTAATTGTTGCACTTGTAAATGTAAATCGTACACTTTTAAATGAAATGTAATTTGTAAATAATTGTAGGCTAACCATTAACAAATAAAAAAAAATCTAACATTAAAATATTTATATTATGTACACAAAAAAAGGGAAGGGCTCATCAAAAAATTCGTTCGCATCGCTGTCAGTGCCCAAAAGGCTGGCAGCGTTGCAGACAAAGATGGATACCTAACAATATTATCATAATTATCTATATATCATTTTATATATTTTTGATTAAATATATGTATAATTTAATGACTTTGATTAAATATAAAAATTACAACTGTCTTCTTTGACAGTTGTATGAAATGGCAAAAACACGGCAAATTGGCGTAGTGTCAAATTGATAAACAATAATTGATTTCCCAAAATCTACCTAACCGAAATAAAAAAACTTGTAAGGCCCTTTGTTCTTTTTTATATTCACGTTCGACATAAAAATAGAAAACCTATTTCGGTTTGGATTGGAATTTTCTCTTCTAGTCTAGCACCGTACGAGTACTAGGACTAGTACCGTCGAAAGGGCTAGGCTACGTACATTGATGTCAATGGGCAAAACTCTTATGCCCAATCATCTGGCAGTAGTAACAAAAATGTCATTTATATTTAGAAGAAACTAAAGCAGACAGACAGTCTGCCTGTGCAGCTAAAATCTAAATCCTAAGTCCACACTCCTCAGTATATACATATAAAATCTAGAAAGTATGAATGAACTGAGAGCGTAAGTATTTGACTTGGCGAAGTAACGGCCCTTGCAAGGGTGCCGAGGTTAGACCAAGGTGATGCAAAGTTCAGGGCCCCAGACAACCTGGGGTTTACAACCTTCATGTAACGAGCGTTACATACTTATTCTTTATTTTTTTGAAGGACAAAAACCGCACCCTTATAAAAGGGACAGTCTATTAGATCTTTGATCTTATTTCTATTTCGCATTTTGTAATTCTTTTTACCCAGGCGGGAAAAGCCGTGTACCTATAAGTATATATATACTTTAAAGTTAAAACTTCTTTAAGCGCTTTGAGAATCTTATGGGTTCGCATATCTGTAGCTATAAGGGCCCTGTATTTCATAGATTTTAATTTTTCACTTCTGTCGGTAATCCCCATGACTTTATTTTATCGTTTCTGGACGTATTTTGTCTGGGATTTTTGTCCGTATGTTGGTTGAGGAAGTGATATGTTCACAACAATGTATTAATATTCGGTTAGTAGATATAAACAGAAGCAATTACCGAACTATTGTGTCGCCAGGCCTTGATTAGATAGCCTTATTCCTCCCGTGAATTACAATAAATTGGGTGGATAGAATGTAATTGAAGAGGCCTGTAATAGCAGCAGGATGGTAGAGGCCGAAAGTCTTCAAGGCTTCTTCTTTCTTTTTCGTGTGGTTAGTGACTAACCTGGTGACAGAGTTTTTATGCCGCCCATGGGTTCTGACTTGGCTTCACATGTCGTCGAGAAATATCTCACAGTCGTGCCGGTTTCCTCACGATGTATTCCTTCAGCGTTTTTTAAGTCAGTGATAATATTATACAATACGTACATGAATATTCGAAAAGTCAGAGGTTTTTGTATCTCTCTTGGTCCAAGAGAGACCTGACCTCTCCTCCTCTCTCCGACCGAGAGTCTCCGAGTTCTCTCCCTGAGACCTGTTTCGACAAAGTAAATTCTCCCGGCACAGATCTAGACTTCATAGGAGCGCGCAAGCCCCACCACGACGTCAACGTAGAGATACGGCGGTGGGGGTGTTATTATTCAATTGATTTAATGTCCTTGATATATCTCGGGACCCTGGGATGCCGGACCTTTGAAAGGCGTACGAGGGGCCGAAGCCAACTCGCAGAGGCCCGTTAAACGCTTTTAATTAAATGAGGCACCAATCGACGATTATCCTTGTACGCACTATGCAAGTGCACCCAAGGACAACCCTCGGTTGATGTAGGACTATTGTAGGATATGGGAACAAAGATATTGGATTATGGGTTTGGGTGGTTAAAATGGACTGGTTATTTAAATTAAAACTATGGAAGGACTGTGGCGCCTGCCTGATCAATGTTTTATTGTACACGGATTAAATGGCAAGGGGTGACTTGCACACTCAATAATGGGCCCCCAGAAACGGTCGCAAGCACTTAGTGCCATAACAACAAGGAGGCAACATATCCTAAAAAGCTTGAGGACTGGAGAGGTATTCCACAGCTATCAGAATAATCCCAGAGCCCAAAAGATGGTCAAGATTACTACCAGCAATAACTGGAATACTTCCTTCCTCCGAGCACATTTTCTCTTGCGATACTCCACTCAAGCCGGCCAATAAAGGCAAGAATGAGGTGAGAGCTCAGTTCCTCGTCAGTGTTCATTCCAGCCGGCCAATAAAGGTAAGCCAGAGATGAGGAACATGACTTCTCCCGGGAGATAGGGTCCATGGGGTCGCTACTGCCCAACAGCTCGCCACATGCTGCCCTGCGGGTTTCTGGCGTCTTTATTAGGGCTTGAATACGTGTCACAGTCTTCCTTAAACTCTTTGTGCCATATAACGACCGGGTACTATACCAAGTTCAATCTGTCTAGCCTCTCAATCTTCCAGTTTAATCCGAAGCAGCTGAATACCAATATTCCACATGGAGCGACTGCCTATCCGACCTCGACCACCAAATTACTGGGTAACACGTTTCCAGTTCCTTCATGACACACATAATGCCTATTATGTGTGTAAATGGTGGACTGAATCGACATCTCTAGTCTCAAGTTTTCCGATGACCTCAGATGCCTATCTGAGGTCATCGGAAAACTTGAGACTAGAGATGTCGATTCAGTCCACCATTTTCTATGATAAATCTTTTACAGTCACAACACAGATAACACACAAGCAGTGCGGTTATGGAATGCCTTGCCCGTATTGCATCGATAAGGCGTGCTCAATCTTTGTCCTTTTTTTTAATTATGATTAAAACACTGTCTATCTCCTTAACCTTTTTATTCTTTGCACTTTTTTCATGATTATTATTGTATATACATAGATAAGTGTAACATGTTTTATGTATGAATGTATTTATTGTATATATACCGGATGACATTTTTTACCGTCTCGTAAAAATTTGGGTATACTAGGTGAACGGAGTAGAAGCCTATGGCATAGTTTTTATTATTTTTTCTTTAACCTAGAAAGAAATTGATCTATGCATAAATACCACACATTTGAAGTAAACTTATCATACTATAACAATAAACACAGAAATTTAACAAAAAACATAATTCAATAAATAAATACGATAAATAATATTTAAATTTAAATCATACGCACCCAAATTTCAATATTTTTATCTTTTATTTTAGTTTTATTTCTGAAAAAAAAAAAAAAAAAAAAAATTGCTATGCCCTAGGCTTCTACTCCGTTCACCTAGTATACCCAATTTTTTTCGAGACGGTAAAAAAAGTCATCCGGTGTATATAAGTATATAAATGGTACACCACAGACTACCTGCAGTATTGTCCCTCCTTCCCCTTAATCCATCCAATGGTTTTCTTTAAATGATCGCTTTTAGCGATAAGACCGCCCATTGTGTCACCCCTTGTAAAATTCTGTAATTTTTATGAAGTGCACTAAATAGTATTCTATCTATCTATCTAACACGATACTCCTTCATAAGACTGGTTGTCAGACTTTTGGGCTTCTGACAACCCGTAACGACTGTCAAAGATCGTCGAATGACAGCCGGGACCAACGGCTTAAAAAACTTGCTTTCCGAGGCATGAAGCGGCCTCGATATGTAATGGATGGTCACCCATCCACGAACCGACCGCAGCAAGCGTAGCTTAACCTTCGATCGACCCGTGCGGCTGTTATAACTTAGCCACGAGTCCCTCCTAGTTATCTGACAAATAAGTGTAAGTACTCAAAACATCGCGTCTCTATGATGATACAAAAATCTTCGTCTAAAAAGACATTTCGTAGACATTTGGATTAATCGTAGAGGTAGATAGTGTGGAATAATTTTTTGTTGTGTAGTATGTAAAGACGATTTGTAACGACGAAGGTGGTATAATCTCTCTAGATTAAAAACCCTCTTTAAATAAATAATGAAAAAAATAAAAAAAATACGTTGATGAGTCTTAAAGTACCAATTTCACTACCCTCACTAAATTAAACAAAAGTTAATAATTGAAACACAATTAACAATTTATTAGCAAAGTTTTAGTGTTTGTAACTGCTTTTGATAAATTCACTTTTCTTTATTCCCTCGGCAGCAGTTGGAAATGGTTTATTTAGCATTTATATTTAGCTGCTCTTCATTTGTTTCCAACGTTTTGTTTTAACTCCTCATGATATTCATTATGAAAGTTAAGCCTTAAAAATAGTTTAAAATTATAATGAAGGCAAAACTTGTTTTGTAGATATTAAAAACTTATTCGCCCCGAGGATTGTTGTAAGATAGGGGATAGAGATGCTTTCGGTACCTATCAAGATTAAGATTAGGAAGGCGTTATAATATTAAAAAGCTACATGAGATAAATGACGGAGTAGGTATTGGGTAGGTGGTAGTTTTTTGGTTTACTTAAAGAAAAAAAGTTGATTTTTTAATCTTTCCGTCAGCAGCTTTCGCGTGTCGGTATCTATACTCGTATAGATACCAACTCTAAGTACATTCAGAGCCATTTTCCATAAAACCTAAGGACAAGTAAAGTCCGACTTTTCTGAAAATAATAATTTCAGTCAATTTATGTAACGTTTATTGAAGTGCATGAAGATTTCCGAAGTAGCATCAGTATACCTGGTAACCTGACTTCTGCATAGGTACCTAGTCTTCCACAGCAGCTTTCTTCGGGTTCTTATCTTATCACCTAAAGACAGTTATAAGTACCTAAATTATAATGAACAAACAAACACCTTTTTATACGAAAAAAAAAATATGTCTGACAATGTATTAAGAACTCAATTACTGACTTTAAGACCAACACCTATTGCAAATAAATGATTATGAATGTGTTTCATTTGAGTCCAACAGTACATACCTAGGTAGGTACGAGATAAATATGTATGAATCTAAGTAGGTGAGTACCTACCTTCTTAGGCTAAATCGAACTCGACCGACAAAAAGGTAACTCTATTGTAACAAAATGAAAGTAAGCTCCAATAAAAAACCCCAAAATATAACTTGGATAAAAAGGAACTTACCTTTTGAAATTCTCATTTTGAAGACGCTGGCTCACTCCTCACTCAAGCGGTCACAAGGGTTCCATTATTACGAACTTGATTATTAACTCTACGAGAATTATAATTTTGAACTATATTTTATGCTACAAACATTCTACAATCGTTTTTAACGTCACTCATCATGACTTTACTACCCAAACCCTAATTATCTACTGAGAAGACTATTTAGATTTACTTTCATAATTACAATCTCCAAGGAGTATTTATTCACAGTAACGCTAATTAGCAAAAGAGAACCCGCTTTTGCGATAAATGTCAAGAGAGAGTGCAACTGAAAACAAGGTTGGGGTGCTAGCGCGGGAAAACGTGTCAAGGTTATACTGGCACTTGAATGGGAACGCGGCGGACACTGCAATCAAAACCACCACGCGATCACGTAACCAACCTACACATACGAGCACTATAACGAACTATTTTTATTTAAATACAATAAAAATATCCCCGCAATCAGTCATTTTAAAATCCAAACACACTGAAACTTAACCTAAACACACAACACTAGGTTAGTTTCGACGTCGTCAACCGAGAATGCATCGAAACGTCAAGTTTCATACCGCGCTGCACCACTTTCAAACTATGGCATTTTAATCTTTTTTTGAAATTCCCGTCCGTGAGCTGTTACCACGCGCGATGCAACATCCCTCCGCCGAGCACCGAGTGGACTGGGCCTTTCGCCGGCAGAGGCCGCTGCCCGCGAAATTGGCGCAATTTCGACGCATGCGCGTTGCATTTGCGAACCGGCGGGACCCGATGCGACCCGACGCCCCTCGCTTGATAGAAAAATCGAGGACGTAATGTGACGTCAAGCACTCGTACACAATATGGGTTAATCGGACGTAACAAAAACAACTTTGAGAGCTGATGCTAATTCCGCGGCCTTGCATCGTCCATCTTTTACGTCACCGCAGTAGGGTCATGAGGTAACTTATTAACTGTCCCTTTCCATCCGTCTGTGCACCCTTATCATCGGTTGCTTCCATTATTCTTAGAAGGAAAAAATACAAATCCCTTTTCTTAATCCCGGTGGAGGCAGAGAAAGATTGTTTTGAATATTCGACCGCTCGGCGGCCTGCCATAGCCAACAAAACTCTATTTTGTTTCGTATCGCATTCGCCCGAGGATTGTAAGATAGGGGAAAGAGATGCTTGCGGTACCTATCAAGATTAAGATTAGGAAGGCGTTATAGTATTAAAAAGCTACGTGTGATAAATGACGGAGTAGGTATTGGGTAGGTGGTTGTTTTTTGGTTTAATGAGAGAAAAAAGTTGATTTTTTAATCTTTCCGTCAGAAGTAAATTCAGAGCCATTTTCCATAAAGCCTAAGGACAAGGGTGTGCAAGATTGCGATAGTTTACAAGAATACGCAGAGAGATTCTCCAATCAGGAAACTGTCTTTGCGGTCAACTTCGGTCAACAGTGCATCATCAACATTTTAAACGGCGCAAGAATTTTCGTTTTTCATACAATTTCCGAAGATTTATTCGGCAAAAACTAAATTTGATATCTGTGTTACAATATTTAGGTGATTGTAATAAATGTAATCCAGGTAAACTGTTTATAAGTGTTTATTCCTATCAAATTACCATCGAAACGTGTTTCACTTTAGTTATAACGACGTCCTGGCCAGCTGAAGATGGCAGTAGTGGTCTTTCAAAGGACTTTAGTTCACCATGTGTAAGAGTGCGCATAGCCACCGTGTACAAGAATGCGCGCGCAATCTTGTACGCTGTATCAGACTTTTATTTAAGATGCTATGTTTTTTTTATAATGACATGTGTTTACTGCTATGCTAATAAAATAATTACTTATGTTTTTATGATCTCAAGAAGAAAAGAGCAACGGAGAGAAAATAATGTAGATTCGAATGTAAGAGAAGAAGTTTAATTATTGGAGTTGTCGCCGTATTCAATGTCATCTGTCGCGCGAACGATAAAAGAAGTATAAGGTCTGAAATTTTAAGCAGCTCTATACAGAATACTCGAAGAAGAATTTAAAAAGTAGAATGTAAACGTTTATCTTAAAAGAGTAAGACTGTTAAATCAAAGTAGCTAGCAATTGCACAAAAGAACAAAAATTGTGCATGTCCAGGTTGCTCAGAAGTGTATAGAGACCAATTGTAGAAGACTGGATCGAGTGTATTTCTTGCAAAAACTGTTGGTACGAAAAATTGACAAAAAAAAAAATTTATAAAGGCTGATATTGGTTCTAAAACGCTTCGTCTTTTTTTAGAGAACATAGTAGTAAAAGTGCGCAGTGCTGCACACCCCTACCCTAAAGCCCGACTTTTCTGAAAATAATAATTTCAGTCAATTTATGTAACGTTTTCATTAATTAGTTTAAAGGTCAAAGTTATTTAAATAACGTTTGAATAAACTTTTCTCAAAGAAAACGTCAGAAATAATAAAGAAAATGTGAAAATGGTCCTTACTAATTAAGCGCCTGAAAGAAATGTCACGGCAAACTTACTGTTACGACATTGCCGTAATGGGTTTCAAAGGAACTTTAGTAACACAAGAACTGGGCAAAGCAGGTTGTAGATAGTTTGAGCAGTTTACAAAGCTTCAGTTCTCGTAAACAGGGATAAATTTGCATATAGGGACGCTAATTTGTCTTCAGGATCTTTTTGTTGAAAGGGGGACGATTGAGCTCTAGATTGCATTTCCTACGAGACTAGTTTAGTGTTGAAGCTGCAGATTGCAGCCCGAATGCGTGTAGTGAACTGTGTGCTATATTGTATTATCCATGGAGTTTTGTGCCCGTTCTTCTCCATAGGTACCTACGCTTTGGAATGGGCATGTAGCTTCATTTTTCTTACTGACCGACCCCTTGACAATTCAAAAGTGCCTGTAAATGGTTTAATTTGAAATAAATGATTTGAGTTTGAGTTTATCATTACTTAGCCAAGTAAATTCATGTCTTATGTACGGCCAGCGACAAACGTCGATTAACACTGCTACTTTGACACATCAAATAAATTAAAACAACATTATTCTGTACACAGGGCTGGGCAAATTACATGCCTTGGGTTAGTTAAAATACAAATTACAAAATAATTTCTCGCATTTATATTTTAAAATACGAAATCCAAAATATTTTCAAGTCGTGTATTTGAAATATAAAATACAAAACACAGTATTTTAACTCTTTTTTTATATAAAATACATAATACTTTTAGAGCCTTTTAATAAAATAAATTATCGTAAGTTACTTAAGAACGACTTTTAAACTTGCACACTGTCTTGAAAGTATCATTATTGCTTATTTAATTTTGGAATAATTGGTACAAGAGTACTAGGTACAGAACTCTGTTTTAGGTTATGTACCTATGAGTCAACTTATTTTTCATTTTCATTAATAAGATCGCTGTATTTATTTTCAAATGTATTTTGAAGGCATAAGGTATTTGAAATACCAATTACAAATTACATTTTTAGGAAGTAATGGGGATTGTCCATTTTTTTTTAACTATTAAATTAAATTTAATTTTTTGAAAATTTAGGGTATTTTGAGAAACTAATTTGAATATTTTGATGATTGGCTCAATGGTTAATAAAATAAAATATTTAAATATTTTACATTTTTAAGGTAGGTGACGTCATCAAAGGCACAAAAGTTTACTGCCGTTGCCTCACTAGTACATAATTAAACATTTAAATCTGTCAACACAACGTCATCCATCTCACACCTGTCAAAGTGTCAATACGTCGAAATAGTTACAAATACAAACAAACATATTTTTCGAAATTGCGACCGAAACAGTAGCAAATTTTAAACGAAAAGTGGTTTTTGAAGGTGTATCTTGTAAGACTATGTTAACAATCGACGCGGCGACATTGTTGCTCGTTTTCCTGAACCACAATGAGCGATACTTTCGTTAAAGCTGACTCGCAAATCTTCTCTAATACGAACAAAAATTTTGTTTGGACTATTATTACCTACTATTATTGCTGCAAGTTGGAACAAAGCACTTCTTGTATTCCATAACTTTTCCAATGTATTAAATATTGTCGAGTGTTGAGATAATGTAATTAGGGGCAAGTTGCAGGAATAATATTTGTAAAAAGTTATTGTTTTTATTTTTGACATTTAAACTATAATTTGACACTTGACAGGTTGTTAAAAATACTTGCCACTTACTTTTTATTTTCTGAGGCAACGATACAAAACTGTACGAAGAAGGTCAATCATATTTTATGAAAAATATCAATAAAATATGAATATTTTTCAAAATTAATTAGTTCGTAATGATCAGTAACGCTATTCGTCGAAATGGTTTTTCAATTACAACATATAAAAAAATATTAACAACGCCCATTGAAATACAAATACCGTATGCGTATTTGTATTTCAAATACGTAGGTACTGAACACACACTGTCTACACTACACTCGGTACTGTCTACATTGTACTTCAGCATTTCATATTATAATAGCTAACAGTTATATTCTTTCAATTTTACTTCTGTTCCGTTCTCTTCTGTTTTTATTTAATAAATAGCTCAATAATTAAGATTAAAAAAAACTGAAGTTGTAATCGAATTTTATCGCTGTACTGTAGGTGCGACGATGAAAAGCCTCCAAAATCTTAGAGCGTTGCGTTCAAATAAAAAAGCATTTTAATCAAAATACACAACACATTTTACGTGAAAAAGGTAGCGACAGCTTACATACTTTTAAAGAGAAAAGGAAAAAGATTAACTATGTGCCTAAAGTACTTACCTATGTCCAAAGGGTTCTCCCTTTGGATTGGACATAGGTGGGTACTCCGATCCGCAGCTGATTTATCTTTTGATAGACCTTGAGACATTACCGTTCGTGATAATTATATTTCCTTCTACTAGCCTATGTTTAGAGGTTTATGTAACTTGTAAGGAAGTAGGTACAAGTGCCACTTATCTAAGCAGGAATCTCCTTGGAACCTGTAACTTAAACACCACAAAATGGTCCTAAATGGACTTCAAGTGGTTCGAATGGCCGTCGTTTTGTTACTATTATCCGCAGCGAAAGCCTAGCCAGCCTACATTGCAATAGCCGCAATATATAACCTTGTTGACACGAACTAGATATTAGCATAGATATGAAGCATTGCGCCGCGTTTCATAATAAATGGTGAAGGAGTGGCCTTAGTTGGCCCTTCTAAATTCTCTGTTTAATTGGCATTAGGTATTATTAAGCGTGGGCGTATGATTGAGATAAATCTGGCGTAATCCTTATTAGGTTATTAAATTATAGTGCTAATGGCTAGACGTATAGATGGCCGATTGAGTGTGGTTTACACCGAATGGTGGCAGAAAATGAGTGGGATTGACGATATTGTCAAAGCTGCAGGAAACTGGACAAAAAACGTACCAAATAGTGAAGAGTAGTTGGAAATAGGAGAGGCCCGGTCATTATTAACGCTTATAGAAAAATGTGGGTATTTCTTTGAATAAACTACTTGTCTTGTGAGGGACCGAAGAGAAAAAATACTCCTAGGTACCTATAAAAAAAGCATTTATTTCAGGTCCTTGACCCATATTAAATCCAAAAACAATACACAATTTAAAAAAAATTATAAGTAGTTAATAACCTAACTGTTGTTAACGTTTTATTCCGTTCTAATACCAAAAACTAAAACCACTGATATTTGTTTAATTAAATTTGTCCAAAAATATACATAGTGGTATTCGTTTTTGATATTAGAATGGAATTAAACCGTTAATTCTATGACGCAAATATATGAGTAGGTAACAAATAAATTTCAGATCATTTCAATTACTGTCAAAAGTACAAAGCAGAATAAAAATTAATTAAATAAGACAATGAATTAAATTAAGTAAAATAAAACACCTATAACAAGTTTATTTTACTTGTTTATATATATATATATTTTTTTTATTTTTTTTATTTAAAGTCTATTCTAATGTGATTACTTCGACACCCACTATTAGAGCTTATTGATACATTTTTTTATTTTTTTTATTGTTAAAATATTATTTTTTATAAAAACTATTAGTAATGATTATGTATTGTGTATTTATGTTATTTTTTATCTCATTGTATGCTGCACCGGGCACTGGTCGACGTCATCACGTCAACGCCGGCTGTCGCTGAAAACCAGCGCTGGGGCTCTGTCTCGCATAGGGTCGCAGCATTATGCTGAGCGATGGCCGTTTTGCGTGGATGTGACGCATATTTACCCCAAACTTATTTTTTTTTGTGTTGTGTTCTTTTTTTGCGTCATGTTTACCGCAAATAAACGTTTTTTCTTTCTTTTTTTTTTTCTTTTCAATTAAAGTAAAATCTATTAATTTAAGAATTAGGTATGTAAAGCCCGATGTAAACTTTAAGGCGGCTCGGAACAAGAGGCGAGTCGATGAGCAGTAACAAATTTAATTCTTGTATAACCGGGGGTGACGGGTACAGTACTGCGCAGCGAGTAGCGCACTTCAAAACCGCCATTAGGTTTGGCACGTAGGTACTATACAAGAAACTTCAATGCATTTTAGTTCAATTATATTATGTGTTGGTACCGTGTGGTGCCGGACGTAAAGCATAGCACGGCTGAAATGATGATGATGCTGATGTTGGTATAATAGGTAACTTGCTGTATCCTTTCCTGCCTTAACTATGGCTGCGAGACTTGGGCACTTTCTAAGCAGAACAGGGACATACTAGAGCACTGCCAACGAGCTACGGAAAGAAGCATGCTGAGAATTAAAATAATTATTATATTGAAGGGCCAGAACAGGTGTGACAGATATTCTCACTATAAGATATACAAAATGAAGTGGAGATGGACGTGTCTTAAGCTACAGAGCTCTCAGGATAAATGGAGTAAAATATTGACAGAATGGTACCCCAGAAACGGGAAACGAAATTGAGGTCGACATCGCAAAAGATGGGAGGACGAACTCAAATTAACAATGGATTGTTACTGGAGAAGAGTTGCAAAGGACAGTCAACAGTAATTAATTACCTATGTAAAAAAATATACTTAAATACTACAGTGGAAATCGTTAGAGGAGGCCTTTGCTAGGAGGCACACCGAATTCCGAGACATATTATTTAAAAAAAAAAAACATATAAGAGAGAAGTAAGATTATATACAGAATAAGGAGTTTCGGGATATAAAGGCTATATTATTATGACTATATACTATTTCACTAATGGTACCTATATTATACGTACCTACTAACTAATGATGAATACCAATTTTCCCTGAGTGCAAATTGTACGAGAGTTTATCTAAGTACCTAAATAAGTATTTGGCGCACGTAGACGAAACACTAAATAATCACAATTTGTGTTCATTAGGCTTCGTTTTTCTCTTGAAGTCTGACAAAGTTTGCGTTGCTTAGAGCTGTTGTGAGTAAAACAAAGCTTTTATCTTTAATCGTATAAATAGATACAGTAACTAGTTAACTCCAAACTACGTTCGTTTTCTTGTTAAAAAGACTTCTACACTAAATTCCTGGCGTTAGCCCGGACAAGTAGATAAGGAATTTTTCGTGGCGGAAGCCTGAGCTTTAATTAAGGCCTTTTGTGTAAAAACCACAGATATTTTTTCGTTTAAAATTTCAGACAGTAATGTAGGTGTAGTCAGGTTTTTAAGATTCAATACAGTGCCAGAACAGGATATTCTGATTTTGCAATCATTATCGGCTATAACTTCTGTTGTACAATCTAGTTGAAGAATAGCATCAATGCATCCACACTGTACCTTCTCATTTTATGTCATCATCATCATTTCAGCCGAAAGACGTCCATTGCTGGACATAGGCATCCCTCAAAGGGGGGGGGAGGCGGGGGGGGTTTGCCATAATCGCCACGCTTGGCAGGCGAGTTGGCGATCGCAGTATGAGTATGATGTTAAAAATGCATAAAGAACGCTGCTGCCCATTCTCTAGTAAGTCTCTTAGTCGCGACACCCACGGGAGGAAATAAGGTGCTATATATGTTATGTAAGTTTAATTAATTTTGTAAATTATCCAAAAGCTAAAATCGTCACCTTAGTGGTGAAGAGAGCTAAGCCACACTTTTGACCGAATTGAGTTATGAAAACCACCATAAGTACTCTTCCTTAGATGGAGATTCTAGTGGCGAAGAGATCTAAGTGATAGCTCAACTAGAGGTTTGGTTTTTCATTCAGACGTGAAAGGAGTTAAATGAAACTAGGAAAAAATTTAAAGGCGAATTTTTGATTTATCTTTATCTTGGAACCAGTTTAGTGTCGAATAGCTCCCTTCACTACTAAGACGATGAAATAATTAATGCTACCGCCCCAACCACCTCCCCACACCGCTAATAAGCCATTATTTCGAAAATCAAACCGAAACGAAGGAGCAGAGAACAAAAAGATATTACCAAAGATATCGAGTCTCCATCATTCATACATCTTGCCGACAGCCGCCTTTAAAATCTAAGATCAACACAGATCTTATCAGCGATTCTTCTAATAATATTAATTGTTTCAACTCCAAACTTTCCAAAGGAGCTTGGGCGATTATTCATACAGTCGTAACATGGTATCTTCAATGTTATCTCGTGTCGATCTAGTCAGCTTGAATGACTATCGCTCTTCGTTCGCGTGTATCGGTGGTGTAGATCCGTTTGCTTCGCTCCGTTGACAAATAGTCTTGTTGCTTCATCATTAATCAGAGTATACTGCGGAAGGCATTCGCGGTTCATGCTGGAGATGTGTGTCTGAAAATTTAGAAAAGATGATGCGTCAATTGGACGTAGTTAAACGAAGAGGATCCAATCCACAACCTGGTCAAAAATGAGTTGAGTGTACCAAACTGAGTCTAAAAATCGATACCATCAGCGAGTAAAATAGATCCAAGCAAAAAAATTGGTTGTCTGTAAAGTTGGTTTACGGACGATAGTTTAACGTGACAACGTCATAACAAAAAATTGATGCGGCGCAAGCGTACAATGAGCGTAACGGGACAATGAGCGTAACGGGACAACGAGCGTAACGGGACAATGAGTCATCCTTTTTCGTGCATGCAGCCGGCGTTCATCGATTTATTAGACGTTATCACGTCAAAACAAAAGTTTATCATTTTGATCAACCTCAGAACCAGCCCACATGCACGGAAATATAAAATATGTTATATCTTCTTAACTTCGTACATCAATATCTCTAAAAGGACTTTGTGTAGATTGGATCCTTTTCGTTTAGCTACGTCCCATTGTAGGTCGTAGGTTTGAACCCAGACAAGCGCTTTATTTTGTGTAAATTATTTCATAACCACTGATCTCAATACGGTGAATGAACAATCGTCAAGAAACTGGCATGTCCAAGAACCAAAAGTTCGAAGAAATGTAGGTAGGCATGTGTTTTTTTTTTTTTGACAAACTTTACAATGTGCATTCTTTGGGTTTGCCAGATTAGTTTCATTCTTAACAGAAGCCCTTACTAAGTTAATAGGCCTTGCCTTGCATTTACGGTTAGCTTAACGTATGCTTTCGTCTATCTAATTAGGCAGTATTAAGTTAGCTATAGAGACTGTTCGAATGACCATTGTATGTTAAAAAAAAATAACACTAGAATATATTCGCATTACTTAATAGGATACGAGAAACGAGAATACAGCTTGTGTGTCTATATATGTTTGTAAATTACTAAAGTTTCCTTGAGTTTCATGCTTCAAGAGTTTCAACTAAGTTGGTATTGTAAGTTATAATGTTCTCGTACAGACTTAACTAGGTATACTTTACACACAAGCATTGTTACTTCAATTAACCTTAACCTTTATCTACATAATCTCTGAAACTAAAACGCTAGCTGAAACTAAGTGAACTTGGTCGCATATTTTCAGTGAAGATCCTCCAACAGTAAAATCTTTATTGTACTTAGTTCATAATATTCTTTAATAGTCTCTTATCGAAAATCATCATCATCATCATTTCAGCCGAAAGACGTGCACTGCTGGACATAAGCCTCCCCCAATTGGGGGGGTTTGCCATAATCGCCACGCTTGGCAGGCGGGTTGGCGATCGCTGTATGGTATTAAAAATGCATAGAGAACGCTGCTGCCCATTCTCTAGTAAATCCCTTAGTCGCCTTTTATGAACACCCACGGGAAGAAATAGGGAAAATATTAATGATTCAATATTAATGATTTAATATTAATTAATTATTGAAAGTAAGCCTCCCAAACTCCCAACCCAACGCCCCAAGATTAAATTTCTACTGTCAAGTACTTCTTCCTCAATGGTTTCTCAATGGACACTACTTTTCTTAATTCACCATGGTTAACCGACAGAATAGTGAGGTAGTAGATAGTACCTGAAATGAAGAACCATCTTCCATCCATCTTCTTTACGGTGGTCCATGGTTTTTGAGAACAAACATATACCTGCACAGAATTATTTTTGCCATTTGCCAAGATTTCCTGTAACTCGTAACTAGAAACGCCCCATATTTTGTTCCATTATAAGAAAGAAATACTTCTCCACCAAATAGTAGGTTGTATAGCACCGTAAATGTTATGTTATGTGAAAGGTTGGGTCTGTTCTATTAGGTACCTTCACGAATTTTTTTATGCCCAATTTATTACCGTCATATGTACATAGATATAATATTTTAGTATTATATTGTATATTGTACTAGCCGATCCGATAGACTTCGTTCTGTCAAAATCTATAGTATAAACTCCACTACACTACTCTAGCCTACCCTACCCTATCTACCCTACCTACCTACCTACCCTACCCTACCCTACCCTACCTATGTACCTACCTACCTACACTACCCTACCCTACCCTACACTACCCTACCTACCTACCTACCTACATACCTACTTACCCTACCCTACCTACCTAAAACTTAAAAAAAAAAGATAGTAGCCGATTCTCAGACCTACTGAATATGCATATAAAATTTCATAAAAATCGGTCAAGCTATTTCGGAGGAGTATGGTAACTAACATTGTGACACTAGAATTTTATATATATAAGATTTAAATATGTTAATTATAATCAATTGTTAATTAAGTCTCATTTAATAATTTTAGCCGATTGAATTTAGGCTAAACCAAATCTATAAGACAACTTTTATCACAGAAAACACTATACAATAGAAGTAAGTTCTTGGTGGACCTTTACTTGCAATCCTCGATTTTCCTAGCCTAAACATTGTACCTACTCACTGCACCAAAATGGTACATCAAATCTTCACACGTTCATAATCATTTTATTTCATTCCATTTCACGTCTGAAATCTCAGGACATTTTCTTTAGCCCAGCTGTTGTGAAGCCCATATCTTTACAAGGCGCGACAGACGTGTGCAACCCAAGGCAATTGTCCCGGCCAAGTGTTTCCAACTTCCGCGCTCCACCTTTGTGAACTGTCACCTACAATACTACAATAGGAGAAATGAAAGGACATTGTGTATTTTATTTATTTTACGTAGGTTTAGATCTTGGTGTGATAAGAATGGACAGGTACCTACCGGCGGGATAGTTACGTAACACACTAACAATAGCAATGGGTTTCATTTGGATAGTTCGACAACATTCATTGCGTCATTCACGTTGATTTGCAGACAAATTTTTCGAAAATATGAAGCAATGTATTAGCAACAGTCAAAATCAGTTGAACGGACAGTAAAAAAGGTTTATTGAAATGTCTAACCTTATTTCAAACGGAGTTTAAGAGCCAACTAGTCGCGGGCTCGAACTCACTGGTGGGCGTGGCCAAAAAGCACGCTGTCTCACCTAGCTTCAGGTCCGTCATCGTGTGTTGAGTGAAATGCACGATCATTCATAGTAAACCGCGCGCGTAAAAAAGTCCTTTGGAAGGTTGAGTTTTATGAAAAAACTACTGGATAAAGCAATTACAAATAAAGTTTATTGAAATTTTCGATAATTGATCTTTGTCGAAGTGGACTTTGTTTTGGAGATTTTACACTTATTTTATTACTTATTTACGACCAAAGTTGCGTTAAAATTAGCAGGAAAAGCGAATCTTCGATGGCTCATAACTTTTTAATGGCTTTTTATTTTAATATTCTGCTTCCATACGGACAAAATTAATAATAAGTCAAAACGATATCATGTTTAACTTTGGATGTACAATGTCAAACAGTGGAGTAATACCCCCCCGAAATTTATATGGAAAAGTATCGACTAGTTTCATCTTAAGCTACGCAAATTGAGGCACTTTATGTGCACCTTTCAAAGCTTATAAGAGATTGTAGTTATAACTGTTAACAACATAAACGTAACACACTATATATATATACATGGGTACCTACATGATGACAATTTTGCAAAATTATTTATTATAATTTTATTGTTTGCATCTAGTCATATTTGGTGAATGGGAGTGTCTGATATTTGAACTTAGTGTCTTGCAACTGGTTTACGTCAAGCTGTAAACCGTTATTGGCTGAGCGTGAACAAGAATAGACTATTAGATAAATTCGTTCAAAAAAATGGTCAAATTCCAAATGGCCAAATGGTCTTGAAACGTTCAGATATAGCGACAAAAAACATTGTTAACTTATAGCTAGAACATTTCAATTAAACAACTTGCTAGTACGCTACTGGACACTGGACATACACAATTCTACAAGTAGCAATTTAACATAAACGTTTTCGACATCCGAAGTTTCCCTGAGAATTTTCCTTTACAAGGCCGCCGGCTGATCCAAACGACTGAAAAGCTTTCCCATTACGTTTGGCGATTCGCAGTCTTGACTCGAGTACTCGGACGTATGCCTCAACAGCACTCCAGCGCACTTCAGCTTGCTAATTCTACACAAATCCTGACCACTACTGCACTAGTACATACGTGAGGAAACTAACAGGTTTATATTCTGCGCCACTTTCCCAGAAGCGGGTTACCGCAATCATGGTTTAAATTGTGGCTGCAATACAATAATATTTAATAAGCATGTTGTTTCATAAATACCATTTATATTCATACTTAAATCTCGTTTATTTCATAGCTCATTTTAACTAGTCTGGAACCTTCTAAATTGCTGCGAAAAGTAAATACTACTGAGATACATTTCCCAAATTTAATTCTGGATATAATTCAAAACTTATAGTGAGAATTTCAACAAACTATTACTGCTTTTTATGAAGGTAGCTAAAGCTAGCTAAAAAAATGGATATATAAAATCTGCACGACTCGTAGACTACATTCTCACAAGAATGTTACCTATGCATCTAGAATGTTCTTAAGAGTGTTTATCCTACGCGGGCTGGCAACGTAGCATTTCTAGAGGTTTCTCGTGATTATTTAAATCAAAGTACAATAAAAAAAAAATTGTATTTTAAATAGTTGTATTTTATAATTATTTTAAACATTTACTTTATAGTAAATAGCTTTTGCCCGCGGCTCCGCTCGCGTGGATGTCGTTTACCGCCTAAAAAAGTAGCCTATGTCCTTCTCTATATCCTAGACTATATCTTTGCCAAATTTTGTGACGATGGGTTCAGCGGCTTAGGCGTGAAAACGTAACATACAGACAGACAGACAGACAGAGTTACTTTCACATTTATAATATTAGTATGGATAGTATAGTATGGATACAAATATTTAGTCGTAATACTGCAAATAGAAAATAATTGACAAAATGTAAATTATTGCGGTGCCTATTATCTTCCTTTTTTATACATTACCCTAGTAGCATTTTTTTTGGCGTTTGGTTGAGCCTCATAATTTTGAAGTTGGCCCAACTAAATGCCAACGGAAAATGCTACTAGGTTAATAGTAAAAGAACTGTAAAAAAATAGCATACATAAGTTTTTAAACTGTCATGGTCACTAATATTATTATTAACATAAGCGGGATATTTACCATGTTTATTCATTGTTATGAGTTCCCGATATCGGTCAGACGAAACGTACGGTAGCTTGTCGAATATCAGAGCATATCAGGGCGGTGAAGAACAACGACACCCAAAAATTGGCCATAGCTTAACATCTTTTGGAATCAGGATCGAACCACTGGATTGAGTTACATAACCCTCAGGTCATCTCGACAGAACGCCACTATATTCCTAGACTGGTTAGAGAAGCTATTGAGATTACCAAATATAGGAACTTCAACCGGGATGATGGGTTTCAACTCTCGAGAGCCTGGAATCCAGTGGTTCAGCTGTGTAAAAACCGAAGAAGTGCCGAAAAAAGTTCGCGAGCGGACACAGTGAGTTTCGTGTGTCGGGAACAGAATCGAGTTGCGAGTGACAGTGGTAGCGGTACTGAGTGCAAAAAACGAACAAGAAACAGGGTAGACCGTTTTGTCTGCTCATAAACACCCACCCGCAGTGACTTCAGTTTATCCGTGATCATGGTGCTTGCAACAGCGCCGAAATATCGGGAACTCATAACAATGAATAAACATGGTAAATATCCCGCTTATGTTAATAATAATAGCATACATACTTATAAATACCAAAAATTTAGTGCTTGGCTAAAAAAATAATACTTTGATTTAAATTTAACATAATAATGAAGAAAAATCTCTAGAAATGCGACGTTTCCAGCCCGCGACGAATGAACGCTCTTAATACTTAGGTAGTTTTATGATAGTTTTCCTATAAGATTTTTTTTAAAACCATTCTTACCGTAAGTGTGATGCGCAACTACCTTTTTTTTTTTTTTTTTGTTCCGCTGGGAAAAATGCATTACGCATACCCTCCCGTCGGGGGACGGAAGGGGTATGTGGGACTCCCCGGCAGAATGCCGGTATACCCACTAAAAAAAAAACCCAGCGGTGTTCCCTCAATGCCGTTATGGGAGGGCCATGGGAAACTGGCACAGCCTTTACGTCCACGACCCTCCCGGCGCGTGCCCGCCTAGTTGGCGGGCCCCGCATGCCCCCCAAGCCGGGGGGCTACGGGAATGGCCGGGAACACCTGGCCATTCCCATCCGACACTGGTGGAGGCCTGTGCAATACAGGCAAGGGTGCCCCCGCACCCGTTGCCTGCTGGCCTCCACCTGGGAGGAGTCGGAGACGACTGTCATACTGACGTCTTCTTCGACCCCTCCTCCGCCTTCGGAGCGGCGCTGCGAGAGGATCGTCCTCCCGCACGCGCTCCGCCTCCTCCTTCTGCGACATCACTTCCTCGCAGAAGGAGGCGACCGCTGCCCAGGCCCCCTCGCTCTCCAGCATCGAGCTGACAACGCTGGGGAGCGAGAGGTCCCGCCCGACCGCTGCGACCAGACTATGGCGCAGCTCGGACCAGGCAGGGCACACCTCTAGGGTGTGCTGTGCCGTGTCCACCGCCGCGCCACAGTCGTGGCACGACGGGGTCTCCTCCCTTTGGATCCGATGCAGGTGCGATCCGAAGCATCCATGCCCGGACAACACCTGCACCAGACGGAAAGAGAGGAAACCATGGGACCGCTCGAGCCAATCCTTCAGGACTGGCCCGAGCGCGTCCAGTGTTCGGCGGCCAAAAGCGGCAGTGGCGAGGTCCTCCGTCCAATGAAGGACTATTGCGTCCCTCGCCTCCTGCCGCACGGCTTCCCGCTCTTCTGCGGCGGGGAGCTCCCCGAGCGCCTTACGCTGCGCCGTCCATTCGTACACTCTGGTCAGCACCCATGCCTCGAGCTCCCAAGGAGGGGTGCCGGCCAGAGCGCACGCTGCCGAGAACCCAACCGAGCGGTAGGCCCTCGCCACCCGCTGTGCAATGGCCCTTTGGGGCCTGCGGATGGCAGTTGCGTTCTCCCTCCTTTGGAGGGAGTCCGCCCAGATCGGAGCCCCATAAAGGGCCATGCTCTTGAGGATGCCGGCGTACAACTGCCGGCATCGCGCCTTCGGACCCCCCAGGTTCGGGAGGAGCCAGGACAGGGCATTCGCGGTCTTCAGCAGGCGGGTCGACAGCCCGCTGAAGTGCGGACCGAAGCGCCACCTGCTGTCGAGAACAAGGCCCAGATATTTCATCTGGGCCCCGACCCCGATCCTGACGCCCTCCAATGCGCAACTACCTAGCTGGTAAGACTTGAAGCCAACCTCAATATAGTTGGGAAAAGGCTAGGCAGATGACGTATTCCTATAGGTATAGAACTACCAGAGTTTTAAAATTCTAGTTCATAATGTAGTATATTAATCTGTAGTAAGTTTCATTACTTACTGCAGTTTAATAGTCTCTATCTAGAAGTTTTCCGTCTTCTGATTTCGATTCCTTTTATTCCGTTTTATTCAAAGTTTCTGGTTTTATATTGATTTGTAAGACTTGGCGCTGGCAATCATTTCTATTTCCCGTTTCGAGTTGGCGATTTTTACTCCTATTTTATTTCCTTTAAAAGTTGAGGCTACATTAGAACCATATAATATTAACCATATATTCTACATTAGTTTATTTAATTAAACGTTGACATTGTAGATCAGATTTCATGTTACAGTTCATTTATTTCAAGTACTTGGCCATTAAAAGGCATTTTTGAACGGTGCTGGCCCTGTAGAGCAGTGGTTGTCTAGTAGAGCAGTGGTTGCTCAGTAGAGTATTGGTTGCCCAGTAGAGCAGTGGTTGCCCAGTAGATCAGTGGTTGCCCAGCAGAGCAGTGGTTGCCCAGTGGAGCAGTGGTTGCCCAGTGGAGCAGTGGTTGCCCAGTGGAGCAGTGGTTGCCCAGTGGAGCAGTGGTTGCCCAGTGGAGCAGTGGTTGCCCAGTGGAGCAGTGGTTGCCCAGTGGAGCAGTGGTTGCCCAGTAAAGCAGTGGTTGCCCAGTAGAGCAGTGGTTGCCCAGTAGAGCAGTGGTTGCCCAGTAGAGCAGTGGTTGCCCAGTAGTGCAGTGTTGCCCAGTTGAGCAGTGGTTGCCCAGTAGAGCAGTGGTGGCCGTGGTGGTGGTTTTAACGACCGCGATTTACGAGTGGGTCGTAGGTTCGAACTCAAGCAGGCACTTTAATTTGTGTAAATTATTTCATCACCACGGCTCTTAAAATGGTGAAGGAAACCATCGTAAAGAAACCGGCAAAGGAAACGGCATGTCCTAGAACAAAAAATTCGAAGACATGTGACATCACCAATACGCATTGGACCCGCGTGGTGGATTATTTATTTATTTAAACTTTTCGCACACAATAATTCTCTACCAGTCAACCAAGGGTGGTGAAGAGATAAGATGGCAGGTGCATTTAAGAGGAGAAATAATAAAAATATGAAGGGCCGGTTGTTTCAAACGGTTGGTTAACGTAACATACGTCACGTCAAATAATAACAATTACATACATATGATGTTTGACGTTCGTTAAATACAAAGCGTTGTTTCACTGCATAAAAAACCGATTGTCAAAGATCAAATGTAGAAGAATAAAATGACGTTAACCAGTGGGTTACTGTAGTCGTTATTTTTTAACGAACTTTAAGGGCATAATTTTGTTAAACAACGCTTTTTTTGTTTTAACGATAGTTAGCGCCATTTATGACGTATACACGTGCGTCAATTGGACGTGAAACAACCGGCCATAGAAAGATCACAAATCAAGTACTTACATAATAGGTTATAAACTTATAGATGACGTACATACATAATACGTACATGAGATTACGGCCCTGTCCCTCTCACAGAAAGAGGAGGCCTCTGTCCCAGCAGTGGGAACAGTATGGGCTGGATTATGCATGCATGCCCCTTCCAAAAGGTAGTTTCGTATGGAGAAGAATGAGCAAGAAACTACATATTTACTCTATAGAGGTATGAGGAAGTGATGATGACGTCACGCTGAACTAGCTGCTCGCAGGCTGCGCTAATGTCCATGTTTAGGGTCACAAGTTTAGAGGTATGAGGAACAGGGTGTAAAGTTTACTCATAGTCTATTGAAAAGGGAGGATCCTCCGATCAGACGGGTGTCGTGTCTGGCGGGCAACTGCCCGTTGGGTGTTTTTTTTTTTTTTCTATAGCACCTCAGAGTTAACCTTGAGAGGTTGAGACTCTTTAACCGATCTTTCCTGTGGTTGCCTTAAGCTCCTAAAAACTGAAAGCTTCCAGCCAGGGCGTAAAACTTTTATATACTAAACGACTGCACGCTAAGGGCACCCCCTATGGGGTACGAACCTCGGCTTAGGGCAGAGTCAGATGGAGGATGGCAAAGGACCGAACGGTGGCTGGATATAATCAGGGTTATGATTATTGTCAGGGGGATTTAAAGCTACAGGCTCAGCTATGGCTCGGGCTGGCGCTTCGCTTACGAGCAAGGGTCGGGGAGGACTATTTAGTCGGGGATTTCGCGATGGGCCTCGACGGCGAGGTCGGAATGACGGTCGTGTATTGTGTTTGCGAGCTGCTGTACTTGTTTCCCTACTGACCCGACGGTCGATATCGGGATGTTCTATATATGCTAGTCGCGCGGTAAACTCTGATTGCGCGATGCAGGATTTGTGACGTCAGGTCTTTGATTAGTATGCATGTGGCGTTGTAGATGCCGCCACAACTATTTTAAAATGTTTTATAATATTTTTTATACATTGATTATAAATTTAACTACTACACTCAATAGATACTCATCATTATGAATATACTCTTTTGAAAGAGCTTGAAATAAAAAGTTATCCATACTCACAAATAATAATTTACCAACAAAAAGATGCCTCAGTAAAAGCATTTTAATATGAAAGTGCAACTCAGCAGAAGTTCGGAATACGCACATTGTTGAGCACGACAAATTGCATAGCATGTGTGTCGCTGTGTTGCCTACTGCGATATAGAACTAACATAGCAACAATAGTAGCTAAGTACTAACTGAAGTTGTTAAGAAATAATTTTGCAACAGTAGAAAATATGGAGGAGGAGAAAATTGTTTTCGGAAAATGGATAGTGAAATGGAAATGTTTTATTTATAAAGGAGAATATTACAGAACTCTAGATTGTATATAAAGGCCCGATTGCACAATCAATCACTCAATGCGTTTAGCGTTAAACGTATTTAAAACACCGTATTTTTTGTTTTACTGTCAATCTTTTGAAGATTTCAGAGATAGAATGATATTTTAAGGCGGTATGATCCGACATAAACCGCGCTTACTAAGTAGTTTTTTGAATCCATGGGAAACATAAAAAACAGTGTTATAAGAGCCTCATTCACCCCGTTAGTAATTTCATGCGATGGAGCCTTAGGAACTGAATATAACAGTTTTTTTTTTAAACCGCATCAAAGCTTAATGAGAAATGGGGAAACGCATATTCTCAAATAGTGTACTGGCCGAAAGTGAAAATACAAATCCCAGTTATAACAGCAGTTTCAATGAGAGTAAGAAGCACGCGAAAACATGTCAGGGCCTTTCAGTGTGAAGATGGAGCAGGAATACTTTTTTTAACAGCCTGTTCTCATGAAACAGAAATACTTGTTTATTTTTATATAGGTATGTGTGTGCAATGTATGTAACTCTGTGTTGTTATATTTATCAAATAGTCATTTAAATAAATATATGCATATGAAAAAAAAAAAAAAACAAGATACCTACATCTTAGTTAAGTATCTGGCAGACATGCAATCGCTTCTAATAAACGATTAGATTAACTGTGCTGGATAGAAAAGAAAAATCAATCTCATAGCTGCAAAACAAACGTTTTCTTTTACTTATTTTTTATATAAATGAAAAGGTAGTATGTTTGTTAAACACAATTTGCTAGTCATGATAAAATTATTAAAATACTAGCTTTTGCCCGCGGCTCCGCCCGCGTAGATGTCGGTTATCGCGTAAAAAAGTATGTGCTTCTCCATATCCCAGGCTGATATATATATATATATATATCTCTGCCTTTCATGACGATCGGTTTAACGGTTTAGGCGTGAAAACGTAACATACAGACAGACAGACAGACAGAGTTACTTTTACATTTATAATATTAGTATGGATTACTACGTCTATATACCTACCAAATGCGCGAGGCAACCAGCCTTCTTCAGTCGGTTCGATCATAGCACCTTAAATATTACTTTCAGCGCCAAACACGATTTTAGTGCAAATGGGCCTAAGAAAGATACGACGAAATGCAAAACAAATTTGAATATTGACGAAATTTTGTCAACTACGGATAAGTGCTACTATATAAAACTTACGGAATCGGCTGTGAAACTTATATATGTCGATGATGACCCCTCTTTAAGATTTCAAGAGCCAAATCAACGGCATCATTGGGCCTTTTTGAAGTGGTCAGATCGACAGCTTCAATTAATCCTTTTTTTAAGTGCAGAGACGAATATGGAGGCCAAAATGTCTTTATTTATTTATTAGGCTCTAAAACAACGAGTACACTATTACTTTACAACTTTAAACCCAACAACCTGTCGTTTTGTAGGTACACTATCTAATCGAAGACAACATACATTTTTATGAGATTTTATCCATATATCTTTTAGTTTAGAATCAAGTCTTTTCCCTGTATTAAGATCCTGTCATCACAAATGTTGAACAAAATCAAACAAAAGACTGTATGAACCTTCAAAAGTTTTAAATGTCATTATGGATAGAGACTAGGGATTTCATCCCGGGAATCTCGAACTCGAAAATTTCGAGAGTCTCGACGATTTTTTGGTATTTCGAGACTCGGGACTGTTATTTTCGGTCTCGGGAATAACGAGACTTTTGAGACATGTCCAATGGTTAAGGGAAATATCCAAACCCTTGTTACAATTACTTAATATCTATCCCCCCCACTAGCGTAGAAGCAGAGAGATTTTTCTAACGCGGGTTACTTTTGGAATAAATTCAGTTCCTCACTGTCTGACACTACATTAAACGCCCTTTGTTTCTTACGTGTCCACTATAAAAATGAAAAAACTCGCATAAATATATTTACTTTATAATTTGAATTTTTAAATCTATGTTTAATAAAGTACTTGATTATATCTTGTTTTGACTGCCTAAAAGCCTAGCCTATAAGTATGAAACGTACTTTTGAAATAGTCTCGAAAGTCTCGTTTTGCCCGGGAATTTTGAGACCGCATCGAGTCCCGATTTTTTCTTCCTGCACTCAGAAATCCAGCGATACTGAAAGCCATAGTAGGTATCTACATTAGGAGGTTATCTCTATGTTTACATTATTACAATAAGAAAGTGAAAGGAACTATCGCGCGCACGCCCTTGATTCTATTTAATTATGAGTTAAGGCTCCTACAAACAGGCGCGATACGCGACGCGACACAAAGAGACCTCTCGTCGCGCAGCACGCGGTGTCTTTGTGTCGCGTCGCGTGTCGCGCCTCTCTGAAGAAGCCTTTATGGCCGTTTACAATCTAATTTAGTTAAAGACATAAACTTTGAAAAGGTGTAGTTCTTTGGCTATAGAAGTTATAAGGTTTGCAATTCAGATTATGATTCCGTCATTTAAACGGAATCATCTGAATTGCATCAAGAAATCAGTTCGCTTAGTTTCCTTGGAATAATTTTCATGTTATGTAAATCGTGTGCCACTGAATAATTTGAAAACTTGGATGGCGGCACCATTCGTCTTGGCTGATCAATCATTTTTGGTTCGTTATTCATTTCCACTGGGAAGTTGAATGAAACATAATACTTGTAACTACCGGCAATGAGTTAAAATGTTCATGTTTAACATGTCCTTATCTAATGTAGGTATATGCAGCAGTGCACCAATTACGTACAGGCAAACTGCCTTTGAGTAATTGTTGCACTGTTGCATATACATTTTTAACCTAAAACCTGTGTAAGCAATCGTTAGTAAAGCTCACGCAGACTGGCGCGATATTGCGGGTGCGACAAGGGTCGCGCTCCCTATCGCACCTGGACGTTACAAGGGTCAAGCTGCCTATCGTGCCCGCGATATCGCGCCAGACTGTGCCTTAAACCAAAATAAATAAATAAATAATAATATTTTAAAGTAAGTTGGTAGGTAGGTATCATTTTTACGACTGTTTAACTCACGTGCAACAAATCGAGAGGTTATGTAAATTGTGGCAGGTTTATTACAAACCCCGACTGTACCCTTCGAATTTCAATAAATTACAGATTAGCTGACTGAAACGTTTCTGAGAGTAATTAAATTTAATTGTGCTAAGCAAAATCAATGACTTTACTAACGGTACGTTCGTTCGTATACCTACAAGATTAGGTAAGCTTGTACGGTATATAGTACTCGTACTAGTCTACCTATACCCAAAGTATCAAATTCAGATAATTTAGGTAAAGAAAGGGGATAACATATCAAAAAAATATCTTCGTGATTTTAAGAAATAATAATTAGAAAATAATCATACCGTAATTATTTTTATAAAAAATCGGTTTTAAACGAAGTTATTACAAAAAGGAGATTTTCTGGTATAAAATATTTTATGATACTGGTAACAATGCAGGAGATCCAAACATTTTTATTTTTTTTACATCTCCAACAATACTAATATTACAACTCTCATTCATAGATTCATATTGTAAGTAGCATATCTAGCCACATTTTGGATGAAAATGGCTGTAAGCTGTTGCGAGTGGAAATCGATTTTGGGAGGCCTACGTCTAGCAGTGGACTTAAAAGGGCTGATTATGACAATCATAGGCCGTGTCTCCGACACACTACACAAAACATTGTTTGGCAACGGTATTTTGTTTGCATAGTTCTTATAATAAATTCACTTTAATTTTGTAGATGAATATTTACAAAAAAAATAATGATAAAATGTTTTGTACCACTGTCCTGTCATTTTGACAGTGACATTTCTTGACATTACTTTGTATATATAAATTATCTGAATTAGAGACTTTGGGTTATAGTAACTGAATTTTGCCCCTCAGTGATCTGTTCTGTGAAATATGTAAACAAAACTGTAAAAATACTACCTCAATTTTCAGCTATTAATTTAAATAGGTTCAGGGTTCTTTTGGCGCGCAGCCAAAATTAGAGCGGTCGCCGCCATCTTGTCAATATCATTTCTGTGACTTTTTCACAAAATGTTTAAGAGAGCATACTACGGTCCTCTAGCTCCACTCCTATAAAAAAATATTATCTCGTGACGGAAAAATTATGAAAAACGGCTCAATCAGCGAAGTCGGTAAGTGTGTCTAGAATTTTCTAATACCTTTTATAACGTTTCATATTGAGACACGACACAACAAAATTCGATCTAAAGAAAAGCGGCCACATTCCTCTAGATCGTATTTTGTTGCTTCGTGGTTCAATATGAAACTTTATAAAAGGTATTAGAAAATTCTAGACACACTTACCGAGGTCGCTGAATGAGCCGTTTTTTTTTTTTTTAAGTTGTGGCACTTGAGGACCGTGGTATGCGCTCTTAACAACAACGCCCTGTCAATGTCATTCAGGCACCAGAAGACAGGAGCCCTTGTAGCACTCAATCTTATAATGAAGATAGATTTTATTTAATAAAAAAATAAAAGCAAGCCTCAGTTACTCCTTATAACAACAGCTCTCTGCCAGTAAAAGTCCCGTCAAAATCGGTCCAGCCATTTCGGAGATTAACCGGAACAAAAAGACAGAAAGACAGACAGACAGACAAATGTTATACCTACCTACCTACTACCCTGACTACCCTAAATAAAGTATATACTTCCATATGCATTTAGTCATCATTTCAGCCGAAAGACGTCCACTGCTGGACATAGGCCTCCCCCAAGCACCGCCACTTCGACCGGTTCTGTGCTTCCCGCATCCATCGGATTCCTGCGGCTTTCACAAGGTCATCGGTCCACCTTGTGAGAGGCCTTCCCACGCTACGTCTTCCGGTACGCGGTCGCCACTCCTGAACCTTTCGGTCCCAACGGCCATCTGATCTGCGAGCAATGTGCCCTGCCCATTGCCACTTAAGTTTGGCAATTCTTCGAGCTTTGTCGCGTATGCATTTAGTAAAATGTTATTATTTTGACATTACAAACAAACACTTCAATCTTATTTATTTGATAGATTTGCGTAAAATTTACATCACAATCGGATTTCTATGATCACACTACATCCAAATAGAGTTTCATTACTTGACTTAAGAATAACGTAAGCTTGAACATACCAACCACCACTACCAATTATATTAATGAGCTGTTCTAACTAAACACCAATCACGTCACAGTCAATTGAACCGCTATCAATGTCCTAGATGACGTGGTTAATTCAGTTTGTATAGCTTTGCATTAATCATTATTATGTTAGGCTAGGCAGATAGATATAATTATATCTAGGACAGCTGATGGTACCAAAAGACACAATAAATAAATAAAATGGGATTTGGGATCTGGGCCTCAAGTCTGCTATTACAATAGTGTCAGAATGGTCTATCATTGATTTCATAATTGTTGATTTTGACAAGTTTGGTAATCTACTAATATAATGGCGTCATTATGACTTTCCAATGGTCAGCCACTGACACTCCATTGAAAGAATTGGTGATCTCGCACATAATGACAAATGAAACTTCCTACTAAACTTCCAACTTCCTACTACTTCAGATTGCTTATAACACTAATAAATAATATGTAAAAATATATATAAATGAAATCTAGCATGAACAAATGTTAAAAATGCCATTGTAATACAATTCTATTACGAGACCATTGACCGACCAATTATCGATCAATATGAATTTAGCAGATTACGAACTTTTAGCAAAATGACAATGGGATCGTGTTGGAGTGACGAATTTATAAAAATAGCAGACTTGGGCCCCTGGACTCATGTTTTGCCTTACCCAGCGTACCACCTGTAACAGTGCTCAGAAAGAACGGTCTGAAAGTATCAAACATCTTGAGAGTTACATTGGACAATCTAATAACTTGGAAAAAACAGGTAGACTCTATAGTGGTTCGTGTCAGAAGACTGATTTATTTATTTAAAAAACTTCGCGCGACTGCTGAATTGCAATGCTTCAAAATGATATTTCGCTCTCGCCATATCAGTTCTAGGTTACTGCATAATTACGTGGGAGGAAGACAACCATGTTGCGTTTAGAGAGAGCACAGAAAGCAGTGTTAAAAGTACTAACGAAGAAACCTATTCGACTTTGTGACGTTCTCGCAGTGAGACAGCTGTAACAGTGCTTAAGAAACACCACATTTAGCTTTACGACCGTCAGTACCATACTAAAAAGCGACGCTCTGATAGAATCTGCAAGACAGCTCTGCAGGTTTGCGTTGGTAAGTCGCCACTTGAACCACATTAGCTCTAAACTTTATATTAATATAAATAGGAGAATCAAAATCTACCCTTTCACAAGGAATTTACTGAGAATTTTGTTTACAGACTAGCTTTTAAGCTAGTCTGTAAACAAAATTCTCAGTAAATTCCATCCATGTCCTATGATGCAACTTATCATAAATAAATTCTTATGCTAGCGTTCTTTCATCATAACAGACTAAATTGCACATCTTATACACACACACTCGCACACACAAACACCTCTCCTAACCTTACTTCCACTCTACATCAGTAAATGCAATATAAAGTATTTTTTCTTTTGTAAATCTTAATTCTAAGACTTCCTTAAAGATGTGAAAGTCTGGAACAAATGTCTTCCATGTATTTTCCGTTGGGCGCTGATAGCTCCGCCACAGTATTTTTCTTTTGCAGCTATCTTCGTGTATTTTGTTAAGTTATACCTAAATTGTTCCTAATGAACTATTATTATTTTATTTTATTTATGGGGTTTATTCCATCTGGAATTTCTCAGTAGCAGCCCGGAGTCTAGATTTGAGCCCGGTTGATGGAAATGGGCTCGCCCCCTATAACATGGGACCAGTGACGTAGCTATCGAAAGGCTAGGCGGTGCCGTGCACCGGGGCCCTCAAGCTCAGGGTCCTCGGACCCTGACCAGCAAACCTCGCACTGAACTTTCTAAAATTTCTCCTACCTTCAGAATATAAATATAATTGCATGCAACACGACTTTAATCATGGCAACTCAGTTGAAAGAAATTCGAAACTTGTAGGGAATTCCCCTAATTAAATTGATTTTAATTTATAATTTGATTTGAATTGAGACGGTTTTTGTATTGCGCAATAACCAATACTAGTTACCAATACTAGTTTTTGTTCGCTACCCACAGTAGTTTAAATATGGCTGATGATACCGAGAGAGACGTACCTTCTCCGTCATTTAATAATACGTTTATACAACCTAACCAGTTTACACAGGGCCCCATTTTTTTTTGCACCTGTTCCTTTGTGTTCCTAGCTACGCCACTGCATGGGATTTAAATATAACTGTCTAAATGTGGGTGTACTATATACACACATCAAAAAAAGTTTGCGATCACTTTGAAAAATCGTTTTTTTTTTGTTACGGTAGATTATATTATGATTCGGCTCGCCTGACTTAAACCCAATAGAGCACGCGTGGGATACTCTTAAGCGAGCTGTTTGGAACCGCCAGCCACGTCCCCAGACAGTGCCAGAGCTCAGGGAAGCCGCTATTCAAGAATGGGACAGGTTACCCCAAGAAATGCTGGATAACTTGATTCTCAGCATGCCCAGGATTATCTATCGTATATATTGAATATAAACCTTTTATTAATAAATTGTTGTTTAAGTTTGGTCAAACAGTATTTTTCTTTCTATCAAATTTCTGTTGCATTATGATTATTTTTTTATAAAAAATAAAAATAGTTTTATTTTTTAATTTCAAACAGGGTATTTCTATTTTTTTTAAACACAACAAAGAATTTTTCTTGATTAAGTTCAATTTAAAAAATTATACTCGTATCAGCTTATGCTAGTGATCACAAGCTTTTTTTGATGTGTGTAGGTACACCTCTGCCTATCCCTTCGGGGAAACTAGGCGTGATGTTGTGTTATGTGAACAGATAGATAACCCCAAACAGAATAAAGTCAACACAGAAATCAAACCAAATATAAACCAATCAAATGTTAGCAAATATTTCATAATGAACAACAGCTCAAACTATTTACTGTGCCGAATCAATAGCTCAGTTAAATAAACTATAGTAACAAGAGAAAAATATTCAATGAACGATTGAATTATTGAATATTTCTATTCAAAAACAAAGCGTTTACGTTCTTTTAACTGAATGAACTTGAGTAACTACAATAGATTCAGTGGAGCTGTAATTGGATTTGTTCGTTCGACTTTCTGTTTTGATTCCGTGTTGAGGTAATAATCGTGTTTTTGTTAAAATGTTATGAAAGATTTGCTGTTGCACGAGAAAGTTTTGAGCCGATATTTGTGTCCAAGATTGTATTTCTATGTTTATACAAATGTGTGGTTCTTTGTAATTCCACGCGAGAATAGAATTCTCGTAGGTACCTACATAATAAAAAGTTTTCATCTATCTGAATCAATATACCATAACATGTAAATTAGTTCTGCGACTACGAGACTGAAAACACAAAACCACTACAAATTAAACCATTTTTCTTTTTTTTATATCCGTCTGGCAATGTAGGTAAATACACTTTTAAATATTACTAACCTAACCTGATCTAACACCAAGTTTGTATCTTCAAATCTATACTCTTCACAATGATATAATTTCATTGGTTGTATTTAGGTAGCTGTCCTCCAAAAAACTCGGGTAGGTAGGTATGTTTACTTATATATTTATCCAAAACCCTTTGGTATTTCACCTAATGAGCATGGGAACTAAAAGGAGCCAATAAGCATAGTTTGTCGTCCAGATTCCAAAGCTGCCAGGGCTCCGGCATGTAGGCGGGGCGGGCACCCACTCCTAGAATTTCAGCCATTCGTCCTGTGACCGGCTCCGAACAAAAACACTAACGACTCGTCAAAATAAAGGAATTGAGGAACGATTTGAAATTGGAAAGCAAAAGATGGCCTGAGGTTTTATAGCTGGCTGAAAAGGGACTGATTGCTTCGAAAACTGTGTGTGGAGAATGTTTTGAGAGTTTAAAAATTGTATAGTTATTTATTTGTGACTCATAAAATTGATTACATTGTTTTAGTGAGCAATAGTTTTTATTGTTTTACATATGGCTTTTATCCTACTAATATTATAAATATGAAAATTTGTATGTTTGAATGTTTGTTACCCAATCGCGCAAAAACGGTTAAACGGATTTGGAAATAGTTTCCTAGAGACTTTTTTGTGGAATTTTGAGTTCCACGCAGATAAATTTGCGGACAGACGTTTTAATAATGCATTCAAAACCTAGCGGTTTTTTAATATCACAGATTACTATTAGACACTACTGAGTAGTGGGTTAAAGTTACTTATTCAATATTTTTTATCATAAACCACAGCAGAAAGCCTTTCAAATGTATAGCTGTATTTCTTTTTAGGCTGCATAATTTAGTTTCCTTTACCTTTTCTTTATAAATCTCGCTTAGGCCCTCAGAAGAAAATAATGCCTGGATTTTAAAGTCGAATTTATTCGGGGATTTACTGACTAAACGACAAAAGCTTCTAAGTCTTTTGTTTTGGGGATTTTACGAATCATTCTATCGAGAATTATATAGTACCAGTATTTCAATCGAAGTGTTAAAAGTATAAGGTTCTACGTATTATTGAACAAGACATATGTAATATGTCCTTAAGTACGGTCGACTGCAAAAATCCATGGACAGTACACAAACAAAATCGTGTGAAGCGAAAAGCGAAAGCTAGTTCTATTTTCGAAAATTTGAGCTCAAACGTTCACTGGAAAATAGACACTAAGGTGAGTGTACATAGATGCTACGAGAAACAAAATCTATATAAAATTAAAGTTTCTGTTTGGAATGTCAAAATAATAGCTTTTACATATTAAAGATATAATGCATATGAAAGTATAAATTGTACCTAATTATAACAAAAAAAAAAAAAACGGGGCAGTCTTTGTGGACTACCGATAGAAGTGAAAACTAAGTAATTAAAGCGTTCGGTGACGATGACGCGAGTTCCATGATTTTTGTTCACCCAAAAAGTACACATATATACACAGTATACATAATTATAGCTCATGGAAAGCTTTCGGTGACGATGACGCGAGTTCCATGATTTTTGTTCACACAAAAAGTGCTTAACGCGCCTAAAAAAGTATTCACTTGAAAAAAACCATTCTGATGATATCTCGAGAACGGATTGGGAAACTGGGGAACCAGAAATTTCACGCGGACAAAGTCGCGGGCAGAAGGTAGTACCTAATAAAGAATTAATGTCGAGCTCTGAGGTAGGTAACCTAAAGCCAAATAATTTATCCAAATTATGGCACGATGATGTAGACACATTTTACAATAAGGTAGCTACCGATTCCAAACGGCTAGATGAATAGAAATAATTAACAAAAATATTATGACACGGGATTTTTATGGATACCTAAATAATAAAAAATACATGGGACATGGGAACTTCTACTTACTCTAATTTAAATACCTACTTAAATATCAATAGCAATATATATCAAAATTTATTACAATAATCTCCTATTAACAGCTTTAATAACCCAAAACTCAATGCTCAACAATTACTTTCAACATACTACCCACGATAATGTCTTAGGACCCGCCCACACTGCAACCAAAATATGTCCCAACCTATATCTAAATCATCGAATTAAATTATACGTGGTACCTTTATGTTATATATATGGTCTAAAACAAGAGGGACTCCCTACTGGGCGCACCTCTAATTGGTCCAGCTCGGGACATTCAGACTCAGCAGGTATTCGTTCGCAGTGTCACCTTTCACTTTGTTTGCGATTAATAAGCAACCAAAAATATTCCTATAGTTTATTGGTGTTGTGAGTTCCACGGTCTTTTAGTGGCGTGTGATCTATATATGGTCACAATACTACCTCTTTAAGTGTGGGTGTTTGAAGTGATTATGAGTGTTCTTTTATTATTTGCCAAGAGATGAGAAGCATCAGTTTTCTGTTTTAATTTTTATTTATTAAAAATCTGTACGAGTATTGACAATAGCAAAGTCTACTAAACTGGCAATGGATTACAAATTTTGAAAATTAATGTACTAAAACTTAATTATGCTAAGTAAACTATAAAATATTATACCTACAGTCGAGATAAAATATCTCACATTTTACAGACAGACATTTCCGCAGTCATGAGGTTTCTTACAAACATAGCTATGGACGCAATGAGACATAATGTTTTTTTAGAACTTTTTTAAGTTTATCCTTTATACTTGACAATCGATATCAGTTTTGGGGGTAGCTCATACCATAATATGGATTGTTGGTACTACGTACACACGGCTACAAATCAAGCTATACATTTCCAGTATAAGCTGATCTCGCATTGTATAGGATTTTCGTACAGTGAGAAGTTAGCTTATAGTGAAAATGTATAGCTTGATTTGTAGCCGTGCGTACTTTCTAGTGCGCTTACCAAAGTATTTTGTTACTTTTGGAACAGCAATTAGTGTCTTCTTCTTAGATAAACGTGTTGGGTATTTATCAAAAATTATACTGCCAATGATGCAGATGTCAACAGCCGTTCAATAGTATTACTTTATTTATAGGTAGGTATTTAAGTGTTTTTTAAACTTATTGGGTATTAGAAAAATATGAACTAATATTGTCATACATCGATATCGATAACGATAACATCGACAAACCCACTTCTCCTTCTTACCTGACTTCCCATATTCAATACTTATGCTCTGCCCATAGTTAAAATCTTCGTTCCACCAACAATCGCCTTCTTCGATGTCCTTCTCACCGCTCTGGTTTCATTCACTCTTCTTTCTTAGTCCAGGCGGTCTTTCTTTGGAATGCGCTCCCTCTGAACATCAGGATGGCACCCAGTCGGTTGTCTTTTAAACTGAAGGCACGTGAACATATACAAAAAGAAGTGGGCAAAATCATTTCAGCGCTGATTTGCTGGATTCGTTTTCTCCTCTACTGATCGTTATTTCTTCTCTACAGATCATGATTTCTCCTAACAAAGCTTATTCTGTTTATAAGTATGTATGTATTTATTCTTGTATTTTATAGTTATTTACGTTGTATCTAACCCATAAGTTGTACCTGTCATGTTTCCTCTCTGCATCACCCTAAGTTGACTGATAGAAAATGCCTCAGGAAATCATTAAAAAAAAACCGCATCGCTGCTGAGTAGAGTGCGAAGTAGTCGCAACTATATCCTGAGAGCTGTGGCGGAGAGCTATACTCCTGACATCAGACACTACATGCGGAGGTTGATCAGGTAGGAAACATGTTTTCTTGTCTAGTCGTCCTCTGCGTGGAGTGCTCATTATTTTAAATATTTTATATCTGTACTACTAATACTAGAATATAAGTTGTTTTATAATACTAACACAATATGGATCTTTGTTGTCCAAATTAAATGAATTTGAATTGAATTAAGTCCACCTTTGTACTGCTTTTTTTATACTTGTGCATATAGTAGTTTTAATAAATAAATAAATAAATGATTATCTAATAGTCAGTTAGATATGTCTAGTTTAATCAAAAAATATACAAAGAATATACATACTTCTTATTTCGTATAGGGAGTATGTATATTATTTGTATATTTTAGTCTTTAGAGTTGAAAGGTGGGAAATATTACTACGATGATTGCTTCATAATACAGCTTCATTACATACATACCGAGGTACCAAAAAAGACCGTCGTCTACATACATGACATCGATCGAAATAATCAAATTAACATCAGTAAATTAAATCCCAACAATATCATGTCACAGCAACTGTCGGACTAACGTCATTTACATCCAAATCCTCTTAGTAAGTCGGGACCAGTTTAATGGAACGTACCTCTTATAAAATATAAAGTACTAGCTTTTTCCCGCGGCTTCACCCGCGTGGAGGCCGTATATTATCGCAAGAGAACATACTACACTGAAAAAATTTTTACTTATACATAACCAAACTTTCGTCAACATGTAACACAAAAAAGTGACCACATAACTTTACGCAACATGTAACCAAAACCTGTGCTGGCTGTTGTGTATCACTTTTATTAAATCAAGTTAACTTTTATAAAGTCTTGTCAAACTTTGATTATTCCTGAAATAGCCGAAGTAGTTAGGCTAAATATTTTTTTCAGTGTACCGGGATAAAAAGTATCCTAAAATCACTTCAAGTGCCACGTAAAAATAATTATTATGGTAGACACACCGCATTTTTCACAATACTTACCTTATTTACTAAACTAAATACCGTTAGACATTCGCGACTCAATGAACAGTAAAAACGAGAAACACAAGCTCAAAGAATACTACAACCCCGTTTTACCTTAATTTGTCAATAGGGCGTTGAGTAAATTCCAGACCATGGCATGCTAAGACAAACCCCGTCTAATAGACCCCAGTGGTCTAATAGTGTGCTTTGTTTAAGAGCGTTGTCACCGGTCCACTAGCACCACTCCAGTACAAACATTATCTCGTGACTGAGAAGGAATTATGAAAAACAGCTCAATCAACTATCTCGGTAAGTGTGTCTTCGTGTCTCAATATGAAACTTTAAAAAATGTATTAGAAATATCTATACACACTTTAGAGGTATGAGGAACAGGGTGTAAAGTTCACTCATACTCTATGGAAAAGGGAGGATCCTCCGACCAGACGGGTATTGTGTCTGGTGGGCAACTGCCGAACGGTTGGTGTCGGGATGTTGTATACATATACGCTATACTCCATTTATTATAACGTTAGACAAATAACTGTTCTCACCCTTTCGTTATTTCGATGTAAACGTTTAATAAACTCCGTTATTTCACGATAAATACAAAGCACTGTATGCACCAGATCTATTTACCATTTACATTAAAAAAATAACTCTAAAGTGCAGTATGTTCAACAATATTACACAATAACTGTTGTTATTTAGCCGTTATTTGTCTAATGCTATAGTAAATGGAGTATAGTCGCGCGGTAAACTCTGATAGCGCGATGCAGGATTTGTGACGTCAGGTCTTTGATGCGTAGTTCGCATGTGGCGTTTTTGATACCACCACACACTTACCGAGATAGTTAATTGACCCGTTTTTCATAAATACTTCTCAGTCACGAGATAATATTATGTTTTTAAAGGAGCGGGGTAATTGTGTCACAATTAATGACATTGGTGCCGATTCCCTTGTTCACAAACTAAATTTAAGTTCAGTGCATCTTTTTCTTTCTATTTAATTAAGAAAAGGACAGAAGATAAATTTCAGTTTAGTCCTGTCAAATTAATCCGCGCTTGACGCAAATTGACGTAAGTAATTTTAGTCGGCAAGTTTTTAATCACGTCTAAACTTGTATGGAGTAGGTAGTGACAGGCGCTGATTAATTTGACAGGACTAAACTAAAATTTCTCTTCTCTCCTTTTCTTATTGAAATAGAAAGAAAAAGATGCACTGAACTTAAATTTAGTTTAGGTTGTGAACAAGGGAATCGGCACCAATGCCTTTCAATTTGACAATTTGAAAATATTCATTGCGTGATTTACGTAGTCGAACTGACGAATTTTTCAAACATTTGAAGCAATGGATTAGCAATTTCATAATATCCTTCAAAATCCATCAGATTGTGATTAAAAGTGTGTTACGCATATGGGGTGCAGCGGGGTAATTGCGTATCACACTAAGGGCCGATTTTTTTATCGCCTGATAACTTTTATCTGAAGAATAAAAATGGCGTTTTGACATATTTTCTATGCAAAATCTGCCAAACTGCCATATTTATTCCTCCGATAAACAATATCTGACGACTGAAAAATCAGGCCTTACAGTAGCAATGGATTTCATTTTGACAGTTCAACAACATTCATTAATATCCTTCAAAATTCAGATTGTGATTGATAGTAGTGTGTTGCACAATTATAGTAACTTTCTCTCTGCCAAATTCAATCCAAATCCGTTCAGCCATTTTCGCGTGATTGAGGAACAAACATTCAAACATACAAACTCTCACATTTTCATTATTATGTAGAACTAGCTGCTGCCTCCGGCTTCGCCCGAAAGGCTTTTTATAAAATAAAAGTAGCCTAAGTTAGTCCTTATAACATCAGCTATCTGCTAGTGAAAGTCCAGTCAAATCGGTCCAGCCCTTTCGGAGATTAGCTGGAACAAACAGACAGACATGGAGCGACAGAATGTTTTATTTTTATTATCAAGTACCCTACATACCTACTTTCATGTACATTTAGTAATAAGTTGTCCTTTTGACATTACAAACAGACACTTCAATTTTATTTATTTGTATACTTAGATATAGTTTTTTTTTTTTTAAGTGTAACGAAACATTTCTTTTCTGCCGCGTGATAATCGCATTATGTAGGCTGTGGTAATTAAAATATGATATTTATTATTAGAGAACTGTCAATCAGGGATTTTGTGTTTGGAAACAGGGGTCGAGGATTAATTCTGATAGATATCGTTTTCAATTTATAGTTAAATCGAAAACGAACGAAATCGAGATAACCAATGAAGTTCAATGGATTGAGGAGCTCGTGGCTTAGTGATAACAGCCGCATCAGGTTAAGCTACGCTTACTGGGTTTGGTCCGTGGATGGGTGACCATCGTTACATACCGAGACTCATCCGTGCATAAAAGCACGCTAAGCCGTTGGTCCCGACTGTCATTCGTGTATCTTTGACAGTCGTTACGGGTCGTCAGCAGCCCGAATGTCTGACAACCAGTCTTTACAAGGGGTAAAGGGGGGGGGGGGGGGGTAGAGTATTACCCAGTAACTGGGTTGTGGAGGTCAGATAGGCAGTCGCTCCATGTAAAATACTGGTATTCAGCTGCGTTCTTGACTGGAATCTGACACCAAAATAGTTGAGAAAAGTCTAGACAGATTGAAAGAAAAAAAGAAAGAAAAAACGTTTATTTGCGGTAAACATGACGCAAAAAAAAGGAAACAAACACAAAAAAGAAGCGTTGGGGGAAATATGCGTCACATCCACGCAAAACGGCCATTGCTCAGATTAGTTTAATCGAGATAACCGACTACTCGTTGGTCTTGAGTCCGCAAGTTCGATTGCCGTCTGTCACTGAAAACCAACGCTGGGACTCTGTCTCACATAGGGTCGCAGCATTATGCTGGGCGATGGCTAGTTTTTCATAAAAAAATTATTATGAAGCAATGGATTAGGAATTTCCTTAAACATCATCCGGATTGTTGAAGAAAGCAATTAGAGTGCTGGTTTCGATCGATATGTCGGACAGCTAGTTATTGGATTTTTCTAGGTTTTTTCATAATCTGGGGCGTTAGGTATGTATGCAATGGATACCCAAGCACACATACATTTTTAATTTAAATACTGCAACTGTTGGCAATTTGCCGTGGACTCGATAAGTTGCACAGCCATTAAGTTATTTTTTTTCAATTAGAATTTTATTACTTTTTAAATTAAAATTGGTATTGCTGTTGCTGTGTAATTTTTATTTGGGTTAGTAATTTAGTATTTTCGATTAAACGTTGTTCATTTTGTTTTTTATCGTAAATATCGTGCTGTAGATATTTGCTACACTCTTCTTCTTTTCGTGTGATTACTGACTAATCTGGAGTCCAGAGTTTTTATGCTTCCCATGGGCCTCTGACTAAGCTACACATGCCTTCGTAACTCTGTCTGTCTGTCTGTCTATTATTTATTTAATATTTATTTATTTAAAAATATATACAATTATCATCACAGGTTTACCTAATACAATAGTGTAGTTATATAGCTTACAAATATTAAGATTTACAATTACATATACTTATTATTATGAAACACCAAGAGTTATTTTACAAAATGCGGCCCGTGTGAATTCACTCGGAGTACAATTGAAGCAGTCAATCTGGGGGCCAAGTCTACTAATGTACAAACGTTGCAATGGTCTCTTCATTGTGAGTTTTTGTCAGATTTGCCATACAAACACTGTCAAATACTCACAATGGCGAGACCATTCTGACACTATTGTAATAGCAGACTTGAGGCCCTGTTGTGACACCATATTGAGTGCATGCAGGGCGCGCGTCAGCGGCGCGTGCTGCAGCAGGTTGGTGCGAGCGGGCGGCACCCACAGCAGCGGCGGCCGCCTCCGTCGCCCCACGTGCCCATCAGGTACACACAACCCAACCGTACGTAGAACGCCTGGGTTGTGTATTTTACCACGCATAATCTTAAATAAGTAAGTGGCGAGTGCTACTTCCCTTCTTACTTCCAGTTTAGTATAGCCTACCATGCCCAGCACAAATAGAGTAGAATAAAACAGTGGATACCCTGGATACACACCATACTGCTTTAAGTACAGAAATCTCACGTTCTGAATACGTTCTAGCATGTTTGTACTTGGCTTCATGTGGCGACCAGACGACAGGATTACATTCCATATGACTTTTTACAAGCGATGTTCGTGAACTGGTTTCCTAGCCGTAAGACCAACCCTAAATTGCGGTATGCTTTTTTACAATCATCAGTGGTATGCTTACGAAAATTGAAATCAGCTGTAAAGCGCACGCCCAAATCCTTAACCTCCGAGACACGTTGCAGTCGGATTCCATCCATGCAATATTGATAATGACTTGGGTCGCGCGCACGGGTAAATGACAACACTGAATATCTGTATATTACGTTTTCACGCCTAAACCGCTAAACTAATCGTCATGTTTGGCAGAGATATAGCCTGGGATATGGAGAAGGACATTAGGCTACTTTTTTACGCGATAACCGACAACCACGCGGGCGGAGCCGCGGGCAAAAGCTAGTCCATGCTAATATTATAAATGTGAAAGTAACTCTGTCTGTCTGTCTATCTGTCTGTCTGTCTGTCTGTATGTTACGTTTTCACGCCTAAACCGCTGAACCGATCGTCATGAAATTTGGCAGAGATATAGCCTGGGATATGGAGAAGGACATAGGCTACTTTTTTACGCGATGACCGACATCCACGCGGGCGGAGCCGCGGGCAAAAGCTAGTAATCTATAAGTAAAGTACCATTCACTGTATTTAAAAAAAAAAAAAAAATTTGTCTTACTAGTTTTGGAGATTAGGGATCAATTTTCATTAAAAACTTTATAAATTATTATTTTAATATTATTTAAAAAAAAAATATGAAGTCCTCATAATAAGTTCATTCATTTGATATGTCACACGGAACAGTTTACAAAACTTCTTTTTTTAATTTTCCAATTTGCCCCCAAAAGTGACCCCCATATTCAAAATTCATATATTTACGTTACACGTCCGTGTTTGGGTCACAGAAATTCACATGTGTACCAAATTTTAACTTAATCGGTCCAGTAGATACGCAGAAAATTGGCTGTGGCGGACAGACAAACAGACAGAAACACCAGTGATCTTAATAAGAGTTCCATGTTTTCATTTGGACGTACGGAATCCTAAAAAACATATAATATTTAAGAAATCTTTGAACAGTAAACACCGTCCTAAAGTTTGGTTTTATGCACAAGCCCTAAGCTATTATATTCAAATCCACTGTAATCTTCCTCACTAAATCGCATCTTTTATAACTCAATCAGCAAAGCACTAAGCGTTATTGCATCTACAATAAACAGATCACCGTCAGTCGGTGCAAATTCGTATAAATTGGATAATGGTCGGGACGGGTCGGATCGGGCCGGACGTCACCAATCTGTCCATTGCCGCAAGTGCGGATAAGTGGCGTGTAATGTATCGTTTTAATGCGTTAATGTACGACATCCGATACGAGAATGTTTTCCCACAATGTTGTTTTGGAGACACTGTTTGGATAGTACGCGTAAGATTAAGGTTTTCCGTTTGTAGTTAGTTGCTAACGCGGACGCGCATGGAATATTGCAAGTATTTTAGATTTAGAAGACTGCATATTGGTACCCACGTCACGATATACTTGCACAAGTTTAGACTTGCACAAGTCTGCGTGACACCGAATGACTCGGATACTTGGGCTAATTCGACCCACACACGTTAATGTACACTTGTGCAAGTCCAATTTTGCGCAAATATCGTAACGTGTGTGGCCTGCATAATACATGGAATGGTAGAGAGACAGAAAGATGGAAATTTCCAGTCACCCATGTCCTTATTTTATCTGAATCTTCGTGGACTTCTCTAATCAACATTTAGCAAGATGGTATATTACATTAGGCACTGAAATTCCTGCATGGGCACAGGAAATCTATTATACTAATAATAAACCTGAAGAGTTTGTTTTTTGTATGTTTGAACGCTAATCTCTAGAACTAAGTACCAGTCGGATATGAAAAATATTTTTTGTATTGAATAGCCCAAGTCTTGAGGAAGGTTATACACTATTTAACATCACGCTATGACCCTACGAAGCTGAGCTAAAAGAAAAAAGTCAGAAAGAACGTGAAAACGAAGTAGGCATAGCGCGGGCGGGCGTTGTGATCACTGAAAAAAAAAAAGTTGTTGCCACAATCAAGATTTTGTTTAGATTGACTAAGTAACTTGTTTGCATCTGAGCCTATCAAGCACAATGATCACAGCTACTACTTTTATTTGATTGAGATTTGAAACGGGATCTTGATTAGAGTTACCACAAAACCTATTTGCAGCAATCAAGTCAAAACATAGTTGCTCCAACCAAGATTATTAGATGAAAGTTTCAATGATCTTTATTGAAGTAATCAAAATGCTTGATTGACACAACTTACTTACTTTGTTGCAGTTATTTTTTTTTAACTTATCTCATTTTTTAACTCTTCTACAATGATGTCATGTTAAGGGTTATCGAGAAACTTGATTGAGTGTTCAATCATTTGAACTAGTATTGCTGCAATCATGTCGTGATGATCAACTTAACTAAGATTTTGATTCAAGCTAAAAAGTCACTTGATTGGAGTGCATTTTTTTCAGTGATGCAACCGAAATTTCACGCGAATGAAGTCGCGGGCAGAAGGTAGTTAGATATTTAATAGTATATTATGGTACAAGTGTGTAATGTTGTTGATTACCGCTGAGGCGCCATTGAGACCCGAGCTGTTAGGTGAGGGTCTTAAGAGAGCTGAGGACGGTAATCATCAATACACACGTGTATCATACGACGTTTTTCAACACACTTGTGAAGAAAATAATAATAAAAGATCATTTTATTTAGTAGATGAAAAGTTTATTTAGAGAAACAATTTGTAAATGTGCATTTAGTAAAATTATAATTATCTGTTTTTGATGGCATAGCGGTCTTATCAGATATATTATTTATTGAAATATTTTAAGAACAAAGCTACTCAATCAATAAAAAAAAAAAAAAAAAAAACTCTTTAACTCACTTGTGAATAATAACAATGAAAAAGTCACAGTTTATTTAAATACGAAGTTGCATGAAATGAGCAAGCAATAGGTACATTAATTTATCTATTCTATTGAACACGATCTTTTTTGTATCGAAACTTTTTTAAGAACAAAGCAACTCAACCAATAAAATAAAAAATAAAAACTCTATAACTCACTTGTGAATAACAGCAATGCAAAAGTCACCGTTTGATAACAGGTGTCATTATGTGCCTGATTGCGGTGAAATTAGAGCCACTTTATAAGCAAGTGTGTTGAAAAATCTATAAGCAAATGGTATTTGGTGATAAGTCTTTCCTGTTGAGTAAAAGAAAATGCACCAAAGCTCATACCTAAAGATTTAACCGCTATGTCAAGATCAAAACAAATAACGACACCTCCTCACTACCTAATGACACTTTTAAAACGCGATCTCAATAAAACTTCAACTTAAGAGAAGGTATGTAGGAGCCAATGGTTGTAGGAACCGTACACTATAACTTTGTTAATGTTGGTTTAGTTATGGAGTACACAGAAAGAACCACAGGTTGAGTTAAAAGTTATATTAAAATGTAGAAGGTTAACAAGTTTGAGACCGTACAAGGTAGGACATAAAGATGTACACGTATAGTGAGGTTTTTATCAATCCCTTAAAAACAGTAGTCAACAGTCTTTATAATAAGGTGCATCGTTTAATTGGTATTGACACGTTGACCAAATTTACGCTGAAAGCAAAGCTTACTTATTGGTTGCAGAATTTGTCCTACGACTATAAAGAAAAGATTTTGACGATCACCTCATGAATACATTTCTCAATACTGTTACATGTACAGTCAAAACCATTTATAACGACTTCGAAGGAACCATTGGACTACTCGTACGGTTGTTATAGCCGATAGACATTATAACCAAACACTATGTTAAATAAACAGAAATACTGGGACCTCAAAATATCGTCGTTATAACCCGTACGTCACGTCGTGTTAAGCGAAGTCGTTATAAACGGTTTTGACTGTATATACTGAGTATTAACCTGATTGCATCTAAGTTGTAATAATAATAATCAATGTATATGAGGAACTTTGGCTCCTGAGATACAAGGTATCATACTTTTTGGATATAAAACTTTTTTCGTTATTTACTTAGTTCAGGAACCAACTGTTCAACCTGCTTTTGACCACTGCTTGTACAATCATGTTTCATCATCATTCATCATAATTTCAGCCGAAAGACATCCACTGCTGGTCATGGGCCTCCCCCAATTGGGGGGGTTTGCCATAATCGCCACGCTTGGCAGGCGGGTTGGCGATCGCAGTATGTAAAAATTCATAGAGAACGCTGCTGCCCATTCTCTAGTAGATCCCTTAGTCGCCTTTTACGACACCCACGGGAAGAAATGGAGTGGTGCTATTCTTTACATCCGGCACCACACGGAACACAATCATGTTTAGTGTATGTTTAACTGTATGTTTTTTTCTTTGTAGAACAAACTTATTATTTATTATTATTATTAGTAGCACCTGTACACATGTTCATAAGATCGACATGCCACTATTAATGCTCGTTTAAGTGCATCCAATACTCAAACACACTCAGTTACAAACAGATACATTAGTGAGTGTATCGGCTCCTCGTGAGCCGTGCGAGTTGAAAGAGTCAATTGAGTGAATGGGTCATCGACTTGTGGCCTGATATGTCTACAAAGGGGCAATGTGTGACTGACTGTGTACCTGATTGATTGAACTGAAGTGATTGTATGCATTTGCCAGTTCTGTCCAATACCTACGGTCTAATAGGTCGGTTTTTCCCAGTGGTCAGATTGACGGTCAGACTAATCTTTCCAACGGGATTTTTTTCCCGTTGGTCAGATTTATTTGACAGCTGGGAAATCAACAGAAAAAAAGTACAATGAAATTAAAAACTGTTCTGCATTTTAATAGTTATCTTATAATTTTATCTTAGACGTTCTAAAAACTGACCAACATTCAATTCTCCATTATTTAACATCATTTATGAATACATTATGAATTCGTCTCTCATTTCCTTTGTCCGTTTATACTTTAGTACAATCACTTTTCAGTAAAATTCTCAGTAAGTTGATTATCCCGGGTCGTTTTCTTGTTATTTTTTATTCAGTTCGTACATAATCTTTATCTTCTTCTATACATATTTTTTTAAGTAGCTTTTGGTATCTGTCTGTGTGACCGCGTTGTTCTTGTAAACGGAACGGATTTAAATGCAGTTGTCACCATAATTTAAAATAATGGCTTTACAATATTATCAAATAATAGTGTTAATAGGTATGGGAGGACAGTGTAGGCCTTTCAACAATTACCAGGTACTTAACAAAATAGAAAAGTGCCAACAAATCTACACTCTACTAGGCCCACAACGTTCTCACATTCACAAAATAGAAAACAGTCTATATAAAAGATTAATGACATGATTGCAATTACAACTACAGTAACAAATCTGAATTAATAATATCATGTCCACAAAAGCCACTAATAAAGAATTGGAATTCGATTTGTAGGTAAATAATGTCAAATAATGAAAAGATGTCAAGGAAGTATGAAAAAAAAAAAAACTTCCTTATTTCGTCGTATCCTACGAATAGGGACGTAACTGCATAATAGCTACTTTTCAGGAGACACTTTTTGTGTTTAATTAAATTAAATATGAAGAAATATGTATTGGTGATTTCTTATAACGTGTATTGGTATTTTATGGTTCGGCTAGGATTATTTTTAATGAATTATCTTTATATTTTATACGAATTTTGTCCTTTAAATCCCGTTTTTAATTGTTTTGTTGAACTGGTTATATGTGGTATGATGAGCAGAATTGAATTATGCAATAAAAAACGAAAGTCCGTTCGTTAGGGCACTATTCGTAGGATACGACGATTTGGGAGCAGTTAATAGACATTTACATAGTTCACACAAAACACACACAAAACTGTTTAGTTGCAGGGAACGAAAATTTCCGAATAGCCTACCCATTCGTCATGTTTTCCATTAATTTCGTCCTCTGTTAATAACACAAAACTGCAATCAATGTATCCAATAACCCCATTTATTTGGAAATTGACGAACAGTAGTTTTAATTACGATGGAAAGAAAATATTGCATAAAGCTTTTAAACTTAAAGTACACAATATGCCGTTTATCGGTAGTAACACTTTTACCTGAGCTAGATTAACGGAGTGCAGAATTTCAATAAAATCAAAATCAAAATTTTATTCAAATTAGGCTGAGAATCAGAACTTTTCGAACGTCAAAATTACATAACACAGTCCCCCAAAACGCCCATCCCTTCACCACTTCCTAGTGCTTTAGATGGGAAGAAGAAGTGGCACAACAAACTCCCCAGCAGCACAGCTGTCTGTTCAGTTAGAAAAACTATTCTATACAATATTAGGCATGCAAAGTAATTAACGTTACAAGACACAGAACAGTAATAGTACATTATTGCAAAGGCCGTGAAATAGGCAATTACAAGTCGAGTATGAGTTTGAAGGCCGAGCCGGAGACGAGGACTTCACTAAAACGAGACCGGCAATTACCATTTCCACCGAGGCATATATAGTGATTATCTCAAAAAAAAAAATGCAGGGAAATAAGACATACTTTCATGTATTTTTCTTTTGACTTCGCTGAAAGTAGGTTTTCCATTGCCAATTTGGCTTCTGATCTTAAATCTGGTGGAGTACAATCAATCTCCATTTCACTATCTGATCCGTTGGAATTCATTTTAATTAAATTTAATAAGTATGTAAATAACAAATCAAGACGAATTTTCAGCTTTGCCGCCAATTTTCTATTTGTCATCTGTGCCGAAAGGCAAACGCATTTATGGCTATACAGCCACGTGAACGCAATTTGTGCAAAGCAAAGAGACTTACTTTGGTATGCCAAGAATGATAAGAGATCCAATCAAAGAGTATTTATTAACCTCAGCACGACATTTCATACAACATTGCTGGAGCGTTGTAATGTTCCAAATTCAAAAAACGCTCCTGCTATGGATTTGATTTTCTTTGTCCGTAAATTCGATACTACGCGTGTTCTTTTTTCGAAAATAATGACAATACGAGTATTTCCATGTATGTTTGGGAAAATTAAATTATTTGCCATAATTATGTCAGCTAGCACACGCCAATATACCAGAAAATACCATGAAAACTATATACGAGCAAAAAACAAAAAATGTAAACAATCCTTAATACCTAAATAAAAATCTCCAGGCTTAAAGGGCGTTCCCGCTTTCATATGAATCAGTTAATTAAGAAAGGGAACAGGTCAGGTTTTTTCACATATGGCGATTTTAATGAAATTCAATTGTTTATGGCAAGACCTACAAATCAGTTAAGAAAAGGAATATGTCAGTCGATTCGTTTAAAAAATATAGGGCACATGAAATTACCGTATAAGTAAGAAACCGAACAAGTCACTGACTTCTTCCCTTTCTTACTCAAACGATAATTTCAATATTAATTGGTAACATGAAATTCAAAATTTGACATTACATACAGCTGTTTAATGTCAAATTTTATTTGTCTCATTAACAGTTTGAGGTTAATTTTCACGTGCTGTTGTACTGCCGTGCATTAATTTGCTATACTGCTATAATTTAATACCTATTAAAATGTCGGGAAGTGAACAAGAAGAGGTAGAAGAGATTCGGAGGAAAAGGAAAGGCGTGAGAAAAGAAACTCCAGCGCAAAAAATCAAACGCAGTCGTACAAAAGGTTTGCCTTATGAAAATTATAAACGCGTCTCGGTTCCTGGTAAATCACCCGGTGATTCTTGTCTTTGTGCATTGAAATGTTTTGAAAAGATTGATGAACAGACTCGAATCCAGGCATTTGCTGATTTACATGGTCTAAGCAGTAAAAACGGGCAAGATATATTTTTATATGGTCTCATAGAAGTTTTACCAATTAAACAAAAAAGGCCACGAACAAACGATCCCCAGAAAATAAAACCTAAACAGGCTTCCTATAAGTTTTATGTAAAAGTTGCCGATTCCAAAGTACTGGTTTGCAAAAAGGCTTTTATGAGCATCTATTCTATAAAAAATCATGCATTATTTCGATTGCAGCGTTTAAGTCTAACAGGAACCATTCCCTCCGATCAGAGAGGAAAACAAGGTAATCAGAAAACAATACCTGGTATTCTTATTCATGAAGTCAAGGAACACATCTCAAGTTTTCCTGTTAAGACATCGCATTATGCCTCCAAGGAGTACCTTTACTTGCCAGCAGATTTAAATATCAAAGCAATGTATAAGCTTTATAAAGAAAGTTTTCCATCTTCAACAGTAAAACAATCATTTTATTATAAAGTTTTTAAAGAATACTTCAATTTGCATTTTGGGAGACCCCAAGTTGACGTCTGTTGTGAATGTGAAAGGCTTAATATCAGGATACAGAAACCAGACCTGAACGCAGCAGCTGTTATGACTGCAAAGGCAGAATTGGCAGTACACAAAAGAAGAGCGAAAAAATTTTACGCCAGTATTAAAGAAGTTCAAGAGCTCAGTAAAACAAGAGATGATGTTCTTGGATTATGTTTTGATTACATGCAAAACATTTCACTTCCATGTATCCCAGTGCAGGAAATGTTCTATTATCGACAGCTTTCTTTGTACCCTTTCTGCATAAAAAATCTGAAAACTGATGAAAGTCGTTTCTATCTTTATCACGAGGGGATTGGACTAAAGGGCCCCAATGAAACATGCTCATTTTTATGGCAATATATTCAGGAACAGGTACCTCTAACAATAAGAGAACTTTACATCTTTACAGATGCATGTGGTGGACAAAATCGTAACCATGTAATGATAAGCTTATGTCAAGCTCTTGTAGATACTGGCCGATTTGATAAGATCTACCATCGATTGCCCATCCGTGGTCATTCGTTTTTGCCCAATGATCGATCTTTTGGTACAGTCAAGAAAGTTCTAAAAAGAAGAGACAGATATTATGAACCCATGGAAATTTGCCAACTAATATGCAGCGCACATCGAAAGTTTACTGTTTCAATGGTGAAAACTGAAGACATACTGGACTTTAAGGGTTGGTGGACGAAGTTTTATAAGAGAGATGCCATATCTATTGAAACACAATCTCGTCAGATTCCACGGAATCAAAAGCAGCATTTCTTAGTGTCCCATTTCATGGAGTTTGAGTATATTGCAAATCAGAAAGGGTGTGTAATATGTCGCCCATTCATTCAAAACATGGGGCGAGTTAATACATTCGAGTTACGAAGGAACCGATCGGTTATTCCAGTTTTACCAGAAGAAAAGGCGTACAATGGTCCTGTACCCATCAACATCAAAAAGATCGAAGACCTGAGACGCACTCTGCAGTACATTCCACATACTCATAAAGACTATTTTGTCAACATTGTCGAAAACTGGCCTAATACTAGCGCAAACAATGATAATGAATAAAGTTATACAGATTAGCAGTGAGTTTTTCCTTATTTTTCTTTACTTTTATCCAGTTGAGTAAGAAAAGGAACAAGTCAACTACTTTTGAATCATTATTTAGTAAACTATTAAATGTCAAAACAAGAAGAAAAGTATTGTAAATTACGTATTTTATACTAATTTAACATAAAAGACAAACAAAAACATAACGTTTCATTCATATTTAAGATATAAAAGGTTTTTTGCATCTCCTGAAAAAATTTATGTTTGTGACCTGTTTCCTTTCTTAATTAACCGATTCATATGCAATGCTGGATTAAGTTCATATAGAATAAGAATTCTTATTCTTATTCTGGATAAGAAGACATAATACAATAAGAGGCCAGCGTATGCTGGCTTTTTCACCTCAGTGATGACAAAACCAACATAAGCTGGCTGAAGTGAGATCACTGTACAATTACATATGTTCAGTAGTTTAATACTCCAGTGCGCAGTCGTCACGCGATCAAAGTTTCGTCTCGTCATGTTTAGACATTACAGCAATTTGGCTTTATTAGGTTTTTTTTTACGAGCAATTTAAAGCTAGATAATACATTAATGGTCAGCTTTTACGGTGAAATTGATCCATCAATATGGAATGGTACTTTTAAACTTAGTAGGTGTGGGTGGATCTGTACAAATTACCTTATTTTTACGTTTTTAAACTATCACGATGACATTATCTTCCACTATATACCTGAACGAAGTAATCATAACAAAAATAATCCGCTGTTCATTGTAAAAGGACTTCCAATCTTATTTATTAATTAGCTGTTAACTTTTTTTTAAATAAAAGTTACTCATTATAAAATCAGCTATCTGCCAGTGACAGTCCCGTCAAAATCGGTCCAGCTGTTTCGGAGATTAGCCGGAACAAACAATAACAAAACATATTTTTTTTAACCTTGCCCTACTCTAGGAATTTCTCCTGTATTGTGTCCATTGTGGGTGCGTTTACAAACATTTAAACTCACATACACAAACAGCCAGACCCGGAACAACTACTTGTAGGTCATACAAATATTTGTTCCGTGCGGGAATCGAACCAGCGACACGCAGCGCAGCAGTCAATCGCTTAACCACTGCGCCAACCGTGTCGTCATTCGTTGCAAAAAACTGTTTCTTTTTCATTACAAACAGACACTAAAATTTTAATTATTTGTACACATATTTAAAAAGACAAGAAGAAAATAACAGAAAAATACATAAGTACCTACTTACAAAAGTGATGCTTAATTCTAAAGAAATCTCTTCTTGCAACTAGCATAGCTGCAATAGGAAAGTAGATAAAAAGAGATAGGGATAAACACCGTGTGGAAGTGTAACAGAGATAATAAAATAAGAAAGTACTTAAAATCAAGACACACAATAATCTTTATTTAACCTTTCCGATCCGATGCGATGCGAGCCGTTTGGTGGAAATCATCCTGAAGAATACTCATATATGCTTGGCGGCAAATCGCACCGGTGAGGTTTATATTATTACCTGTCCTAGGATGTGAACATTGTGAACAGAAAATAACTAAGAATGATAAAGAAAACAATCGTAAAACAAATCACAGCCAGCAGATAGTAAGACCCTTTTTAGAAGATAAGTGATTCTATATTTTTGCTGTCATAAAATACATTAACAATATTACATCCAAAATAGCTAGCAATGATGTAGTACAATGATTGTTCTATGTGTTTCCTCCAGCCATGCCTGCAACCTACATCCGTCTGGGTCCTAAGGGTTAATTCCCTGAATTTTGTGGAGAAGTCTCCACAAATTTGTCAAATGTCACGTATTCTACGTATACCATCACATATCGTAAAAGGACACTTGTTATTATTGCCCATCTATCTCTGACACTTTTTACATCATACGTGAAATGTCCCACAAATTGCTTGGTCCCGAACAAAAAGTAATCGCCTAGATGACGACTAGAAAAAGTATTATAACACAGTATTCTCTAGCGAAATAAATAACCTAGCCTAACATAATAAAAGTCTATACGCGTGATAAATAGTAGATACAGCAGTCATAGTGATGGCCTATCAGAATACCAGCACTGCGATAATTATTTTTAAATGTCGCAGCATCATGCTGAGTTATGAGCCTTTTGGCATCGTACAGGACTGTTTTTTTTTTTTTTTTTTTTTTTTTCTTATTATAACATATTTATTTTTTATAATTTTGTGTTTAGTTTAGTTTGTGATCTTCCTATGCGAGTCACAAAAAATATTTTTTCTTTCATTCTTGTTGTGACCGTCGGACTGCCAGGTTTTGAGGTCGAGCCCAAAGCTCGCACCTCTGACTTTTCGGACTCTTGTGCGTATTGTATATTAGGGATGATGCCTGGGTAAAAAAAAAAGAAAAACTGTTTAGTCCGTCAATCAGATAATAAAAAAATATTAGACTCGTATTTTTTGCTTTATCATATTAATAAAAAATGACTTAGATAATCTCTCACATGGTCAGTTCTAGGTTACCTTGAGAAGGTAAACTACTAGGTAGGCTCTTACTTCAAAATCGTTCAAATTCAAGTCGCTATCTCATCTCGGAATTAATGTCAAAAACTTGCCAAATATGTACGTAAATGAGACTTTTTTTTTTAAACAGATTGAGACTCGATTTTTTTAACAGATTGATACTCGATTTTTTCACAACTTAAGGCTCGATTTTTTTAACAGATTGAGATGCGATTGTTTTAACAGATTGAGACTTGATTTTTTTTAACAGATTGAGACTCTATTTTTTTAACAGACTGTGACTCGATTGTTTAAACAGATTGATACTCGATTTTTTAACAAATTGAGACTCGAATAAACTGCGAACGAAAGTTGAAAATTAAAAATAGATACAGCAAAATTAATTCACTTGGCTTACAGATGATTGTGGGATCAGAATGATTCTTTTTATATTTCTATGGATTCAAGTTATTACTTACGTGACCTTAAGCGCAGGGTATGGCGAGGAATGTCCGATGAAATGGAAATGTCGCCCATCTGAGTGATCTCTGAACTGCCTCAAGCTCTACGCGCCTATGACGATGACGGCAGAAGTGGCAACATACACAGTCTCACTGTTTCGTGCATGGACAAGCATCCGGTCACACCGAATCTGGTGCAGATTCATCTACTCGGATTGATTTAACACTCTCTGTTTATACAAACTGTAAAAAATTTAAGATAAAACAAAGAAAATAAGAAATCGTTTTCTAATAATAATTATGTTAGGGTAAGGACTTCAAGGTGAATGAGTCCAGCAGTTTCACTTTCATCACACAATACCTAAACAAACATATCTGTAATTGTTTCCCAAAGACCCAAAAAAGTAACCTTAATACATTTTTAATCTAAGCATAAACGGCGATTATCGACGTAACAACTTTCAGAGAAACGGAGTAACGTAATAATTTCAATTACAAACTTCAACGTACAGTGGCCAAGCACAACAAGATACACGAAACTGTAAAATTTCTCCAAACGATTTTAAACTTTAAAATGTTGGTGATTAAGTTCAAAATCGAACGAGAAAATCTGACAGTTTGTGGTAAATTTATGTGCTGGCCACCGTACATGAACTAAAATTATAATGTCATTTTGTTTAATAAAAAAATATCCCAGTTTTAACCTTCGCAGAAACACATTAATCTATCACCAAGATCAAATAGGCACGAACGTACCTTTAAAGAGTCCTGAGACTGTTATACTCTAATTAATTGGCAAAAAAAGTAGAGGTCCTTATAAACTCAATATTATTTTCCAAACTATAGGTAATAAAACCTTAACAAAATCCCTTCGTTAAACTACAATCGAATAATTCAATTAATTGAAGTTCGTTCAAGCATAAAAATAATAAAGTCTTACAAGATCAGATATAAACGCTCCACTGAACTTCATAGCACGGTTCAATACTAAATAATAGTTAAGTTTTGACATAAAGCTAGGTTAAACAAGCGGAATTGATGTGTTGATAGCATCTGTGTGTACAAGACTTTCGAAATTTATGTGCTGCAGATAAAATCAGTGTTGCTTTATTTTGAAAGTGATGGACTCTTTGATATGAATGAAACGAATACACGTCTAATTACCGTGGTTATTAGATGTGCATTCGTTGATTCTGAATAATGTATCCTTTCTGATTGTAGCAAGGTTTTCTTTTGGAAATAAGTTCCAACCACAGCTTCCAGTGTATAATTGGACTGATCAAAATATGCTTAGCAGAAGGGATTTAGTTATGGCGCTAAGACTTCGTTCCGGTCACATTCCATCAATGAAGTTCGGTTTTCTGATGAAAAAGGTAACATCACCCAACTGTGAAGAATGTGGAGTAGTCGGAGATGTGCAACATGTTTTGATGGAGTGTGTGCGGAATAGGGCTTTGAGATTGAATTTGCTTGGCCCTATAAATTAATGTACGATATTGGAGAGTGTAATGCTATCCTAGCATGTCCTTTATCAGAACAAGCTAGGATACTGTACAAACTGGCATTATTTGTTTTAAAGTAAGTGTTATCTGTTTTTAGTTTTAGTTGATTATGCTAATGTTACAGGGCGACGTTATCGCTCATCGATAAAGCCCTTAAAAAAGAAAAAAAAAAGTTGATATTTACAACATGACATGAGCTCCGCTAAGGAGTATAGTGTTCTGTGGACATGAGTCATTGAATTAGAAGCTTTTCTAGTGTCAGAGTTTTGATAAGAACTTATCTGAAGAAAAGTTATAACCTAATTTAAATTTTTCATGATAGTGGTGTCTCATCAAAATCAGCACACAAAGCTTCCATAAAGTACTTATTTTTATTGGCGTTATATATTTTGCACCGAACAGCTGTTTTGGTTCAGGTCGAAATAAAGCCTAGAAGAAGAATTAGATGTAAGTACAACATACATAAAAACAATAAAAAACAAATCATACCACCTAAAAATGTGTGTCAGACACCAAAAAGTACACCACAATCTTGGGACGTAATTGCAGAAATCCCAAATAACGGCACATAATATCTATTAGCAATTATAGAATTAGTGATGGACACCGTTTGTTCGGCATTGGGCACAAGTAGCGCTTTTGTCCAAATACTTTCACAATTGAGGGCTATCGATAAAAATAGTCGGCCTATTATTGTTCCCACGCTGCGTCGGCATTGGCGTGTGCGATGCTCATTACAACATGCTTCCGCAATTAGTGCTGGGCTCTGGGCTTTCTCACTGCTCAATGTTCCATTATTTGTGCCGATACATGCGTGTGTTCCAGAAAATGAAGTTCTTCTTTCGAATTATTGTTTGGATTTTGATTTTCGTTAGTCAAAAAGTTCAAAAGTCAAGAGTTGATTGTACTTATATATTTATTTTATATAAGGGAGTGTTCAAAATGAAAATGCTTTTGAATATGTCAAAATAACTAATTAATTGAATTATCAACTGGAGCACATTGTACTCATAACAATAGGAAAAAACAAAATTGAACATGAAAAATAAAAATATATTTAGGCCACAGAAAAAAGTTGCCAGGAAAAAAAAAAAAAAAATACTCACAATGGCGAGACCATTCTGACACTATTGTAATAGCAGACTTGAGGCCCTGAACACCTGTTCAGTAAGTATAACTTTAATATTATTCTTAATAATATTTCCCCTGGCTGGAGGCGTAAACTTCGTTAGGAGCTTGCGGCACCACAGGAAAGCCCGGTTAAGGAGCAGGAACCCCCAGTGGTTATACCTCCGAGAAGCCATACACAAAAAAAAAAAAAAAAAAAAAATAATAATATTACGCCAACAACGAAGTACACAGGAAAAAAAATATGCATAGCAGAGAAAAAGTATTAATATTAAATAAGAATTCTCAAGTAAGTATACTGAAAATTATCTTCACGCTAGTAGCCCGTTTACGGAACAAATAAAAGTTCGACCGAAGACAGAGAACATTCGGCAGTTATTAAATGGATATGAATATTTGCGTTTATTGGATCTGCAGTCAAAAGTCCTATTGAAACTTTCAAATAATATATAATTTTGATCACATATATGTAAATAGTCGTTTTTCTAGCAAGTCTAAAAACTGTGTGTCAAAACAGATGTATGTGAAAGTTCAAAATTACATTTTATGGTAATGATAGTAGCTTTGCACATGTCTGGAATAATATTTAAAAACCCAGGCGTCAACGTGTGTATCTATGTCCTACAATAACCTCGAGATGGTTGTCGATTCTATTGTGAATCGATCGCCACACTTACAACCGTAAAATTTTTGTATTTTCATTAATCTATACTCACGTGAATAATCACGCCACTCCTTTAAAAAAATATTATCTCGTGACTGAAAAGGAATTATGAAAAAACGGCTCAATCAGCGACCTCGGTGAGTGTGTCTAGAATTTTCTAATACCTTTTATAATCTATACTAATATTAAAAAGCTGAAGAGTTTCTTGTTTGAACGCGCTAACCTCAGAAAGTACTGGTTCGAATTGAAAAATTCATTTAGTGTTGGATAGCCCATTTATCGAGGAAAGCTATAGGCTATATAACATCACGCTAGGACTCTTAGGAGCCGAGCAAACAGATAAAAAGTCAAAAAGAACGCTAAACGAAAACGAAGTTATAGCACGGACAAGCGACGGGATGTCAAGTGGTGGGTCGGGCTCGGGCGACGAAGTCGCGGGCAGAAGCTATTGTTGTAATAAAGGTCAAAATTGCTTACCTTTGCTCATTTGTGTTTCATCAAATAAGAATGAATTTACAAGGGCAACGAACAGTAGCGTCTACTAAACCTTCACAATAATACCGTCTTGCAACATTAATCTTTCTTTGAAAAACTCTGCGGTCAGACGGCATTTACTTCACTGAAAACCACAAAGCCACATTATGGATGAAGTTACTGGTTGTGTGCTTATTTATGAACAAGTTATTATATCTATAAATAAAATTTCAAAGTCTAAAATTTTACTCTGCCAAATCAGGCTGCTCAAATAATGAAGTAATAATAATAATTTATATATTCTCTCTCACAATGGTTTTGTGGCACATAACAGTTTTGAACTATATAAATTCACATTGTGAGAGCTGGTGCCTGGTGTAGGTTTAAGAAAAACCTGTGTTACAGATTACTAGGCCCCACTTAGTGGCCTCATACAAATTAACAGGTCACATATATTTCTACCAAACAATTAAAACAAAAAATAAATAAATAATAGTAACAACAAAAGTAGCCAAAGGGTGTGTGGTGAATGTGTAGGTGAATTGTGGTGAATGTGTAGGTGAATGGTGGTGAATGTGTAAGTGAATGGTAATTATTTGAATACAAGTGTCAGTGTGAACGTCGGAAATTGGAATTATGGAGCCATAAGAGCATACAATAGCGAAATTCGTAACTAAGATGCGGAAGGGGGCATAGAAATGAGACTGGGCAAGACACGTCTGCCGCTAGCCAGACAAACTGTAGGCACACAAACATCACAGAACTGGTGCCCTCAGACGGTAAGACGGGGTTGCAGGCCATGTAGGAGATGGCGAGATGAACTGGAAAGGTTCCGTCCAAACTAGAAGACGGACGCGCGGGCTCGCGGAAAATGGAAGGAGTTGAGGGAGGCTTCGCCCAGGAGTGCGACAGCACAGAGCAAAAGAAAAACGGGCTATGATGTTCGGTGTTCCCCAGGGTTTAGTCTTAGGACCTGAAATAATAAAACCAAAAACAAAAATGCCGTGACCATGTGCTACCTTAAAAGCTATAGTCCATAGAACCAAATGACCCTAAAACTTATATCTGTCACATTGCAACACAAAACAGGCCCACCCACATCGCGACCATTTTACATTTCATGGCTTTATACAGAAATAAATTGGTCATAACTAATTAACGAGATACCAGAACTATCGGCTTAAGTGAACCAATTTTAATTGGGATTCCTCTAAGCCGATCGGGAAGCGGTTACGTATTACACGGAATCGATTTTTACTGAATGATGTCAATGCCTAATTTATAAGATCTTTGTTTGGATTTAATCTTATTTCTTCAAGATTTGGTGTATTGTTTCTATAGGTTTGCTGCGTGGCTTAGTTTGAAAAGACTACGTACATTTTTTTTTGTAACATACTTTGTCGTAGATGATGTCACTCTGCTCCATTGTTAATGATGGCCAAATCGGTGACATTGACAGGTTATGCCAATGCTAGTAACCTGTACACTGTCTGTGTTTTTAGTTAAGTACTAACATAGGTTAACACATTGACTGCCACCGCGGTCACCGGTGACCGCTAACAATAGTTTTTCTATTGTGTCTGTTGTCTGGCAGTCAAAGCCTTAAGAATATTGTTACTAACACAATGGATTTTGGTTATCTGAAATAAAGTATTATAGTTTATATATAAATATAAGGTGTATCTATTCAAACACGAAATATTTTAAGAGAAACAGCTATACTTAGGTGGTAAAAAAGCCATAGCAGCGATTTTTTTTTTTATCTATATGTTTTATATGGGTGCGCCAAAGTTCACCCAAATTTTCAACTCCGATAATTGGAAATCCGAAAATGTTCTTCCTAACATTTTTCATCCTAACAATCACAATTCCTAAATACTCTGTCTCTAATGTTCATAATTCCGAAGCATTCAACTTCATAATGTCAGTAGCAATAAACATCTATTATACTTTTATTTGTTTTCCTATATTTTCTCAACATAACCATCTTTTACACTATTATTCAAAGTCATATCTTTTTTGTTTAAATTTCTTTTTATTCATAATAATCAAGTGCTTGCTTCGCACTCACTAATTATATGAATTGGTTTTTTGTTTTTTTTTTTTTTTTTTTTTATTGAAGCGTCTTCTTTAATTTTATTCATAGCTGTGTGTACCTGCAAAGATATCCATAGGTTAGGTTAGGTTAGAACTGTGACCAACTACGCGCGAGCCGAGCGAGCGCTACCTCGAAATTGGTCGCGAAATTTTTCTAAGTATTTTTTTCATAGTGCCCCCAAGACGACACTCTGACCTGAATAAATATTATGGTAATTATGTTTAGGGATAAAAGCGTTATGACAAAAAACAGTAGGAGTTTAAATATATTTACATTAATGATATTATAAATTACAATTTTCGGAAACATGAGTGTTATGAACATCGCCGGTAGCACTACAAATAGTATGAATAAAAACTTTAGGATGAAAAAATTTAGGAAGAGTGATCATTCGGATTACAAATCATTAGGAAAAACAATTTCGGGTAAAGAACTTTAGGTGAGCCAATATGGACCCGTTTTATATTTTTACATAATTATTGTAATTTTAAAATTGCTTGAGACATTTTGCAAAAAACCTTTAATTACTTATTTTTTTAATTCTATGAATGACCCGCCCGGACGCGGCAACGGTGGTGGTACGAGCGCGGTGCTTTTTGATAATTAATCATCATTATCAAGTAATTTTTTTTTTTTTTTTAAATAAAATACTCAGATTAAAAAATATATCGTTTCAATGGCTTCTTTACCACTTATATAGCTGTATCTCTTTAAATATTTCGTGTTTGAATAGATACACCCTATATATATGTATTTATATATTATATATCTAGACGCGGCGGCCAAAAGTACTTAAGTCTTTTAAGTTTAGATTTGACTTAAGTGCTTATGGCTTCCGAGTCGAGATATATTCTTGTAAAAGTATAGTAAGTAGAGGAATTAATATAATTTATATACTGGTTACTTAATTATGAAGAAGGAATATTACAATTTAGTTACGATTTGCATAAAACCCTACACTGGGAATAAACTTTCTGGTGAATTATAATTATAAATAGATTTCAGGAATTATATTATTGTACGTATCTCAGTTGTAATTATCTTTGTCTGAGATTCAATAGAAATTATTGTTTAAAATCGAAATTGGTTTTGTTAGGTAAATATTTTTGTCCTATATAGAAATGCTACAACCAATAATTGTACTGTTAGAGAAAACCTTCATAACTTACCACAATTAATTTGAAAGTGTGAGAAATCTATAATCTAAGAAACGTTATTTCATTGTTGTTTTATCATTTGACCTCAATAAAATGAATGGCAGTGAGAACGTTTTGTTGGAACAATGGGAAACAATTAATATTGCTGGTTTAGCCATTTTCAATTTATGTTAGAAATAACTGCTGCAACGTTCCATACAAATCTAACGACTTAATGAAGAAAATTAAGGTTTTAATGCGAAAGCAGATAAAACATTTAGATATAAATTTACATTTAGATATAGATGAAAATGTGGATTATATGAACTTTTTATATTAATTTAAGCAAACGTGGTCCAGTTTTATAAAAACACTATGAAAATATTTAAAAATATGCAATATAGTTAAGTTTCTGGTAAGCGCTCAACTTTTCTTTATCAACTTTGCTTTGCCCTATGTTAAATGTGCTTTGGATGATACAAACTGATTTTAATTATCTTCTCTTGTACAATTCACCTACTCAGCATTCATTTAAAATTTTTCATTATCTAATTAAAACACAACGTAGAATTTAATTAATTTCAATTCTCTATGTCTGACTGACTAAGGAATCACGCTATTAATCTCGGCTGGTAACCAATTTCTTCTCTCATTATCTAATTTGAGTGGAATTTAATGCAACAATGACCGGCTCTTAATTTCATTACCACCCACGGACTCAGGAGTGGCTGCGAGCAATGAACGTCCATCTATCCAACAATGGAGTATTGTCCACCGATGGAAACAAATTAGAACGATGACGTAGTGAAATTTTGTTCGTAAAGATTCTGATGCTTCGGCTAATTAGGATTAATTACTATTACCGTGAATAGAAAAACTGTAAAATCCCCTGAAAATGTCAAAAAATTCCCTATTTTAAGCGTCTTTTCCGAATGCAATTTTTCTTTCAACCTGTGTTATACTACAGCTGGGCTGCAAAGGTAGACATTGGGGTAGACCCTATAGTCATCCAGGCTTCCACTCTTTCCTGACTGTGGCCTTCTCTGGCCAATGTCCCATTAACGTCTCCATTATGTTACGCCAGCTTTTCATAGATGTCTCTCAGTGAATCCGCCCATCTTCCGGCAGTCTGCGTGACGACCCCTTCTAGCCCAATTGTACCGATACCTTCATGTTCTTTCTGATCTCTCTGGAAAGCAAAGAAGAAAATGCTTTAAAGAACAAACATTAACGGCTTAGGTATGATATTACATACTTTATAAAAACCAAATGCCAAACGCTTGTACCGTGAAAAGCTTAAAATTCATCGTACAAGAGAAGAGAAATTTAAAAATGATTGGCCATAAAATTGGTCGTCTCGGGCCGATTTCTCGATGTTGTAGATAACTATTATGTGAACACTTGACAGGGTGTCGCCGCCGCGGGCATGACGAAGGAGCAGGCGCACGCGCAGGTAGACCCTTCGGAGAGAAGAAGCCAGGCGTATCGCTCCTCTCGCTCACACCACGTGGTGGGGGCGGCCGGGCGCGGGCGTAAGCTTGCTGCCTGTGCTACATTTTATTTAGTTTATAACCGTTCTTTGGCGCCGAAGCACCGTCGACTCGAGTGTTTTGTTTGACCACTGTTTGTCAATAGTGTTTCGATAAGAAAAACAACAGATGAGTGAAAAGGTGTTCAGGATTTTGCAAGCTTATCGGTGCGTTGGCGCCAGCCGCCTCTGGCATGGCTCCGCGCAAGATGCTTAAGGCTGCGGCTTTACTGATAACTCTGGGATACTGCAGCTTATTAGTATACCAAGGTGGCGTTCCTTTTAACTTCCAAGAATCCCGCGCGGGAACTGTGCAAGTGTCTGACTTATCCGTGGAACCCGTGACCACCATAGATGAAAGTGCAGTTAAAAACATAACTTTAGATGACATTTTTATAAGTGTGAAAACATCAAAACATTACCAGGATTCGCGGCTGCCAATCATTTTGAAGACATGGTTCCAGTTGGCAAAAGAGCAGGTAAGAAAACAAAATACTTTTTAATAGATTTAAGAATCAATGACTAAACTCCAGTTGATGATAAAGTTGATGTTGATGTTTCTAATCGTGAAATTGAACTCATAGCTGTAAATGTAAACAGAACAGTAGCATTTGAAGTAACAGTTACAAGTTATAATGAATGTATGGTTGAAATCAAAACAACCTCGATATTGTTTGGGCGTTAATGATGTTTGAATAGAAAGGATAATAACGAACCAGCACGTCCATTGTAAACAAATAGTTAATGAATGTCCAAAAATACATTTCTGATTACGAAACCTAGTATCTATTTAATTTTGTAGCGTTTGGCACCATTAGCAAATAATAAAATCAGAATGTCTGGTTCAAATGTCATGCGAAAAATCTAAAATCTAACATTATTAGCATTAATGTTTTAATAACTGGTATATTATTCAATACATTGTGTTGAAAATGAATAAGAAGTAGATAAACTAGTAAATAAGCATTACATACATTTATATTTACGCAATACTACAAAATTTAATAAAATATTCCTTTCCATACCTCGACCGAAGTATCCATAGGGTTTGATAAGCTCTGGAACGCGCTACCTTTTGGCATTAAAAAATCTGAAAACAAATTTACTTTTAAAAGAAAAGTTCGTAACCACTACTTAAGTCAGACTAAATAACTCTCAAATGATAGTCTAGTCATAGTAATTATTATTAGGTGGTATTTGTTAAAATATCTATTAGTTTATTTTATTTGTATATGTGTATAAGTATCAATAAAACTATATAAATTCTCTTAATCAAGAAGTTAGTATTTTTGTCATTATTTTTGTACCCTACCACTGTTTTTATATTTAACCCAAAGGTTGACTGGTAGAGAATGCCCTGTGGCATTAAGTCCGCCTATGTACCACTATTGTACATGAAGTTTAAATAAATAAATAAATAAGTGCCCGACAGAACTCTTTTACGATCCAAATTGTGGTCTTTAAAAATCTACATTGGCTTTTTAAAGCCAACAGTTTACATACAACCTTAAAAATTTGATTGATAATTGAGGCGACATCATTCCTTAAAAAAATATAAATTGAACTTAGCGACATAATTTTTCACTGAACTCCAATAATAATAAAACACAAGGCTATAAAGGGGCTACCCGCAGAGTCGAGTTTTAATACGGCGATGATAAATCTTTTATAAATGCACCAGAAATGTTCCCAGCGGGACTCGCTTGTTCGTAAACTCAATATTACCATCTAGTTTCGGAATTAGAAAAGAATGTCTTAATTACAATTCTTATTCAACCTTCATTTATCCAAATCGCGTTGGAACTGAACGAAGAAAACCCGTTCGTTGCCGTTTATTTCAAATTGCTATCGTATTATACTGAGTGCTTCCATGTGATGGTGATAAGAAGCCGAAACAACGCTATTATGCAAATATTTCTATGATGCTATTACTCTTGTTATTCAAGTCACAAAACATGTTTTTAAGCTATTGAATTGTAATGTTAAAAAAAAATCTAATGACATCGGCTCCAAAAGTGTTAACACCAATTTCGTAGACACAATAGACACTTGTTGCTGATAGATAAAATCTGAGCCTCGTAAAATTCTTTCGTTGATTTAATCTTCATCGCCTCAAATGAGTTTTATTACACCAGTTTTAAATAAAAAACCTCTAGCTTCATTTGTACAATTTTTTATCCAAAAGCACTCTTCAAAGCTCCAACAAACCCAAACATTCTTAGGATACCTACTACTTTCTCAGCTTGCACACATAAATCGAATTCATATATTCCAAACCAATATATCCTAGCACAAACAATAGACAGCATTCGTGCAGCGACCATTTAGCCAACGTTTCCTGAATCTGGAGCGTGCATAATCAACCGTTAATCCGGCGGAGCGCGGGCGCAGGAGCGGCGCCATTGTGGACCCGCGCGTGGCACGGCGCGCGCGCAACACGTGACGTGATTGTGTACTTGATTTTGCCCTTTTGTGGTAACTCTTGAACGTACTTTTCTGATTTATAAACGGAACGGTTGCGTTTTATGATTCGTTGTTGCAAACTGGTTTTGAAAGATTTTTCCTTTTGTTAATTTATAGGGGCTTGGAATTTCTGTGTAGGTTTGTATTCGTTTAATGATCCCAGATTCTGATTGCTGGGTGAGGGAAGTAACATAGGAGTCAAAGTATACATCATCTGAACCGTGCCAAATTAGAATATGATAATTATGTTTGAATCGCAACATATTTTTGACAGCATCAAAAAATATTTCAAATTTCACCTCTTCTAGCAAGGAATTTAATTACTGTACGAAATTGTCACAAGTTGTTGCAACAAGCTAACCTTTGTTTAATTGACATGCAGTTCCCGCTAAAACTAATTAATTTCAGATTCAATTGAAACTCAATTCAACGCATTCCAATTTATCTCGAAAACTAAATCGAAAATTACATTTCCTCGGTTGTCAAATTGTTGATTTCTAACTGAATATAGATGTTTGGGAAACCATGAAGAAATCACATCTACTTCGATGCCTGCGACCTTTATAAAGTGCACTTAAGAAGCCTTAATTAGAAAACTTTAAAAATAAATTTTAAAGAGTCCTTCCCTTCAAACTTCTCATCTGCGCAACTTGCAGGAGTCAACTAAAGGAAATTAAAACTAATTAGACGGGGCGAGAAGTGAGCAAATTAAGTACCACCACTTGTGAACTAATAAACTTCACGTTACTTAATTGTTTAATGCAAACTGGCTTTATCCTGAAGAATCTAGTGCCTTATTGCCCAGGTTTAAGCGATTACTAAAAGAATTAAGAGTAATGTTAGAGAAGAGCATTTACGTATGCTTTGAGGGAATTGCAATAAGATTTTAAGAAATCCAACTTTCATATCGGTGGTAAGTTTCTTATCATATTAGACGCTATCATTCGCCAAGTAGTCTTATGATTTTTTTAGAGGCCATAATATGAGGCATCCTCAAAAGTTACTCCCAATATATTTGTATATTATCTTCAAGCATATGACATGCTTGAAGATAATCTATATATATAAAAATGAATCCCTATTTCCCTTGGTCACGGCATCACGCGTGAACGACTGGACCGATTTCGCTAATTATTTTTTTGTTGTGTTTGTTATTGTCAGGAGAAGGTTCTTATGTAAGAAAAATTTAAGAAAGTTAAAAAAAAAATTGTAAGAAAACGACCATATTTACATTTTTATTGTAATAATAAGTAGGTAACTCTATCTTCTAATGTAACTTTATGGCATTTGACATAACGTGTCAGTCATCATTTGGTAGGTCTGAGAATAGATTTTATAAAAAAAAAAAAAAAAAAAAATTAGGTTTTAGTTAGGTAGGGTAGGGTAGGTAGGGTTGGTAGGGTAGGGTAGGGTAGGGTAGGTAGGTGGGTAGGGTAGGGTAGGGTAGGGTAGGTAGGTAGGGTAGATAGGTAGGTAGGGTAGGATAGGGTAAGGTAAGGTAGGGTAGGGTAGGTAGGTAGTTTCCTTTGCGCGTAGACAAACTGCCACAGTCATATAGCTTTTGACAGAACGAAGTCTGTCGGGTCAGCTAGTATACAATATATTGGGACTACTAACTGTTTTAAAACGCTTTAGAATGATCTTAAGCGTTTTAAAACATTTCATTTTCTCTATGCTATATCTGTTCCGATATTCCATAGCAATGCAGGCCAATCGTTTCGAAAGTTCTCTATTTTGAGCTAAAATCTCATCATAATATGGACCGCCAGCAGACCATTCATGCGTCAGAGCGGATGTTCAATTATAATATTATTCTGCAATGCAACAATACTGTATTGTCAGGTGACAGTCGTAATTGTTGAGTGAGTGCATTTACATTTACATTTACATGTATATGGTCAACGGCCATGATCGCTAAAAAACCTAGAACTAAGTTATTTTTTACTTGTCAGGGCACTGCGATTGCTTTTATTCTGTTCTATGATTGTCAGCAATAACAGGGTTACCAACACAACTTAATAAATGTTATTCAATGGCAAATTCCTCATCTCATAAAAGTTTGCCTGGACAATGAATACGGCAGATCAACTGCCTTTGCGGAAACCAATCAAAGGCAATTTATAAAGTAATACCTGTAGTATATATCGCCTCCGTTTACCTACTAAGTATATATAGTATTATAAGTATATATAATTTATATTATTAGGTATACATACACATTATGTATATTCACTAGTTTAACTATAGTGTAGAACACTGAGCTGAACATTTAAGTATGCGTTTTGTCATATTGTCTTCGAAACAATACACCACTCGCTTGGTTACGAGTCGTATCGTAACGTAATTCATATTCATAGTTTAGTTTCTGCTTACTCTTTAAGGCATGACCGTTATCATGTTGCACGATGTATGTTTATACTTTAACGTTTGCTTAAACAGCTTATCCGGATATCTCATTTCTTCAACCTGAGCTTATCAGCGCTATTTTAATATGTTCTGGGAAGTCAACGGATGTATTGTGTGGTGTCTTTTTGTGTTGAGGTGATAAGACTGTTGGAATTTCGTTCAGATTTGGTTGATTTAGATTTATAAAAAACTAGTCAAAATAAACTCTGCGTGAACTTTGAGATTCTATGTGAAGATTCAAAATGAGCCCGAATTTCCATAATAAAAAAAAACATAGTGAAAAAAACTTATGACGGCTCCACCTTAGCAAACATATCTCAGCTTATCAGCACTCGATTCGAAAACTTCGACAGGTTTGGACCCGTATACCATATTCCTAAAGGCGTCATCTCCACGGGTGAGAAAATCGCGGCGATAGTCTCGCCATGCCATCATATTCAATAGAAACTCTATGAATCAATCTCCACACGGCGTTATCATCGCGGCGATTATTTGAAGGCCCAGCGTGAATATCGCTGCGATTCTCTCGTCCGTGGAGATGGTGCCAAAGGCTTCTACAAACAGGAGCAACACGCGACGCGTCACAAAGACACCGAGTGCCGCGCGACGAGCAGTCTCTTTGTGTCGCGTCGCGTGTCGCATCTGTTTTGTAGGAGCCTTAAATCGTAACATCAGAATGCAGTACAAAATGATATACCTCATTCTATACAAACCCAAGTACAAATTACAGTTAATCAGGCACTTCCGCAGTTATAATCATCAATGGTCAGCTGGTCAAATAAGGCAATTGAGGGAAACAGGTTCTTTGGGCCTTAGATTGCAAGACCACCCGGCCTTGCAATCTCACAAATTATTCCGTACTGGTAGTAATTACTGGACGGGACGAGATAAGAAGGGAGGTTATAAGAGAAAACCTGAAAAAACCGCAGGTGGCAGGAGGGTTGAGTAGGGACCATCGTGGTATGGACAGGAGTGTCTAAAGCATTACATTATAAATTAAGAATGAATGCTTTGATTGTGTGAAAGCGGATTTGAAAAATAATATAAAGACTACTAAAATATAGGAGTAAGTATGATTCTCGTTGAACTCTGCAATATGTCTAAAAGAAATGATGGAGACCCAAAAATATCGAAGTAATTTGGTCCTTCTCCTTTGATACTTACATCGTACCCAAAGAAAATACATACTGCCGAAACCTCAAGTAACATAAACAAAGCGGTGTATAAATCTGAAGTGATGTAGCGAAGTTATATGAGGCACCTTGGAGTCAAACACGTTGCGAACAAACCGAGCTCTGTCTAATGCTATTTACTGAACTGGATACAGATATCGAACACTGGAAGGTGCACTTGCAATATACCATCAATATCGACTTTTTTGTAAAATGTATTGTAATATGGTTTTTCTCCGATATGTTTAGGACATGTTATGCGGGTGAAACCGGAGACGCACGTATAACCTCGTGTGTTGTTGTGGTAATTAGGGTGTAAACATAATGTACCAGTCTTGCTATTATAATAATTATGAACAAATCAATCTTGCAAAGGAACATTAATTTGAATAACCATTGAACGTTAAAAGACACATTGTGATTTACATTAAAAAATATTATTATATTATAAAGTAATATAAAATAAAATGATACATTATATAATATAATTATTATATTTTTTTTATTATTATATTATTATTAATATTATTATTTTTATTACATACATATTATTATTTTTTTGGTTGTCTGTAAAAGATCGCATTTAGCGATAAGACCGCCCATTGTGACACCCTATGTACCTAACAGTTCTACATTTATATCTGTAATTTTTATGGTGTACTATTATTCTATTCTACATTGCGTCATGCTGCTGCTTCAATCAGGATATGTCCCGTAAGTAAACACGTTCAAAACCTGATCACAATCATAGATGATACACTACATACAGGCTAGTCACAATCATCTCAGTGACAATCAATGTCAGTGTCAAAATTTGTCAAAAATTTAGGGAAATTAGAAGTATTTTAGACGGATTGAGACTGCAATTAAAATGAACTTCCTTAAAAATACAGTAATTTATTGCCCCTCTGAACGCTAATCCTACAGGGCCTCAAGTCTGCTATTACAATAGTGTCAGAATGGTCTCGCCATTGTGAGTATTTGACAGTGTTTGTATGGCAAATCTGTCAAAAACTCACAATGAAGACACCATTGCAACGTTTGTACATTAGTAGACTTAGCCCCCAGATCGCATTCTTATTTCAAACGAAGAACGTAGGAGTCCGGGCTCAAAGGTAGAAATGGTCTTTGTAAATCGACACCACCCGATTATGTCCGATCACAGCCGATGTTTCTTATTTATTTCCGAGTACCACATTCAAATGTATGTAGGCAGAGATGAATCGTAGCTCATCGCCTACGTAGACAACATTAACCCATTGGCCTTAGTTGACTCCTATAAGCTGCGCGCCATGACAAATAGCCATTATTAACGCACTTTGTTTTTTTTTTTTCTCTCTTTCATTCATACCATTCATAGCTAAGCTAGTTCTGAGTAAATAGAAATATGCAACCTGCTATGCTAAGTCAGTATTCAGTAAGTCAGTGATTTTTATCTTGATATATATCGATTGATTTTTTCCTGTCTTCTGAACTAAAAATTTTAACTACAATTCAGAATAATTTACTTTTTACTTTTTTATGATTACAAATTATTATTAAAATAAGTTGTCTCACAAACAAATGAAGATTATTATAATAATAGGTACTTGTTTTTTTAAGTGCTCATTAAAAAAATCTTTCTCAAATAAACACTAATTCTTTTGTTATTTTTCTTAAATAAAAAATGTGGTAATTTGACACTTATATTATTTTACAAATTCCTTTCACATTTTTAAGTGTTTAATCCCCTTACAGAATAAAATTCGCTTCTTTTTCTTGGCCTGGATGTATATAAAAAAAATCGGATGTTTGATATTTATTATAAAAATCGGATTTTTTCGAACCCTGCTGTAAATACAGGTTTTACCAGATGACAAAATTTGTGGTTTATGCACTGTCCATATTTTGCCAGTTTAAGGCATGTAAATTATTTATACAATAATAATACCTAAAAAATTACTTATTTTAGTGAAATTTACAACTATGTTCTAATATAAATTACAAACTGTGCGTCTGTAATTTATATTAAAACATAGTTGTAAATTTCACAAAAATATAGAATATTATCTTATATCAAATACAAAATAACCTTAACATTTAACACTTTATTTACCTATGTTATTTACCTTAAAATAAAAACGCCACTTTGGCTTCTGTAAAAATATAATATTTAGTTGTATTGTGTTTTTCTGTAATATTTAGTTGAGTCAAATCTTTCTTGTCAAAATCGAAGTTTAGCCATCTTCGTTAACTCTAGTTCCTTGTCAAAGGTATTTACAGAACAAGATATTGCTTGTCGGGTGTGTTTTGTCAAGAGACAACAAGATCGCGGCTTTCTGCCCTACATACTAACTAATGCTACTCGTGCCTCCATTATTGATTTAGATTTTAAAGTTTATTTATTATTATTATTTATTTATTTAAAACTCTTAAACTATCATTACAGGTTTAGAAACCTAATGCGATAGCTAAGCCTACTTATAATATTAACTATTTTAAATAACACTATTACTAACAATTACAATTAACTACACAATTAACACCAAATTACTTATAACTAAAACAATGCAACCTTATAATTATAACAATGCAATATTCAGAAAATTAACTTAAGTATACTTTACATTCAAAACATAAAACAATAAAGAAACAATAAACATAAAATTACACTAATTGAGTTAAGTTACATTAATATCATCACAATTTTTGACCGGGCCTTAAAATCCCGGTATATTTTCATAACGTTACCTTGTATTGACAGAGTTAACGTTATTATTATAATAACGGTAATCGATTTAACGTTATTTATGCGACTATTAATTTTATCGCTATTTTAAACGGTTGAGATGTAAGTAATGGGGCCTGAGGAGTACGGCGCGACGATAGCCCGCCCTCGCGCTTCTCTGATGCCGTGCCGATCAAAATGTTGACTGAATCTGCCTGATTCTTACCCACAGAACGGCAACGTAGCTAAATTAACGTTGGTTATCGTATTTTTGTTAATGTTAATTAACGTTATATTACTGGTAATGTTATCAAGTAACGTTACATTTTTGTAACGTTAGTAGGTATAACATTAAAATTTAACGTTACGTAACGGTTATTATTTTGTTATTTGGTAACTTTAACAAGCCCTGCTTTTAATGATTTTATACTGAAGATCACGTCTAAACGAGTAGTGTTAATGATTTGGAAAAATATATGTCAAATTAGAGCATTTTCTTAATAACTTAATGTATGAATATTTTAGATAATGTTTATATTACATAGTGAAATTAATTTGTAAAGTTATGTCTAACGCGGATAAAAAACAGAATCACGCAAAATCTATCAAGCATATTTTTCTGAAACCTTCGCCTTTTTAAAAATAATTAAATTTTTGATCTTTTAATATACGTGTTTTATTAAAATACCTTTTGTTTTATGTACCTACCTATAATAAGTTAATAATGCGTCTTATTTGGGACAGCGCTCCTGGATGGGCGAGTCCTATTACTGGCTGAACGTACGACGCGTTGCGTGAGCTCAGTACAGAACATGCAAGCTAACCAAGTCACCTGGCATATAATTATCTGCGTATTAATTTACGCAACCATCTGGCCTAACACTGTCTCTTAAGATACAGTCCTCCTGGTTAAAGAGAAATTAAATGAAATTTTTCATTCTGTAAATAGGATATCAGAACCACTTTTAATCACCATAAAAAAAAAAATTGATGGAGTCGACACGGAGACAGGGTTTATGTTTTATTTATAAAGATTTTTGAAGCCTTTTAACTTTTGTACAAACAATAAATTATGTATAATTTTAGTATATCTACCACTTTGCTCAACCTGTCTATGTATTACTTTGAATAAAATAATCATTATTTATTTATTTATTATCACCCAACGACGATAAAAAAAATCTAACCATTATATTGTGTAAAAACTTGCTTCTAAAATGTAAATAAATTGATTCGGTGGGAATAAAACAGTTGCTCTAATATTCAAGCCAGTTTGTAATTGCGTAACACACAGTAGCAATGGGTTTTATTTTCACATCAACAATATTCATTGTGTTACTAGCTGACCCGACAGACTTCGTTCTGTCAAAAGCTATTTGACTGTGGCAGTTTGTCTACGCGCAAAGGAAACTACCTACCTACCCTACCCTACCTTACCCTATCCTACCCTACCCTACCTACCTATCTACCCTACCCTACCTACCCTACCCTATTCTACCCTACCCTACCCTACCCTACCCACCTACCTACCCTACCCTACCCTACCCTACCAACCCTACCTACCCTACCCTACCTAACTAAAACCTTCAATTTTTTTTTATTTTTTTTTTTGATAAAATCTATTCTCAGACCTACCAAATGATGACTGACACGTTATGTCAAACGCCATAAAGTTACATTAGAAGATAGAGTTACCTACTTATTATTACAATAAAAATGTAAATATGGTCGTTTTCTTACAATTTTTTTTTTTTTTTAACTTTCTTAAATTTTTCTTACATGAGAACCTTCTCCTGACAATAACAAACACAACAAAAAAATAATTAGCGAAATCGGTCCAGCCGTTCACGCGTGATGCCGTGACCAAGGGAAATAGGGATTCATTTTTATATATATAGATTTACGCTGTTGTGCAGACAAATTTTTCGAACATAACAGCAATGGACTAGCAATATCTTTCAAAATCTTTCAGATTGTGACTGATAGTGTGTGACTTACAGAATTATAATCATTAGACTGATTCTGATGATTATAATTCTGTAAATACATATTTTTTACGGTACATTACAACTCCGGTATAATCATAAAATGTCATGATTTCATGAAATAGTCATTCAATATGAATATACCTATGAACTCAGAGAGTTGTAGCTAGGTCTGCCTGCCTAGCCTTTTCCCAACTATGTTGGGGTCGGCTTCCAGTCTAACCGGATGCAGCTGAATACCAGTATTTTACATGGAGCGACTGCCTATCTGACCTCCACAACCCAGTAACTGGGTAACACGATACCTCTTGGTAAGACCCCAGTCTTACCAAGGGGTATCGTGTTACCCAGTCAGACTTGTCAGACTTTTGGGCTTCTGACGACCCGTAACGACTGTCAAATATCCACGAATGACAGCCGGGACCAACGGCTTAACGTGCTTTCCGAGGCACAGAGGAGTCTCGGTATGTAAAGATGGTCAACCATCCACGGACCAACCCCGGTAAGCGTAGCTTAACCTGACAGATCGACCCGTGCGGCTATTATTACTTAGGCACGAGCTCCTCAAGTTGTAGAGTTGAGTTGTAGCTAGGTATTGATGATTTTTATGATCATAATTCTATAAATGAATATTTAATACGGCTGCGAATCATATTCAGATCATCATACAACCTGATACTGACCTGCAAATTGCTAAAAACGTAAGAAAATTTGAATTTCGCGGGCTACCCGGACGCATTCACCTTAAATAATTAATGTTATGCCTTCATCGTAGTAATATACATATTAGGTATCGGCGTTTTAAGTGAAACTAGCAAAGTATTGGAAATTAGAATGCATTAGGCCTATTATTGTCCACGTAAACCGCACGACATGCGCACGCTTTCGTCAATTGACGATTGCAAGACGCATGCTTGTATCTTGCGTAGAAACAATCAAAACTGTGTCCACGGAGCGGCAACGTCACGTCAGCCTCTCTTCATGCGGTGCGCGCGGCAGCACGTCACTACTCGACCGACTCGCGAGACGCACACTTGTTGTTGAATGACAACTGAGATGTTTTGTAGCGTGATTGACGATTGCATGAAGCAGCGTGGACATAGCAAATATGCAAAATACGCCAATCGTCATTTGTAGGTTGCATGTATTCGTCAAATGACGAGTCCGTGGACAGTTAGCCTTAATCTCGACTAACGTTTTAATGGGGTCCCTAGACGGTCAAAATTGCTTGACAAGCATTTACGTGCTTGATAAGCACGCTTGACGAGGCTTGACACAACGACAAGCATGCTTGTCAAGCATTCGCACTCATTTTCACTTTAGCCGCCATAACATGATGTTCCGTAGCACACTGAATGTGTTGCTTGACAAGCATGCATCTTAACAGCCAAGCATGCTTGACAAGCACTGCAAAAATAAAAATAAACATCAAGCTTTATCAAGCACGTACATAGTTTGCTTGTTAAGCACATCAAGCTTCTAAACTAAACGGTCAAAATTGAGTAATTTTGACCGTTTAGAACGAAGCTATATAACCTATAGCTATTGACTAAACAGTATCAAAATCGACTAAACCTATTCTACCACTACTGAGCTAAGATCTCTCCTAGAGGTACCTGAGGTACCATTCCACAATGTCTGCTCCCTTTGTCTTTTCTGACAATAATCTAATCCGATTTGAACGAACCCAAGTCGGGCATGCTGCAGACATTACTTTATACACAGGGCTCGTACAATACTCTACAAGTCCAATATAATAACGAGTTCCGGATAATGCCGGGCTTCTGTAGCGCGTCGGGGATGTTCGCGGACGCACGCGTTCCAGATTTCGGCTCGCTGCTGCATCTGCGAATCACATCACTGATGCGTCGGGTGCGCGACAGCCCCAACAACCTCGTGGTTACTGTAGCCGGCAGGGTGGATGGCCTAATAATGTCACTGGATGGCGGCACACAGACCGTCATTCAGATATGTGAAATAAACACAAGCCGGCAGGGTAGTTTATTAAACGTGTTATAAGTTAATAACTGTTGTTAAGTCTTGTTTACTCGTAAGTTATGGATCTCTGGTCCGATTGTTTTTTTTTTAAATATATATCTCGGGCCCCTGGGGTCCCGGACCTATTGAAGGCGTACGAGGGGCCGAAGCCAACTCGCAGAGGCCCGTTAAACGCTTTTAATTAAATGAGACACCAACCGACGATTAACCCTGTATGCACTATGCAAGTGCACCCAAGGACAATCCACGGTTCGTGTAGGACTATTGCAAGATATGGAAACAAAGATATTGAACTCTTTTAACTTAATGTAATTTATTTGAAAAATGGGAGTAAAGCTGCTAACACGAAGTGTACCGAGGGACATTAAGAAAAATTTGTACTGTACCTACTTTGAAATATCTTGTTTTGATTGCCTAAAGCCTAGCCTATGAGTATGAAACCTACTTTTGAAATAGTCTCGAAAGTCTTGTTTTTCCCGGGATATTTAAAGACCGTAACGAGTCCCGATTTTTTCCTGGGACTTAGAAATGGAGCAAGACTGAAAGCCCTAATACCTACACATTATAGCTTTACGAAGCTTACTACTATTACTGTTAACTTGCATCATCCCACGGCTGGACAAAGGCCTTTTCCCATAGAAGGAAGGTAATCTCATCTTACGAAGGTTGACTTTCGGAAAACCAACTTTAATTTTAATATAGGTCCATGTTTATGTTTTCCCTCAGTCTATTCCCAGCGTTAGTCACAGACTAACAACAAAATACACCCTATTACCAGCCATTGTTAAGCAAGGCCTTTATTGAAGTTATCAGTACAACGACTGAGTAATGCCGAGCATTGTGCTATAGCTAAATATAGCTCGGGTCGAGAGCGCCAGTGTGTGGCAAACGACGAATCATTTTCATTGTGTTTCATTTTATATATGGCTATGGAAATCTAAGGACACCTGGTTGTGTTTGTTATGATTGACAAGTTGACCTCTGTTCAAATTATGGTTGTGTATTTGATTGTGTGTCTTCTATTGGTTAAACAGACACACATATAAGCTTATTTTGGAAGGAATCGATAATGAGATGAAGAGACATTCAATCAAAAATGATTAGTCCCTGATATCAAAAATCTTGATGACTGATATCATTATAAAGGTAATGATAAGATGATGATTAATTTATCATTATTTACATTATTTTAGAGGCGGAGAACTTTAAACTGAAATAAAACACAGAAAAATGATTTTAGTATGCATGAAATTGGGTTTATCTGATAGATAATTTTATGGCATTCATATTTGAGTATGATTTCGGGCATACGAGTATAGCCGTAGGGCTGGCGCGTACATGGCGTAATCTGGAGGTCAAATTTTCACACACTCTTCGCAGTAAATCGGGCTGTATTTAGGCAATTATGCGTCGAATATTGGCATCAAAGTGATCAATTGTTATCAGTTTATCGGCGTAGACATGCAACTTTACATATCCCCAGACAAAATAATGTAATGAAGTTAAATCGCACGAACCAGGTTGTTATATTTGTTTTTTTTGTATGTTAGTTGAAACGCTGGGAGGGGACGCCCTAGGAGAACATATAGTGACCTAATTGGTAATGTTCTTCAGAAAGGTCAGGTGCGTAACACTTGCAACCGTCGTGCATGTATGACCAGATGTATGAATGTAAAAGGATCAAAAGAAGTATGTAAGGAGCGTAGCAGGTGGCGCTCTATAGTTTCTGCCTACCCCCATGGGAAAAAGGCGTTAGTTTATGTATATATGTAGTAAGTAGATAATAAAATTGATTATTTAGCAAGACAGTTTCGTCAAATTACAGAAATATAATAAAATCCAAATACATTATCAAATCAATGAAAACACAGTTCTTTTTTTTTTTGTCATTATTAAATATTATAAAAATGTTTCTCTACTTATGAACCATCAAATTATAATGACAGATGACATTCATCAAGTTTTCGTTTAACCTTACAGACGGTTGTTCTTCAAATGATTCATTAAATGTTTGATCATGGCCACTGGCTGTATGGAAACATAATGATCATTTAAAAATCATGATTATGAATATTATAATGACGTTTTTTAACTGAGATGACTTTCACAAAATTCTTAAGGCTCATACAGACTAGTGCGATACCGCGGGCGCGACGCGACACTAGTAGCACAATTTCTTTGTCGCTGCCTGTCGCGCACGCGATATCGCGCGAGTCTGTACGAGCCTTTATTTGGGATCCTCATTGTATGTAGATTTTTAAATTACTTAGATAGACTGGCTATAAAATCAAATGAGTATCCACTACCTTTTAGCTAATTAAATAAGTGATGGATAGTATGTACTCATTTACGTAATGCCTATTAATATAAAAGTATTTAAAATGTCCTTTGACAAATGAAAGACTTGACTTAAGAGGACATACTACGGTCCTCTAGCTCCACTCGTATAAAAAAAATATTATCAAGTGACTGAGAAGCCGAACCGACCTCGGTGTGTCTAGAATGTTCTATTACCTTTTATAAAGTTTCATAATGAGATACGAAGCAACAAAATTCATTCTAAAGAAAAAGGCCACATTTCTCTATAACCCAAAGTCTAAAATTCAGATAATTTATGTAAACAAAGTAATGTCAAGAAATATCACTGTCAAAATGACAGGACAGTGGTACAAAACATTTTATCATATTTTTTTATTTATTTTTTTATAAATAGTCATCGCTAAAATTAAAGTGAATTAATTATAAGAACTATGCAAACAAAATACCGTTGCCAAACAATGTTTTGTGTAGTATGTCGGAGACACGGCATATGATCGTCATAATCAGCCCTTTTAAGTCCAGTGCTAGACGTAGGCCTCCCAAAATCGATTTATACTCAAAACAGTTTACAGCCGTTTTCATCCAAAATGTGGCTAGTTATGCTACTTACATTATGAATCTATGAATGAGAGTTGTAATATTAGTGTTTTTGAAGATGTAAAAAAATTGAAAATGTTTGGATCTCCTGCATTGTTACCAGTATCATAAAATATTTTATACCAGAAAATCTCCTTTTTTTAATAACTTTGTATAAAACGGAAAATTTATAAAAATAATTACGGGATGATTATTTTTTTATTATTATTTCTTAAAATCAGCACTTAAAAGATAATGAAACCTCTTGTTTCACCATTTTATATGAATTACCATTACGAAGATATTTTTTTTGTTATGTTTATCCCCTTTGTTTACATAAATTATCTGAATTTGAGACTTTGGGTATAGACTATAGATCGTATTTTGTTGCTTCGTATAGTATTAATGAGGTATTAATCTCCCAGTTTTTTTTTTGTTTTTTTTTTTTGTTTTACTTAAACCGTTTGGGAGAGAGAGCACGTGCCTCTGTGCTCTCCTTGCTTGGTGGTCTAAATTCAAAAATTCAAGCAGACATTCGCAGAAAACTATCATCTTCTGTTCCTAAATAAACTTCCAATATTGACTCTTGAATCTCAATTCAATGTTGACTCAACCTATGCACGATTCCGTAGGGATTAGTATTTATTTAGGTGTTAAGAAAATATGCGACATTCTTATTCTATCGTGGTACAGCTATAAAACCCGTCAATGTATTTTTATTAGCGTTGCCTTTTTATGGCTTGGCATTATTTGCTTTTAAAAACTTGTGCTTTTTTTTAATGGTGTTGTGTGGATAAAAGTTTATTTGGTTTTAGATCTTTACCAAGTTTCTTAGGCCTGTGTTCACCAACATTTAAATCAACTATTTAGATATTTAATCAGTTGTTTACTCAAAATTTCATAGGAAATTTGTCATAAACCAACTGTTTAAATACCTAACCGGTGGTTTGAACGTTGGTGAACACAGGCCTTATTATGGTTACATACCTGAAAAAAAAAAACAGAACCCTTATGGGATCACTCGTGTGTCTGTCTGTATGTCCGTCTGCCACAGCTGATTTGCTCCGAATTTACTAGACCGATTAAGTTGAAAGAAAAGGGCTTATTGTAAGGTTTTCAGATATTTTATTTTTATAACTTTAAAATAAATACTTTTAAAGTTATTTAATAAAATGGATGAAAATTGACCGTTCCCCCCCCCTTTTCTCTAAAACTACTGAGCCTAACATTTTGGAAAAAAATACAGAAAATAGTTCTATACCTACTATTATAGATTACAGGAAAACCTATAAGAAGTCTATGATCTATTGCGCGTACTAACTTACATTTTTAGTTGGAATGTATGAGAGAACTTGTTTTTCAACTGCAATGTTAAGTTTGTACTTGGGATAAATTCATCCTAACTACGGAACCCTTCATTGTGTGTGATCCGACACGCACTTGGGCGGTTTTTTTATTTAACTATTTATTTAGACACATAAACAGACAAGCAGAAAAGAACAGAAAATACGTACAAAAGTGATGCTAAATTCTAAATAAATTTCTTGCAACGTACATATATACCTGCCATAGGAAAGTAGATAAAAAGAAAATGTAGACATCGTGTGTAAGAGTAGAAGAGAAAATGAAATTCATAAAATCAAAAAACAATTCACTAATTAAATACAAACAAAATATTTATTTCAACTTAAGCATTGTGTCAAATATAAATTGAGGCAGCCCCATTAAGTTACAATAGTACTTCCCTTAAGTGGTAGCTTTACAATGAGGAGGCTTATAGTAAATAGAGAATTTATAGAAAAAACAAAATAAAAAATAAAATAAAACATTCATTTAGCAGCTCTCGGTGTATGAGATTTGCACGTGTGTGTATGCATTTGTGAGGGTGTGTACATGAGTGTGCGTGTGGGTGTAAGTATTTTTAGGTGTATTTTAAATAAAACATGTAATAAGAGAAGAAAACAAAGAAGAAGTAACCTATACTTCTTTCTTTTGTTTTTTGTTGTTTCATATTTTCAAAACTGTACTTGTACCCAAAGTCTCAAATTCAGATAATTTATGTAAACAAAGGGGATAACATAACAAAAAATATCTTCGTAATGGTAATTCACATAAAATTGCAAAAAAGTGGTTCTATTTTCTTTTAAGTACAGATTTTAAGAAATAATAATTAAAAAGTAATCATACCGTAATAATTTTTATAAATTTTCGGTTTTAAACAAAGTTATTAATAAAAGGAGATTTTCTGGTATAAAATATTTTATGATACTGGTAACAATGCAGGAGATCCAAACATTTTAAAATTTTTAACATCTTCAACAACACTAATATTACAACTCTCATAAATAGATTCATATTGTCAGTAGCATATCTAGCCACATTTTGGATGAAAACGGCTGTAAACTGTTTCGATTGGAAATCGATTTTGGAACGCCTACGTCTAGCACTGGGCTTAAAAGGGCTGATTATGACTATCATATACCATGTCTCCGACACACTACAAAAAACATTGTTTGGCAACGGTATTTTGTTTGCATAGTTCTTATAATTAATTCACTTTAATTTTATCGATGATTATTTACAAAAACGTTTAATGATAAAATGTTTTGCACCACTGTCCTGTCATTTTGACAGTGACATTTCTTGAAATTACTTTGTTTACATAAATTATCTGAATTAGAGACTTTGGGTATAGATACCTAGTAGGTTTCCTTTGGTTTTCCGCATTGTAGATAGATGTTTCTGTTTTTGTTTTTGTTTGTCAGAAAAAAACCTTACAAGTTCAGTTTTTCTTTTTGGCTATTGCAAATGTGGCCCTTGTAGGTAGTTTCTTTTTTTTTCCGTGATTTAAAGCATTAAATTAAATTTACCATTAAACTTGTACCAGTTGCACATAACTTTAAAAAATAATCATTTGATTCTCGACCAATATCTAACTATAAAGGTAACTTACATAATAATAATAATTGTTTGTTTGTTTCAGACATGGTTCTTCACGGACACAGATAACCCACAACATCAACGCCAAACAAGTAAGTCAAAACTTTTACAAACTTCAATAACAGTATTACCAAACACGATCACACAATAATCACAGCAATTGAGACCTTATTCCATTGTAATAAGAGCCCTTGTTCACAGACGGGCACATGATAAACACGAACTGTTCTGATTCGCATCAGCGAAAACATCTATGCTGTAAAACGTCCGTGGAATACGACCATTTCCTCGACAGTGGTAAAAAGTGAGTATCAATTGTTCAAACTTTTAGTTTTAGTTGCGGTATTTTGACTCTTATATTGTAGGTTACAAGAGCAAATCTAGAGATGGCAAACAAAGATAAAAATTTCAAGTGTTATTGTAATATTATTTATTATATTTTTACTATTATTCTTTGGTAGATAAGGAAAGAAGAAGGAATTGGAGATAGATTTATTTATCGTAAACGTGTTCGAAAGTTTAACAAGATAAGCGTGTTTGTTTGATAGTTTGAAGAGATTGTTTTCTTAGTGGACGGGAATCTTTAAGCAAGTAATATTCTTTTACGTCACACCTGGCCATAATGTGAGTTTTACCGCACGCTACGCTTACAGTAAAACTCGCATTGTGGCCAGGTAAGACGTAAAATTGTGTACTCACCACGGGCAGTGAAAAAGAAAGCCCTCTATCGCATATTTACAACCCTCGCCTGCGGCTCGGGTCACAAATACCTGCGATTTCGGGCTTTCTTTCTTTTACAACCCTTGGTAAGTAATGTACTATTATAGAATAGAACAGAATATATTTTTTCTTTATTGGACTAACCAAGACTCAACAAGAATGTTAGTAAAACTTACGACTACCTATGTTAGTAAGCACAGACACTAAACAAAAACAAGGAAAACAATAAGGTATGACTACGCTAGTTTTTACAGAGATCCGACCATATTGATGGTCTTTCCCCCTTCTCTATAAGATTAATACTAACTAATAATGTTAGTGGTGCTTTTATAAAAAAATCGTCTTCTACATTGTCTTTGAAACGAAGACCACTTCAGGCAAAATTCTAACGAAAATTATATAACATATGAGCTTACCACTAAACGCAAACGTATAAGTCCGAGGGACCAAGTCTACCATAGTTGGCAATTCATTTAATTCATAGTTTCAGTTCCATGACAAGGCATATGCTAATGATATTGCTCATCATCTCAACAGCAAAAAACAGATGCCTAACCTCTCAAAAACCTCCTTGGCAGTCCAAGATTCACCCCGCAGGTTATCCGTAGAGTTTATCATCCATGTAATTATGGTGTGCCATAGCATTACTCAGTCCATCACAACGACACATCGCAGCAATTATAACGCAATCAAAATAACGTTTGTTACTCAAATCAGACGAGTGATGGATGTGAATTAATCAGAACTGTAATTATAAATTTAGATGCTAAGCTACAATTATCCGAAGGTACTTTACATATGTGATCTCACGCACCGTTTATTCTGTAAATTAGGTAGAAGTGAGATGAGAATTTTGTTACTACACACCCTTGTTTCAACAAGTTAATATTCATGTTTGAGTCTTAAAATTAATGTCGAGGATCTTTCTAAAATAAGATACTTTAATTTAATGACGACATTGAAGATAATCTATACTCCATTTATTATAACATTAGACAAATAACTGTTCTCACCCTTTCGTTATTTCGATGTAAACGTTTAATAAACTCCGTTATTTCACGATAAATACAAAGCACTGTAATCTATTTACCATTTACGTTAAAAAAATAACTTTAAAGTGCAGTAATTTCAACAATATTACACAATAACTGTCGTTATTCAGCCGTTATTTGTCTAATGCTATAGTAAATGGAGTATAGCTATATTCCATTTACTATTATAGCATTAGACAAATAACGGCTAAATAACGACAGTTATTGTGTAATATTGTTGAAATTACTGCAATTTAGAGTTTTAAAAAAAAATGTAAATGGTAAATAGATTACAGTGCTTTGTATTTATCGTGAAATAACGGTAGTTTATTAAACGTTTACATCGAAATAACGAAAGGGTGAGAACAGTTATTTGTCTAATGTTAATAAATGGAGTATAGATTCTAATATCAAAACACAAAGGACAAAAATTAATCGAAAAAGCCTCTACACACCAAAACAATCCTATTGACTAATTAAGAGCAGGAAATCGTACATGTAAATTAGATGCAGGAAAATAGCACTCATTGCTCCGCGAAGAGCGGAAACCGTAATTCAAGAGGTCAAAGGGGCGCAGTCTGACTCTGAATTCAATGCGGGACGATTCAACATATTGAAGGGTCTTATTGGAAAACGCAACGCATTGTGAGGACCGGACCGAAAGACCAATTTAGGTTACATTTTTTATATTTGGCAAGTAATATTGTGAAGGAATATAAAAATTGAAGTGCGTGAAGTGTTATAAATAAATCATCGGTTTACTGCAAGAACTCATTAATGGCAAAAAAATCATAAAATTTATCGTGCCTTGAACTCGTCTTGGCGAGTTTTATTTAAGTAATGCAAAAACTCATTGTGTTACATTTTTCTTTATCATAAGCATAATGAAGATGATATAGGGCAATCAATACAACTAAAACTAATTTATTGCTAATTTCAAAGTTTTGATTATATCACTTTGAGTTCTTGCAGTAAACCGACGAAATAATTGTTCTGTTAATTCAATACTTTTACTGCAATTTAGTCCGTAGAAACAACGGAAGATTTTCTCACTACCAATCAGCTAAACAGAAAAACAAAAAACGATTAAGTTGACAAACATTAAACACAGCGGCATTCTAAACTCCTTCAATATTTTTCTAATAAAACGGGCGTAGTTCAAAGTTTTTCTAAACCACATAGTTAATCAGAACCCGCAGTGAGTAAGTTTTTGTTTTCACTAAAAACAAAACGCTCTTAACTTCTGTTTTTAGAAGCACCGCTTTCTGTTTAAATATTGGACACAAACTTTCGTTCGACGACTCTAAAGACTCTAATGATCGTATTATGGTTAACAAATTTTTCTTCAGTGTTTTCTCCTTAAAATAATTTCGAATATTCTAGTTTATTCCGAAAGAGAGAATCTAGAATGAAAATAAACTCGCTCACGACATTTCATAACGGCCGACTGCAATGGTGAAGAACATTTTTAGGATGAACATGAAGCAATTTTGAAAGCAGATTAAAATTCCTCCCGTTTGTGCCGTCTCTGAAATAGGAAATGTATTTTTTTATCTCCAGTCCGTATCAGAGGTTGTCAACACTTGTAAAAAGACCGGCTAAGTACGTGTCGGACCACGCACAATGAAGCGTTCCGTAGTTGGGATGAATTTATCCCAAGAACAAACTTAACATTGTAGCAACTTAGGTCGACTATTACTCAGTAACTTGTAAAGCCTATTTAGCTGTGATAGTCTTTCTTTTAAGTTCGTTATATATACTACTGCTGTGAACTTTTTCACGTGTCCAAATACAACCATTTAGCTTGAAGGGGGGAGACACTTGACTCTAAAAAAATTAGCACTTTCAAGCTTAATATTACGCAAACGGATCCCTGAATCGAAAAATGGTTTGTACAAACCCGCAATATTTTTGAACAGTCTATCCAACGATACCTCACCACACCTTGGAATAGACGAGAAAAACAATATCTCCCCACTTTACGTGTATGGTGCCTCCCCTACACGCAAAGAGGACCCTAAAAAAACCCCCAAATCACATCTTTCTAGTACTAAGAGTCTCAGAGCTAAGTCGCGGACATATAGACAGACAGACAGATGGACATGCCAAAACTATAAGGGTTCCTTGTTGACTACGGAACCCTAAAAAGGAGTCATATGAACGCGGTTGGGTATTCTCAAATATGTTTGCCCATTTGAACGAAGAGTGTTTCACTAAACACGGAGCATGTCGAAGGCTTTTTAATCAGTAGACAACAGCGTCACCAACGAAGCTCAACGCTCAAACACAAACAACAAACGTTAATGGTTTTTCAAGAGCAAGTCCAATATTATTTTGGGCTCACAATAATTTTCACGCGTTTACTCAGAACCGACTAATGTTTTTGTTGAAACTCCTTGCTTTATTCCCACAGTTGTGTTTTGAAGTGCAACCCCAAACGCATTATTATCAGATTTCAATACATTGGACATCATCACTGTTGTATTTCCTGCGCCACTTCCATACGTTTGTCGAAATGGGCCAGTATTTTCAAGAATTGGGTATATATATTACAATTAAATGAAAGAAAATTTAAAACTCATATAAAAAGCATACTTTGTAAACAAGCATATTACAAATAGAGGATTATATCCAAGATAAGAATGCTTGGAAACATGCTGGTCCTGCTCCATAGGACAATTTAGAGTCTAGACAAAATCAAACTGGTTGCTAATTTAACTGTATAATTTATAATTTTTATGATATTAATTTTTATTTTCTGTGATTAATATAAATTTGACTCACACACTTATTATATGTTAATTTTTTTTTTTTTTTCGAAAATCATATACAATGTTTGTAAATATGTGAGCACCATGTACCTATCGCATTTATTAATTGTTCTGTCATTACTTCACTTTTCATTCTTTTTACCAATTGTGGTAAGTAATTTTAATTTTTATTCTAGGTACATCGTCTTCACCTATAATTATTAATTAATGTATACAAACTATTGTTAACATTTTAAAAGAGTAAGTATGGAGTTTCTTGCCCATTCTTCTCCATACATAACTACCTTTTGGAAGGCGCAACTAGAATCAATTAACTATTCATGTAATTTTTGACGTTCAAAAGTGCATCTTCGTGCCTATTTGAAATAAATGATTTGACTTTGACTTTGACTTTATAAGAGGTCCATTTTAGTTGTCATTTACGGCACAATGAACCTCATTCTATGGCATTACTATTCACTAGCCACCGTGTAGTTACAGGAAACGTATCTTCACTTCGTCAGTGATAGTTAGCACATCAATGATAACGAAGCCTCTAAACATGGCTTTGCGGTCGTAATTTATGAATCAATCAATTCAGTTTATCACAGTCCACTGCTGGTCATCCTCATCAGAGACTCGTTTATATTCTGATGTAAATAACGATACCCACAAAAGTTTGCTACAATTATTGTTATTATTTATTCCCAATTTGGAGGTATATTCAAATTATTTGAATAATGAATTCCCACAACAATTTCCCATAAGCCTATACAAATACAGAGTGTAATTGAACGTTTCCGGTCGAAATAAACATTTAATGTGTATAATCGATTCGGAATGAAGCTATTAATTATACGCCGCCTAACAATCTCCTTGGCACGTATTGTAATATTCTATTCATGGCGTTAGCTATTGTAACAAAGCTTTTGTAACATGTCGCTCAAATCTCGTTACTTGCGCCCATTAATTTTCTTTGCCTACGCATCAATTTATCCATAAAACTGAGTCTGAACCTTTCGTAATAAACGTCCGATGCGGTGATCTTTTGTAGGCAGTTCTTCCGGAACAAATGAAATGGGCTGAATGCGAAGCCTGTAACAGTCACAAGGTCAAAGGGTTCGTTTGATTTTATGTTGAGAAGGATACCATGACACGTAGCAGATTTTTTGTAATTGCGAGAGTGTTTCCTGAAGTATATGTTATTTACTTTGAGTAAGCGATTTGTAAGCTTCTCGATGACGTGAATGAAATCTTTTCGCTTTTTTTTTTTTACAACATATCATATTTTTTATGTTCAGCTGATTTAACAAATAACAGTCTACTTTTTCTTTCTAAAATGTCTCTTATTTTAAGGACTGATGTTTCAATGAAGGCACTGACGTACTTACATAAGAAAGTTTTAAAAGTTTTTAGATGCAGTGAAAATTATTACCTGGTTGTCTCTTACATTAAGGCAATTTATATCTTAATCTAGGGACTTACACGTATATTTACTTCCAAATCCAGGAATGAGATACTAAAACATCAAAATATACGTGCGGTTAGGAATCGAACAGCTCTTTTATTGGTCCCAGGTGGTCTGTAATAGGATTATCGTACGTTACCGGAGTAAGCTTCGCTGGATACGTCAAACGGTGAATTGTAACGTACAAATTGGTAGTCACGAAGGGACCTTTTGTTGCGTAAACGGAATTGGTTATGATATACTGTTCTGTTGCTTTTGCCGAAATAAGTATTACATTAATCTCTTTTTCTTTCGTTTCTAAGCCGTTTTTGTCATTACTAACCTTAATACTATTATTACTAGGGATGCCTCGATACGCCTTTTTGCCGATACGATAATGATACCGATGCTCTTATAAAAATATCGGCGATACCGATACGCTTATTGGTTATTTTTTTATTAATATAAAAATAACAAATAACAGGACAAACCAAATAAAACCGTTTAAAACTATAGACAGGTTTAGATTAGTTAATAGTTTTAGTAATTAAAATTAACATTGATGAGATTATTGTTTAAAAAACAAAGTATTCTTAAGTTTGGCGGAGAAAGGCGATTTCGCAAATCTGTTTGAATAAGACCTGCGGTGGAAAAAAGTCTCTCAGATGCGACAGAACTCATTAAAAACTAAAGTACCTACTTCTTCGCCATTTTTTTCAAGTTTGGGTATAAGACGTCATTGCGCCAGGAAACGCACGGATCACCTCTCGATATATCGACACCTGCAAGGAATAACATTGTAACTGGTATGTTACTAAATATTAGTTACAATTTTAATCCTTGCAGGTGTCGATATTAGGAGACCATAGGTATCTCTCGACTTCATTTTTGAGAGAATTACAGCTCAGATTAGACAGGGTCTCATCTTCCTCGGACTCTAATACATTTTTAAAGCGCGAAATTTGAAAAGTATCGTTGAATCGGCCATAAAAATATCGCCGATGCTCATATATCGGCAAACTTCGAGTATTGCCGATATATCGGCATCGGTATCGGTATCGGATGCATCCCTAATGTAATGCGTTACAGTCATATTGGTTTTCCTTTTATTTTCTTCCTTTGTGTTTTCATTATCCTAGCCTAACCTAAAAGCTTAGTTGTTAACAAATGTTTGTAGCCTCTGAAGAAAGTTATGAATTTCTAGATGTTTAACGTCTCTTTCTGAAGCAAAATGTTCATCTATCACGACACGTGTCTAATTTTTTGTTAGCAAGTCCATCCACAAACAACCGGTCGGATGATAATCTCCCTGGTATTTATCGCTTCCTTATGAATGTGATTTCCATTTTAGAGTCTGTTTTTATTGAGGACTTTGTTATAAAAATGTTTGAGATATATCTATTTAGAAGTTTAAGTAATGAATGGGTGTTTAATTTATGTACAAACTGCTTTGTGATAGGTATCTCAATCTGCAATATGTTTGAATACGAATACGCGTCTAAAAATTAACTGCAAAACTTGCCATATTTTCATAAGTACCACAGACTCTTACCCTAATACAAATAAACACGGAATAAAGTTATGCTAGGTATAAACGTCAAAAAATTAATGGTTATACCGAAGTTATTCCTAGGATAACTTTATTCCGTGTTCATTTGTAAGGCCCTTAAGGCTCGCGCAGATTGGCGCGATATCGCGGGCGCGACAAGGGTTGCCTGTCGCGCCCGCGATATCGCGACAGTCTGCGCGAGCCTTTAATGTTTATCCAGCTATATTAGACCGCAATATAAAGCAATTCTATAATATGTGTAATACCTACTGTATACCTAGCCGCAATTATGGGCGGATATGGAAATAATATAGCAATGAGTAATTCGTTCAGCTGTGCTCGGTTAATAACATACTTAAGCTTAGGTCCGCAGCATAATAAATAGTCTCGATCTGCAATTAAACAGCTGTCTTGCAAGAAATACGCGTCGACCGATCCAATTTCGCAAATGCAAACACGATATGCAAGAAACCCGATCCAGATTATAAGTTGGCGAGTGGCGGCCATTTGTCGTACGCCATATTGCAATATGTGGTCACGGATTGCGTACACGCAGCTCCTGTTATTTGCCGCGGAGCATAATGTCAGTAAATTACACCGCAACGCTAATTATTGGCACCCGAAGCAAAATTCTTGTTCGTACGACTTTATAAACACTCTGTACTCGCAATTATTTCCTTTAGTAATTCTGGATGCAGCTGGTTAATTCGCGTTTTCATGTAGATACTCGTTTGACGATCGCTTAAACTGTCGGATACTTTTATGGCGTCAATAATGGAACCAATTTTTTTCGTTGATCGTCCTCTTTATTTTTGAAACTCGTGAAATGATCGTTCGTTTTTATTATATTCTTTACGGTATATACTGATGGTCTTTAATGTGTCTTTGTAAAAAAGTACTTAAGTAGGATATTAAGAGCCAACTAGTCGCGGGCTCGAACTCACTGATGGGCGTGGCCAAAAAGGCTGTCTCACCTAGCATCGTGTCCGTCATCGTGTGTTGAGTGACATGCACGATAATTCATAGTAAACTGCGCGCGTAAAAAAATACGAAAAGTCCTTTGGAAGGTTCAGTTTTATGAAAAAACCACTTGATAAATCAATTACAATTATAGTTTAATGAAATCTTCGATAATTGAGCTTTGTCGGAGCGGACTTTGTTTTGGAGATTTTACACTTCTTTTACGCCCAAAGTTGTGTAAAAAATTAGCAGGAAAAACGAATCTTTGTTGGCTCATAACTTTTTAATGGCTTATTATTTTAATATTCCGCTTCCATACGGACAAAATTAATAATAAGACAAAACGATATCATGTTTAACTTTGGATGTACAATGTCAACGATATCATGTTTAACTTTGGATGTACAATGTCAAACAGTGGAGTAATACCCCCCCGACATTTATATGGAAAAAGTATCGACTAGTTTCATCTTAAGAGTTATTTTTTGTTTGATACAGGTGGTTCTGCCATTTCGACGATGACAACTACGTAAACGTGCCCCGCTTGGTCACCATTCTGCAAAGGTACAACCATCAGCAGGATTGGTACCTGGGTCGACCATCTGTCAACAAGCCACTAAACATATTCGTCAAGCCTTCTGAAAGGGTAAAACATATACAATTTTCCTTTTCATATTAATTATCATAAATGGGACGGCTTTTAACGGCATTGACTTAATAAGTTTGTTATAAAAGTTTAATTTGTTCCAGCTGATGTTCTCATTTTGGTTCGCCACGGGCGGTGCTGGATTTTGCATAAGCAGAAGTTTGGCTTTCAAAATGTTACCTGTTGCAAGGTGAGTACTTCAAACTTTCTAATTAAAACGTTATAACGCAATTACTATTTAACTTTGTTAAATGAAACAACGCATTCCCGCTTCATCAAATAAAATTGTATACAATGAATGAAATGAAAACCTTCGCTTACCTACAACTAAACTGGGCGGATGCTGGTTGATGAATGAAACAGAAGAATATATTGTTCCAAAAGAGTGCTTACTTACTTTGCAATTTTTTTTTTTTGCGGAGCTAGAACTGAAACAACTGTTTGACGTGAACTAACTATATTTGGATACAGGATAAGTTTTTAACCAGTGCACAAACTTTTTTTGGTTGTTCAGTATCAGTAATAGAACAGATTTCCATTTTTTGTAAAATACTTTTTTTTGGTCCTATTTGAAATCAGCAAAATATGGATACGTAATAATATCAATGGGTGAGCGCACAGCTGATAGGTACCTACTACTGCGTTCCACTTCTGACTGCGCCGCCGCCGGTGCGTCGCGCGACGAGTATCCATTATACCAGTTTCAAAATAAACATCTTCCGTTAACGATAACTTCATTTTTTTGTAGTAAGACATATCAAAATAAGAAATAGGTGTATAATAAAACACGTTTAAGTTTAATTTGTGCACTGATTAAAAACTTTTCCTATATATGCGCCAATGGCAACAGTTTTACCCTACTGTATCCAACATTTTCGGTCTAGTACTCGCTACTCTATTGTTTATTTAGAAACGATTGAATAACACATTTGGTGCGGATGCCCGTTTTGGCAGAAATTTCGTTCCATTTTCTACATTATCGTTGAAATGTTGTATCAACAGTTTTCTCTGTTCCAGTGGGGGCAGATTCATAAGTGTTTGTGAAGGCATACGGTTACCAGATGACGTTACCATGGGATTTATAATAGGTGAGAATTCTTTGTTGTTATTTTTGCTTAAATTTCGAGGTAATATCGTATTGAATAATAAAAAAAAGCCTCACTTCATTGGTTTGCAGAGCATGTGGTGAAGAATAACTTGACACTAGTGCCAGAGTTCCATTCTCATTTGGAACAAATGAAACTGCTACCTGTAGAAACGTTTCGGGATCAAATCTCCTTCAGCTACTCGGGACCGAAAGAGAATATGAATGTCATCAATGTGCCAGGATTTGACACGAGATATGATCCTACTAGGTAAGAGATATTTATTTTTCGTATTTTTTATTTTTTTTTTAACTTGAACTATGTATATCTTGACTATCTTGCGCTCCTTTTATCAGCCTAAGTTGAATAGAGATCGTCAGAGTCTTGAAGTATTAACAATATATATAATTATTATTTATATTACTATTATTAGGTATGTTGTGTATTTCGGTTAAAATAGAATTCATAAGTAATTCCCTTTTAATTTTACCAATTAATTCACTCAGTTTAGCCTGTCTACTTTGTCATTTGTAACGATTTAATTAGTTTGGCCTAGGCCAAACTAGCTAAACTTAAAGTATTTAGGCCAAACTAGATTGTCCTGGGCTAAACTAGTATATCCTGACACGCGTGTAATAAACAGGGTTTGGCCTAGGATAAACTAGTTTGGCCTGAAATCGAGTTTCGCCGGTATCATATAATTACAATATATACATCAATATCACAACATTATATTTACAATTAGCAGCGGACTCCATAGTTCTAAATCTAAAGACGTATATTACAATATTAATATCTAATGTATGTGTGTGAGTGTTGCTTATGAACCGAAGATTTTGTTAGTCTTTCGACGAAGAGATCCCAGGACTTCGTTTTACCTCTGGGGTGGTACAATTTGTTGATAACAGCCTCTTTGTTGCAGGTTCCTGTCGCTGCATTGTTTCCTGTTCCCTCACTTTAAATTTTGTCCTAGATAGCATCAAGTTCTTTATAATGAGGAGATATAAATTTTATACTTCATTCTTTATTTTCCAAAGGGAACAAAGAATTAACAGACATATTCATTAAATCTTCCATAGAACGCAAAAGTGCAATAAAAAGTCCAATATTCACATTGAAAAATTAACAGATTTATAAAATAAAATATTTTTTGAAGATTTTTATGACATAGTTTAGGTTGTGATATTAGTTTTACAAAGGAAGAAGACAGACTATAGAATTATAATCTGTAAAAATTGTCGATAGTGTAAATGCTTTTAACAAAATGTATATTAATTCTGTATACAAATTGTAATGTCTATAAGAAATCTGTGATATTAGAATATTCTTGTGTGTAGTTATATAATATAAATGTTGTATTTAAAGGTCTCTACAGTCAAGTGTTATGACATTGTTTGTAAATTAAGTTGTTTATAAAATAAACAATTTTAAAATATTTACTTGATTCTTTTTCTCATTGGTCCCAAACTTCAGATAACTACTAAGTAATTGTGAAAGCCTGTTTTCCAACTGCTAGCCAATCGTGTTAACTATAGAAATCATCTTCCATTTTCGGAGATCAGTCCATCTATTGAGTATGCCACAATGCCACATACATAAGCGGCAATGGCATAACGGATACTTATGGACTGGCGAGTGAGAGGGGCATACGTTCGCACCTCATTCGTCGTATCCCAGTACAATTATGTTAAAGTAAGTTGAAGTTAAAATCAAGAAAACAATTAATGTAAAAACAAACTGATGCACAAAGTAATGGCATTTTTTAAAACAAACGACGTATAGGTACCTACTGTAATGAAGTTCCATTAAATATTCAGAAAATAAACTAAACAGTCTCATAATTAAGACGAAGAAGAAGAAGTACTTAATTCACGTCTGTCATTGTAACAAAACAAATGTTCTGTCTTATGCACTAGAGTTTTACGGCAGCTGCACAAATAAACTTAAGTAATAATTTCTACAGACGCTAGACGTCTGGCTTACGTCCCGAGTTTTCTTCATAATAAGTGGTCCTCTTGAAATACTTTGCATACTTGGTTTGGACTTAGTTTGTAAGAAAATTTCATTAGGATATAATATAGGACATTTATATGTTCATATATTATCGCACAAGGTGACTAAGTTATCAGGATGCACCTGCCAATGATGTCATTCGGCAAACTTGCATGGTATGCAAGTTTATGGGTACACCTAAGGTGGGCACATTGTATCTAATTATATCAGCCCACAATATTCCACTGGTGAATTAGTAAGAGACTTCAATTGACCGCTGTAATGTAGGGTCGTAAGTAAATCGCAGCATATCGCTATAAACAGAGTTATTACATAGCCACTTCTTATGACGTCATCACGTCCATGAGCCTAAATGTCATGGTGACATGGAGGTAATTCTATCTCCCCAAATGGCAGTCTACAAAAGCCAAACATAAGAGAACTCTATATTATAATGATAATGACAAAGAAACGATCAAATTTCGAAGACATGTTTTCCAGTAAATTCATAAAATGAATCCCACCACAGTTTAGTAAAACCACTCATTGTCATATTGAAAGTCATACCAATACGACACTTATTTGAATAACATTGACGACATAAACCAAATATGATCAGTTTGGAAATAAACACCTCACAACAGAAATAAATGATAAAATACATAGAAAACATTTTCTGGCGCCCAAGTTTGCTATTTTTATAAATTCGTCACTCCAACACGATCCCATTGTCATTTTGCTAAAAGTTCGTAATCTGCTAAATTCATAATGGTCGATCATTGGGCAGTCAATGGTCTCGTAATAGAATTGTATTACAATGGCATTTTGATCATTTATTCATGCCAGATTTCATTTATATATATTTTCACATATTATTTATTAGTGTTATAAGCAATCTGAAGTAGTAGGAAGTTGGAAGTTTAGTAGAAATTTTCATTTGTCATTATGTACGAGATTACCAATTCTTTCAATGGAGTGTCAGTGGCTGACCATTGGAAAGTCATAATGACGCCATTTTATTATATGATTTATACCAAATTTATCTACTTATGGTTTAAATTATTATTTTTTAAATTTTAAACTTGTCAAAATCAACAATTATGAAGTCAATGATAGACCATTCTGACACTATTGTAATAGCAGACTTGAGGCCCTGGGAGATGAACTTGATGTAATTGGGAAACATTGTTATTATAATACTGGTAATCGACCTCATCTAGCTGGGCTGGAAGATTATCCCAACCGAACTATAAAAGGGAAATACATATCTATATATAGATACAATATACCTTCTTGCTTCATTGTACCTTCACCAAAATTGTAACACAGCTCATATACCTATTCATTAGTTTAAAGGCACAAAGACATCGCGTGCCGCGCGACGAGCGGTCTCTTTGTGTCGCGTCGCATGTCGCGCCTGTTTGTAAGAGCCTTAAAGTTGGGATGGACAAACTACGGCCCGCGGGCTATCAACCCAAAAGTAAAAGTATAAATCGCGCGAAACTAAAATTCATCAAGACAGAAGTGCAGTGTCGCATTGATCAACGCGTACAGCGAGCAGTGCAGTAACGCGTGCTTGCTTACATTAGTAAATCTTTGTGCCTATTTTGTAGATTAACTGCATTAAATATCATGTCCCTATTTCATAGTGTAATTGATTTGAATATCTATAGTTCATATCACTTAATTTTGTATAAACGAGGTTAATAAATAATTTTATTTCGGAAAAATACAAATACATTTATATTACTTTAATAAAGAAATATATTATAGCCAAAAAGTATAAAACATGGCCCCTCATAGATTCTGTTTTTTTTAAATATATATAGGAAAATGGTCACACCACCACACACACAGGACAGGGATACTGGTTGAAAAACTATGAATTGAGGGTTAAAACCTGGAGATAACGTGAATAAATCTTAGGAGCATGGAACAGGTGGAGGCATATATTCGACTGTGGGTACGGATCGAGGCTGGCAATGATCGTAGTAATGATTAGCTGGCTGATGAGTTTGAAAGTGGAAGAATACAGATGGCTTCAAAGAATTCAAATTATTAACCTATATTATTATTTATAATAATAATATAGGTTAATAATTTGAATTCTTTGAATTCTTTGCCTCGATCCGTACCCACAGTCGAATATATGCCTCCACCTGTTCCATGCTCCTAAGATTTATTCACGTTATCTCCAGGTTTTAACCCTCAATTCATAGTTTTTCAACCAGTATCCCTGTCCTGTGTGTGAATTCTTTGAATTCTTTGAAGCCATATTCACAAAATTATACGTGGCATCACAGATTAAAATCTCCCAGACACAATGTCAACGATTATTGCTGATGTTACAATTTGATAACATAAATAACGTTAACATTTAAAAAATTGCATAGGTATCTATTAGATATTTATGATCATGATTTGATTTTATCACAAACTACTGTGGAAATATCTAAATGACTATCAATTTAGATAAATTGTGTGTGCTACTTAATTACGTAGACAAATATATAATATATAATTGAGTATGTGGAACTTATTCCTTCTACGTAGTGTATCTATGCTGACGTCAGAATCGTCTGCCCGCTGAAACTTTATTAGTTTCGTATAAACAGGCACGACTTGCAACGTGAATCGCGCGCGACACTAAGGCACCGCTCGTCGCGAGATACGCGGTGCCTTTGTGTCGCGCCTGTTAGTAGGAGCCTTTAAAGCAAGATAAAATCGTATTCATATTCATTAGTGTAGATGTCGCGAATCTGCGTCGATGTGCGCATCACCTTACATGTCGACCGCGACATCGCATTCATGGAATGTAGGGTGATTGTCCCTTTAGATGCGCTGCGGTCTGCCATGGTGATATACATGACCTAGGATTTATGCAAATATGCTAGACTATTGAATGTAAGTGTATCACGAGATTATGGATGATTATTTAGAAGTTTATAGAAACAAATTTGATAATTTAACAACAAAGAACATAAGATTCTACATGTTGTTGAGGTTTTTAAAATTTACGAGAAAAAAAATGCCCAAGGAAAATACACCAATGAAAGTTTTCGATGCTAAAGAACAAAGTTTTAAATGTACGAATGTTGATAACAAATCAATGATGATGATCAGAATCACGATAAAACAAATGGTAAGTCGATTATTCAAGTTATACTTAAGGTGACGATAACCGACTTTTAACGATTCTATAATGAAGATCACGTCTAAACGAGTAGTGTTAATGATTTGAAAAAAATACAAATTAAATTAGAGCATTTCCTTAATAACTTAATAAGTGAATATTTTAGATTATTTCTATATATTAATTTGTAAATTTATGTCTTACGCGGATAAAAAACTGAGAATCACGTAAAATCTATCAAGCGTATTTTTCTGAAACCTTCACCTTTTTAAAGATAATTTAATAAATGATCTTTTAGTATACATACGTGTTTTATTAGATTACTTTTTGTTTTATGTGTAATAAATTAATAATGCGATTTATTTGGAACAGCGCTCCTGGATGGTCGAGTCCTATTACAGGCTGGACGAATGACGCGTTAGCCGAACTCAGTACAGAACACGCAAGCTAACCACTAAAGTCACTGGCATATATCTGGGCCCTAAGCATTTGTTAACAACGAATGTGCTCCGATAGACGTATGAATAGTATCATTCAATACCCACATTATATAGTTAAGCTAAATCGCCCTATAGAATAAGGCGACACCTTTAAACGTCAGTGGACTAGTTTTATCGATGCGATGCCTCGAATAGTCTTTAAATGGGAAACGTATCAAGTAACAGAATTTATGGCCTCGAATGTAAGGGGCATTTCCTATGGAAGACTCCATAGTAAATGCCCCTTACATTAAAGGTGAAATAGAGTTTCAATGCACTATTATTTTATTTTTCGTTATAATTTATTTATTTCAAAAAAGTGTGTACACACGGCTACATATCAAGCTATACAGTCCCAGTATAAGCTGATCTCTCATTATACGGAAATCCTATACAATGCGAGACCAGCGTAAACTAGATTTGTATAGCTTGATATGTAGCCGTGTGTATATATAGTCTGTTACAAATAAAATATGATTTAACAATTTAGGGAAAAATCGTAAAGACAGTAACAACATAATTGAATTTGGCGTCCTAGCTAGGTTACATGGTAACCTGTATTAAGATTCGCCAGCCCAGGTTCCCAAAGGAGTACAAAATTATAATAGAGACTACTTAGGACTATAAGGTACAAACGTATGTTAACGATATGTAGGCAAAGGATCTACTTGATCATGATGGTAATAAGGAAATTTTGAATAACATACACAAAGGGAAAAAAATCGTCTGAATGGTAATCCTAATCATTAATCAGGGGCCCAAGTCTGCTATTTTTATAAATTCGTCACTCCAACACGATCCCATTGTCATTTTGCAAAAAATTCGTAATCTGCTAAATTCATAATGGTCGATCATTGGTCAGTCAATGGTCTCGTAATAGAATTGTATTACAATGGCATTTTGAACATTTATTCATGCCAGATTTCATTTGTATATATTTTTACATATTAACCTATATATTATGACCATTGGAAAGTCATAATGACGCCATTATATTAGTACTCGTAGATTACCAAACTTGTCAAAATCAACAATTATGAAATCAATGATAGACCATTCTGACACTATTGTAATAGCAGACTTGAGGCCCAGATTGGTAGGTACTTCCTCCAGATACATCACTTGATCTTTAGTTAACAACCACGATTATTTTCGTGAGAACATCTTCTGCCCAAATTTTCTACAAGATCATTTCCTTGGAGCAGTTTCAATGATTAATTAAATTGATTGATATGCTCCATTTGTTCCGCAATGGAGGGTCTCGACAGTTCCCTTTCGGTAGCACCTGGTGTTAAATTCTTCATTCTGATCGATTATTATACTGCACAGTCACTTCACGTAATTGGGTTCCTGATTTGTTCTGGCGCAACAATCGGTACCCTGACTCGATTCGGATTTTAAACCGATTATTAACCCTTTATTCGGATGTCCATTCTTCTCGATAATTTTAAATCTCTCCTTGAAATTTTATAGTACAGGAGATGAATGACGTTATCAATGAGGCGGAAGTGTCTAATTTTGTATGCACATGTTATTTTTTTTTTTTATCAGCTCACATAAATGTTTATACTTAGTATTAAATGGGTCGAAGATTTTACGAGCAATGAAAAGAAATGTCATCATTTTCTCTAATATGGCGGCACTTAAGACTAAGAGCTCTAAATTCTCCAAATCTCTTTTGTATCTTCTAAAAACTTTCGAATGTAGTTAGCTACTCGAAACGGATCGATTAACCGAACTCGTCCACGAATTAATGGTTTCGAATAAACATAATTAACTTCTCAAAGAGCGCCGATTGTCTAAAGGACCATTAGTTTGGAAATGACACTCAATTAAAGATGGGATCCATTTGTTTCGTTCAATTTGGGCTTGTTGTCTTCGATTGTATCTCAGGTCATCCCAGTCTTGTCTGACTCATTTACTTTCACTGTAGGTACAACGTCTACTAGCTGAGTAATTAAATCATTTACCAGTATTGGTCTCTCTTCTGTAGTTTTATCTTGATGTTGTGCGGCTATGTTGTTTTTAGGGTTCCGTACCTCAAAAGGAAAAAACGGAACCCTTAAGGACCACTCGTGTGTCTGTCTATCTGTCCGTCCCTCACAGTCGATTTTCTCCGAATCTACTGGGCCGATTAAGTTTAAATTTGGTACATATGAACTTCTGTGACCCAAATACGGACATGTAACGTAAATTAATCAATTTGGATTAAGGGACTATTGGGGGGCAAATTAGAGAATAAAAAAAAAGTTTTGTGTACCGTGTGACATATTAAATGAAAGGAAGTATTATTATTATAATTATTGTCAGGATTTCAGTTTTTTTTTTAACTTTTTAATGTTCTTTAAGAAAATTGATGAAAATTGACCATACCCTCCGAAATATCTCCTCCTATCTCCGAAAATACTGATCCAAAAATTTTGAAAAAACTACTTAAAATAGTTCTTTTTAATATAATATTTAGCGAACAAACTTACATTTGCAGTTGGAATGTACGGGAGAACTTGTTTTTCAACTGCAATGTTAAGTTTTTTCTTGAGATAAATTCATCCCAACTACTGAACCCTTCATTATGTGTGGTCCATGCACTTGGCCGGTTTTATGTTGCTCTCCACTTCACCGAGAGGAGGCCTGTATCCCAGCTATGGAAATATTATAGGCTAATTATGCTTTATGCTTATGTGCTGCTATGCTAACATCTTCATCGTGGATGAGTATCGTGGTTTTAGACAAATTGATGGATGATTTTCATTTCCTGGGCCTATTTGGCGTAGCCGCGAGGCACACATTGCTATTTTTTTCTGTCTTTTTTGTGTTCTGTGTCAGTATTGTGTGCCTTATACTGCGTCAAATAATTTTATTTTCTTTTTCTTTTTATTATTCCGATAATTCATAAAATTGTATCCTTTTTCTCTTCATATAATAGGGATGTGTCCTAGATAAAAAGAAAAAGAAAAACTGTTTTGTCCGTCAATCAGATAATAAAAAAATATTAGACACGTATTTTTTGCTTTATCATATTAATAAAAAATGGCTTAAAGATAAAACACATTAAACTTGGGGAGTGGGGGCTCGTTACGTCACAGCTACGTATAAAATCTACTGAGATGTGACGTCATGCCACATTTGAATATATATCGCCCTAATGTTTTGATTAATAAAAAAAAAATACGTGTCCAATATTTTTTTCATTATCTACATGACGGACCAAAAAAAATTTTTTTGTCATCCCTATTAGGGGGAATATTTATTTTCCAATATTCCATTGCGAAGCGTACCTATCTTACCAATTTGATAACAACTAAAATCAGTTAGTAAAAAACTAAAAACACATCAGAGGCCCTAATGTGAGTTTATTTTAACCATCTCAACTTTACGCATCGACCGCGTTCAGCACTCCGATTGATGAAAGGCCAATCGGAGGCCTATCGGAGCGCTGAACGCGCTCGAGATGGTTAAAAGAAACTCACACTAGGGCCTCTGGGCACAACATCATAAATCTGTTTCCTTGTTACATCAAAATGTATCGATAAAATAATCGAAATACTAAAATAATCCGTTTACGGGCATGGGCAGTAGCCGCAGTAGCTACACTGAAGTTAATAACAGTTTTATGAAATGAAATTACCTCGACCGGTCTTGTGTCAATTAAGTCTGCCCTCAGTTAGCCGGGGGGCTACTAACATTATGATACGAGTACAACGTAGAGATACGCAGCCATTTTGTTACAAAACTTATGATTTGCACCTGCTGCACGCCCCGCGTCTTACCCTGCGTTCCGAGTTGCGATAATATCGATATTCGCGTGCTAAAACCCGTACCGAATTAGCGTGAGCGCGATAACGATGTCCCGTGAAACGTCATAGATGACGTCATGACATTCGCCATCTTGCGATAACGCCGACCATGCCTTTTACTAATATCGCCGTGAGCGCTGTCAAAAATGACAGTCTACTGTTTTGTTTTGAGTCACATCTTATCGTATCGTGGCATTTTCAAAATTGTTCTTCTGGCTACAGTTACTACCTAACCTAAGAAGAACAAATTTTTGGTGTATACACAGAGAAATACTCTTATATCGTTTTGACATTGCGTGAGCACCGTGAGCACGAGCGTTCCGAGTTGTTGACAGCCCTCGGCTGTCATAATCGTAATATCTAAATCGGAACGCATGTGAGACGATGGGAGCGCTGTGAGCGATTATAGCCAATTCGGAAAGCGGCCTTAATGAGAAATCGTTATTGTTTTTGTTCTAGTTTAGAAGAAAAATATTGTTAGTACCTAATAGATTCATTAATTTAAAACAGGGGGCCATTCAATAAAGAGGGCGTACAAAGGTCCACTAGCGCCGCTCTTTTAAAAAAATTGTATCTCGTGAGTAAGAAGGAATTATGAAAAACGGCTCAATAAGGAACCTCGGTAAGTGTGTCTAGAATTTTCTAAAGTCACCCAAAGGGCAATAGAGAGGGCTATGCTTGGAGTTTCCCTACGTGATCGAATCAGAAATAAAGAGATCCGCAGGAGAACCAAGGTAACCGACATAGCTCGAAGAATTGCCAAACTTAAGTGGCAATGGGCAGGGCACATTGCACGCATAACAGATGGCCGTTGGGACCAAAAGGTTCTGGAGTGGCGACCACGTACCGGAAGACGTAGCCTTGGAAGGCCTCCCACAAGGTGGACCGATGACCTTATGAAAGCCGCAGGAATCCGCTGGATGCGGGAAGCACAAAACCTGTCGAGGTGGCGGTGCTTGGGGGAGGCCTATGTCCAGCAGTGGACATCTTTCGGCTGAAATGATGAATGATGAACCCCACAACTCTTACCGTTGCATGCACCCATAAGCACAATGTTTTGTGTGCGTTACATTGCGCGCAACAGCGACTTTTTACACCAAAAAAAAGGTCGTTATCCAGCAATAATTTTTACTCAATGTTGCTTAGTTTGATGTACAGAATGCGTAGATAACGGCTATGTGATGGATCTTTTTACACCCTGTATACAATCAACAAATATCAAAATCTATTTGAATGAGTACTAGCTTTTATTTGACTGATTTTCCCTTGCGTTAACAAACATCATTCATAGTTCGTAGTAGCCACAATCCAATTAATTGCTTACGCAATGTACCAAATAGTTTGATTTACAATGCTGATTAAGTTCACTGGAGTCAGCTTGTCAGTTGCTGCTAGCGAGATGTGTCAGCAATCACGAGTAAACAGAGACATTTGTCGCAACACAATCGAAGAACAGAAGGTCAATGACTGTGTCTGCATATTTTTTTGTTAACATTACTTCATGGTGGCACGATAAACCAAGAAAACGGATGGTGAAATTCAAATCAAATAAAAAAAAATAAAAAAACTAATATTATAGTTCACATAAACCTACATGGGCTCTTTTCAAACGTTAGAAGCTGGTTACACGGTTCCAATTGGTCATTTTATATGGACAAGAGCCGGCGAGAAACTCCACGGTTACTCTTTTAAAAATAATTGGCTTTTACAATATTTTCAAATAAGAGTGTTAATAGGTATGTGAGGAAGGTGTAGGGCCTACACTGTAGGCCTTTAAACAATTACCAGGTACTTAACAAAATAAAAAATCGTCACCAAATCTACAGTCTACTAGGCCTACTATTTTGTGAATGTGAAAACTTTGTATTTCACATTCACAAAATAGAAGATTTTTTATATAAATAAAAAATAAAAACCATTTAAACCAAATGACATGATTGTCATTACAAATAAATCTTAATAAATTTCATGTCCACAAAAGCAACTAATATAGAGTTGAAATTAGAATTGTGGGTATATAATGTCAAATAATTAGGATTCAACAGTGAATAAAGGCTCGTACAGACTCACGCAATATCGCGGGCACGACAGGCAGCGACAAAGAAATGGTGCTACTAGTGTTGCGTCGCGCCCGCGATATCGCACTAGTCTGTACGAGCCTTAAGTCAGTAGGAGCTCAGCCGGCTATTCCGTAAAAATCTTACCTTGAAAACTTAGGTAAAGTGAGCTCAGTGAGCTGAGCTGTCTTTTCGCCTGATGCTAGGGAGTGTCATTATAATAGAAAGAAGAAAGAAAATACGTTTATTTGCGGTAAACATGACGCAAAGAAAGAACACAAACATGAAAAGAACAAGTTGGGGGAAAATATGCGTCATATACACGCAAAACGGCCATCGCTCAGCATAATGCTGCGACCCTATGCGAGACAGAGCCCCATATTGTGATATTGACAGCTCACTTCTCCTAAGTTTTCAGGTGAGATCATTACAGAATAGATCGGCCGGTACCGAAAGTGCCCCACCATTTTATTGACACGACTATCGGCACGACATCGAAAGTCGAACTGGATGTGGCTCGCGTGAGAATAGTGACAGCTAATTTAATGAAAAAAACAGAAAAACAATAATAAAATCTATACAAAAAATATAATTGAAGTTTCTGTAATGTCAAAATAACAGATTTTTACTAAATGCATGTTAAGGCTCCTACAAACAGGCGCGACACGCGACGCGACACAAAGACACCGCATGCCGCGCGACGATCGGTCTCTTTGTGTCGCGTCGCGTGTCGCGCCTTTTTGTAGGAGCCTTTAAAGTATTTATTTATTTAACAATTTATGTACACACATATAAACAGACAAGAAGAAAGGAACAGAAAAATACGTACAAAGGTGATGCTTATTTCTAATGAAATCTCTTCCAGCATACCTGCGATAGGAAAGTAGATATAGAGATGTAGACAACGTGTGTCAGTGTAGAAGAGAAAAAAATAAAATAAAAAATATTCATAAAATCAAAATAGCTATACGCTAATATAAATACTAATAAACATACAATAAGAGAATATACTTACATACATACTTCCAAAATAAATATCACTCAAATATATACTTAGAACTACAGTGTAGTGGAAAATAATAAATACATGCAACTATGACGAAGCGGAAAGGTAGTGATCCTTTACTCTTCTTTTAAAGGCTGCAACAGTTTGGCAGTCCCTAATGTCAGGTGACAAGTTTTTATATTTTTGTCTGTCTGTCTGTTGGTTCCGGCTTATCTCCGAAACGACGAGACCGATTTTGACGAGACTTTCACTGACAGATAGCTTAAGCTGCTTTTATTTTAGAAAAAGCCACGCGGACGAAGCCGCGGGTAGCAGCTAGATAATAATAAAACTTGAACTGCGTGGGAATCAAAGGATTGCCACTCAATTAATATTGTCGATACTTTGTAACTAACGGTACTTAACTTACGACAGAACGTGAAATCTAGAAATGTTCTGGCTAGATTTTACTTATGCAGTAGCGATTAACCAGACTCACGACACACCAGTACAGTAATTTGCACTTTTATTGGTATAGGATATGAACGTAATTTATAAAACTGTTCTTTTAATGACTAATAATATGAGTAATGTTTCCACTGAACTGTAAAATCGTAGATTAATTAAGAAGTATCTGCAATACTTTATTTACATTACATAAAATAACATCGCGTTTTTAATCCCCAAATGGTTAAGCAGAGGTGTACCTTTAGTACACCCACATTTGGTCAGTTTTGTTTAAGTCCCATGTAATAGGGGGCGAGACTATTGGCATCAACCGGGCACAAATCCAAGCTCCAAGCAATAGAAACTGACAGGTAATAACTGTCACATTGTTAAATAATAAGGAAATATGTATTGTATTCTAGACTTTTACACTTATACAATACATAATTATATTATACATTTATTTTACACCTTATAAATTAATTAAACTATACGATTACCATTACAACAAATATGACCATCTTATTACACAAAGTGACAGCTAGCATATGTCAAATTACTCCAGTGAATAAATTCGACTTTAAGTACATGTATAATCCAATTTCTGTTATCCGTTCAGCAAAAACAGGATTCTAATTTCAAATCGAACGTAAGTAGGTATCACGACAACGGCAGCAGGTCGTTCGGCAATCTCCGTCGGTAGTTCGGGTGTGTCGGGTCACGATTACTGCACCCTTGGGCGTGCGCACGCCCACACGGTCCAGCATAGTGAAAGGATACAAAATGATCGCTGATAAATCTAATTTGATATTGTACTGCGTCATTTATGAGACTGTTTAAATTGTTATTTATTACGTATCACTTTTATCGCTTGTGGTTAAGTAATAACAGCCGCACGAATCGATCGATCAGGTTAGGCTGCGCTAGCTGCGGTTGTTCCGTGGATGGGTGACCATCTTTACATACCAAGACTCCGTGCCTCAGAAAGTACGTTAAGTCGTTGGTCCCGACTGTCATTTGTAGATTTTTGACTGTTGTTACGGGTCATCAAAATCCCGAAAGTCTGACAACCAGTCTTACCAAGGGGTATCGTGTTACCCAGTAACTGTTTTGTGGAGGTCAGATAAGCAGCTGCTTCGTATAAAATTCTGGTATTCGCTGGTTTCAACTGGTCTGGTTTTCGGGCCCTATCAGAATACTAGCGCTGCGACACTTATTATTAAATGTGGCAGCATCATGCTGAGATAGGAGCCTTTTGGCCCCGTACAGGATTTTGTTTTTTAATTTTACTTTATTTTTTATTTTTGATTAGTGTTACTATGAGTATGTTTCTCTCTGTGATCTTCCTGTATGAGTCCCAATCAATACTCTTTCTTTCTTTTCTTTTATTCAGTTGCATCGGGTTAGACTGGAAGCTGACCACAATATAGCTAGGAAAAGGCTAGGCAGATAGATGATGACTTCGTATTATAGCCCGGTTCCGGTTGATCATGCCTCTGATCAGTAAAGCTACTGTCAATGCTTATATTAGTTGACGTGATTGGTTGGCTGAAAATTACATACGAGTACATACACATACATAAACTCACGCCTTCCTCCCATGGGGGTAGGCAGAAACTATAGAGCGCCACCTGCTACGCTCCTTACGTACTTCTTTTGCTTCGTTTACATTCGTACATCTGGTCATACATGCACGCAGGTTGCGAGTGCTACGCACCTGACCTTTCTGAAGAACATCACCAATTAGGTCACTATATGTCCTCCTAGAGCATCCCCTCCTGGCGTTTCCACTCACATCTGCCTTGTAAATACCTTTTGTAAGTCGCCTTTCATTCATCCTCTCAACATGACCAAACCATCTAAGCATACTCTTTTCAATTACAACAAAAATAAACCCAAACTCAAACTGAAAATTACAACTGCAGTCAATCACATTTTTGACATGACATTTAACAAAAAAACAAATGAAATACGTATGCTTTCAAAAACCGGTAAAAATTGTCCCGCTAGTTTAATTTCAAAACCTATTTTCCTGAAAGTTTTTAACGCGGTAGAATGTACTGGCTTTTTTCGTCCTAGATTTTGATTTTGCGTAAACTATATGAATATGTTTATTGCTTCCACATATTATGAGCTTAGGTGGTAGGTTTACAAAAATATGATCATTGTGGACCCTGTCGGGCATAGCAAAAGTAGGAGAGAGGATTGAGGCCTTTTTTTTTTACTACCTTTTTATACTATATATATTGTACTTATTTTATAAAACACGTTTATATTGCAATTATTGTATTTAAAAAAAATCATTTAAATATTCATTGATATTGTAATAGCATTTAGATAACAGAAATTGTTTTAATTTATTTATGAATGTATTAATTTTTTTTTCTGGTAATTAATTATAATTATACTTTAATTGGGTAAGTTTAACCTTTTTTTATGGCGTAATGTATATTAAGACTGTATTTTTTCTCTTGTCGTGTAAAAGTTTTGGTAATTTCAAACGAATTTGCATATTTTCTAGAAAGGCAGTGAGGGTTAGTATTTTATGTTCTTTGAAATGCGGTTTGCAGCTGTCGGTGTCTTCTATATTTACTAGGATTTATAAGTCTTTATTGCAATGTAAAAAGTGTCGATTGCATTTGTGCAGTTTCCCCTCAATATCACGCCCACACACTGAAAAAAAATTTTACCTATAAATAACCAAACTTTCGTCAACATGTGACGCAAAAAAGTGACCACATAACTTTATACAACATGTAACCAAAACCTGTGCTAGCTGTTGTGTATCACTTTTATTAAATCAAGTTAACTTTTATAAAGTCTTGTCAAACTTTGATTATTCCTGAAATAGCCGAAGTAGTTAGGCTAAATATTTCTTTTAGTGCAGCAGTATCTTATTTAAATCTAAGACGTGATCTAGTAACAAGCAATCAACTTAGCTTATAACAAAACCAATATTATAAATGCAAAAGTAACTCTGTCTTCTGTTATCTTCTTACACCTTAGCGGCTGAACAAATTTTTATGGTCGGCACTCAGGTAAACCATGATCTAGGCTAGGACATAGGATACTTCATGTCACGGTAAAGTCAAAGTCAAATCATTTATTTCAAATAGGCACGATGATGCACTTTTGAACGTCAAAAATTACATGAATAGTTAATTGATTCTAGTTGCGCCTTCCAAAAGGTATGGAGAAGAATGGGCAAGAAACTCCATACGTACTCTTTTAAAATGTTAACAATAGTTTGTGTACATTAATTAATAATTATAGGTGAAGACGATGTACCTAGAATAAAAATAAAAATTACTTAACACAATTGCTAGAAAGTGAAGTAATGACAGAAAAAATTATCAATGCGATAGGTTCATGGTGCTCACATATTTACAAACATTGTATATGATTTTCCAAAAAAAATTAAACATATAATAAGTCAGTGTGTGACTTAAATTTATATTAATCACAGAAAATAAAATTAATATCATAAAAATTATAAATAAGTGCTGTAGCATATTTTCCAACCTCCAATCAAACGAAGCCACGAGCAAAGGCTAGTACGTAATATTCTGTTGAAAGCATTGGGTAACAAAACGAGACAGTTAGTATACCTGACCTGGACTGAACTTAGTACTTACTTAGTTGCTACATTCCTGTACCTACCATTTACTAGACACTGACCTGTCTTTATCTAAAATGTAGCGTTAGCGTGCATAATTGAGAACACTAAGCACCTAGGCTAAGTGTTTTCGCGTGCTTCTAGTGCGTGACATACCTTTATAAGTCCATACCTGAAAAGGTCAGCTTTCCTTTGTCATGTCTAGATTTAAAATGTACGGTATTTGTCCAGTAGGATAATTTATTTAGTAATTTCACAGACATGTATTTTTTTTGTACCGTGTGGTGTCGGACGTAAAGAATAGCACTACCCTATTTCATCCCGTGGGTGTCGTAAAAGGCGACTAAGGGACTTACTAAAGAATGGGCAGCAGCGTTCTCTATGCATCTTTAACACCATACTGCGATCGCCAACCCGCATGCCAAGCGTGGCGATTATGGCAAATTCCTCCCCTTTTGGGGGAGGCCTGTGTCCAGCAGTGGACGTATTTCGGCTGAAATGATGATGATGATGATGTATTTTTTTTTAAGTGAAAACTTCTTTTGGCGCCTAGAGCGATTTTCGGTAGGGGAAAAACTTATGGGTTCGCGATCATCACCCAACGCTTTCCATGAGCTATATGTATACTGTGCTCACCTAAAGTTCTTTACCCGAAATTGTTCTTCCTAATGATTTGTAACCCGAATGATCACTCTTCCTAAAATTTTTCATCCTAAAGTTTTCATTCGTACTATTTGTGATGTTCATAACACTCATGTTTCCGAAAATTGTAATTAATAATATCATTAATGTAATTTTTTAATTAATAATATTTAAAGTCCTACTGTTTTTTATCATAACGCTTTTATCCCTAAACATAATTACCATAATATTCATTCAGGTCAGAGTGTCGTCTTGGGGGCACTATGAAAAAAATACTTAGAAAAATTTCGCGACCAATTTCGAGGTAGCGCTCGCCGGCCGCTGCCGCGGCACCGCTCACTTCGCACGCTCGGCTCGCGCGTAGTTGGTCACAATTCTAACCTAACCTATGGATATCTTTGCAGGTATACACCGCTATAAATAAAATTAAAGAAGACGCTTTAATTAATAAAAACAAAAAACCAATTCATATAATTAGTGAGTGCGAAGCAAGCACTCGATTATTATGAATAAAAATAAATCTAAACAAAAAAGATATGACTTTGAATAATAGTGTAAAAGATGGTTATGTTGAGAAAATATAGGAAAACAAATAAAAGTACAATAGATGTTTATTGCTACTGACATTATGAAGTTGAATGCTTCGGAATTATGAACATTAGAGACAGAGTAGTTAGGAATTGTGATTGTTAGGATGAAAAATGTTAGGAAGAACATTTTCGGATTTCCAATTATCGGAGTTGAAAATTTAGGTGAACTTTGGCGCACCCATACTGTGTATATATGTGTTCTTTTTGGGTAAACTAAAATCATGGAACTCGCGTCATTGTCACCGAACGCTACATGTATAAAAGCGTGAGCTATATGTATAAAAGAACAGTTAATCCAAAGTTTTGTGTTTTCACTTCTGTCGGCAGTACTGCGATTTTTTCTGACTGCTTGCAGAATTTATTCCTTAAATATATAGGATCCTACAATTTTTATTTCGTTTTTAAACCTACAGTGCTTATTCTCCACAAAGTTCTAGGAACGAATGAGGGTAATGTAGTACATCTAATGACTAAAAAAAACCGGCGAAGTGCGTGTCAGACCACACACAATGAAAAGTTCCGTATTTAGGATGAATATATCCCAAGAACAACCTTATCATTGTAGTTGAAAAACAAGATCTCCCATACATTCCAACTGCAAATGTAAATTTGTACGCACAATATTGAGTGTTATATTATATTTACCATGTTATTTAAAGACCATAGACTTCTCACCCTTGGGTGTCGTAAAAGGCGACTGAGGGACTTACTAGAGAATGGGTAGCAGCGTTCTCTATGCATTTTTACACCATACTGCGATCGCCAACCCACCTGCCAAGCGTGGCGTTTATGGCAAATTCCCCCCTTTTGGGGGAGGCCTATATCCAGCAGTGGACGTCTTTCGGCTGAAATGATAATGATGATGATGATGAGACTTCTAATAAAATTTCCTGTAATCTACAAGTATAAAACAATTTTCTGCATTATTTTCAAAATTTTAGGATCAGTAGTTTCGGACATAAGAGGGGAGGGAAATTCCAACATTTACGTAACACGTCCGTGTTTGGGTCACAGAAATTAATATTGTAAAAAAAAAAAAAAACAACTGAATCGGTCCATTGGCTGTAACAGATAGACAGTCAGACATACGAGTGATCCTAATAGAGTTTTTTCATTCGGACATACGGGTTCCTAAAAAGTAAAACCTGTAATGACATTATCTTCCAGTGATGAGGAGGGAAGAAACGCATGTGACGAATAGAGTGATGAATATAAATGTTGATAGATGGAGAGGGAGAGGTAGTCCAAAGAAAAGATGGATTCTGTGAGGAATGATATGAAAGAGAAGGGAGTGAATGATAGCGTGACGGTTGACAGAGGGGGATGGAAAGAGAAAACGTGTTGCGTCGACCACAATTTTTTTAACCTTTTTATTTATTTATTTTTATTTGTTATTATGGCTTTGCTCTTGACTCTAGTCTAGGTCTGGGTGACAGAGACAAAGTCTACGATGGACTGAGCTTACCCAGAAGAAGTCTGTTCACTCTCACTTTTAATAGATTAGGGTTGTATGCGTTCGGAAACACAGACGCAGGCAGAGAGTTCCACTCCTTTGCTGTGCGCATTATAAGAGACGTTTGAAAACGCTTAGTGCGAGTTGGTGGAATATCAACTAGGTAGGGGTGGTAACTTGCATTGCGTCTAGATGTCCGATGGTAGAAGGGGGCCGGGGAAATGAGGTCGTGGAGTTCTTGGGCACACTCGCCGAAGTACAATCTGTAGAAGACCGACAAGCAGGGAACCTTGCGGCGATGAGCCAAGGTGTGAAGCTTGGCATCCACCAGTTTCTCGTCGCCAATGAGCCTCTAATTAACATGGGAAAAGCGTAGGATGATGATGATATCTTCCAGTTAAAAGCCAAGAGTGACATCCTGGCCAGGATATCTCTCTCTGTTCATAAACTATGCAAAACTATAGACAAAAGCTATGCAGTTCGCCCAAACTCCTAAACAAACGCACCTTAATTCTACCAATAAAAGGTCAGCCGGTCTTGTCATATAAAATTAAACGTATATTTTGTATCAGTCGTAAGTCTTTGTCCGTTCTTATTGTGCAGTATCGGCCCACCCGACGGAGGTTGCATACTAACGACCCATGAAATGTGCACATGACATGGACATTTAAGTGTCCCTTTCGGATGCTATTACGTGTGGCGACACGTAATTGAAGACCATTTTGATATCGAGACGCGTTTATATGAATTGTAGTGTGATGATTGACTGGGAAGAATGAGAGAATTTATATAATCTATACTAATATTATAAAGAGACAAGATTTTTTGTTTGTTTTTTTTTGTATCGAATAAGCTCCGAACTACTGGATCGATTTTTTTTTTTTTCATGTATACAAAGCTAAATTATCATGAAGTAACATAGGCAATAATTAATTTTCAAAATAAATTATCCCTCCTTAAGAAAATTGCAATAATGTAACCCAAATTAGCAACATTTTGCCTATAAACCACGGAATTGAAACTTACGCGGTTGAAACCGCGGGGAGCAGCTAGTTATTAATATGGGGACAGCATGGAATTTTCATTGATAGATACATACAAAATAATTTTGAATTGGATCATATATTTTATTTATTTCTCGATACCAACTGTAGTACTAACATCAAATCGTAATTTCTATTCATCAATATAATCTTTTGTAAATACTGCTATCTAACCGAATGACACTAGCAATTCCTATGCTATAGCATTAAATGCACAAATACGTAACCCTAACCATTCGGCCGAGTGGACGGCAATTGACTGCATTCTGGTCACGATGCGATCTAAACAAGCAAAACGATAATTTACCATTGCAATAGGTACTGGGCAGGTGCTGCGAAAATATAGGCTTTACACACGAACGTTGATTTACACCACATTTGTTTGGTCACGCTTTCATCCTATTTGGAGTAAAAGAACGATATAAAAGGCTAACCAGGGGCTGATTTAATAAAACCGACAGGCGACAGGTGACTTGGTGCTTTATTAACAGTGATAAGATATTCGGACGCATATTTACCCAAAGTTAATGTTTGGCTAAGAAACTATGTAAGCGGCTTCTTATTTTATTTTTTTCATATAAATCCCGGGATTCGAGAGAATTGGGAATGCACAACTAATCGGATACATGGTATGGAAACGACTTCTTAAATATGTGATACGCATTATTTCGACGGTCCCTACGTACATAAAGACATGTCAAAAATTTATTTTATTTAATTGCTCAATTGGGTTTAGATTTTCCATATGCACATACCTGTATAGTTATATTCTTTTAATATTACGTATTTAACGTTATTTACAAATTGTACATACAATTATTTCTAGAGCAGTTTGAACATAAATAACGCTTTCTTGTAAACCTCGGTTTTTGACATGTCTTTATGTACGTAGGGACCGTCGATTTATTTGAGAATTACTGGAATACCGGGATCACATAACTATTCGTATGCTTGTCATGTGCTTTCGCGATGTTAACATGACTATATTGTAAATATTTTAAACAAAATTCAAGGCACCGAGTTGCTTATCGCTATGTGGAGAAAATAAAATAAAATCACTGACATAGCAAACGTCTGGTTAAGTAATCCGGACGTTATCTAAGCCAATTTGCCAACCTACTTTACAAAATTAGCTAGCATTCGATTCTATCCCTTTTATTCCTTATCATCACTTACCATCTGGTGAGATGAAGGCCAAAAGCTTCCCAGTTGTAATTAAAAAAAAAAAAAATTGTCAATAATTAAAAAAAAATATCCGGCATCGCGAGATTTTTACGATTGATACAAAAGTGCATTCCATATTAGCCACCACCTGAACGTAAGTAAATATACATTCGATTTTAATCAGAACTCAAAATTTGTTAATCCCAATAAATCAATAAATCCCAGAATTTAATCGATACAAAAGTGCATTTCATAATAGCCAACACCTCAACTTTATTTAAATATGCATCCGAATATTCTACCACTATTTATTAAACAGCACTTGTCGTGAAAATGTGTCAATTTTGTAATTTTCATGATGAATCTGTCGCATTTTCAGGCGATATACACCGTGGCATTTTAGTCGTCTTACAAAGACAGCCCACTTCATGTATCCAATGACTACTAATCAATAATAATAATCTATTACCTTAAATAACTTTAAAATTGTATATTTTACAATCATAAAAAAAAATATCCGAAATCCTTATAGTGAGCCCTTTCCTTTGATATGTCACATGGTTATAGTTTGCAAAACTATTTTTATTTATTTTTTATAGTTTGCCCCCAAAAGTGACCCCATATTTAAAATTAATTTATATACGTTACACGTCCATGTTTTAGGTCACAAAAGTTCATATAGAGAGGTTCAAGATTTGGAGCAAATTGGCTATGACAGATAGACGAACAGACAGACAGACACACGAGTGATCCTATAATGTTTCCGTTTTTTCCTTTTGAGGTACGGAACCCTAAAAACAAAACAATGAGCAAAAACCCGGAAAAGCTCAACATTATACGTAAATAGACATGAACATTGACCCAATTGTTGTCAACTAGAACCAATAATTCTCGTGCAACTGAACTAGAATTTCCGCAATAGGTGTAGACCAAATGCCAGTTGTCTCATAACCTATACGATATAGTTTAAGCTAACCTTTATAACCTAGAGTGAACTTAGGTGAACTAGTCGCCTGGTGTTTACAAGATTTATCTAACGTGACTTGGGTGGTGGCTGAAAGTGTATCGGATATAACATGCCATGAACTTAATGCCTCCTTAAAAATAGGTTTAATTTAACTCTTTTAGAATCGAACACTTAAATATTTATATCTTATGGAGGGGCGTAGCTATCGCCATATCAGCCGTATCAATGATACGGGGCCCCCAAGCTACAGGGGTCCGCCCGCCCCCGGTATTATTTTATTAAAATCACAATGACAGCTAAATCTAGTACCCCAGTCAGGATGCTCCAACTTTCGAGCTCACTTCGCTCGTTCTTGCATTTTCTTAGTAGAATCACAACGACAGCTCAACCTAGTATCCAAGTCAGAGTGCTCAAATGTTTATTATTATTATTTTTATTTATGTCTACATATCTCGGGACCCTGGGGTCCCGGACCTTTGGAAGGCGTACGAGGGGCCGAAGCCAACTCGCAGAGGCCCGTTAGAAGCTTTTTAATTAAATGAGGCACCAACCGACGATTATCCCTGTACGCACTATGAAGTGCACCCAAGGACAACCCCCGGTTGGTGTAGGACTATTGCAGGATATGGAAAACAAAGATATTGGACTATGGGTTTGGGTGGTTAAAATGGACTGGCTACCAAAAACTATGGAAGGACTATGGCCCCTGCCTGATCAATGTTTTATTATACACGGATAAAATGGCAGGGGGTGACTTGCACACTCAATAATGGGCCCCCGAAAACGGTCGCTAGCACATAGTGACGTAGCAACAAGGGGGCAACATGTCCTGAGGTGCTCGAGGAGTGGAGAGGTATTCCAAGGCTCTCAGAACAATCGCAGAGCCCGGAAGATGGTCAAGATCCCTACAAGCACTTACTGGAATACTTCCTTCCTCCGAGCACGTTTGCTCTTGCGAATCTCCACTCAAGCCGGCCAATAAAGGCAAGAATGAGGTGGGAGCTCAGTTCCTCGTCAGTGTTCACTCCAGCCGGCCAATAAAGGCAAGCCAGAGATGAGGAACATGACTTCTCCCGGGAGATAGGGTCCGTGGGGTCGCAACTGCCCAACAGCTCGCCACATGCTGCCCTGCGGGTTTCTGTATCTCTCTTGGTCTGGCTCCTCACCCTAGACATGTTCCGGCAAAGTAAACTCTACCGGCACAGACCTAGAGTTCGGAACGCGCAAGCCCCACCACGACGTCAACGTAGAGATACGGCGGTGGGGTTATTATTATTATTATTATTTATTTATTTCAGAGAAGATCTCCATATAAGGTAAATAAAACAAAAACATAAACAAAAATAACAGAAAATCAAAGAACGTTAGTGTGTTAGTAACAAATTTGTACCTAAAATATTATGTTAGTACTGTTAGTGCCTATACCTAACTGATGCCTATGGCTGTCCTAATCCACTGATTTTGGAAAGGACAGTCAAATCTGGCAGCAATAGCGTTCAGGATGCTGTTGCCACTGCTTCGTAAACGGTGCAGCAAGGAGTTCGCTTTTTTGCGCATGATGGCTTGAAAGCCATCCGTACGCGCTTCCGCAAACATACCAGACGCGCTGCAGCGCCACGGCAGCCCCAACAGCAACCTAAAGACGTTATTGTACTGGGTGCGCAGGGCTCTGCTCTCTGCTTTAGCTCACCTCGCTTGCTCCTGCATTCTCTTAGTAAAATTACAATGGAAACTTAACTTGCCAGTCAGTACGCTATTTTATAAACAAAAATCCCTTCTTTTGGAGTTTCGCCGCAGTCGGGTAAAAAGGCCCCCCGACAAGAAGACCCTTTTTACTTTTTGATACAGGGCCCCTTTGTGATAAGCTACGCTACTGAACGTATGTACACAAAAAAAGAAGGGACGCAGACTTGTAGCGAGCCGGAAAGTGGTGTCTCCCTCCACTATCCGGCTCGCTACAAGTCTGCGTTCGGGCGCTCCTTGCGGAGTCCACACCGCTGTCAGTGCGGTGATGCAGTTGACCGCCTCGGACACCATGGTTTATCCTGCCGCAAGAGCGCAGGGCCTCAAGTCTGCTATTACAATAGTGTCAGAATGGTCTCGCCATTGTGAGTATTTGACAGTGTTTGTATGGCAAATCTGTCAAAAACTCACAATGGCGAGACCATTCTGACACTATTGTAATAGCAGACTTGAGGCCCTGGTCGGTTAACACAGCACGCCAGCATTAATGACATCATCTGTCGGGCTGTTGTCACCGCCCCGGGGCTCAGCTGCGGGGCGCAGCTGTTTTAGAACCCAATAGTTTGGCATGCGACGATAGGAAGAGGCCAGACGGAATGTCCATAATGCCTTGGAAGTTGGGTAGGCCTTTGGTATGGGATTAGTGCTTCCAAAATTACGGATTTGCTAATTACGTAACTAGTTACGCATTTTGATGCTTCAATTACGTAACTACGTAATTACGTACTTAACTGTTTTGATTTTTTAAAGCACGATAAATTCTGGGCTTATTACGTATTTTAGAAGTAAAAAATCAAACAACTTCAAATGAAAAAAATTATAATATTAAGGAATTAAAAGTAAATTACAGATTAAAATGATAATTTTAAAATTAAACTCAAAATCAAAATCGTCAATCAAATCAAAATGTAATATTTTGATTTGATTGACGATTTTGATTTTGACTAAACTCAATCAACAATTCAAACAAAACATGTACCACGCACAAATGGTTTAAAAGTAAGAAACAATATAAAATATGGTTATTTTTCCAATCTTTGTTCTTGATAATATGATCTCATAAATGATAACGAATGCAATGTTCTGTCACCAAGGGAACTTCTTAGTTTAGAACAAAGATAGCCGGCAGAAGAAAATGCCCGTTCTGCTTCAACACTAGTAGGCATTATACATAGTAAATAATTATAAGCTGCTGTTAGGAAAACTTCACGACCGCCGCCAGTGCTATCGTAGATACACATTTCAACTCTGATGATGGATTCAAGATCTGTGTTTACTCCAGATTTGTTTACTGTAGACATAGTTTTCTGTATTTCTTTTTCTAGTTGCTGTGCAACAGTCAACTCGTCGCCACAACCATCATTAGCATCATTGTCATCTGCTTCGGAATCTAAACTCATTTGTGTACTTATAGGCGGTGTAAATTTGAGCCTTTCTAATAAGTTTGCAACATATGTTCTAATATAATCCGACGTCGGTTTTGTAAAAGTTTCTGTTTCTTCGGTTTTATAATATTCTTCATTATTATGCAAATACTGCAAGACACCAGACACATTTGTTCGCCTTTCTTTTATTCTTTTTCTAAGGGATACAGCAAGCTTGTCACTGAGCCCATTGGACTGAGCATCAAGCTTATTTAACATAAACTGAAGCGCAGCATCTGCTGCTAACAAATTCGAGTCACGGCGACACAATGCCATCACTGTAGTTTTTTTTATATCTAAACTATGATGAATGTTATGTAGATCTTGTATTTCTGTGTCTGTGAAACTTATATTTGATTTTAAGTCTAATAAAGCCTTAAATAAACTTGATTTCAATTTCAGAAATCGTCCAACCATATCTGATAAGCTGTTCCATCGCGTTTTGCAGTCTAGTATAAGATCGAGGCTTTTACCATGCTCTTGTAAAGAATATTTTTGCAACAAATCGGTCTTCAGTGGTGATTTTTTGAATGATTTAACAAGTTTTCTTACTTTTACTATAATATCTTTGTACAGAAACTCTGGTTCTAGAACTCTAGGTACTTCTATGAAAAGTCCGCCATCGTTTTCTTCAATTTCTTCAGTGTCAGTATCTGAAGCTTCATCTTCTAGTTCTGGTTCAGTAGTTGTACTTTTCCGTGTCTTATATAATACGTCCAGCACTGCAAGTTGTATTCCGTGAGCAAAACACAACTGATGGTGACCATCAAAATTTTTGCCCATTTTAACCATAACACTGGCTCCGTCCGTTGTGAATGCAATTATATCTTCAAGTTTCAAATAAAAGTCATTTAGATGATTTTCTAACAGTACAGTTCCAACGTGAGCTGGCATTGAACCCTTTATCCTTACTAGTCCTAAATTTTTATATTTAGCTGGTTCTAGGTCTTTATTATGAATATTTATATTCATATACCTCCGGTTCCGGGTAGAGGTCCATTCATCAAACGTTATAGTAAACCGTTTTTTTTGGGACTTCATATCTTTAAACTGATTTATTAATTGTTTTTTTATGGCACAACTCTGTTCCAGGACAATTTTGGTAATAGTTGAAGGAGATTTCGGTAGATCATAGCCAGATTTTTTGAAAACATACCTTAGATCTTCAGAAGTACAAAATTTGGTTAATGGGATGCCATCCAATGCTGCCATTCTAGTCACTATAACGTCCAAGGAATACTCAGTGGAAAAGTAATCCGTTAGTTTAGTTTTCTTCGATGGAGGTTCTAAACTTTTTCTTGCTTGAAAGCACGATGAAGTACTTGCCCTTTGCGCATCTTGCTCTTGTGACATCTCGCCAATATGTTTAGCACGCATATGTGTATGTAGTGCTCCAGTAGCACCACCAGGAGTCTTCAAAAAATTTTGACAATGTTTACATTGGACACTTTGCCCATTTTCAGCCCTCAAAAAGTGTTCCCATATAGCTGATTGTGTGCGTTTGTTCAATAACTCCTTATAAATAGTCTTCTTTACTGCAGACCTAAAACAATATATAAATATTTCATAATTTAATAGTTAGGTAATACATATAAATAGCATCTATAGTTAGGCACTACACTTAAAACGGGATACATTTACATACGTACCGTGAACTCATAATCAATGTCTATTTGCACAGACATCTAACAAGCAACAATAAAATAAAATCGCACATATTTTTTTTTTTTTTTTAAACGTCGCACCACACTAGGAACTGCTGTATCGTGGGTGCACTCACAATCATGTAAACTAACATACACAAGACACCCAGACCCGGAACACCTATCTGTAGGTCATACAAATATTTGTTCCGTACGGGAATCGAACCCGTGACCCGCAGCGCAGCAGCCAATCACTCAACTACTGCGCCAACCGTGCCGTCAACAATATAAAATCAACTACTAAATTATATGTATAAACTCTCACACAATACCCTAGAAACAAAGTAAGTAGACAAGTAAAGTAATGTTAAAATAGGTACTTACATTTTCGTTGAAGTATCTCTACTCGTGTATGGTGATATCTACTTAGAAACTTGTAATGAAAAGCTTCTGAAAACCAAGCGTCAAACTTTGCGGCACATACACAAAATCACAAAAGTCAATAAAATAAGCTTAGACCAGGCAGGACAGTATCTCGCAGGTGTACGTAAGACGACTGAGTACCGAGTATTGAGATTGTTTCTAAATTCACGAAAGTAAAGAAAAATGTAGGGAGTTCCCTTAGCTTGCTCAATCCACAATATTAAACTTTATTATCTACGAGGTAGATCAAATACTTGCGAAACACTTATAAACTTTGATTGTGTTACGTACCGAACTATCCACAACCAACGGGGATTCCCTTCGTTTCCCGATTGGTCAACAATGAACTCTATTCTGTACGACTAAGAAATTAAATCTTGCGGACTCAAATTGGAAGTTATAAAATAAACCCCGGGAATTCGGGGGATACCCACAGAAAGGGTTTTGGTGTTGTCATAATGTAAGTCGTAGGTTAACTAAATTAAGGTAAATTGTAAATACACAGATAAACCCATGCCTTTTTCCCATGGAGTAGGCAGAAACTATAGAACTAAATAAATGGGTACCTAAATTAATTAATATTATCCTATAGTTACGTAATTACGGAATGCAGCTCTTCAGTTACGTATTTGTGAGATTTCTAAAATCTGTCCGTAATTACGTAATTGCGTAATTACGTAATTACGTAATGGAAGCCCTATATGGGATGCAACCTGTGTCGACACCCTCATGCCATCCCATCTTCCTAGCACGGCGAGTTGTGCTGGGGCGACTGCTGCAGGTGTAGAAAACCTCTAACGGCGCAAAATATCATAAAGGGAGTAATACATCATAGGGAGATAATACCTAGAGATAATAAATACCTAGAGATAATACCTAGAGATAATACCTAGAGATAATACCTAGAGATAATACCTAGAGATAATACCTAGGGATAATACCTAGGGATAATACCTAGAGATAATACCTTATAGGGAGTTATTATTTATTTATTTATTTAAACTTCATGTACAATAATGGTACATAGGCGGACTTAATGCCACAAGGCATTCTCTACCAGTCAACCTTTGGGTTAAATATAAAAACAGTGATAGGATACAAAAATAATGTCTAAAATACTAACTTCTTGACTACGAGAATTTATATAGTTGCTGTTGCTGTTGTTGTTGTTTTTGAAGTTGTTGTTGTTAGAGCCGTTTGGGGTTGAAACAAATACATTATAGGTATTTTATTACATTAATTTTTGACCGTGCGGGAAAAGTGCAATTCAATTCAATTCAATTCGTTTATTGCATCAAATATGGTAAGTACATGAAGTTCTTATATAAAATATTTAGTAACACACATTTGGTCAATATTTAGCATGTAATAGTACAAGTTTTTACTTAAAAGATATTAATTACTAGGTAACCACATTGAGGTGCTCATCGAGCATTTCGGAATATCGCCAAGCGGTTAGTCGACTCTTTACGTGACCAGAGGGCTGACTCGATCCTCGTTTTCCCCATCGGGATAGTTACGTAACACACTTACAGTAGCAATGGCTTTCATTTTGACAGTTCAATATCATTCATTGCGTGATTTACGTTGTTGAGCAGACAATTTTTTCGAACATATCACGCAATGGATTAGCAATAACCTTCAAAATCAATAAGATTTTAATTTAAAGCGTGTGACGCAATTAGGGTGCAAGTTGGACCATACTCTATTAATGGTGATCAGCTCGTATAATATAACTAGCTTTTCACTCGCGTTTCCCTATTGACTTACACCACAACTTGAAGAACATTAGCCAACGCGAAATCGCGAACGTTAGTGAAATCTGCTCCAAAACAAGGCGTGGTCGACATAAACTAGTCGATGCACTTGTTACATTAAAATGTGATGTGAAAGGGTGTTTACAAACAAGTTATAGTATTAATTTAAAGTGGACTAAATAATCGAGAATTGTATAACAAGTTTGTAAGTTTAATTCCACTTTCACAATTTTTTAATTCATATTAGTTGAAGAATGATGATATATTACAACGACATTACATTTGAGTCTGTGAGGGGGCATTACTTTGAAACACGATTTCTCCTTTTTGAAAGCCTAGCATAGTATCATAAAATCTGCTGTTGATGGTGAATTAACTACCAAATCAGTAGTTCATCAAATCAGTAGTGTCGGGGTCACCAATTTAGAGGTATGGGGAACAGGGTGTAAAATTCACTCATACTCTATAGTAAAGGGAGGATCCTCCGACCAGACGGGTATTGTGTCTGGTGGGCAACTGCCCGACGGTTGATGTCGGGATGTTGTATATAATTATGCTAGTCGCACGGTAAACTCTGATAGCGCGATGCAGGATTTGTGACGTCAGGTCTTTGATGCGTAGTTCGCATGCGGTGTTGTTGATACCGCCACAAACTTTTCACTATAATAAAATAAAAAAAATGTTTTATTAGGGACAACATAGGAACCAATTTTGTTAGTACACACTAGATACTATAGTTTATACACTAGGATTAGTAACAAATTTTATACGAACAGAAAAGTTAGTGAGTCATGTACTTGCGAGGCATTTCATGCGGACAATGATTCCGCATGAAATGCCTCAGTACAGGAGCTCTCGAGTCCTCAGCCACGACTCTCAGGATGCTATTGCTACCCCCCCGAATCCTACTCACAAGCGATGCCACCTTTTTCACTTTCACTATGTAGAAAACCATACCATATCATACCATAGGAGGTAGGAAGGAGGAGTGAGCTGTTATCTACCACTCAGACCCAGTGCGATTTGGTAATGTCTCATGTCCTCGAGTTTTTGGTTCTAGAATGGTATCCTCACGATGTTTCCCTTCACTGTTTTGAGAGCAGTGGTGATAAATTTATTTACACAAAGTAAAGCGCCTGTCTGGACTTGAACCCACAACCTACAACTCGTAAGTCGCCGTTTGCACCCGACCACCACTGCTCATAGACAGTGCCGGTTTTAGCACTACCGGCACCCTGGGCCTCATACTATTGTAATAGTAGACACTATTACAATAGTGTCAGAATGGTCTATAATTGATTTCATAATTATTGAGTTTGACAAGTTTGGTAATCTACTAATATAATGGCGTCATTATGACTTTCCAATGGTCAGTCACTGACACTCCATTGAAAGAATTGGTAATCTCGTCCTAATGACAAATGAAACTTCCTACTGAACTTCCAACTTCCTACTACTTCAGATTGCTTATAACACTAATAAATAATATGTAAAAATATATATAAATGAAATATGGCATGAGTAAATGTTCAAAATGCCATTGTAATACAATTCTATTACGAGACCATTGACCGACCAATGATCGACCATTATAAATTGAGCAGATTACGAACTTTTAGCAAAATGACAATGCGATCGTGTTGGAGTGACGAATTTATAAAAATAGCACACTTGGGCCCCTGGGCGAGATCTCTATGGCACCCACTTTCTACTCTCCAATTCACAACCGCCTCTGTGGTCTAGTGGTAAAACCACCTGTCTCAGATCCAGAGGTCCCAGGTTCGATTCCCAGCGAGGGCAAAAAATTCTCCTTGGTTTGGTTGGTGGTAGGGCTTGTTTTAAGTCCGCCTGGCTAGCTACCACCCGCTTATCTAAGTCTGTCGCCAAAACAACAATGTTAACAGCATTTGTTGTGTTTCGGCAGTTAGAGGTAAGATAGCCAGTTCCTCTGTGGTTGAGGATTCCGGGTGAAGCTCGCTTCCACCTTGGGCCTTATCATCACTTACCGTCAGGTGAGATGAAGGCCAAGAGCTTCCCCGTTGTATGTAAAAAAATAAATAATAAGGCGCGAAGTCTTAAGTTTTCAGCAATTTTAATTTTCGATTGACAAAGTTGTCAATCTCGATGATAAAACCCTATCTACGATCGACAATATTGAGATATTGTCGATCGCAGATAGGTTTTTATCAGAAAAAGCTTACAGGTCAATATTCTCAATGGAAGGACGAGATGGTCTCCCAACCGCGCCCTGCCCTAAAGCCGCTACTGCTCATAGAAAAGCATAAAAGGTTGTTATTAACAGACTGTCTCAGAAAGAGGGCAACGTTTGTATGTGTAATCTTTATAAAATGATCAAAGATTACCAGCTTATAAAGCCACTACCTTTAGCAGGGCTGGCCCCGTCATCATCACCACAGAACCCTAGTTTTCTTATTCTGTCACACGCTACACAGACTTTTTATTCCCAACCAACTCTTTATAAGTTGGAAGAAAACCACTAATAGGCGATGCGGTTTCAAAAACTTCCATTTTAAAAGGAATTCTTTGTGTTCTCAAGACTTCCCATTGATTTAATGTTTCCTACGTGGTTTGTAGCGAATTCTCATAAAAATTGCACTGTTTAAGCATCCTTTAGCTTTTATTCGGTAACTGAAGGCCACACTCTACATCTTTGTATTAAAATAAGGGATAGACATCATTTTAATACTAGAAATAAAGATAAAATAGTTAAACCAATTTTCATATTATCTAAAGTACGTGCATCTTTTATGGGGTACTGTGTTAAATGTTACAACAAAATACCTAGTGCTATATTGCAATTAAATTATAGAGATACTAGCTTTTGCCCGCGGCTCCGCCCGCGTGGATATAGGTTATCGCGTAAAAAAGTAGCCTATGTCCTTCTCCATATCCTAGGCTATACCTCTGCCAAATTTCATGACGATCGGTTCAGCGGTTTAAGCGTCAAAACGTAACATACAGACAGACAGAGTTACTTTCACATTTATAATATTAGTATGGATGAGGAACAGGGTGTCAAGTCAAGTCAAGTCAAATCATTTATTTCAAATAGGCACGTAAAAGGCACTTTTGAACGTCAAAAATTACAAAAATAGTTAATTGATTCTAGTAGCTTCCAAAAGGTAGTTTAGTATGTATGGAGAAGAATGGGCAAGAAACTCCATACTTACTCTTTTAAAATATATGGTGTATAGTTCACTCATTCTACATAGAAAAGGGAGGATTCTCCTACCAGACGGGTGCCGTGTCTGGTGAGCAACTGCCCAACGGGTTGATGTCCGGATGTTGTATACATTATGCTAATCGTTAATAGACTAACAATTTTAGCATGGCATCCTAATTTTGAACTACATCAGCCCAGCAGTGCTGCTGATGATGAGCAATTTTCAATTACCTAGTTCCTACCAATACGAGATAAGTGAAAAGCGGCGAAGTGCATGTCAGACTAAGCACAATGAAGGGATCCGTAGTTGGGATGAATTTATCCCAAGAACAAACTTAACATTGTAGTCGAAAAACATATACCCCATACATTCCAACTGCAAATGTAAGTTTGTGCGCACAATATTGAGTGATTTACCATGTTATTTAAAGACCATAGACTTCTTATAGGTTGTGCTCCTGTAATCTGTAAGTACAGAGCAATTTTTTTTCAAATTTTTGCTCTGCAATGTCGGAGATAACGGGAATGGTCAATTTTCATATATTTCATTAAAAAACTTTAAAACTAATTATTTTAAAAATATATTTAAAATCATCATAATAAGTAAATAAATAAATAAGATATAATAAATATGATGAAGTAGTATGTATGTTTAGTATGATGTAGTTTTCAAAACTTTTCTTCATAATTTTCTTATTTTATATACTAAATTTGAACCAAATACGAACGGTTAATGGGGTAGCCCATTAACCGTTCGTATTTGGTTCAAATTTATATGTGTACCAAATTTCAACTTATTCGGCCTAGTAGATTCGTAACAAATCGGCTGTGACAATGGGAAAGACAAACGAATGATCCTATAAGGATTCCGTTTTTCCTTTTCAGGTACAGAACACTAAAAAGAGCTACAAGATTTTGTTGTAGCCAAATCTAAATTCGAAAAGAAAAGTAATTTCCAAAAACTATCATTAGATTCTATTGTTTTTTACGGAAAACCAGCTTGTATCATGTATTTTTGTTCGTGAGTCGACCAAGCAAGCGGCAGCCGTTATCTGTCGTATGCAAAGTGTTTGAATATATTGCTTTTAACAAATACCCGATCTGGGTTACTTGGACCTCACACGATGCTGTATGGACCCCGATCTTCTGTAATGTCCACACACCTGCTAATTTAGACTGAGGATGGTAATTTTTCAAATCCATGTTTGCAGTTTGTATGCACTGCATGGTTGTCATTCAGAGATCATTGACAGTCATTACGGATATCCCACCACCTCCCATGGCCCCACCGACATCAAGTCATATGGGACGAATCTCAAGGAGACGGCTGCGGACATAGCCCGCCAACGTATGGACGCACTATCACCGCAGTCGCTTCTTGACTCCTATACAAGTTATCTCGACCAGTCCCCCGTATGCCTTTCCCCCCTTTCTGGGGCGGCACTCTAGCGTACCCCTCTTTTGGGTTGACGACACGAGAACAGCTTCGCTGCCCGACCTTGGCAGTTCCACTCACTCGAGTCCGCTCCTCTCCTTATGCCACTCATGCGCGAAGTCCCGAAGCCGCCGGAAGTTGGCCTCCATGGCCACGAGGTCGCCGTAATACACCGGTCCCTCCTCCAGGCGAGTTACCCATCCATCATCTTCCACCGCTGCTCCTCGTACATTGGGCATCGCCACAGAATGTGGTCCACGCTGTCATTACGGGTAGTCAAAAGCCCAAAAGTCTGACAACCAGTCTTACTAAGGGGGAGGGTACCAAGGCTGTCTGGAAGAGATCGCAATAAGCGATAAGGGCGCCCATTGTATATTTTGTAGTGTATAAATTTTTATCTGGTGTACAATAAAGTATAAATAATAGTTATTTATGCAACTGTTGTATAATAAGGGGTATTAAAACACGAATGGGGAATCACATGAGTGTTTTAATACCTCATTATTAAAGTTGCATACGAGGCTTTATCTACACCCATGACATGAATCCTCTATAAAAGGTTCTGAAACAGTTCTGGAACCGTGCTTCACGGATCCGGACCCGAGCTTCACCTAGGTTCTCCACATGTGTGTTACTTAAATTAGTTGTTTCACAAAACCGGAACCGTACTTCACAGATCCGGATCCGTGCTTCACAGATCCTGAACCATGTTTCACGGATCCTGAACCGTGCTTCACAGATCCGGATCCTTGCTTCACTAACACTTCATAAACACTTAACTATAACTTAACTGACACACACTGGTGGAGAACCTAGGTGAAGTTCGGGTCCGGATCCGTGCTTCACGGATCCAGAACTGTCCGTATTTGCATTATGCAGTGCGGAGACATGGTGGGCGCCCGCCTTGAGGCCATAGAGGTGAGGCTCCTCCCGGCAGAGTCCGTCCGCCCTCCGCTCGCTGGGGACGGGCGCAGGAGGGAGGGAACCGTGAAACGGGGACCAGCGGCCGCAGCGGCTGACCCGGCCCGATCCGGGCGGAAAGTGGCCCAAAAGCACACGCTGATCTCAACGCGATGCTGTTGCTCGGAGATCTCAACGCCAAATCTGCGGCGTGGGGATCCCCGGTGACCGATGCTAGGGGTGAGGTGTTGGAGGAGTGGGCGGTCACGACTGGCTTGACCGTCCTAAATCGGGGCTCGGTCTACACGTGCGTGCGGCAGCGGGGTGGCTCTGTAGTGGACGTCTCGTTCGCTAGCCCCGCTGTTGAGAGCCGTTTCCGCGACTGGCGGGTCGCCGTGGAGGTGGAGACGTTGTCGGATCACCGATACATCCGTTTCGACGTCTCCGCCCAGACCACTGGCGGCCGTGGTTCGCCACCCCTTCGAATGGACGGTCCGCACTGGGCGCGTAAGCGCATCGACAGGGAGCTCTCGAGGAGGCCACTATTGTACAGGCCTAGAGCCGGGAGTCGGCAACGACCGGACCCGTCGACGTCGAGCAGGAGGCGCTGTGGTTCCGCGGGGCGATGACGCAAATTTTCGACGCGTCGATGCCCCGGGTCCACGCACAGACAGGAAGGCGCCAGGTGTACTGGTGGACTGCCGAGATCGCGCAGTTGCGCGTCGCGTGCGTGGCGGTCAGGCGCCAGCAAACCCGATACCGACGGAGACGTCGTCGGGTCCCTGACGAAGAAGCCGCGCTGTATGAGGTGTACCGCGCGGCGAAGGAGACTCTGGGGCTGGCCATCGGCGAGTCGAGGACGCGAGCCAGGGAGGAGATGTTGGAGACTCTAGACGGGGATCCGTGGGGGCGCCCTTATCGCGCGATCTGAGGGAAACTTCGAGCCGCGGCGCCCGCACTTACGGAGAGTCTCCAACCCGAGCTGCTGGAGGAGGTAGTCGCAGCCCTCTTCCCGGCAAGAGCGGAGCATACTCCGCCGCCGATGGCTTTGCCCACAGCCGCAGAGTCTACAGAGGAGAACGCCATCAGCGTCCCAGAGGTGACACAGGCAGAGATGAGGGCAGCCGTGATGCGGCTCCGGGCCAAAAACGTGGCTCCGGGGCCCGACGGGATCCACGGCTGCGTGTTAGCCCTCGCTCTGAAGGAGCTTGAGCCCCAACTGAGAGGACTCTACACGTCGTGTCTTGAGCAGGGCCAGTTTCCCACTTTGTGGAAATCTGGTCGTCAGGTCCTGCTCAGGAAGGCGGGGCGCCCTGCGGACTCGTCGTCCGCGTACCGGCCCATAGTGCTGCTAGACGAGGTGGGTAAGCTGTTTGAGCGGATAATCGCAGCCCGCCTCGTCGGCAACTTGTGCAGAGAGGGGCCGGTCCTGGACGACAGTCAGTTCGGGTTTCGGCATGGGCGCTCTACCATTCACGCTGTGTCGTGGGTTAGGGTCCTGGCGGAGGAAGCGGTGTCCCGGGGCGGGGTGATGTTGGCGGTGTCCTTGGACATCTCTAACGCTTCAACTAACGTGCTTCGACCCGTGCTTCACAGATCCGGAACCATGCTTCACAGATCCGGATCCGTGCTTCACAGATCTGGAACCGTGCTTCACGGATCCGGACCCGAGCTTCACCTAGGTTCTCCACCTGGGTGAGGCACGGGGACCATAAGGTCACGTGCTCGAACTGATGATCAGTACAGTCAGGTAATTAAGAAAAATACATAATTAATATATAATCAATATGATTTATTTTAACGCATTTTTTCCAAAAGATGATACAAAGAACTTTCAATATTAATTAATTGCATTTGCTAAGGATTGTCAATAACACTGAAACTATTCTGTGCACGAAATTCGCTGGATGTGGGAAGCATAAAACCGGTCGAAGTGGCGGTGCTTGGGGGAGGCCTATGTCCAGCAGTGGACGTCTTTCGGCTGAAATGATGTTGATGATGCCTGTCCGCCAGATCCTTAAATAAGATATATATATTATTTCAGAATTTTATAACTCTGTTTTTAGGGTTTGTACCCAAAGGGTAAAACGGGACCATATTACTAAGGTTCCGCTGTCCGTCCGTCTGTCACCAGGCTGTATCTCATGAACCGTGATAGTTAGACATCAGTTGAAAGTTTCACAGATGATGTATTTTTGTTGCCCCTATAACAACAAATACAAAAAACAGCATAAAATAAATATTTAAGGGGGCTCCCATACAACAAACGTGATTTTTTTTTTGTTCGATTTTATAGATAACTAGATTTTGCCCGTGGCTCCGCCCGCGTGGATGTCGGTTATCGCGTAAAAAACTAGCCTATGTCCTTCTCCATATCCCAGGCTATATCTCTGCCAAATTTCATGACGATCGGTTCAGCGGCTTAGGCGTGAAAACGTAACATACAGACAGATAGATAGACAGACAGACAGAGTTACTTTCACATTAAAAAATTAGTATGGATGGTACGGAACCCTTCGTGCGCGAGTCCGACTCGCACTTGGCCGGTTTTTTGATGTTTCCCATGGATTCAAAAAACTAGTAAGCGCTGTCTCTGTCCCTTAAAAGACTCCAAACTTACTTACACAGTATCGTAAGTCGAATATTTCTAAGCTGTAATTTGCACTTAAATCAATAAATCATCAAAAAAAAAAATGTTAATTCATTAAGTATGACCATCGCTCTCACTTTGTCTTGTCTAATTTTTTAACAGATATCCGATAAATTTATGCAGGCAACGGCTACGATATATCAATGAGCACCATACTGTGAAGTTATAGGATAACAAATGATCACAGTCTTGTACTATTATACCGACTATCGTTGAGATCATTAAACTGTTAAGGGCGAATCGTTACAAATGAGAAATGACGTACACTATTGAACATACAAATTAATGTTCGATGCAGTGTCGACAAGACTATACCTGGGTGATTTAGATGAAGTATAAATCATTTTTTTATGGAGTTTGTGTTGTTGTTTTGTGTTAATAGCAAAACAAAACATTCCAAAATACAGTTGATAGTTTTCTTAATTCCAATAATTCTGGCTGGTTTTTTTCGCTCTGTAAATTAATTTTCTCTTTGATATATGGCTGAGTTCTCTATGACAGACATGACAAATTCTCTAGAGACACAGAAATTCATATGTGTACTAAAAGTGAACTTAATCAATCTAGTAGATTTGGAGCAAATCGGCTATGACAGACGGACAATCAGACAGATAGTTTTTTTAATTATATTAATTCTGGCCGGTTTTTTTCGCTCTGTAAATTGATTTTCTCTTTGATATATGGCTGAGTTTTCTATGACAGACATGACAAATTCTCTAGAGACACAGAAATTCATATGTGTACTCAAAGTTAACTCAATCAATCTAGTAGATTTGGAGCAAATCGGCTGTGACAGACGGACAGACAGACAGATAGTTTTTTAAATTATATTAATTCTGGCCGATTATTTTCGCACTGCACGATAAATGCCTTTTCTCTTAGATAAATGGCTGAAGTCTCTCGCTGGCGAGCATCTAAGACCCAATACAATTTATTTTAACTAAGTGGGTCCTATTGCTAATTTGAGCACTAGAAAAACCATCCATTTAATAGATATATCTTTTACTGACTTTTAGTGATAAGCAAGCGTCATCATCATTTCAGCCGAAAGACGTCCACAGCTGGACATAGGCCTCCCCAAACACCGCCATTTCGACCGGTTTCGGCATCCAGCGGATTCCTGCGGTCTTCACAAGGTCATTCGTCCAGCGCTAAGTCTTCCGGTACGCGGTCGCCACTCTAGAACCTTTCGGCCCATCGACCATCTGTTCTGCCAGCATTGTGCTGTGCCCACTGCCTTTAATATTGGAAATTCTTCGCGCAATGTCAGTTACCTTGGTTCTCTTACAGAACTCTTCATTTCTGATTGGATCACGTAGGAATACTCCATGCATATCCATTGCCCATTGATAGTAGCGTAGACAGACATTAACAGAACATAATTTAACAGCTTTCAACATTCGAAACAAAAGAACATTAAGTTGACCATCTTTTATAGAATTAATGTCTCCGTATAATATATCTTGTACAAGGGCCATAATAATGGCTACAATGACAGGACGCCCAACATTTTGTATCTTGTTACAAATTTATATCTAATTACCTTACCGTGTAAACTATAAATTATTACAACATAATGAGGATGAAATCGTTATAAACATCATTTTACTTTTTAAATGTGTTTAGTTGGTTTAATGGGCCATTAGATTCTCTTTCTCACAGTCTGATTTGACCTCTATTTTACATTAATTAAATTATAATGATGCTTAACTATTTCGGATTTAAATATGCGCAAGTTCAAGAAACGTGATTGTACAGACAAGTCTTTGATGGTTCTCTGCCTTTTCGCCGAAAATTGTTTGCCAGATTTTCACTTGCCAACTAACGTTTCGCAGAATTTTTTTCGCCGAATAATCATTCGCCAACTTATCATATAATTTTGTTTTATTTCCCAACCTCACAATTACCAACTGTACGTTTGGTCTGCTTTTCATAATTACACTTTTTAAAATGCCAACTTTCGAGTAGCAGAATGTTTTAGTTTGTTCCTTTTACAAAAGCGATTCGCTTCTGGCACATCGCCGGCCGCTGCCGCGGCACGCTCGCTTTGCTCGCTCGGCTCGTGCGTTGTTTGTCATACTCTGACCTAACCTAACCTATCGTAATATAGCTCTGCATTGCTGCCAATTTAAAGGTTTAATGTTATTTTTGAGATTCTTAAATAAAAAATGTATGTAAAAATTACACTGGCAAAACGTCATTCGTCTAATAGTTGTGTGGCCTAGTGAAATGTATGACTAATGATAAATGTCCCAAACGTTTTGTGTCATTATAATAATCAGCTTAACAATAATTCTACCAAATGAAACGTTGTCATACAAAAATTTGCTATTCGTTAGTTGTCAAAGTGAAACATCAGCGAAACGTTGGTTGGCAAGTGATAATCTGCCAAACAATTTTCGGCGAAAAGGCAGGATACCGTCTTTTATATCTTCGTATATTTCTTTTCTCCATTATCAATGACCTAATGATTTTATTTCTTCATAGAAAGCTATATTTAGTTACTTGATGACAGAGATTAAAATAGCATACTCCTTTGACCAATATCGACTTGACATCAACCAAGAACCATATTAATGGACTGGCCATTGTATGAAAAATTTGTCCTTTTTACCCGACTGCCCCAGAAGGAGGGTAATGTTTTTCGAGAGTATGTATGTATATTTCTTTGGCAGGCTCGGTAGACTAAATGGTTAAATGGATTTTAACATATTATTATGTGTCGTTAGATTCGTCTTAATTGTGGGAGTGACACAGACTATTATAATATTTATAATATTGCAAATACAAAAAAGGCAGAGGAAGGTTTTTTTTATCAATAAATTACAACAATATTGCTCCCTTGGCAAACAATCAACTATTTTTGTCCCCGCCTGCGTTACCAAAATTCTATAGTTCATAATGCTTGTTTTTCTCTTTTCAGTTATGTTTTTTCAGTCAGATTTTTTTTTTTCTTTAGATTCAAATATCAGATCCTGTTAGTGTCACATTTTTTATACGGTCTGACATGTAAGAAGATGACTGAACGTCATTCTGCGATATTGACATTACGACGCAATAAAGGTGATGTGCCGCCACATGTGAACTACGCAACTAAAACATCTGACGTCACAAATCCTGCATCGCGCAATCAGAGTTTACCGTGCGACTAACATTCCGACATCAAACGTCGGGTAGTTGTCCACCAGACACAACACCCGTCTGGTCGGAGGATCCTCCTTTTTCAATAGAGAATGAGTGAACTTTACACCCTGTTCCTCATGCCTCTAATGCTGAGTCTGTAAATCAGATTCTATCGTGCAGTGACTGTACTATGATCTATTCTTTTGTACCAAAAAATTGGTTGTCTGTAAATTTGGTTTACGGACGATAGTTTAACGTGACAACGTCATAACAAAACATTGATGCGGCGCAAGCGTACAATGATCGTAATGGGACAATGAGCGCAACGGGACAATGAGTCATCCTTTTTCGTGCATGCAGCCGGCGTTCATCCGTACAATGGGCGTAACGAGACAATGGGCGTAACGGGACAATGAGCGTAACGAGACAATGAGTCATCCTTTTTCGTTTTATTAAACGTTGTCACGTCAAAAAAAAAATGGTTGTCTGTAAAGTTGGTTTACGGACGAAAGTTTAAAGTAACAAAGTCATAACAAAACATCGATGCGGCGCAAGCGTACAATGAGCGTAACGGGACAATAAGTCAACCTTTTTCGTACATGCAGTTCATCGATTTATTAGACGTTGTCACGTCAAAAATATTGATGCGGCGCAAGTGTACAATGAGCGTAACGGGAGATTACGTGCATGCAGCCGGCGTTCATCGATTTATTAGACGTTGTCACGTCAAAATTGGTTGTCTGTAAAGTTGGTTTACGGGCGATAATTAACGTGACAACGTCATAACAAAACAATGATGCGGCGCAAGCGTACAATGAGTGTAAAGGGACAATGAGCGTAACGGGATATTTTCGTGCATGCAGCCGGCGCGGCGGCTTTCATCGATTTATTAGACGTTGTCACGTCAAAATAAGAAAACTTTAACAGAAATTTATTTGGTCAGTTCATAAATTAAATACTTAGTCAATATTAAATTCTGAATTACTTGGCAGTAAAATACAATAATAAAAGCATACCTATCACCCAACGGTCAAAATAGATAGCCAAGTAGCATCACATGGAGGATCCAATAACTGTAATCGCAACTCTGCACAAATAAATTCGCGCATTGAAAATTGCTTAACGTTAACCCTTTAATGAAAACCTGTGGTCAACCTGACCGCGGCGGCTGTAATTACATGTTTAAAATGAAGGTAGCTATTACAGTGTCCAGCCAAGCACATAATATGGAGCTATATTGTCGTCGTCAAGAGAAAATGAGGTTAAATTAATATTGTTTGTGGGTATTGGGGTGATATCTTTAATTATAACAAAGTATTTACTTACAGTGTAGTTGAAAAAAATACAAAGAAGGCTGACTTTACAACAAAATCTAATTGAAAGTTGGAAAATCTGCGACAAGAAGAAAATCATAGAAAACAGTTATTATTGACCAGAAAAAGCAACGTGGTCGTTAGTTAGGACATAATATTTGTTTCTCTGAAATTATTTGGTAGGTAGTTTCAGTGATTTTTTTTTTCATACTGACCCAACTGAACGAATCAGTTCTTAAGCACCCTGTATTGTTTTTAGAACAATCAAATTAAACAAACATATTTCTCAAATAGATCTACAACATGGTTACTTATGAAACATCAGAAGCTAGGTGCACGGTTCCAATTTTATCGTTAATAAATATAATTAAATAATTATATAATTATAAATAAAATTAAATATTTAAAATATATATTAATTAAATTAATAATTATAATTATATATATATATTTTTTTTAATATAATTTATCGTTTCCTATGGAGAAGAGCCAGCAAGAAACTCCACGGTTACAGTTTTAAACATAATTAGCTTTTACAATGTTTTCAAATTAAAGTGTATGCCTGTCAACAAGTACTAGATAGGTTAATTCTTAACAAAATTGAAATTGGCCAACAAATCAATACATCTATGAGTCGTCAAGGCCTACAACGTTTTCACATCCACAAAATAGAAAATAATCGATTTATAAGTTAAATAAAATAAAAAACGGCCAAGTGCGTATCTGATCACGCACAATGAAGGGTTCCGTAGTTGGGATGAATTGATCTCAAGAAAAAACTTAACATTGTAGTTGAAAAACGGAGAGGGAGAGGGAATGGTCAATGCTAGTCTATTGTCTTTAATAACTTTAAAACAATTAATTTTAATTAAATATATATATTTAATGATATGTCACACGGTACAGTTTGCAAATTTTGCCCCCCAAAAGTGAACTCCCTATTCAAAATTCATTTATTTACATTACACGTTCTTGTTTGGGTCCCAAAAATTCATGTGTACCAAATTTCAACTTAATTGATCCAATAGATTCGGAGCAAATGGTCTGTGGTAGACTAACAGACACAGACGGACACACGAGTGACCCTATAAGGGTTCCGTTTCCCACTTCAGGTACAGAACCCTAAAAACTATTTAAATCAAATGCTAATGAAAGCTTTGCCTCTCTAGTTTCAAAATGTTTTACGCAACTACTATTTCTATGAACGACGATAATTTCGCAAATCACCGCGTTGATTAAAATTGAATTGAAACAAATGATTACGGACATTGATAGCACCATTGTGGCAGTGTTGCCGCCTTTGTCTTGCGGTCAATGTGGGCCAATCATAATGAGACTGGGAATAAAAGCTTTAAAAAAAGACAGCAACGTGTCGACCAGCTTTTATTAATTAACTTACACTTGTTAACTGTATGGACTTAATTATAGGTACAAAGTTTTGTTTATATTTTTAGTATTTTGCTTGTGTATTGTCATGATTTATTTAAACATTTAAAATTTATGATTGTCGTGTGTGTGTGCCAGGAGGCAACACAATCCTTGCCGGATTGCCGCCATGGGATCTGGAGGCAAAATCCTCGCGCACTTATCGTCACTAATCTAACTAAGTGACGTAACTGATTCGAAGCATATTTTACAGGACAAGCTATTTGCAGTTGAGAGTTACCTATGATTGAGGGTAACTTGCTCTATATAAATTCTACTGATACAAAATTGAGCACGTGTGTTGTTTAGACGCCGATTAGACAGATCGATTTGACTTGGAAAATGTATCAAATTACTATAGTTAGGTCGGTTTAGACCAAAATGTCAGATACTTCAATTAGATTAGCGACATTATGGGAGAGGCGCGAGGAAGTGAAACGCCGGAGCGTAACCCCGTTCTGTGGGCTATCCAGAACAAAATATAACATCATTACCAAGCCAGAGACAGAAAAACTAGAATTTCTAATAGAAACTTATTTTCAGCTACGCAGGCAGTACTAAATTATGTGCCGAACCAAGTGACCATGAACGTGGAACCATGTATGAGTTCCGCTAGTGACCAACACCACTTTACCACAATACCATCATATACCACGCACGGGTAAAAATAGAACATGCGTGTACAATGCACATTGCTGCTTCAAAACAAGCATGCATTTTCGTTTGCTAGGCTAAACCGCAACGGTAACGGTGCTATCCAATTTGTGCGACGACAGAATGCATTTTGGTACTCCTAACATATTAATTGAAAACAAAGAGTGTTCTCCCACGCCATGCAAGTGTGACCATCGCCTTATGCGATCTAAAATGAATTATTAATATTGAATAATAACTAGTTATATTTACGTGTTATTGAGGTAATTAAAAAGTGAAAAGAAAAGTACTTACCGTAAAACGGGGTTACTTTGAACAGGTATTTTTTTTTTTTTTTTTTGTTAATTCCTTTGTTTTACATCCTACATTCCAACCTTTATTGCTCCAATAGAGCAATTTGTTTTTTGGTTATCAGATGTATGTAGGGCATGCAATTATCCGCCCCATTTTACTGCGACTTGTCTATTCCCTTCATCATCATCATTTCAGCCGAAAGACGTCCACTGGTGGACATAGGCCTCCCCCAATTGGGTTGGTTTGCCATAATCGCCACGCTTAGCAGGCGGGTTGGCGATCGCAGTATGTTGTATGGGTCTATTCCCTAACGGCCGAATACTGAAACGAAAAATAATCTTCAATCAAAAACCCATGGGTACAAACGTACTTACATAGATTTTATTTTACTAAAAATGAATTTTATTTTAAATATCATCTCGATACTACGCCACGAACATACAAATAAATTATCTTCTTAATATACAAAACAAAGTCGGGTTATTTAGGTACACCATTTATAACTAAAGAACGGCTGGACCAATTTTGATGATCTTGGATTTGTGGGATTTTTCTCCGCCCTGAAAAGTATTAAAACATGCGAAAAATTCATAAAAAATAAAAATATGTAAAAAATTCACATTCTCATATATTTTGTACAGATCGGCCTTTTTTGATGATATCTTGAGATCAGATTGGGGAACGGGGGAACAAAAAATTTCACGCGTACAAAGTCGCGGGCAGAAGCTAGTTTTTAATAAATAAATGCCTCCAAAATCATACATTTCCCGCCCACATTTCCAATATGGCGTCAACGGCCACGTCAAGTGTACCTATAATAGGTTATATTTAGTAGCAATTTACATGTCACAAACACGTTATGGGCCGTAAAGGTAATTGTTTATTAATTTCCACGGTACATGATGTTAATTTAACGAACAGGCGTTCAACTTTATTAATTAGCAATAAGGATCATTATTGATATACGAGTAGTTTATGATGAAGTAGCCATCTCCCACCCCCCACAGGTGTGAGTACTATGTACTATAGAGCTACCATTTACCGGGTAATATGTCTTTTATTGACTTGAATGTGCTCTGGCGGCTGAGAGTATGTCATGCTCACTCAAATGTCTCGCTGGTGGTGGCGTGTGTGTTGGATCATTAAATTCCCTTCAAAATGGTTGAGCTAAATGGTGCTAATCCATGCGTCATGTTCGTGAACGGGCGCCGTCGGTTAGGACTGGTCATCTCTTAGCTGCCACGGCTTATTTTGTATTTTTTTTATTGTTTTTATTACGGACGCTTCTAACGTGCACGTCTTACGAGTACTACATTGTTCTCACATGTATAACTTCAACATGAATGATGTAACCGTGGGTGTGTCCGTGGAGTTTCTTGTACGTTCTTCTCCTTAGGAACCTACTACGCTTTGGAATGGACAACTAGCTTCACCTTTCTGACTGACCGACCCCTTGACAATTCAAAAGTGCCTGTAATTGGTTTATTTGAAATAAATGCTTTGAGTTTGAGTTTGAGTTTTTTCCCGAAGGTAAATAGGTTATAACTAGATTGGTATTCTGTCAGAAAATGTAATTAACTAAAATTATAACTGAAAATTAAAGAAATTCTTCTGTTATTGGTTTATTCCGTAGATTGTAGCCCATGCAACTTGATTAAAAATCAGTTCTAACGCCAAACAATATCTAGAATAGGATTGCCATCCACCCAGGACATGTCACCGGTCTTGAACTTCTGTCCCGGTCGTCCCGGCTAATCTACAAAATGTCCCGGTAATTCAATTTAAGACGATATGATCCGACAGAGACCGCGATTAGTAGTTTTTTGAATCCATAGGAAACCTAAAAAACAGTGGTATAAAATTCTGAAGGATCTGGCAGATATGCAATCGCTTTTAATAACACGATTAGATTAACTTCTCTTCTTCTAACTCGATAGAAAAAATCATAAAGTTACCCCTTTTCGTAATGCTAAATCAATCTCATGGCTACATAACAGACCCTTTTTTCATAATATTTATATGATTGAAAAATTAAATGATAATAAATATGTTTTTTTTTTTTCTTTTACTTGGATATTTTCAGTCACTTACAGCTAATGTCCCGGTCAGTATTTAAGCTTCTATGGCAACCCTAATCTAGAAGCACTATAAATTTATGTATGTGCTTACTCTGTTGGAGTTACCTATCGTTTCACTAAAACAACAAAATTATCGCAAACTAAAACAACAGCAACTTCATGAAATCTTATACTTACAAAAATGTCTTTATAGGCAATATTAGCGTCATATCAAAAACTAATAATCTGTCAGATATCTGATACTGGCGTGTTGCAATATACGGCCCTATTCAGACATTTGTGCCCATTCGTGAACAATCATAATGGTGAATAAAAAATCTAATGAATAGATTCGTCGCTTGTCGCTGCTTTGTAGCCTCCCTCGAGGCCATAAACATTCTATTGAAATACAGACGAAACGACAATGTGTATAATTTTTCTATTTATGTGAAAATTATTCGATGCTTTCTACTGATATTGAAGTTTCCGTGACCGAATAACGATGCGTTGTTCGATTGTAGACAGAATGTGTGTAATTTAAGACAAAGTTATCGAATAATGCTTTATCAATAGCGGAAGCATGACTCCCACCGTATTGTAAATATCAGATGAGAGGTATGAAAAGTTTCTTTTGTGTGTTTTGGGGAATACAGGCCTGATGTTATAATGTTATAAGTTCAGTCGAAGAAGGTAAAAGTTGAATTTAAAACTCGCCTGGCTTTACCTGTAACCGAATAATAAATCAAAGCAGTGGCTACCACACAGGTGTTCGCCCATCATATTCGCTACATTTATATCGAATTTGTTACACTTTTAAATCAATAACGCAAATTGTGCACGAGACTGGTTTTTGTTCGGACTGTGGCCGGTAAAAGGCAACGCTTTGTGAATCGCCCAATATTGCCCGGCAATTCCAATTTGGGGCATTCCATTGCTCCGTTATGAGGAAGTTATTGAAACATCCAGGTGCGAAGATAAGGTTGATTATGAAGCTTGCATTCTGTAATGGTGTGAGCAGAATTGAAAGTGGGGCTTGGTATGTCGGAGCGCTGACGGTATTTAATTGGATTGTTATGATTCGACAGATTTTTCGACAATATACAATAGGACCTATGACGGTCTAACTTATTAGGATAAAATGCTTGGAAGTTACAATAGGTATCCTTAATTTAGTTTCCTTCTGCAAATGAATGAATCCTGCAAGATTTATTTGGATCTACTCGTAGGTAGCTTTTAGAGTTCCGTAGTCAACAAGGAACTCTTATAGTTTCGCCACGCCCAGACTTTTACCACTAGAATGCTGTTATGTGGCCTGGGTATACTTATTAATCACGTCGACAAAGTGGTAATATAAAACATTGAAAAAAAAAATTGGGTAACTCCCTTGTAAGTAAAAGTGCAAATCATTTTACTATTCAGGGATCCGTGCGTAAAATAACCGCATAGCGCGCGTTTCGTAGCTTTAAAGTGTTATTTTTTGTTAAAGTCAAGTGTGATCCTCTGCCAGGTAAATGGTTGTTATTGGATAGGTGGAAAAATTCACGGCAGTAGTATACATAACGAAGTTAAAAGGAAAACTCACAACTACTTAGGTTTTACAAGTTAACGAGTAATAGTCCACCAACTTATATTAGTAGTTGAAATGTATGGGAGAACATGTTTTTCAACTACAATGTAACATTTTTCCTTGGTATAAATTCATCCCAACTACGGAACCCTTCAATCACTGACCGACCCAGACGACCCCATCACTCTCCTCCAGGAGAGTCATAGGTATACTAGCACAGTTCGAAAAAGAGTACACATTACACGATCGTCATTCCGACCTCGCCGCCGAGGCCCCGCGCGAAATCCCCAACCCTTGCCTTTAAGTGAAGCGCCAATACGCGCTTTAGCTGAGCAGCATGTAGCTTTAAATCCCCCTGATAATAATCATAACCCTGATGTTATCCAACCATCAACGGTCCCTTGCCACCCTCCCTCCGACTCTGCCCTCAGCCGAGGTTCGTACCCCACAGGGGGTGCCCTTAGCGTGCAGTCGGCTAGCTTATAAGTATGCCCTGGCTGGAGGCCTTAAATTTCTTTCAGGAGCTTAAGGCACCACAGGATAGCCCGGTTAAAGAGTCTCAACCCCTCGTGGTTAACTCTGAGATGCCATTTATAAAAAATAAAAAAAGAACCCTTTTTCGTCGAGTTTTTAATAATAATTTACATAATATTCTATGGCCATCGATGGGTTCCCGAAACAGAAAAACTGCGCTTGATGAGAATGAACTAATCACGTACCCAATGGATATGCGAATAAGTATTGTACGTTAAAAGCAACAAAATAAAGAATAGTCATATAATTTTCCGGTATGTATTAACTGTCCCTCAACGTTCATTTCACGTTTTTGCGACTATCGCACTTTTTAACTGATCCATAATTCAATCAACTGTATGCGTTGCGAAACAATTCAGCGGTTTCAATCGTCACTGACATCATCGTTCAAAAGTAAACCGAACTATGTACATTCAACTACACATCGGTGGTAACACTAGCACTACGAAAATCACCTGTATTTAGGTACTGCTACGACTTTATGTTCAATCAACCAATCAACTCTGCCAATCGTAGTTCACTGCTGGGCATAGGCCTCTTCCAGGCTCATAAATCTATATTTTATTTCACATAAACCTACATGGGCACTATGAAACGTCAGAAGCTCGCACAGCTCCAATTGTTAGTTTCTTATGGAGAAGAGCCGGCAATAAACTCCACGGTTAATCTTTTAAAAATTGGCTTTATCAGTGTTAATAGGGATGGGAGAACGGTGTAGGCCTTACAATAAGTACCAGGAACTTAAGAAAATAGAAAAATGGTCAACAAATTTACAGTCTAATAGCTCGACAACGTTCTCACATTCACAAAATAGAAAGAGAATCTATATTTAAAAAAAAAACCTATTTAAACCAATGGGCATGGTTACCATTACGACTACATTACCAAATCTGAATAAATATCATGTCCACAAAAGCAACTAATAAAAAGTTTAAATTAGAATTGTAGATATATAATGCCAAATAATGAGATGATCCGTGCACTGACTAGACAGGGACCTGTCCGTAAATAACCATACAGATGTACGGTCCTCAAAATACCATTTCGACACCAATCTAAATGGTCTTCACATGATCTGACCAAGATTATGTCTGGACTTTAAAAGTGACCGACCTCCGAGATGACCTCTGAGTTTGTTTCGGCCTTTTTCAAATCAAATCAAATCATTTATTTCTTTGCAAAAATGGGTATACTACATAGGTGTTTTTATAATAAAGTTCTCCATATTTTACCGTCACATGGGCATGCAAAAGTTTACAATTCATAATAAAAAAAAAAAAAACTTTTTACAAAAAAAAAACCGACTTCAAAAAAAAAACAAAAAAAATTAAAAATAACTTAAATTTTGGAAGTCGGTGTCTTTGGTTCCGGTTTTTCGTTTTTTGCCACCGACTTCCAAAATTTAAGTTATTTTTAATTTTTTTTGTTTTTTTTTTGAAGTCGGTTTTTTTTTTTGTAAAAAGTTTTTTATTTTTCACTTTTTAGTTGTGGTACCTACCCCACACCAATTCGTATACCACAATAGTGACAGGAAATCTTATAACATCATGAACATATACCGAGTGCATTAAATACCAGCTAAATTAAATTAATTAATAAAAAACAGCTGTTCCATAGTAATGTTTACCTAGTGTTCTAAACTGTATGGTACAGCTGTTTATTTTTTCGCGATTTCAAACTGGTCCCATAGTAAAAGTTATTCAGTTCGATGGTGTAAAGCACCTCTGAGGAGCTCGTGGCTAAGTAATAACAGCCGCACGGGTCGATCCGTCAGGTTAAGCTACGATTGCCGGGGTTGGTCCGTGGATGGGTGACCATCTTTACATACCGAGACTCCTCCGTGCCTCGGAAAGCACGTTAAGCCGTTGGTCTCGGCTGTTATTCGTGGATCTTTGACAATCGTTACGGGTCGTCAGAAGCCCAAAAGTCTGACAGCCAGTCTTACCCAGGGGCTCATTGCCCAGGGGTATCGTGTTACCCAGTTACTGGGTTGTGGAGGTCAGATAGAGGCAGTCGCTCCATGTAAAATACTGGTATTCAGCTGCATCCGGTTAGACTGGAAGCCAACCCTAACATAGTTGGGAAAAGGCTAGGCAGATTGATTGGTCTAAAGCACCTCTTAAAGTTTTTAGAGTAAATTTTTTAACACCTTATACATATACACGAATTGAGAACCTCCTCTTTTTTTTAAGTCGGTTAAACATCATTTATAGCTAGAGTGCATCTCATGACAAATCCAATAAGCCCAAACACGGCTGGGATACATTGTTTTATTACGGAGTTCCATTGCCTACCTTCCGGCTTCATCATCAGATCAGTTTTATGGTACCATTTTGATCAGCATTTATTTAAATTTGCTTCATCATAGTCGCTTAACTATCTTAATCGAGATATCTTATCGCTACCTGTGAAATACGTATCATTGACGAGTTCCGGTGGCCATCTGTGGTCTTCTTCATCAGTTCCGGTTCACCAAATGATACTTTCTGAATGCAAATGCTTGATTTGTTGATGAAAATATAAAAATCGCTATATAAATGCCTATAAAATTTGAGGAGTTCCCTCAATTCCTCATGGATCCCATCATCAGAACTGAATTTTGAAAAAAATGGGACCAATCCGGAAGTATATCCTTTCAAACAAAAAGAGAATTTTCCAAATCGGTTCATAAACGACGGAGTTATGCCCGAACATACATTAAAAAAAAAATATAAACTTCCGAATTGATAACCTCCTCCTTTTTGAAGTCGGTTAAAAAACAAAAATAAGTAACAGATCATTGGAATTACTTATTTATAAAAAAAAAATCAGCGTGGTCAAAGCAATAAAAATAAAATAAGTATATAATATATGTCAAACGGAAATAAAAAGTAAGTGAAACCAGTATCACAATAATTATGACAATTAGAGTAACAGTAATGTCAATCAAATAGTTCTTCTTTAGTCTAGTCAATATTTTAAAAAAATAGATGAGGTTATTTTTTTTAATATTGACGTGTTAGAAAAGTGTTTGTACAAAGCTACTTACAGAAATAAAATCATTTATCATTGATCGATTATTTGATTATGTCAAGAAAGAAAGTAAAAATTTAAAAAAAAAAAAAACGTTATTTGGGAGCAGTTAATAGACACGCCGTTAATGAGTTACATGTGTAGAAGGAATTATTGCCAAACTTCCTTGTCTTCAACGTAGTCTTTAATTTTACTGTTGGTTTTAGTTGGCTGCGCCACTACACCCTCAGCCATCCGCATCCAGTCAGACCCAGCCACGTTTTTGAGGTCGACGGTCCATCTAGCTGGGGGTGTCCCACACCACGCCTGCCGATACGCGGTCTCCACTCCAGGACGCTTCTACTCCACCGGCCATCGGTCCTTCGACAAACATGGCCAGACCACTGCCACTTCAGTGTTGATAACTACGGTACCTTCCGGATAACTTCAATTCGCTTTATGTTGTGCGCAAAATAAAGGGTTCTGTCAAATTGCTACCATTTCACTGTATCAATGTACGCTATTATCATCGCTCAAAAGTAAACAGAGGCATGTGTGCTCATGTGTGAGAGGTCTAGAGTCGGACATATGCGTCACCGCCTTCCAGAAAACGGTTCGTTCCGGTTCAATGCTCGGCTGTGGTAATTGCGATAATTACTGTTAGTCTCAATCAATGAGTGTTTTTCTTCCATGCTGCCAATTGGTGAGAAACAGTGCCTGTTCACACTGTGGTGTCTCATTTGTGCTGGGAACGATACCTACTTTCTCGTTGAGTTTTTTCGAAACATAATGATCATGAGAATGATACCTGTCGAGCTGTTACTTTCCTCAAGTGATGTGTTATGTTAATTTTTCATGTTGGGAAACCAATTTACATCCCATTTTGGGTACATATTGGTCAATTCCCTTGTTCACAAACTAAACTAAATTTAAGTTCAGTGCATCTTTTTCTTTCTATTTCATTAAGAAAAGGACAGAAGATAAATTTTAGTTTAGTCCTGTCAAATTAATCAGCGCTTGACGTAAATTGACGTAATTTTACTCGGCAAGTTTTTAATCACGTCTAAACTTATAGAGGAGTAATGACAGGCGCTGATTAATTTGACAGGACTAAACTAAAATTTAGCTTCTGTCCTTTTCTTAATGAAATAGAAAGAAAAAGATGCACTGAACTTAAATTTAGTTTAGTTTGTGAACAAGGGAATCGGCACCAGTGTCAAATTACGTTTCATTTCGTGTAATCGAAATAATTGAAAACCTGAAAAGGGGTATTTGTACTCATTATGTGACAAAATTTTACAATAGAGTACAACCATAAAATCACGAAAAAAATACAGATGCTCCCTACAAAAAAATCTCTATGATCGCTCTTCTAAATTAAGGAAATACTCAGTATACCTACCACGAAATTTACCGTTTTACAGATAGATAAGGTACTCGATTACTCCAGACATAGATATCGCTTAATTTACCGGTGTAGCTATAGGTATCTGGTGAATGCAATCTCAGAGGAACACATAAGTTAAACGGGGCACGCAGCTGCGCGCGAGTCGCGCCCGTCGGCGGCGCGCGCGCCTCTTTCCGTCAGCTTTAGGCGGGATGCATACTTGAACAACATTGAAGAATAATTATATTTTATTAGCTAAAAAGATCCAGTAATACCTACCAAAATATCTTCTATTCAGATTTTTCATTGAATAAAATAAACAATCCAGATGCTTCATTCAAAATTAATTTAGAACATGTGAACATTTTTCATTTTTTGTGTCCGATTTTTTACCAGCATTGTTCGTGAGCTTGTATTGAAAACATTTACTAAACATGAAACTCTGGCTGGAGCTCTGACAGCATTTAAATTTTTAATTTAACAATATCGTCGAGCTTTATAAAAAAGCTTCGAACACTCTGAATTGTAGAATGTTTGAGAGTTAAACTTTACATTAATTTTGCTAACATTCATCCTGCAGATTGGAAATAAAATTCCATATTCCTATTAGGTGCGAAAATTAAACCTAAATGCTTTGAAAAAGTTAGAATTATGAAAAATACTACAGCCAATCTTAAAGCCTTCCTCTTAATTTTATTCGAAATCGCAGACACATATTTCCTCATATACAATAAAAATTTGAAAGGTCTCCAGACACGTATGGACCGTTGTTGACTATAAATGCTTGATTGAGCATGCAAGCGGCTCGCAGATGTGGTTCCGTGGCACGTGACATGGCCTCCGAATTATCTGAATACAGTGAATATACAAGCAGAAAGAACAATTGTTTGTTTTGAAGGCAGCCATTTAATTTGATGTGTTTTGATGGCTTTGTAAACCAATATGGTTGGCAAATAGACGGAATTTATCTTTCCCGTGTTTGAGAAACAAGAGTGTAAACGAACAAACATGTTGGTTAAACATATTCATTTCTATTTTGGCAGAGTTTCACAAACATCTTATAAAAACCTTATATAGGATATGGTCAAAAAAATTGTGGAAAATGTACAAATCTTATTGCTACGCCATTTTTGTTATGAGAAGATTTGAGGAACTTTTATACTTGTGCCGATGAGTATACGTGGGTAATGAGTTTGATATCGTTATTTTGACGTGAATATGTCTTTAAATTTCCTTCCATAGTGGGAGGCAATTCAGAAAACCGATGATAAAAAATCGAGGGATACAGTTTGGTGTTGCAGCTACATAATCTATCATCTACATACAAAGTTCAATTACACCACTCGATAGCTAAAGGATCAAAGAATTCGTTACATTGAGTGAGGACTGTGGCGCATCGCGCGCGGCAGATGGGGGAAGCGCCGCCATTTTGAGCTCGTTTCGCTGCATCACATAATTTCCGTTTAGTATAAATTTTGTCTCGGAGAAGCTACGACGTACGTTTGAGTTTCAATCGTCAGCTCTCGTCAAGATCTATTGATTACGTATATAAAACATTAGTGTGAAATGGTGATAAAGTAAAAAATAAAATAAATATCGGCCTATATTCGTCAAAAAGCCAAATCAAAATATAGAGATTGTGTACGGTTGGAAAGGGGTTCTCAAGAGCAATCCAGTGATACTCATAAAACACCATTATGACAGAGTGAAGCGGTGCCGGGAACGTAAAAGAATGAAGGTGTTCGAGTGGATCAACGACGGCGCCAGTACATATGGCCGAACATATTAACCGTACACAGCCACACCCCATTTTTCCTGCTGCTTGTTTCAATTTTAACCTTTTTTCTTTTATTTCCTTCTTGCCAGTAATTTTTCTATCCTTGGATGATCTTTTAATCTCTTTGCATTTGCCTTAAAGGATCTTTTATCCCAGTTGTCGGAATTTCGCTTACACTGAACAGCATCTTCCCCTCACAAGGCACAACCTAAGAAATATCACATTCGATCTGACTGGCGTCTGCGCAACGCCTTCTGAAGTTGTTTATTTTATGCACCAGCGTACTAGGCGTGTCGGTTCACGATAGCCTGGAGGCTGCCCGTAGCCGCTACTTACCGACGCCGGTAATTTTGCATCCGACGTGGCCGAGACTTAGATAAAGTGATATACATAGCTAGCTAGCTGTTTTAGATTATACACCTGTGCAATTTTAAAGAGGACAGGTTGCGAGTTGTGGTGTGCTTTCGTTGTGTTCGGTCATTATGTTGATAATAGAGATTAATGCTGTTTCTGAGAGTGGCTTTTACACTCTTGTGGACATAAACTTCGCAAGTTTATATTCCCGCTTCTTCTCTTTGTGTTTCTAGTCTACTTCAGTAACCATAATTTAAATCAGAACGTGAGTGATCGCAGGTTTTCTGTGCAAGTCCAGTTCAGAACTTTAATACTAGAAATTGAAGACGTAAGACTTGCACATACCTAGTTAAACGATGTTCATTAATAATTATTTTTCATGTCAACGCAAAATAAAATAATAAAATAATATTTTAATGTTTGTAATGGCGAAATATAGCCTATGTAACAAAATTATTCACGATTTGTGTACAAATACTTAGAATAAGATCATTAATTGTAAACACTAATGTAACAACCTTTGCAGTAACAAAATTGAAAAATCAAAACAATACTAGAAATTACTTAGGCGTTTCCTTGAAAATCTTTTGACTACGCTTGCTATTTCCATGCTACAAATCTTAGCCTAATTTCGCAAGAAAAGAACCTTATTGACATTAAGGCAAGTACATACACTTGTAGATTACTCTGAGCAGAAACAGACGTGTTGTAATGTAGACTTAAGTGCTGATGTTTTTACGTAACCATATCAACTATCGCGGTTGTGGTTACCAAAGATTCAATGAACCATGAGAAGTCGCGACATAATGAATAGTGCACTAATTAGATACGGCGTATTGAGAAATATGTGATGGAAATATTTCTTAGCCTAGCTAGAGTATCGATGACAGTGCAAAACATCGTCTGATTTCATCGTAGAATTTGTGGAACGTAATGAAGGCTGCTATGTATGTACAGTCAGTTACTACAATTAACGAAAAAAAAAAAAAAAAAATTGTATGGGGGGGCCCATACAATTTTTTTTTTTTTTTTGAAATATTTAAAAATGTATTTTATTTCAGGAAGTTATTCCCATATTAAGCATTACAAATTATAGAAAAATACATAAGGATTCAAATACACTAAAATATTACACATTAAAACCATTGCATCAAAAATAAATTTTAGTTAAGTACAACCTATTACCTCGTAGATATTACGTTAAAATACATTAGATTACCTACCTACATTAAAATTTAATAAATAATTAATTAATAATAAATAATTAATTAATAATAATTAATTAATAATAATTAATTAATAATTAATTAATAATAATTAATTAATAATAAATAATTAATAATAAGACAAATGGTTGAGGTTTTTTTTTTACTAACAAATTGTATGATTTCATATTTTTCTAGTTTTGGGGAAGAATTCGTACATGATTTAAATAAAATTAAGAATTATAAAATTCTATTGATTCGTATTCTAAAAAACCTCAACCATTTAAGCAAGGAGGGGTCAGCTTATTGCAGTAACTTACAGTACCTACTATTTTTTTTATTCCTGCATAAATTTTTTGAATAATAAAAGTTTGTAAGTATGTAATTGTAAAGAGTTCATAGTCTTTTCGTTTGGAATTTTACTGTTCATAATATCCTTAGCTACAGGGTTTTCAAAAGCAACTGTATTTGCTATTCCACCTTGTCACAAAGTTGATAAGTAGTACTATAAGCTTCTGCCCGCGACTTCGTCCGCGTGAAATTTCGACCCCCGACCCACCGCACCGCGTCGCATCGCATCGCCCACCCGCGCTAAAACTTCGATTTCCCTTAGCGTTCTTTCTGACTTTATACTACAAAATGTATGTAAAAATGAATTTACTTCTCAAAATTTTTGTTGTGATTTTTTCACATGTTTTAATAGTTATTCTACTATTCGGGGCAGAGACAAATCCAACGAATCAAAGATCTTAAAAATCGGTCTTGAGTTAAACGGTGTAAGTAACTAACCTGACTTTGTTTTATATAGCATTTTATATGTGACTGTTCCTAAATGACCCTAAGCTGATAAAATTTTAGTTTTTCCTAAATAAGCCAATATTAATGTTAAGATCGGCTTCCCTTCACAATTTACACAGACCTACCTATGACATGAGCTTAACATTCCTCGACAGCCTAGCACGATAAATCATCAAGACGATTAGTAGTAATTTATGTCCATCTATTATCTTACCACACAATACTAAATATCAGGAAATTTATTAATATTAGTCTTATCCACAAGTCAATAAGTCAGTCCTCCAAATTGAATCGAATATTTAATTCAATAATGACTGGTTGTGGTTCAAAACGTATGTTTTAAAATCATGGCATCGTATCTCAAATTGATATTAAATTAATTACTGGCTCTCGAAAGAACGAGTTTATCTGACTAATTCTGCGATATAAAAAAAAAACTTTTAAATATCAAAGAAATAAAAACGTCTGTTAAGAGTTATAATTAAATTAATCAAGAGACGTTTTAATACTAGTCTTGAGTTATCTTTACTTCTCAATTTGCATGAAATATATGTTTTTTTTTTTTTTTTTTCATTGATTGTTGTTGTGTCAGAATATGGATGGTAGTTTGTCACAGATTATGTTGGTTTGTGGAGGAAATGATTATCTACTTTTTGCTGAGATTTCTGTCAGTTCTTATACCCCCAGGGGACTATTCCATCGAACAATAGATTTATGTGATTTGGCTACTTTACAAGACTATTTAGGGTTAGATACAGTTATATGTTGTTATTGAACTACCAACCTAAAATTAACGATAATAGTACCACTCCAAACTTTACCTATCAATCTTTTTATTTCTCAAGGAAAACTACTTTCTTTCAATATTCCTACTATCTAGACAACTACGGCGAGTCTCTTCCCTAGTAGCATTTTTGTTGGCGTTTGGTTGGGCCACATACCTCTGAAGGTGGCCCAACTAAATGCCAACGGAAAATGCTACTAGGGTTGCTTCCTAGGATCGGGAAGCTACAATATTTTAAAGTTCATTTGAACTTTACAAATCTTTTCTTAACTGCCGACGCCTACAGCTGTTGATGTTGTCTTTTTCATAAAACGAATAATGCTGTTTTAAATTTTTACAATAATGGTGCTTATTTTTTTTTTGTCTTACTATATTGAGCATATTTTTTCAACCTTTGAATACTTTTTCTACTTATTTTTAACCGAATTCAAACAAAGAGGAGGAATATTCGTCTGTATGTAAGTAATTTTTTTTTTTTTCGTGATTATTGGGCCTATTTACGTAATTCTTTTTCATTTGGTAGATGTAAGTTGCGTGATAGTCCCATATAAATTGTATTAACTTTTCATTGGGTAGTTTTTGAGATAGTTTGAACTGATATTTACACAGCAAATAGATGTATACAAATTTGTATAGGGTAGGTACCGCAACTAAAAAGAGAAAAATAAAAACTTAAAAAAAAACAACCGACTTCCAAAAAACACAAAAAACTTTAATTTCAGAAGTCGGTGGCAAAAAACGAAAATACAAAATCTAAAACACCGACTTCCGAAATTAAAATTATTTTTTTAACAATTTATGTACACACATATAAACATACAAGAAGAAAGGAACAAAAAAATACGTACAAAGGTGATGCTTCTTTCTGATGAAATCTCTTCCACCATACCTGCGATTTTTCCCTTTGAAGCGTTTTTTTTTTTTTTTTTAATTCGGTTCTTTTATTTATTTATTTATTAAATCTTTATGCACAAGTAAAAAAATACTGTAACTGTGACTTAATGCCTGAGGCATTTTCTACCAGTCAACCTTAGGGTGATGCAGAGACAAAACATGGCAGGTGCAACATAAGGGATAGAAAACTCGAAAAAGGAAAAATTCAAGTAAACTAATACATAGACAGATACATACATACATAAATATAAGCAAAATAAACAGTGTTAGGTGAAATAACGATTGGTAGGGGAAAAAATGAATCAGCGCTGGGATGATTCAGCCAACTTCTTACGAATATGTTCACGTGCCTTCACTTTAAATGATATCCGACTGGTTGCAATTTTATTTGATAGAATTTTATAAACTAACAAATCGGTTCAGAACATAAAAACCCTTGTAAAAGAAAACCGCTACAGTAAAAGCTGTGAGGCAGATTTAATAACAGCGCAGTGCCAGTGCGGTGTCCCAACGTTCCTAATCTCATTACAACTTGCCCAGATGCTGGCGCTTAGTACTCACCTACTCTACTAGCCTGTGAGAGACAGACATATTTTATAGAGAAAATTATATGGAGCTCTTCATAAAGTGTTAATGCTATAGGGTATAATAATTAAAGCTGGTATTACTTAGTGGATGAATGTGTTACTTTTTTGAATAGCACATTCTTTGCTTGGTAAAATAAAAAGTGAACAACTTTATTCATACTAATATTATAAATGTGAAAGTAACTCTGTCTGTCTGTATGTTACGTTTTCACGCCTAAACCGCTGAACCGATAGTCATGAAATTTGGCAGAGATATAGCCTGGGATATGGAGAAGGACATAGGCTACTTTTTTTACGCGATAACCGACATCCGCGCGGGCGGAGCCGCGGGCAAAAGCTAGTTTCTCATAATGAATTGCATACATCATTCACTTACTGAGAAACAATATCTAAAACTAAGATTAATAATTAGAGCGCACAGAGATACACACGGCTACATATCAAGCTATACATTTCCAGTATAAGCTGATCTCTCATTATACGGAAATCTTATACAATGCGAGACCAGCGTAAACTAGTTTTTTATAACTTGATATGTAGCCGTGACGTATATAAAATAACAAAACAAAATAGAAAAAAAACGAAAAAAAAAATGTGGGTAAACAGATAACTTATACTCGTTCGTAAGTTAACCAAGCACAACATGGATGTATGAATTTGAGTTTTTACTAGATGTGGCATTGATGGCATACTCTGTTATTAGCAATTTAATTATTATTGAAAATTGAAATTGAAAAATTCTTTATTATTTTACCAAGTTAACCTTAACAACTAGTGATTGGAGTTTCCTTTTAAGCAGATAAGCCTGTGTAAGAAGACTCCGCTCTTCCATAACTTAAATATGTATAATTTACTTGTTTTATACAAATGTATAGGTAGGTAGTTAATAACAATATTAAAAATTAAAAATAAATAAAAGAGGATTAAATCTAAACATGCAGCACGCACGCAGGCATGCGAGTGTGTGAGTGAGAGTGAGGGTGTGTGAATGTGAATGTGAGGGTGTGTGAATTATAAGACCATTTTCTATGTTTACTTTTATTACTACTACTACTATGTTACTACGACTATTTTTAAATAAACATCAACCCGACCTTGCTTAACACACCTTTTTTAGGGTTCCGTAGTCAACAAGGAACCCTAATAGTTTCGTCATGTGCGTCTGTCTGTCCGCAGCTTAGCTCAGAGACCCGATATTAATCACGCCGACAAAGTGGTAAAATACAATCTTAAAATATATATATTTTTTTTTGTAGAAAGAAAAAGAAAGAAAGAAAAATTGTTTATTCTGCACAAACAAAACGCACTTAACAAAATTTTTTTTATAATGTACACACATTCAAGTAGCCAAAACCCTCTTATTCAAGCAACAAAAGTTTGAGAATTTATTTCATTGCTTGATGTCAGTCAGTACCAGGGACTAAAGACAATTATTTACATTGACATTGTTACTCAATAGTCTGTGTTGCGTCACTGGCAAAAATGTCAACAAACAAACGATCAAAACAAGAACAAAATGCCGATTACAGAGTGGAAAATAACTACTTTTGTAACAATAAAAAACAACAATAACAAGAACAATTTAGCCGTGTGTCGCATATGTGCAAGAACAGGTCGTTTCTCAGCAAAATGCTTTGACTTCGGGCGAACCTACCATCAAAGCGCTGATTTTCAGCAACTACCCTTTCAGATTTTTTTATTTTTTATTCTACTATGAGTTTGCTCTTGACTTTAGTCTAGGTCTGGATGACAGAGACAAAGTCTACGATGGAGTGAGCTTACCCAGAAGAAGCCTGTTCACTCTCACTTTGAATAGATTAGGGTTGTATGCATTCGGAAACACAGACGCAGGCAGAGAGTTCCACTCCTTTGCTGCGCGCATTATAAAAGACGTTTGAAAACGCTTAGTGCGAGTTGGTGGAATATCAACTAGGTAGGGGTGGCAACTTGCAGTGCGTCTAGATGTCCGATGGTAGAAGGGGGCCGGTGGAATGAGGCCGTGGAGTTCATGGGCACACTCTCCGAAGTACAATCTGTAGAAGACCGACAAGCAGGCAACCTTGCGGCGAGAATGACGTAATGACGTCCCCCTGTGTGATATAAAAACCGGGTAAGTAAAATTTTCCACAGAAACAAGTGTGATTCTAGCTGAACATAGCATGTAAATACGTAGAAAAATAAAAAATATAGATTTATAGATAATATAGATACGTAACTTTAAAATATAAACATTGAAAAAAAAAGGAATATAGTACATAAAAATAAACTAAAATAAGTGAATTTATAATATGTTCCATGTTGTTTAGTGTGGTGTGCTTCTCTACCTATGCAGACTTAAGCTATTTGAGTAATAATACAATGACGAAACACTAACAAAACTCTGTAATGAAATAGTTAAGTTTAATTTTGTTTATTTATTTATTTATTTATAACCAACTTATACTAACAGTTTGCACCACATATACAAGTTATTAGTCAATATTAGTAATTACATATGTCATACAATCATAAAATTAGGTTAAAACACATAATACAAACCGGACAAAATTCTAAGAAATTAAATTAAGTAATCCAAAATTGGTCAAAATGAGATAAAATAAGACGAAATAAGATAAAATTAGACAAAACTAGATAGAATTAGGATAAATTGGAATAAAATTATTATTAATAACAAGTAACTATTTAATTTATTTACTCCAAGGAGATTGTACTGGGTGTGGCAATGGACTCCAGGTATCGAGTAGCAGTGTTAAGGAATCTCAGTTCAGTACTCGCGAAGATTTTTGTACTCTCCCCTACACGTAAAGTGGGATGTTTTTTTTTTTTTCTCGTCTATCCCATATGGTATCATTGGACAGACCGTTCAAAAATATAGTGGGAACTGTTTGCGTAATATTAAGCTTTGAAGTGCAAATTTTGTTAGAGTCGTATCCCCCTCCCCTGCCAGCTAAATGCTTGTACTGGGATATGTGAAAAAATTTAGAAGAATTTAAAAGGAAAAATATCACAACTAAGTAGGCTTTACAATTTACCGAGTAATTGGCGACCAACTTACATTTACAGTTGCAAAAAATGTTCTCCCATACATTCTGTCTATGAAAACATGTTTTTCAACTACATGTTAATTTTGTTGTTGGGATAAATTCATCCCAACTACGGAACCCTTCATTGTGCGTGGTCCGACACGCACGTGGCCGGTTTTTTACTAGTAAGCCACAATAACGCATATTCTTACCAAAATAACATAATTAAACGATACTTTTATTTCTGGTCTGATTTCCTGTAGATTTATGATCAGTCAAATGCACAGTACACGCCAATTAATACTGATATCAAAACATCAAAGCCGGTAACAGTTAACGTCTGCGATGATCGATGTGAGGCCGGCGCAATATAACAAAACCGAATTAACGCTTAATGCTCAATTTATTCGATATCAAACTGCGAGAATATCTCGAAATCGATTAAAAACTCTCACATAAATATTCGGTCTCCATTGATACTTGTATATCGATATAGTCTGTTTTCTAAAAGGAATACGCGCAATGGATGGAGTATAAATTCAAAATTTTGATTGGATTTCGTAGTAGATGTTCGGATTCCGGGAGTCATTTCGGATTTTCGATGAATCGATCGATTTGTGTGGGTGGCTGCGATATCGGTTTAATAGGAAAGTCTTATCTAATCAATTAATGGGGTAAGATTGATGACTACACGCTAACAATGAGGTGACTAGTTTTTTTTTGTCCCGACTCTCTTCTTTAGGCGGAGATAAAAGTTTTTATTCAGACGGAGTTTTTATCTGAATTTAGATAGTTTGTTGAGCGGTGATAGTTAAAAGCTCAAGATTTAATTGATGACATGATGAAATGAATAAATCAATGGGGTTTAACGTTACTCCATCTGCAATAAACAGCTATACCTCAATCAATCAATTAAATCATAGTAACTGCAAGAAAATCCTTAAGAAAACTCTTCAAACTATGTCCTATGAAGATACAGAGAACTTATTACTAGTGCTAAAGTAAATATTGTTTGTATTATTGTTATTTTGTTTTATAATTAGTTAGCTAAATTAAGATTATATAATTTTATACACCTTTTTACATATGTACCAATAATATTAATTTGATGTGATTATTTAATCAATTAATGTTACCTCTAATCGCCTGAAACACAGGATTATCTAGTTCAGACACAAATAATGGGTGAACTTGAGATAGATTTAAGAAAAACTGTATTTAACTTTATACCTTATATTTTTGAATAAATTTTATTATTATTATAATCTGCAGCAATTTTCCCAACTTTTTTGGGATCGGTTTCCAGTCAAACACGTAACAATTAACGCTATCCGAGGTACGGGGGAGTCTCGATATGTAAAGATGGTCACCCATCCAAAGACCAACCCCGGCAAGTGTATCTAAACCTGATGGATCAACTCGTGCGGGAGCTCCCCAACAATCATACGCCAGAAACTGTACCAATATACTAATACTTTGAATAGACACTTATACCTTTTTTTTTTTTTGCGGGAAATTATCTAATAACTTCTCCCGCTCTGGCCGGAGCGGGAGGGCGTGTCAGACTTTTACTGACTAAAACCCACCCGTGTTCCTTCAATTGTCTGTGTGCCAGGGCCACGGTTTCCCTTTCGGACGAACCCGCAACCCTGGCAGGCACCGGTCCTAGCAGACCCCGTCAGTGCGTGCTGACATCTCTTTGAGGCGCGCGTGGAAAACAACGCGCCGTCGCACTATGGGACCAACCGGTATTTTCCATCTCAAAAATCGATAACTCTGTTGTTTTGTGATTTTTCTCCTTAATTTTTTTTTTCACGTATTTATGAATATTTAGGCAATAAAAGAAATCAAACATCATCATTTTAAAAATTATATATTTTTCGTAAAAAAATGACAAAGATAAAGTTATATGAAATTTCATACAAAAAACTATACAGTTATATTAAAATAGCAATAAAAGTTACACTTTTGTTTAAAATAAGTTTAAAACTAAATTATTTTTTACAAAAATCGAACGCAAAGTGTACATTATAAGCTATCTAATGATGTATAACACTAACATGCTTCCTTAGAAAACTTCCGAATAATTTTGTGTTGATCTTCCGTAACGGTAATTTAATTGGCATGAAAATATTTATGCCCAATGTTTGAGGTTCATTTTATAAACGTAAAACTAAGTTATTTTTTATTTTTTGTAATTTATTCGTAAGTTCCATCCTTTGAGAGTATAAAACCATAAATAAATCTATGGATTTACGACTTTCGTCAAAATCATTTTCGAGATGGAAAATACTGTTTGGTACCATAGTGCGTCGATCCGGGCCTGATCCTTACCGGACGGCGAGCTGCCCATACCTCGCCATAAACAGCTATACCTAAACCACTATAAATAAATTCTTCTTTCACCTTTTTCTTAACTCCCCGACACAGGACCGTCTCCTGCAAATTGTGAAATACTCACAATAAAAGCAGGAATAAAACGGGTAGAACATTTGCAACTGTCAGCTCAAGTGACTGTTATTAGATGAAGAAATGGCACTGACAAAGAAAAGTGAATTCCAAAGCACCTATGAACATAGACATAATAAAGAGAGACACCTAACTGAAGTCAAACACGTACTAAGGTCGACAACAATTTTCGCATACTGAGCATTGTTGGAAATTGAAAGGCTTACCGCGTCATATGAATACAAAAAATACACAAATAATAATGCACCTTATGCTGAAGGGGTAGACTTATGTTTCGTATAAACTCCGCAATTTGAGCGAAGATCGCGACACGCAAGAGGAATCTTAATAACGTATAGCGCAGGAATATGTTCAAATGCGTTTGTCCCATCTTAACACTACGACCGCTGCAGGGACTGTATTGTGTATAAGACATGTGTTTTTTTGTTTATAATAGTTGTTAGTTTAGAGTAGTTTAATGTTCTATTAAGAATTAATTCAAATGATTCAACATTCTTCTTAATTGCATTAGTTACCTTACCAAGCAATGTGACGTAATGATTCATAAACTTTAATTGAGCCACTAAGTACAAGTTACGAATCATAATCTAACTAATTAATGCTTATCGAACACTCCCATAAAATCAAATTGCCGTAATGGACATCTATCATTAAAATCCATTCGATAAATAACCACTAAAACCGGCGTTTCACCTTCTTTGACATACAATAAGAAATCCCACTTTATCATATCTGGTTGTCATCCAGAATCTCGACGAACATTGAGAGTTTGAGAGCACAAAAAGATATGAAACGACTTTAAATTGACTCGATTTTGTAATATTGCAGCAGCGCTACTCAAAACGAGGTACGAAGCCGCATTTTTACCTTATGACAAATATTTCCAACTTTTGTTACTATTATTTGGAATGTTTATAAAAAAATAGTTTTGGTACTCGATAGCGCATAAACGGCTAAACAGATTTGGAAAAAAAAAACACAGAATGTTCTGGATAAATTTACATATTAAATATAGGATATATTTATTTTATATTTAATTATAGGACACTTTAGGTAAACGAGAATAACTGTGAACAAGAGTTAGTACAACTAACATATAGTGAAAATGGACTTCAACCAAAAATGCAATATGTCAAACGAGGAGCCAACATGCCTCAAAAGAGGTACAAAACCGCTTCTGCGACAGAATTAATCCAGATTAAATCTGCGCAGTTGCAGGGTTGAGTGTCAGGACTTAATCCAAGCAGCATGGCTTGTCTGGCTGTAGTGGTCGTCGTAAGCGCAGCATTTTAATATGTGGTGCCATTAAATAAAATGAAGCTAGACGGAGTGGTTTATGAACGAAACGCTCCTCGCTGTGATTATATTTAAGTTATTCACATATTGTCTGTGTTTACAATGTGTTAAAATATTACTGTTTTTGTGTGGAATGTTAATTTTTGTGATGGAGTATGGGTGTGATGAGTTTTAGAAGTTTACTTTTGTAATTCGTCTGTACTGTCTCTGTATATAGGGCTATTGTTTTCATCTGTTTGACGAAGACATGCCTTAAGAGGTTAGTCCAAAAGTCACACAAAAGTATTATAAGATGGAATGACCTAATGAACCTCAAATATGAGTCCAAAGACACAAAACTTAAGTTCATTTGTAAATTTACGAAACCACAAGAGCTTCATAAAACTTAACTCTAAAGTTACTGTGTCTCGCAAAACCTGCTCTAATAAATATAATAACATCGTCAGTCCTCGGCCGCATAATGTTACTCATTCCAGATAATACATTATCAAGACCACCGGTATAAGCCGATCAAGTATTAAAGAAATTTAATCGACGTTAAAGGGTAAGGCTTGCGCCGCACGCATCGCCATTTTATGGTGGTATTATTTTATGGTGTCCGCCTCGCTGACACTTTATATCTATAGAACTTGGGACTTATGATAGCAGAATTAATTGTCTGGGGAATTTGCAGTTCACGCTACAGTGCGGCTGGGTTTATTAAAATCTGCACCTCTTTAAAGCGAGGTTTTCCTTTGTTGTCTGCAATGTATTTTTTTTTTTTTTGGGGTTGCTATTATCGGGTGTCATTTTCAATGATTAATCATTATTCTTTTGATAAGTCGGGATAAACTATATTATAATCAACAGTTGTAGGCTCATATTTTCTATGATGATTATACTTTTCGGAATTCCTCGAAGAATCTGTAATGCAAAAGAGGGTTCTTGTTCTAATGATATTCTCAGCTTAGCCGCTCACAAAAAGAACCCTAATTCTGTTAAACCTTATCAGCGTTATGTGCTCCATAAGGAACATCGATGAATTTATAAAACCCTCCTGAAACAACTTTAGTGGTACTTTCGCCATTACCTGTAACAGTAAAGTGCAAACAGATACAGAAGTTTAACTCCAAGTCCCGTCATACCTTCTTTTAAAAAAGAACTGCATGACTTTTTCTTCCCAGTGATAGTTTGTTGTTTACAAATATTATATTTTATATAGAAGGATTAAACGAAGCCATAATATACCAGAGTTGGTTTGACTCCCGAGTGTGCGAGGGAGTCAATGAAACCGAGGGTATATTAAGTTGGCGTTTAGTCTCGAGGTGCAAACTGTACTTTTCACTTTGAGTGCGAGAAAAATAGTCAATTTAGTACAAAAACATTTAATAAATATTACTTAATAAAATAAAAATAACAAGATATTTTTTCGACAATTCATCAAAATATGCCAAAAAGACGGTTTCTGTGAAATAATTTATGATTTTTATTCCTCCAGTCCATAAAACATTCGTAAGTTTTTAGGTAAATCTTCCGCGATTTTGGCGGCAAAAGATTATCTATTATGTCTTTTGCTCTTTGCTCGACGTCAAACTCTTCACTTGTCACTGGACATTCTTAATAAATTTATTTAAAACCACAAATTACAACAAATTTACACTCGACAAAAATTCTGAAATTTTGCGGTCAGTTTTTTCTTCTAAACCAGTTACTTAGTTTTTTCTTTTAAACGCCATGTGTTTTAACAATTTAAAACACATGGCGCCACCTTCTTTGCGCAAAAACCATGGAACTAAAACTCTCATCATTTTCGCAATGAAGATGGTCCACACTCCACAGATAATAGTATATTTACTGGCTGTTTGAGTTTGTGTATGTCACATGAAGGAAATTAAAAAACTAATTACTTTTCACTCCCTAGAGACTAAAGTGGTCCCTTTAGTCCCGCTTCATAGGGCTATATTGGCGTACTTTTAGAGCATGAGAAGTGAAAAGTCACTTTGTTCGAATCATCTTCCTGACTTGTCTACCTGTCTTCTCCAGAAGAGGGATAGCCTACATTTTTCTACCCATGGGAGATGAGAGAGAACTTTCGGTAAAAACTAAATTAAAAAATATAAACTATTAAATGCAGGCTTTGTTCAAATCATCTTCTTGACATGTATGTATGTGTCCAAAGCTGGTGCATTTTAACAATCTATTAATAATTTTATTTCACAAAAATTTGCATTCGAGCATTTTCAACTGCAGCGGGGACTGCACTATTTAATTAACAAATATCAGACACTTCATTTTTGGGGTTCCGTTGTCAACAAGGAATCCTTATAGTTTTGCCATGTTCATCTGTCTGTCTGTCCGCGGCTTAGCTCAGAGACTCTTAATACTATAAAGCTGTAATTTGGCATGGGTATACATATTAATCACGCCGACCTAGTGGTAAAATAAAATATTGAAACAAAAGTTGTAGGATAGGTACTATCGCGGCCTTTTCTGCCTGATCAGGCAAATCCTGCGGAGGCGCCGAGCCACGTCCCCTTTAAGTTTTAGCCTATTAGGAAAGCAATAAAGCAATTAGTTGCTATCTGCACTGCGCAAGATAGTGACGTATCACGTGTAAGTATTTCTTTTGTGAATTTTACGAACGAAGTATTATAATAGGGTTAGAGAGCGCTTCTATTTTTTAAGTGCAAGCAAAATTCAGCTTAGTGGTGGTCAGGCAGGAGTGTCCGCTATAGTACCTCCCTTGCACGTTCATATGAATTTCTCAGTAGCAGCTCGGAGTCTGGATAGGCGCCCGATTGATTGCAATAAGCTCGCCCCATATTACATAGGACTTAAACATAACTGGCAAAATATGTGTGTTCTATGAGTACACCTCTGCCTTACCCTTCGGGGATTAAAGGTGCGTTATATTTATGTATATGGTATAAGGAATAGGCCTTCTTTTGTTTCTCTTCCACGTGTATAATTACTATAGCCTTGTCCCACTCGGTATCGGCAATTACGTCTATAGCGCGGAACACTTGGGCTAATCTATTGTCGTGCGCCAGATTGTGTCCCGAGACTGCGATCAAACAGTTACCGTGCACTTTGATGGCTAATAAAACGAAATGAACTTTGGTAACATTGAATCTTGGTTTGAGAGTGTATTCTCTACTTTTTAGGATTCTGTACCTCAGAAGGATAAAAACGGAACCCTTATAGAATCACTTGTGTGTATGTCCGTCTGTCACAGCCGATTTCCTCCGAATCTACTGGACCGATTTGAATTTCTGTAACCCAAACAGGAACGTGTAATGTAAATAAATTAATCTTAAATATGGAGTTCACTTTTTAGTGGAAAAGTAGAAACTAAAAAAAAAGTTTTGCAAACTGTAGCGTGTGACATATCAAATGAAATTATTTGTTACGAGGATTTCAAACATTATTTTTAATAATTTTAAAATAATTAGTTTTAAAGTTATTAAGAAAATTTATGAAAATTGACCCCCCCCCCCCCCCCCCCACTTATCTCCGACTCTGCTGAAACATTTTTTTTTTTTATATTAAGAAGCTAGTTCTATACTTATACATTACAGGAAAACCTATAAGAAGTCTATGGTCTTAAACTAACATGGTAAATCATGCAATATTGTACCTACAAACATACTTGCAGTTGGAAATGTTTTTCAACTATAATGTTAAGTTTTTTCTTGGGATAAAAAAAATCATCCCATTCCCAACAATGGAACCCTTCATTTTGCGTTGTCCGACACACACTTGGCCGATTTTTTATCCTGGGAATGGCCATGATCCCATCGCCATCCCCAGAAATAACCAAATTTTTTTTTTACATACAACGGGGAAGCTCTTGGCCTTCATCTCACCTGATAGTAAGTGATCATAAGGCCGAAGATGGAAGCGAGCATCACCCGGAATCCTCAACCTCAGAGGAACTGGCTATCTTACCTCTAACTGCCGAAACACAACAAATGCTGTTAACATTGTTGTTTTGGCGACATACTTAGATAAGATAGTGGTAGCTAGCCAGGCGGACTTAGAACAAGCCCTACCACTAACCAAACCGAGCAGAAATTTTTGCCCCCGCTGGGAATCGAACCCGGGACCTCTGGATCTGAGACAGGTGGTATTACCACTAGACCACAGAGGCAGTTAAAAGAGCTACTTTTAAAAGAGTACCTGCATGTCAAACCACCCTAACAATCCAAACTTTCTTGTAAGTTTTATTGGTTAACTAAACTCAATTATATCAACGCCATATTAAAATATACTTTAATATATTTGACTCGCTCCAATAACTCCAGTTATAAGTTATGAAACTAACGACATTGGTTATAAATAAATTGTAGCAGCCACCAATCATGTTAATTTACTATAACTAATAACTGTTATTTACTGCACCTTTACCGTCTCATGTAATATATTAACAACCTAGTTTGTGATCAATAAAATAATAATTTAATACCATAAAGAAGGGGTACTTAGAAAATTAATTTCCGCAGTACTTATCTGAAAGTGCTCTATAAAATAAACTAGCTCGTGGATGCACGAGGCAATAGTATGCTTGTACACGCTAAGTATACAATATTTAACCGGACACTGCACACTTTTTCCTTTTAGGGTTCCGTACCAAAATGGTAAAAAGGAATCCCTAGGGTATGACTCAGACTATCTGTCCGTCTGTCACAGCTGGATATCTGAAGAACTATTAATGCTATCAACTTTAAATGTGTAATAGTTTTAGATGACGTTTACCCAACTATTTCGCAAATAAGAAATTAATTTTTAATCATTTTTTTGCAACAAGGACTGAACGGGGGTCTTAAGCTGCTTTCAGACTACGCTATAATAGCATATAGTATATAGCTCATAGCATAACAATATCGCGCACCATAAATTCCAATAATATATAGTACAATACACTGTGAACGTGTGTATAACAATGTATGGTGCGTGATATTGTTGTGCTATGAGCTATATACTATAATTATGCTATATCTTATAGCGTAGTCTGAAAGCAGCTTTAAAAATTCGAAGTGTCTTAAAAGTCAAAGTCAAGTCTTTTAAGTCAAAGTCTTAAATTTCTTTTACTAGGGCATGTGGGGTATCATATTATGAAAGAGCGCTATTTGCACATTATCAAACATTTTTCTTTTTTTAATTGCTATGCTCTTTCAAGTCAACATGATTATATCATAATAACATTATAAACGGCTCCATGGTAGTCACATTTACAAAATTGAAAAATGCTTCTAAATTATACAAAACCATAGTTTGCAATGTATTTGAGAATGAATAAAAATTTACTACCAAAAAAGGAAGAAAATAATAAGTATATATAATTATATACAAGTATATAGTTCAACAATTCAAACACGATTAAATTTAAAAACAAAAAACATAAAGGGCCTTACAAATACTCAATCTCAAACTCAAACCCAAATATTTATTTCAATTAAACCATTTACAGGCACTTTTGAATTGTCAAGCAGTCGGTCAGTAAGAAAAATGGAGCTACATTCCCATTCCAAAGCGTAGGTGCCTATGGAGAAGAACGGGCAAGAAACTCCATGGACACTTTTAAATTAAATTGTCACAAAAGTATGTAACGAATACTTTTGTGACAATTTAATTTAAAAGTCTATAATGTTGAATTTATAACTAAATGTGAGAACGATGTAAAAATAAAAATAATAAAAACTTACACGTTAAAAGCGTCCAGAGTAGGTACAACAAATAGAAACAAAATAAAATAAAATAACCCGTGGCAGCTAAGAGATGACCAGTCCCAACTGACGGCGCCCGTTCACGAACATGACGCATGGATTAGCACCATTCAGCTCAACCATTTTGAAGGGAACTTAATGATCCAACACACACGCCACCACCAGCGAGACATTTGAGTGAGCATGACATACTCTCAGCCGCCAGAGCACATTCAAGTCATACCCGGTAAATGGTAGCTCTATAGTACATAGTACTCACACCTGTGGGGGGTGGGAGATGGCTACTTCATCATAAACTACTCGTATATCAATAATGATCCTTATTGCTAATTAATAAAGTTTAACGTCTGTTCGTTAAATTGCACCATTCAGCTCAACCATTTTGAAAGGAGCTAAATGATCCAACACACACGCCACCATCAACGAGACATCTAAGTGAGCATGACATACTCTCTAATAAATACGGAATAAAGTTATGACAAGGATAAACGCCAAAAAATGTATGGGTAGACTGAAGTTATTCCTAGCATTACTTTATTCCGTGTTTAAGGCTAGGGCCTTATAAATAAACACGGAATTCGTCATGTTAGAAAAAAAAGAGGGGAAGCAAATTACAAGTGTTAAAATTTTATCGGTGTATTCCTGCTTTCCCCATCGCCCGTGTCCCCATTAAGGCTCCTACAAATAGGCGCGACACAAAGACACCGCTCGTCGCGCGTGTCGCGCCTGTTTGTCAATTGCCTTTAATGGTAATTCACATGCAATGGCGAAACTAAAGGTTTCATTTTCTATTAAGTACTGATTTTAAAAATAATAATAAAAAAATCAGTACTTAAAAGAAAAAGGAATCATTATTTTTTTTTTTTTTTTTTTTCGCCACAATGGGCACACGGGCGATGAGGACATCGGTAATACACCATTTTATCTAGTGAGCCCAAGTGGCTGTGGAGCAGGACGATATAATCATCCAACGTATAATAATGTATATTATGCTTGTCTACATAGGATACAGTTGGTTTTAAAATCGCGGTGTAGTCTTTGGTCAGATTTCGTACACCCCAAATTATGTTCTAAAAGCTTGTAAGCACTGTTATAGCCCTATTTTAAAAATATAGCAGTCGTTAAAGTAATTATTGAGACGACTGCCGATCAAAAGGAGAGTCGGAGACATAAATGTTTTTTCAACAGCAGTTTTATGAACATTTTATTGTTAAGACATAAAACCAAATTATATTTAAAATCGGTGGTTGAACCATTAATTATAACAATAAAGGTTTTATTATGAATCTAAAATATTTAATTACTGGAGTGCTTTTGCTTTCGGATATGAATTTAGCAGTGAATGACCTGTTCCTGTTTTCATAGCCGCCAACTGTCATTTTAGTTCAAGAAAAGACACTGAAGCTAAATTTAATATTTTTCAGCCTTACTCAAAGCAATCCTATTTTAGTGCCTAACTAATTCGACGCTTTTATTTAACACTAGCTTCTGTCCCGCGACTTTGGCCGCGTGAAATTTCGGCTCCCGATTCTGCGCGTGATATTTCGTCCCCTTGCCCACCCGCGCTATTAGTTCGTTTTCACACAGCGTTCTTTCTGACTTTTTTTCTTTTTGCTCAGCTCCTTAGGGTCGCAGCGTGATGTGAAATAGCCTATAACCTTCTCCAGGAATTGGGCTATCAAATACAAAAAGAATTTTCAGAATCCGTTCAGTACTTTCAGAGATTACCCCTTACATACAAACTTACAAACAAATTTTACCTCTTTATAATATTATAGTATAGACAGTGAATGCAACTTTTACTCGTATTCGTCATTTCGTCAAACTCACATACTCCTAGCTTCCTACTGCTAGGTAACTTAAATATGGTACCTAATAGACCCCCTACCAAAAATCAGCCTATAGATAAGCCACTTTATAAACGCTTTTCACTTTATTTATGCAGACACCGAACTGATATTTCAAATCCTAAATCAATTCCGCCAGAATTCGGTAATATGTCACCGTGGAAAGGGGTGTAAGTCAAAATTGGCAATTTATCCGAACCAGCGGCGAATGTTCAGCTCGTCCGAACTAGATAATGTCCGCTCTAGCCGAAATAACTCCCATAAATTGAGTTTACCAACTATCGTCCCTTATTCGTTACTACCCTACTTTTTCTGTTTTATTATAGTAACTTTTTGAAGGCCTGTGAGTGTTCCGGACTTTTCTATTGGCTATTGTTCTGATGAATCAAATAAGGTTGGTAATCTCTTGTTACAAGTAAAATTAGGATTAATTACAATGTGTTCTCGTCTTTCACAAAGAGGATGCTTAAGTCCCAGGAGTGAAAAAAAATATAGGCTAATAATGGTATCCTGCCTTTTCGCCGAAAATTGTTTGGCAGATTATCACTTACTAACCAACGTTTCGCCAATGTTTCACTTTGACAACTAACGATTAGCAAATTTTTGTATGACAACGTTTCATTTGGTAGAATTATTTTTAAGCTGATTATTATAATGACACAAAACGTTTGGGACATTTATCATTTGTAAAACATTTCACTAAGCCACACAACTATTAGACGAATGTCGTTTTGTCAGTGTAATTGTTACATAATTTTTTTATTTAAGAATCTCAAAAATAACATTAAACCTTTAAATTGGCAGCAATGCAGAGTCATATTACGATAGGTTAGGTTAGGTTAGAGTATGACAAACAACGCGCGAGCGAGCCGCGGCAGCGGCCGGCGATGTACCAGAAGCGAATCGCTTTTGTAAAAGGAACAAACTATAGCAATTCTGCTACTTGAATGTTGGCATTTTAAAAAGTGTCATTATGAAAAGCAGACCAAACGTTACAGTTGGTAACTGTGAGGTTGAGAAATAAAACAAAATTATATGATAAGTTGGCAATGATTATTCGGCAAAATAAAATTCTGCGAAACGTTAGTTGGCAAATGAAAATCTGGCAAACAATTTTCGACGAAAAGGCAGAGAATCGCTAATTATATGTAGGTAAATTGGATCTTCTAGTGGTCTGAACTGGTCCTACTGGCGGATTTTTTCAAGATCGTCTCTACAACGATTGAATTTAGAGAATTCTTGGACCGCAGATCAAGACACGATACCAAAAGTGTACCATATTAAATGCTCCCGGACGTGAAAGTGAAGTTGTCGTGAATAAGCATATGCAATTAATTAATTATTTTCACACACGAGAAGCAATTTATCATCGTTTTCTAAACATGTGAATATCCTGTAACAAGATATATCGTCGGCCAAGTTAATTAATAATAGCTATATTCTAATAAGTGCGATAAAACATAGTTACAATTTACTTCGCATGGCACCGATGGCTTTTCCAGAAATATTCTAGTGGTCGATTGTGGAATGCTGGAAATGCGTGCAAAACTTTCTTGCTTAAAGACCTAGAATAATAATAATTTGACTTATCTCGGGACCATAGGGTCCCGGACCTTTGGAAGGCGTACGAGGGGCCGAATCCAACTCGCAAAAGCTCATTCGACGTTTTTAATTAGATGAGGCACCAACCGACGATTATCCTTGTTCGCACTATGCAAGTGCACCCAAGGACATCCCCCAGTCGCTTTAGGACTATTGCAGGATATGGAAACAAATATATTGGACTACCGCGTGGCTTTTTATAAACTAAAAGTACTCATTATAACATCAGCTATCTGCCAGTGAAATTCCCGTCAAAATCGGTTCAGCCGTTTCGGAGATTAGCTGGAACAAACAGACAGACAGACAGAGAGACAGACCGACAGCAGTGTTATAGCGCGGGCGATCGACGGGATGCGACGCGATGGGCCGAAATTTCACGCGGATGAAGTCGCGGGCAGAAGCTAGTACATACATAACTGAATATCTATAGACCTCCGTAACACCGCACATCGGAGAGATCTCTGTATTTCCATGATGAGGTGGCAAATTGGAGATCTGTTCGATATCTGAAGATAACAAGACAACCGATAACAAGGCTGCGTATCTCATCGCACGAGTCCAACGGTTTTCTTTTATTTTACCCCATACGAACACGGTCGGTATAAAAAGGCTGTTTTTCAGTCTTGAAGGAACACAAATAAGAAAGAAAAACACTGTGCCTCAAGGTAATAAGAATGACCCATGTTCATGTCAGTTTGCATTTTGTTTTTTTTTTTTTTCTAGGACACAGGTTTTCGAACCGGCTATTTTCATCAGACGACCTCATCAAAGACTCGAATGTTATGTTTGAGTTGGGTAAAATCAAACTGTGTAGGTAGTAATCGTAAAGCCTAGAAAGTACAGATACTTAGAATCTCTCAGTGTCCGAAATCAAACTGTGTAGGTAGTAATCGTAAAGCCTAGAAAGTACAGATACTTAGAATCTCTCAGTGTCCGGTGTCCGTGGCTCGTCCGAGATCTGTGCGTTCCGGTGTGATTGATTCTTGACTGAATAGTGCTTATTTGATAGTATCAAGGTTGATTTTGATAATTTTGTGTACCTATACCTGTTAACAAGCGCTTCTCGTCATCAAACTGGAAAGTTTGGCGAGTTACACTAAAAACAATAAATTAAAAAAAAAATACCATTATTCAGCACTTTACGAAGGACGATTGGACTATTTCGTATACGAAGGTTTTTTTTTTTTTGCGAATTCTTAGTTGGTCCCATTGTAAAAATTGTTTACATAAATGTGTAGAACACCCCCTCAATTTTTTTCGATTGTTTTCAAAGTCCCCTGTATAATTATAATAACCCTGTATAATTATAATATCGATTGACTTGAAGTTACAGAACAAAAGGTTTAAAGAAAATACAAACCTTTGCATAACAAGGTCCATTACATAACTTTCCTTGGACATATAGGTATTACCTAAATCTACGTGTAAACAAACTGTCAGCGACTCGAAACTTAAACCGAACCTCCATCACAAAGATATTTGGAGCTCAAATTAAAGTAGGTCGGATCTCGTTAAGCCCTTTTGAGGACAAAGATTAACCCTGGCTGGAAATCACTAACATAAATATCGCTTAACGCGTAGACCCACGCCTTTGAGATACATATCGATACATATTGGAGGAAAACTCATTGGTAAGACCTAAATAGGGATTGGGATAGGGATTAATAAATTGAAGTTTCACTCTAGTGTAGAGAGAACTGGGCTAAACTAAACATAACATTTTTACATAAATTTTTAAACTGAGAAAGATACTCAAACTCAAATTCAAAGCATCATCTCAATTAAACAGGCAAATTTACAGGCACTTTTGAATTGTCAAAGAATCGGTCAATTGGTCAGAAAGTCGAAGCTAGTTGCACAATCCGAAACGTAGATCTGTATGGAGAAGAACGGGCATGGAACTCCAAAGAACGGGCAAGAAACTCCAAAGATAGAAGAAATAACAGGTTTTTTAGATTGCATATCAAATTTTTAATATAAACTTGTTTTGAAAGCTCTTAAATACAGTTTCCTTTCTGTTTTGTAGGGGCCATTAAGGTCATGCATTAAAAGCGTAATTATTTAAAGTTCTGAACAGTGAATTATTTAAAATTAAATTTAAAAAATCGTATGTTGGGATGTAAAGTTAAGTAAACATTATATACATACAATACAACTATTTTCTTAATGCTAGCTAACTTCGTGCTTTGTCAGTCGTCGGATTTCTATCAGTTGCCCTTTGAACTTGGTGCAGACCGGAAGCTCTCAATCGACTTTGAAATATATAGAGTTGTTAATACTCTTTTAACTTAATGTAATTTATTTTAAAAATGGGAGGAAAGCTGCTTAAGGCTCCGTGCACGAAAAAAACTCTCTTTTGTCGATTTCTTATCAAATTGTGAGAAAACTTGAAATAATCGAAACATAAAATCTGTGTAACTATAAAAGTACAGTTTTCATTGTGCTAAACCATTCGTGTCAGTCACCGCAGCTGTTAACAGTTTCTTCTTTTTTATTGCTCTCCAAAATATAGTTTATTTCGCCGTTGATTTACTTAATGAAAATATTGTATAATCATTCAATAAAATTTTGATTATATTTCAAGGATAGCTGAAGACTAATTTGTGATTTTTAAATTTCTTGATATAATTAGCTAAATAATAGGAAAAAATATATTACTGACGGGGTTTAAAACAACAAAAAAAAAGATTTTTTCAATATCATGTTTCTGCTATATTTTGTATGGAAGTTGAAAAAAGTGGTTCCGCCACATGCAAGTAGACCATATAATGATGTTGATGATATTTTTTAATGTTCAAAATCAAAATAAGTTTCTTGTAGAAGGATGATGATGAAATGTCAGTCTCGCGTAATTTTTCGGAAAACTTGTTGCGAATATTAGTTATTTACCGTGATTACTTAATTTGTTTGAAAAATCCCTTTCAGCCATATGCAAAATAAAGAACACGACTTTTCAAATCACAAATAATTTTGTTTAAATAATTTTTCAAATCAGTCGATTTCGTGCACGGCCGCCGGCCCGTGCGAAGTCGAAGTTTGCCGAAGGCCATTAAGAAATTAGTTGTACTGTACACTCAGAGAGATGGCCAAATACGTTCACCAATTTGACCGTATTTGGAACTAGTCATTTAAATATTTCGTACAGGCTTAGATAATTGCAGACTTGGTAACATATAAGGCTGTTTTAACTACTTTTTGTAGAAATTGATACCTACCTGATTACTACGGATTGATCAATTAATGACGACAGTTTGACTTTGATGAATGGCAACCAGCCCAATTCTAGATTATAACTTCGAAATACTATGTATACGCAAAAAGCGTTCAGAATTTTTATTACATAATATACTTTTCTTCTATTCCGAAACATAATGTACCCTTTACACACATCGAAGGGGTATCCAGAGTGAATGCGCCCGCATACATCATCTGTGGGAACACGCTACACGTGTTCAGATCATCGTATCCCTCGTGTGAACAACGTGCAGACAGTAATGCAGGTTATTGTTTAGATGCGGGGGTAAGGAACTCGTCTTATTGCTTTATGACATCCTGGTACTTTTGACCAGCTTAGCAGAGTGAGAAGTGATTGATGTGAAGGATTTTGAGGAAGTTCTCCTACCATTTATATAATTTTTAGGGTTCCGTAGTCAACAAGTAACCAAGGAAGGAATAATGGAGGAGTTTCGCCATGTCCATCTGTCTGTCTGTCTGTCTGCGGCTTAGCTCAGAGACTCTTAGTACTAGACAGCTGAAATTTTTGTATGGGTATACATATTAATTACGCCTACATGGTGGTAAATAATAATAAAATCTAGTTTTTTTTTTCTTAATTTTTTATGGTATTTCCCTTACACGTAAGTGGGGATGATATTTTTTTTTCTCGTCTATCCCATAGTGTGGGATATCGTTGGATAGGCCGTTCAAAAATACTGAGGGTTCGTGAAAATCAGTTTTGATTCAGGGATCCGTTTGCGTAATATTAAGTTTTAAAGTGCAAATTTTTGTTAAAGTCAAGTGTCCCCCCCCTGCAAGCAAAGTGGTTGTATGTAAAAAAAAAACACAGAAGTAATAGATATATAGGTAACGAAGTTAAAACGAAAACTATCACAGCTAAGTAGGTTTTACAAGTTACCGAGTAATAGTCGACCAACTTACATTTAAAGTTGAAAAACATATTCTCCCATACATTCTGTATGGGAGAACATATTTTTCAACTGTAATGTTAAGTTTGTTCTTGGGATAAATTTATCCCAACTACGGAGCCCTTCATTGTGCGTGGTCTGACACGCACTTGGACGGTTTTATTTTGGTTGTGTTAGTAATTAATTTGAGAAGAGACAATTTTGAAATAATCTTAAACGGACACACAGAGACATCAAATAAGTATTATACTCGTACCATTACATGCAATAGCGTAATATTTAATAAGACCTCTTGCTAAACAATTATCAGAAAATTTAACAATTCTCTCTGGAATTTCTCTCCTACAATGGGCTGGTCATTTCAAAATCAATTTACCATTAATTTGAACATTATAAACTCTGAAAGATCGTCTGTAATGATACCGACATAAAACGCATTTAAAGAGGCATATTTCAGGATAACTATTTCCCAGCTGTAAAATTAGATTGTTCTTCGAAAAATCGTTACTTCTGCCGGTCAATTATTGGGATTTAAACGAGTTTCGAATAATCTCTGCAATTCCTAGACGCATAAAATAGGATTAAAGTACTACTGCTGTAGGTACTAGATACTACTAAAAATCGGCCAAGTCCGTGTCGGACGCACATTGAAGGGTTCCGTAGTTGGAATGGATTTATCCCAAGAGCAAACTTACAATTGTAGTTGAAAAATATGTTCTCCCACACATTCCAACTGCAAATGTAAGTTGGTCGACTATTACTCGTTAACTTATAAAGTCTACTAAGCTGTGATAGTTTTTTTTTTTTTTGGTAATGACTTCTCGCAGTTTAACCTAGGAGGTTGTCGTCTGCTTAACCGGACTTACCTGGGGGTGCCTCAATAAATTAAGACCTCCAGCCAGGGCAAAAAACTAAAAACTAAGCGACTACACGCTAAGGGCACGCCCTGTGTGCACGTACGGACAGGGCTCGGCTTAGGGCGTCGCTGGGGCCTCCCCAAGCCGCCCTAAGCGACAGCAAGGGACGGGCTGGATCGGATTGTAGTTTTCCGTTTAACTTCCTTATATTATAGACTACTGCCGTGATTTCACAGATCCAAGAACAACCCTTTAACGGGCACGGGGGGGGGGGGGGGGGTGCAGAGGACAACTGTCTCTAAAAAAAAATCACTTTTAAAGCTTTATTACGTAAACGGATCCCTGAAATGATAAATGGTTTTCAATACAGTTGTTAAACATGGCGTACTTTCAGAGGCTATAATTATGATTCGAAAATTAAATCTTTTGCATAGGCATCTTTCTGTTACGCGGTCGTGACTTTTTTTTACCAGCTCGATTATTACTTTTGCAGTTGAGTTTTAAAATAAGTAAATTTAAAAAGTTTAGTAGCAAGGAGTTTTCATACATAGAATAAAATCGGATAGATTTTATACGACGAAAAATTTATGAGTCCGTATGGTATAATAATAAGAATAAAGTATAATAATTTTGAGAAAATTCTTTAAAATAGTTGTTTAATATAATTATTTAATTACCAGTTTTAATCTAATTATTTTCACATCAACATTTGTCAAAAATCGAATAGGCTGTACAGGCTGTTTTCGTTGCAAAAAATATATATATCCAGTTGCAAAAACGCGCCGTTTTCTGTGAATTTTAATTTTTTATGTGTGATAAATTGTTTTTTTTTAATGTTAATATAAGTGATGAAATTGAATTAACTACACTATTTTATCTGAGGCGAAAACTGCGCAAGATGAAATTTTGCCCCCAAAATCTCGAGAAAGATCTATGGCGACTTACGATAATTCTATTTAATTCTTTGATTTGTTTTTTACTATTTCCCACAACTGTACACGTCGTGTGATACACGGGTGTGTAGGTTATTGCAAACTCGTGTCTTTAAAAACCCTCGCCTTCGGCTCGGCCTTGTTAATGACGATTTATTCCGTTCTATTACCAAAAACTTGATTATGTCTAGGAAGAATGTTAAAAATAAAACATAATTATTTGGGAGCAGTTAATAGAGATTTACATACGAGTAGTTATGTTGTTTATGAGGTACCAGGGAAGCCACATGTGCAGAAGGAATTATTGCCAAACTTCCTTGTCTTCAACGTAGTCTTTAATCTTATAATATGCTTTTTTTTTAAAGGAAACTTTTGATGTGGGTTTTGAACTTTCCATCGCTACGTTCTGTAACTGACTTTGGCAACTTGTTATAAAAGCGGATACTGTTTATAAGAAATGGCCCACCCCGACCTACTATTATTATCGTCAATAATAATAGCCCTCCCCGTCCCTTGACGACGCTTAACGATGTGCCAGCATGTGGTTTAGCTGAGCCTGTAATCCAAACTCCCCAGATTAATAATCAGAACCCTGATGTTATCCAGCCACCGACGGTCCCTTGCCACCCTCCCTCCGACACTGCCCTAAGCCGAGGTTCGAGCCCCACCTGGGGTGCCCTTAGCGAGCAGTCGTCTAGCTTAAGTAGATTTTAGTAAAAACTCCCCTGGCTGGATGCGTAAACTTCGTTAGGAGCTTGCGGCACCACAGGAAAGCCCGGTTAAGGAGCAGGAACCCCCAGTGGTTATACCTCCGAGATGCCATACACAAAAAAAAAAAAAAAAAAAAATGAGAAATGACTTACTAGTTTAAGTTAATCTAAAATTGGCTATCACTATCTCATATCTACTGCGTGTATTTATGTTATGGAGATCGCTTCTTATTTTGAAAACTCCACATTTTTTGCGAACATACAAAATACTTTCTAAGATATAAAGAGAAGGCAGAGTCAGTGTATCAATTTATTTAAATTTGTTTCTAAGGGAGTCGCGGAGAACCATTTAATGGATTTTCAATAGACACAGTATCATTATCATATTCTGTACTAAAATATTAGGTAGAATAGACAGGGTACTTACCGGGGCACGTGTTCGCTTCCTAGTACTGAAGCGCAAAGTCGTTACGATAAATAGCGACTGATAAATGCCGGTACTCTGCACCGCAACGCAGAAATAAAGTTGCTAAATGATGTCGAAACCTTGCATATCTAAATCTTTTTATCGAGCCGAGATCTTAATTGTGTTTAAAGTTTTTTTCGTGTTTAGAACGACAATAAAGTTGTTTGGGAGCTTGTAAGCTTCTGTGGGTGTTTTTCCGTGTGCGTCTAGAATAAGTATACCCTTTGTTTTCGGGGAAGTTGGAGAAAGTCAAAGTTCAAGTCAAATCATTTATTTCAAATTGGCACATATAAGGCACTTTTGAACGCCAAAAATTACAAAAATAGTTAATTGATTCTAGTTGCCTCTTCCAAAAGAGAAGAATGGGCAAGAAACTCCACACTTACTCGTTTGAAATATTAACAATAGTTTGTATACATTACCTAATTAATAATTATAGGTGAAGACGATGTACCTAGAATAAAATTACTAGGAAAAAAAAAAGTGATGTAATGATAGACAAATTAATAAATGCGATAGCTCACATATTTACAAACATTGTAAAAGTAGATGATTTCTCTAAAGGAGATCACCCATTCTGGGCTAATTTTTTTTTTTGGGTGGCCCTCGATAATTCTTACATATTTTAAAAATATGTATAGAATACATTATGTTTTACCATGGCACCAAAGACGAGAACAATTTGGGTTCGAAGATTAATAGGATTAATAATTATTAGGAATTATATTTGGTACAAGTAATACGTTTTGCGCGTTCAGGTAATAGATAGCATACACGCAGAAGACTTTTTGGAAATCATACAACACAGGCGAAATATAGAGAACGATCTTGCCGATTATGTCATAGAAAATAATATGAACAGGCAAAGAGTTGTATTCCGACGAATGACGGCTGATGACCCAGAACTAATAGATTTTCCTCGTCTGAATGAAGAAGATTGTATTCTTTTTGCTTTGGGCACTTATCAGCTCAAATTAGCCCGATCATACTGTGGCGAGCACATCAGAGACGGGGTTTACACGATTGAACTGTATAATGATCCTAATATTATCAACTTGCCTAATGTTAATAATACAACGAGACTTCTAAGAGGTCGTATTCAATCGCGACATTCGAGGGCCAGGACGTACTATGTTTATATTATGGCAGATTATACGGAAAATGGCAGAAATGCAATTAAAAAATATTATTGTACGTGTCTTACTGGCAAAAAAACTCTAGGCTGCTGTGCTCATACCATGTCAATTATTTGGTTTCTCGGCTTGGCTAGACATCTAGATGAGCCCTTACAAACACCGGCAGGTTTTTTAGATTATGTTATCGTTCAAGATAATGAGCATAATATGTAAGATCACTGTATAAAAAAAACAATAAATTGATACTTTTGTACCCTTTTCTTTGTTTTATTATAATCCGTACAACGCCTATTATATATATCTAGTTGGTTAGTAGATAGCAGTGTTGTAATCATAAAATATAAAAAATAGGGATCGAATTCAAAATGTATATTTTTTTAGCTGTTTTTCCTAACCCAAAAGTTGCCTGGTAGAAATTACTGCCAAGCAATAAGGCCGCCCGTTGCATTATGTTCTTTCCATTTTGTTATTTTATGAATACCAAAAACCATGAAAAGCGGTCCAGCCGTTCTCGAGTTAAGTGTTCGAACAAACCCGATTTTATTTTTTAAAGACCGTTCTATATCTTTGTCCCTAAATTAATTATAACGTTGTCACCATACAATTTTCTTTCTACTCCTGTAACCTTTCAAATAAAATGTATTTCATTCCTGGCCGCCAACTTTTTTTTTTTAGCCCGAGTCGCCCTACTAAATGAGTGATCTCCTTTTAACATATAAATCAGTGTGTGAGTTAAAGTAAATTAATCACAAAAAACTAAATTAATAACATAAAAATTATAAATTATACACTTAAATTAGCAACCAGTTTGATAATGCCCCCATGCATGTGGTTTTGGAGTTTGAGACCCTAAATTATCCTATGGAGCAGGATCAGCAGGAGCAGGCCAGAGAAAGGGCCGGATTGTACTTGATTGTAATAAGAGGATAGATACAAGCATCGTCTTGTCTGGGAATATTGCGCAAGTGAATATGATCAGGGCCTCAAGTCTGCTATTACAATAGTGTCAGAATGGTCTCTTCATTGTGAGTTTTTGACAGATTTGCCATACAAACACTGTCAAATACTCACAATGGCGAGACCATTCTGACACTATTGTAATAGCAGACTTGAGGTCCTGCACACGCAAACAAACAATTATAGGCTGGCTCTTTAAACCACTTTGATTTACAAGAGAATTTGGGGAATTATCTCAGCATTACATCGACGGTGACTGTTGCAATTTCAGTTACCTCAATAGATTTCGATGGACGAATGATTTACCATCCTACGGCAGCCCAATGCTGGACATCATCATTAACACCATGTCCTGGTCCACTTCTGGACATAGGCCTCTCGACTTGCTTATCATTGAGCTCGATCCTCGCATCCCCATTCTAAGCTTACAGTTTGGCAACTTGCACAACGTAATAATAAAGTTAGACACTAATGTTAAAACCTGACATGTCTAAATTCTGTAATCATTTGCCCAAAATCTTAATTACTCTGCGGTACCATTTTAACCAGGTGAATGGATGTAATGTAACAGAGTTAGATAAATTGTAGTGATTATAGCCTCCTTTTTGGAAACCTACCAAGTAATATAAATGTTCATCGTTAACGTTATTCTTATTTTTATGGCCATCAAATTGGAGTTGGAAGTTCGCAATAGCAAGGTTTATTTGATTACTTAGCCTGAGTGAAAAGGCGTCCGGCGCGGGTCGTTCTGCGTTGCGTGCAAACTGCGAAAAAGCGTTCGCCGAGTGGCCTAAGTGCACGCTTAGCGTTCGTGTGAGCCGGTCACATTTTTCATGATGACGTCAGGGTCGTATAATTTTATTGATATGTTTTTAGAATAAAATGTGTGATTAAAATATTTTTATAACTCGATAATTAAACAAAGAAGGTTGTGGGGGTTTTCTACGCAAACACTGCACGCGACGCCACGCTCGACGCCATTCAGAACACTCGCGAGGGATTGTACGTGGTGTTTAACATGAACGCCGCACGCGCCGCCCCGCCACCGCTGGACGCTCGAGTCGAGCGTTTCACTCAGTTCGAACACTTACGATAGTTATTTGATACAAATCTGTGTTGATACCTATTTGACCAGCGTGCAGAGTTTTCTACACCAACTTTCTTGGCTCAGGAAACATTATCCCGTACTTTATAATTAACAGAAAAGAAGATGATTTTGCTCATATATTGATGAATGCTGATGTTGAGTGCAATCTACTTTTTACATTACCCATAGCCATAGAAGGAAAGGCTACTTAGGTATTCCAGAAAAACAGTATTAACATCATCAAGCTCCGCTTAATTAAGACTTACTTCACGATCAGTTAGGTGAAGAGGGGTATTTTTATGTGCTAAGTCGGCATTGTAAACAAACCAATATAAGCTGGCCTCTGTTTCTATTGAAACTCCGTACTACGCTAATCCAATTCCAAGTCACACTGTTACCACCGACGTACAAAGAACTCTAGAATAATATTAAAGTCAAATTACAATACAAAATCAATACCTTTGTCTCATCTAGACTGAACAATTCCACATGCAACGCAGAACTGGCCCATTACGAGGGGATAGCGTGACGGCCACGACTTTTCTGGATTTGACTTGTAGCTGCGCCGATCAGCCGATTAGCTGAGCTCAACCGTTTGTTACCGACATGAATACTGGAACTACTACTTTGTTTGCGGATTGAAGATATGCCACTGATACTTTATTGTTTGCAGACAATGTTTAGTGGATGGAACGGCTGGAGGGTTTATCAGTGTTTTATTGTGTGGCTAAGTGGTGTTAGATGGAGGAGCCTAGTGGGAAAGCAACAGCGTAGGATAATTTTACCGACTTCCAAAAAAACAATACTACATAGTGAAAAATAACTTTTATTTCGGAAGACGGTGTCTTTGGTTTTGTATTTTCGTTTTTTGCCATTCCGTTTAAATTTTTCACTTTTTAGTTGTACTTATCCCACACAAATTCCAATACCACTAACTGCTATGTAAATAACAGTGACAGGAAGTTATTATAACAATTGGGGAAAAAAAGAAAAATATCATACACACAAATACATTGCGCCCATAGTGACTACATGTCATAAATAAGTAAACATTAGGTATTATTATTATTAAGTTACATTAAGTAGGTATTTTAGGTATTACAAATTATAAATTAATACGTTCATACATTATTAGAAATTACTATTAGATTATTATTGAAGCTAACTGAAAACTTACCCAAGCAAAGTTAAGAAAAATAAAATATAATTTATGGGCCCACCGCGCAAGTCTCCTCTACTAAAAAAATAATTTCTAAAATCACTCCACAATTTGACGAAAATATGGATGAAAAAAATACATAAAGACGAACATAGAACCTCCTCCTTTTTTCGAAGTCGGTTAAAAATATAATAAAGCTCGTAGTTACAATACAAGTAACAGAAACAATGCTTACCGAGTCGACTCGTTCAGATCTCTCGATGTCGAGATACACAGCATATAAAAAGGGGCGTTAGTATACAAATTATTCATCTTCTAAAGGTAGTAAAACATTTAACAAACGATGCACACATTAATAACTCGTTTGAGTTTCCTTAATGCTTCCCGGAACTTGATAAAAACATTACGACGGGACGGGATGGAGTAATGCACAATTGCACAAACAAACGAAAGCGGAGCGCAGATGGCGCTGCGAACGATCGCGAGCATTTTAATTTCGTTCCGCTCCTACAAGCACGTAGGGACATGTAACTGGCTCCATTTTACATGCTCTCTTTTATTTATGTGTCAGTTTTGTCGTTTGTACGACGTTACTGGTTTTATTACACTTTAAATTCTGATCTGGGAATCAATTTTAATGCGTTTCGGGTTTGGTAATTTTATTTGGGAATTGCGACACAGAATTGGAGGCACATTTTGTAGACACCAGACGCCTTTAACCTATGCTTTTCGCCTTTAAGGCTTGGTCCCCGATTTTGCCGTTTGCGTTCAGTGGAAACTTTTGACGTCGAAGGTCTAAAAATCAGACCACCCCCTTCTAGAATTGCCAAGCGTCATTTTCTGTAAAGCTAAGTAAAACAGTAAGTACCTTCTTAATTTTCTCCCATATTCATATATTTTTGATTATACGGTACTTTTGCAACTGCAAAAAAAAATTAAAGCCCAATAAATCCTCATTTTTTAAAGCAAACAAAAACAAACAACTTAATCTACTTTAGACTGATATTGATAAATGAATGTTGTACTTCGTTACTTTGCTTGGACATTTAAACAGCAACAATAAACAAAATATTCTTTAGTCCAATTGGCTTTAGAACAATTAATCTTGGACTGACTCATTCGCGTATTAGACAAGCCAGACGACAGATACAAAACGATTTAATATTGGGACCTTGACCTTGAAGTTTTATTTTAAATCATGTTATGATATTTATGTGTAAGATTTTAATTAAAAACCGGCCAAGTGCATGTCAGACCACGCACAATGAATGGTTCCGTAGTTGAGATAGGTATTTTTATCTACTGCAAAAATAAGCTTGTATTTCATAGTGTTTGCTGAAAATACTATTAAAAACAAAGTTATTTTCGGTTACCTAACTATTGGGTTAAAACTCACTTAAAAACATCATATTTTAAATATGGGTTTTTTTATTTTATTTTTTATTATTTTCATCTTTTAGTTACAATGTATGAGGAGCACCCCTAATTATATTATTGTTTTCGTTATTTCACTACACCATTATTTCCTTCATTATAGTGTAAATAGTCTCGCGAATAAAATGCCTGTGTGACTTCCGGATGGAGGCCAGACGGACAAACAGACATAACGAAATTATAAGGGTTCCGTTTTTACGGGCTACAGAATCCTAAAAATGTAGGTAGGTTGTTTCCGTAGTATTAGTAGTGATTTGAAGAAATTTGACCATGATATTGGGCACAGAAATATTAACAAGCAATAAATCTATACAAATCTATTCAATCATTGTCAATTGCAATAAATTACATTTTATTGAGACAATTAATCAGTAACACAAGATCATGATTCATGAAATAAATAAAACTGGTTTAGTGGCCGGTTTCGGCGAAGTGTGAATGTTATAACACGCTTTTTCCTACCCCTAACACAGGCGTGGTGATAAGTATGTTGGGATACAATCAAAGAATTGTGACATTCAAGGCCGGATTTAGGGCAGGAAAAAAGGGGCACTAGGTTCGGGCCTCCACAAAGAAGGGGCCTCCGCAATTAGATTTTTTTAGGTACGAAAAAAATTCTTCCTTTGTGTAAATTTATCAAAAAAAAATTAGCTTAAAAATGTTGATGATTAAGTTCAAAATGGATCGAGAAAATTTGAGTTTATGGTAACTTGATGTGCTGGCCACCGTACATAAAAGAAATATCAGTTCATAATCAAAAGGTACCTTTTTATTTTTTTCGTCTGTTCCACAAATTCATACTTGATTAAGCAATGCGTAGCAGACCTAAGTTGAACCGTCAAAAATTATCAATTGTCTACTGAAGTTGACTGAAAAATACTAAGGAAGGATTCCAACCTTTTTCTAAGGAAAAGGTAGTCAGACCACAATGCGTTACAGATTCAGGAACATTTGTCTCCTCTCCACATACGACGCGTCTGCAAGTTGTGCGGTCTTCTGCAGTGTGGACCGCTCGGTAAATGTTGCCTCTAACAGCCTTCTTGATCGCGCCTGACCATCTTGCCGGTTCTCTGCCTTGAGCGCGTTTTCCGTCCACCCGGCCCAGTATCATAAGCCTTTCCAGACCATACTTAGATGAACGCATTTGTCTCCTATCAGGTTTTAATTAAACCTCTGTGTCATTCGTTTAGTAGGCACCCAAGCTTTTTCAATCTGCCATAGCTTATAATTTTTATTTTTGCAGTACATCTACATACATGAAAGTACCCTATGGGGGATATCTGAATCGGCATACTTTCAAAACAAAATCCCGTGTTCATGGATGCCCACATTTGTTTACCGCCCCTTTTTACGACGACCAATAAAAAAAACTTTTGTTTAAATAAATTTCTCAAGCTCTGTTACAATCTTCGCAGATGTCTGACCTCCTCGGCTGGGTTTTAGGTACACACGGCTACATATCAAGCTATACAAAACTAGTTTACGCTGGTCTCGTATTTTATAGGATTTCCATATATAGAGAAATCAGCTTATACTGGAAATGTATAACTTGATATGTAGCCGTGTGTATGTTCTTTTTTTTTTTCATGTACATCATCATTCATGTACAAAAACAAGAGGCTCGGCAAAAATCTGATGCTGCGATACTATTGGTTGATGAGCGAAGTAAGCGTTACTACAGCGGCCGCGCGCAGCAAGCAAGAATAGTCCTTATGGTGGTCCGATTCGGATGTCCCCCATAGTACCTATACATACTTACACGATGCATCGTAAGTGTTCAAAAATCAAGTCAGACAAAAAAAATAAAAGCCAATTCCAAAACGTCTGACCTCGTCTATACCAGAATTTATGCAACACCGTGTACTTTACAAATATCAGCAAAGTACGAAGGTTCGTTGTCCGATACTGGCTCACTCGGCTTGTTTGCCTTATTCTTATCAGTTAGCATAGATCGACGGGAACGCGGAAACTCTTGCTTCGTTATCGACTTGACAGAATTGCAACTTGGAATATTGATTGTACTTGGTTTGTTCAATCTTGTTAGTTGTACAGGAAAGTTTGTTTTGGCTGTGACTGTACTGTAGTACGAATGGATGAATGAAGTTTCTGATCCTTTTTTGTTTTTTTTTTTTTTGTTTTTGGATAGTGGTGTCAATGCTGGTTGTAAAGAATCGGTTTGACCAAGTTGGTAGAAGTTGCTGACAAGTCTGTGTGCCATTATTCAATAGTTGGATACCCTCATTATTATTTAATCAAACACTGTAAGAAGCAGGGGATTTGAGGGGATGGGACGTCTGTTATGGTTAAGCAATTAATTCATATAACAAAACAACCAAACTGTTGAACATAATCTATTTTTGTTTCATTATTATTTTTATCCTCAACAGGGAAGCTCTTGGCCTTCAGAAGCTCGAAAGTCTGACAACCAGTCTTACCAAGGGGTATCGTATTACCAAGTAACTGTGTTTTAGAGGTCAGATAGGCAGTCGCTCCATGTAAAATAGTGGTATTCAGCTGCATCCGGTAAGATTGGAAGCTGATGATGATGAATAACCGCAAAGTGGTTACATTTGAATTGAATTGAAATTTTGACATGAAATGAATTAACTTTGTATTGTAATAAAATTGAATTTGCATGCATGCGTTAATACAATTGGATACTCAAGTATATATATTATTGAGTATTTAAATTGTAATAAATGTATCATTATAATTGTTAATAATATTGATCATTTGTATGTCACTATTGGCAAAACATAACGCACTACCAAATTTTTTTTAAGGTCTTTGTATGTAATTTACCTATGTTTCACAAATAAATTATTCTTATTCTTATGGTTGTGGATTTTTAAGGGTCTTGTGGATGAATTTAAGATATGAAGGCATTTTAGTTAATTATTCAGATTAAGTATGCATTTTTGAAAAGAAAGACATAATAGAGGGCTAAAGACATGCCAATCTATGCCGTAAAATCTCACCGCGAAAACTTAGTGAGTCAACTTAGTGAAGTGAGTTCAAAGTTCAGAGTTCATTTATTTGTCAGAAACATGAGTATGCACACACAAAGCATGCTAGATATTAAGTACATTGCAGAAAGGATCACAGTCATGTTTTACCTTTACGGTGTACAAATATGTAGGTATTATAATAATATTTGATCAATTATTTAATTAATTGCAACTATTAATTATTAAACATATAAATAAAAATACAATCAATTGAAATTCATTTGTTAACGATTACAATAAATAAATTTGCATATAACTTAATTACAGCATGCAATTCAAACATCAATTAAATTAGTTATAAGCAGAAGAACAATAACAAAAAATCAAATTAAAAAAAAATCATATAATAATGATATCGTATCTCTATATATTTAACTGTGTGTACATAAATAATAAAATAAATAAATAACAAAATATCATAGTCAAAATTAATTCAAATGTCAAACAACTACTAACAACAGTCAACAGGAAGAAAAACTGCGCCCCCACATTACAATTTACATTACAATTAGTGTGAGCTTTATTATTTATTTATTTTTGTCCACTACTGGGAAGCTCTTGGCTTTCATCTCACCCGGGCCTCAAGTCTGCTATTACAAAAATGTCAGAATGGTCTCTTCATTGTGAGTTTTTGACAGATTTGCCATACAAACACTGTCAAATACTCACAATCTGACACTATTGTAATAGCAGACTTGAGGCCCTGGGGGCCAAGTCTACTAATGTACAAACGTTGCAATGGTCTCTTCATTGTGAGTTTTTGACAGATTTGCCATACAAACACTGTCAAATACTCACGATGGCGAGACCATTCTGTCACTATTGTAATAGCAGACTTGAGGCCCTGATGGTAAGTGAAGATGTGACCGAAGGTGGAAGCGAGCGTCACCCGGAATCCTCAACCACGGAGGAAACGGAAAAAAAATCCTTTACCTATCCTTAACATATCTCACCTGCACTGAAAAAAATATTTAGTCTGACTACTTCGGCTATTTCAGGAATAATCAAAGTTTGACAAGACTTTTTTTTTTTGAACGTTGCCCCACACTAGGAATTTCCCCTGTATCGTGGGTGCGTTTACAAACATTTAAACTCACATACACAAACATTCACTGTTCATATGTTGTTATTCGTTCAATTATATACAGCATAATTAGAAAGTTTTCTATAGTTTTCAGCCTACCCCCATGGGAAGAAGGCGTGAGTTTATGAATGTATTTATGAGAAAGGTGTGGTAAAATTTATGGCTGGGATATAGACCATGAAACTGAATTTATAAAAGTTAACTTGATTTAATAAAAGTGATACACAACAGCCAACCCAAGTTTTTGTTACATGTTGCATAAAGTTATGTGGTCACTTTTTGTGTTGACGAAAGTGTGGTTATGTATAAGTAAACATTTTTTTTTTCAGTGTGTAACTGCCGAAATATTTTATAATTAAAAGCTAAAGATAAGGAAAAGCAACAGTGGATTGGGGCAGGGATATGGATAAGTATCTATATGCTTTACGTATGTATGTATTTATTGTATATGTAAATTGTACACCACTGACTACCTGCAGTATTGTCTCTCCTTCTACTTTTTGATCCTTCCAAAGGTTGTCTGTAAAAGATCGCTTTTAGCGATAAAACCGACCCATTTTGACACCCTATGTAACAGTTCTACATTTATATCTGTATTTTTATGGTGTACATAATAAAGAGTATTCTATCCATCTATCTAAAGCTGTAACGTCTGTAACCAAAAACATAAAATATGCAAATGCAGAACTTATTGTTTTCGAGCTATACAAAAAGTACTAGGTACCTACAGATAATTTAGGTCATACTAAAGCTCCCAAAAAAAAAAATGTCCCAGTTTTGTTGTTACCCGTTCCAATTGTTACCACATGTCATGTGGTAAGTACTTGAAACATGTCGTCAACGACCAAGTAGGTCAAGTACAAGTCCTAAATCTAGAACACAACAGCATCCAAGAAAATATTTACTTTTGACTCGATACAAGACTTAAGAACCGTTATTTTTTATAAACACCTATCAACATGATATCGTAAAATACTAGTTATTCGCCCACACACGTATGGTTAGACGGTCAAATGTCAAATTAAACTAAATACCCAGAATACGACCGTTTATAAAGGTTTGTCCACACGTGTGACGAAATGTCGCGCGATCTCAAATTTTATTTTAAAAAAAAACGGCCAAGTGCGTGTCGGACCACGCACAATGAAGGATTCCGTAGTTGGTATGAATTTATCACAAGAACAAACTTCACATTGTAATTGAAAAACATGTTCTTCCATACGCAATGTACGAGAAAACATATTTTTCAACTGTAAATATAAATTGGTAACTTGTGAAGCCTTACCTACTTAGCTGTGATCGTTTTCCTTTTAACTTCGTTATATACTACTACTGTGAATTTTTTCACATATCCAAATACAACCATTTAGCTGGCAGGGGGAGGACACTTGACTCTTACGAAAATTTGAACTTTAAAGCTTAATATTACGCAAACGGATCCCTGAATCGACAAATAGTTTTCACAAACCCACAATATTTTTGAACGACCTATCCAAAGATAAAGGTCATTTATATTGTTTTTTTAGTGATGGACACCTGTCTGCCTTCATAATCTTTAGGATAGTAGACACTTGCAAATTGTCTTATCCATGTGTTTTTGTGTAAAGTTATTTCTGTCTGTTCCAACAGAATAATTTAATTCGACAAGATTACTTAATTAAATTAAGCACAGACGAATGTATCCTAATGGACACATTAATCTCCGTTGAACTAATGTTCAACGGAGATTAATCCAATAAGCGTTAAATGCATTTACTATTTCAATTATAAAGTAAATTGAATGCTTTTAGCACTCACTAATTGTATCTAATCGAATTCCCTTTCGTGAAATATTGCTAGGTACCGAAGCTTTTCAACTACATAATATTGAAATTCATTGTAAATATTAAATTAATAATATTATATTATTGTTTGTAAAGATATTTCTCGACGGCATGTGTAACCAAGTCAGAGGCCCACGGTTGGCACAAAAACGTTGTGAAGACCAGATAAGCAGTCGCTCCATGTAAAATGCTGGTATTCAACAGCATCCGGTTAGACTGGGTGCTGACCCCAATATAGTTGGAAAAAGGCTATATGTTTACATTAAGGACTGAAGTATTTTTCAGAGAAAGTGTTAGGTGTCTTTGAGATATCTCGGGACCCTGGGGACCCTGCACTGAAAAAAATGCACTTCAATCAAGTGACTTTTTAGCTTGATTGACGATATCTTGTTTAGATTAATCAAAATCTTAGTTAAGTTGATCATCACGATAATTGATTGCAGCAATACTAGATCAAATAATTGAACACTCAAACAGTTTCTCGATTACCCTTAACATGACATCATTGTAGAAGAGTTAAAAAGGAGACAAGTTAAAAAAATATTAACTGTAACAAAGTAAGTTAGTTGTGTCAATCAAGCATTTTGATTACTACAATAAAGATCATTGAAACTTTAATCAAATAATCTTGGTTGGAGCAACTATGTTTTGACTTGATTGCTGCAAATAGGTTTTGTGATAACTCCAATCAAGATCCCGTTTCAAATCTCAATCAAATAAAAGTAGTAGCTGTGATAATTGTGCTCGATAGGCTCAGATTCAAACAAGTTGTGGCAACTACTTTTTTTTTTTTTTTTTTTCAGTGTGACTTCTGGAAGGCAGACGAGGAGCCGAAGCCAACTTGCAGAGGCCCGTTAGACGCTTTCAATGAAACGAAGCACCAAAAATTTGTGTTATTATTAAGGTTTATTTATTTATTTATTTAATACTTTAAGCACAAAAACATGTACAGAGGCGGACTTAATGCCATAGGCATTTTCTACCAGTCAACCCTTGGGTGGTGCAGAGACATACAGTAGTAGGTGCAATAGCGAAAATTGAGGAATAAATATTCATTTAAATATAAAGATATACATAAACCTATTACAAACTATAAATTCAATATATAAATCTTATTATATATAAATATAAGCACAAATAAATACACATAAATATGTATACTAAAACAAATAAGACACACAATGGGAAAACATTACCGTTATGATGATACTGCCAGCTTCTTGCGAATATGCTCACGAACTTTCAAGGTTTTCAAGGCTCAAGGTTTCGCAATTGGCGAGAAAAATCATCCAGCTTTTCCAAAAAAATCTGCCGTGTGAAGCAGTCCTAATGTGAAACCGCCTCAAACGATCCGAACAAATCCATATAGACGTCGCGACATTGCCATTATAAATATATTTATAGATCATAAATTAGTATTAAATTTCCAGATTATGACTCGATGAGATTTGATATCACACATTTACATTTTAATAGCACCAATATCGGAATAACACCTATTTAATAGGCCGCTCATTCACAGGATTAAAATAAAAATATGGAGGAGTCGAAAGGTATGGAGATCTAATAAACTGTGTGATCAATGGGCATTATAAGTTTATTCTCTTAAAGCATGAAGATTTAGTTAAAATGTGACTCCATTTTATACTCCAATATCCTGTTTCAATATTATTAACCTATTTTTTTTGTAAATTGAAGTGAATATTGAGCTAATGGTCTCGTAAAATTGGATTTCTATTTGAAGTGATTCGCTCTTGAGGAGCAGAGTGCGAACAAATCGTTGAAGAGTCATTTTGCGTGAACACGCGGAATACAAATCAGGTCTGGCCGAAGCCGTAAATACGTTTGAAATATGACGTAGGTGTCGTAAAAGGCGACTGAGGGACTTACTAGAGAATGGGCAGCAGCGTTCTCTATGCATTTTTAACACCATACTGCGATCGCCAACCCGCCTGCCAAGCGTGGCGATTATGGCAAATCCCCCCAATTGGGGGAGGCCTATGTTCAGCAGTGGACGTCTTTTGGCTGAAATGATGATGAATGATGATGTTCCTCTATTGATGCTTGAATAATACACCTGTCAGCTTCACCGACACATTCAAATCTTCGTCATTGATAACAAGCATACAAATAGATTTGTATGCTTGTTATCAATGACGAAGATTTGATTTAATTACAAATTGATCATTTCATCATTCTAAATGAGGACGTCATTCCAAAGCTGCATCTAAATATTATATTATATAAAAACTCATTAAAACGAGAAAAAAACCGATGACACGTAATGCTTTGTGAAGCTAGAATTTTCACTCGAGTTGGTATCGAGATAAAATTACTGATTTCATCGTCATCAATCAACTCTGGCTGGTACACCCTGACGCGACAATTTGTAAGCGCTCCGGCCTATAGCTGTCGGTTAATGACTTGAAAACCCGTCGTTTATATATTCATACACCAAATTCTGTGTTTGGAACGATTAAATGGCTATCATGTTTGAGTACCTATGTATGTAGGTACCGACTACGTAGCTAGACAACAAACAGAAGCACAGATGACGATGAAAAAACGGTTTTAATTTTTATTCCTATTTCTACTTTTACTATTTTAAATGTACTGCTATCAATAGGGATAATGCCTGGATAAAAAAAAAGAAAAACTGTTTAGTCCGTCAATCAGGTAATAAAAAAATATTAGACACGTAATTTTCGCTTTATCATATTAACAAAAAATTACTTAGAAAAAACATGTTATACTTGGGGAGTGGGGGCTCGTTACGTCACAGCTCAGTATAAAATCTAATGAGAAGTGACGTCATGCCACATTTGAACTCAATGTATCGCCGTAATGTTTTGATTACCTACGTAAAAAAAGAAAAAATACGTGTCCAATATTTTTTTAATTATCTACATGACGGACAAAAAACATTTTTTAGTCATCATCCCTATTGGCTTAAAAATCACCTGACTAAACTGGAGTGCAGAATTTTTTGATGTGATTTTAATTATTTTTGACTCGTGGCAAATATAAACTAATACAAACTTTGCAAGTGTATTTTATATTAAAAAAAACGGCCAACTGCGTATCGGACCACGCTCAATGAAGGATTCCGTAGTTGGAACGAATTTATTCCAAAAACAAATTTAACATTGTAGTTGAAATACATGTTCTCCCATACATCGATATCATCATCATCATCATCAGCCTATAGCAGTCCACTGCTGGACATTGGCCTCTCCAATTGCACGCCATTCAGCTCGATCATCATCATTATTGCAGCTGAAAAACGTCCACTGCTGGACATAGGCCTCCCCCAATTGGGGGGAGGTTGTGCCATAATCGCCACGCTTAGCAGGCGGGTTGGCGATCGCAGTATGGTGTTAAAAATGCATATAGAACGCTGCTGCCCATTCTGTAGTAAGTTCCAGTCGTGTAGTAGTTCAATACAATAGGATGTTACTCGTATAACAAGATGGCGCAAATGTTGGTTGACCATTACTCGTCATCTTGTAAAGCTTACTCGTCTGTGATGTTTTCCTTTTAACTTCGGTATACATAACTACTACCGTGAATTTTTTGACATATCCAAAGTCAACCATTTACCTGGCAGGGGGAGGAAACACACACACTTGACTCTAACAAAAATTAGCACTTTAAAGCTAGCATATTTCGAAAACGGATCCCTTAATCGAAAAATGGTTTTTACAAACCGGCAATATTTTTGAACAGCCTATCCCCACACTATGAAATAAACATCCTGACTTTACGTGTAAGGGTACCCTAAAAAAAAGCGAGATTAATATGTATACCCATGCCAAATTACAGCTTTCTAGTACTAAGAGTTTCTGACCTAAACCGCGGACAGACAGACGGACATGGCTAAACTATCCCAAGTAGCATTTTCCGTTGGCATTTAGTTGGGCCAACTTCAGAGGTATATGGCCCAACCAAACGCCAACAAAAATGCTACTAGGGATAAGGGGCCTTGTTGATTAAGGATCCCTAAAAAGTAGGCGAAGATCTTCAAATTCAAATACAAATTCAAATCTTTATTGAATATCTCATTTATTTAATATCCTATAATAATAATAATAATAAAAACTTTATTTCGAGCCAAGACTCATAAAGGGTTAGTAACAATGTTCTTACAACTACATGTTAGTAAACAACACAATACGGTGACACATGTAACTGACAACAGTGAACTATATAAGGACAGTCCACTCTGTCCGCTATCATTTTCAGAACCCTGTTAATAATAATAATAATAACCCCACCGCCGTATCTCTACGTTGACGTCGTGGTGGGGCTTGCGCGCTCCGAACTCTAGGTCTGTGCCGGTAGAGTTTACTTTACTGGAACATGTCTAGGGTGAGGAGCCAGACCAAGAGAGATACAGAAACCCGCAGGGCAGCATGTGGCGAGCTGTTGGGCAGTTGCGACCCCACGGACCCTATCTCCCGGGAGAAGTCATGTTCCTCATCTCTGGCTTGCCTTTATTGGCCGGCTGGAGTGAACACTGACGAGGAACTGAGCTCCCACCTCATTCTTGCCTTTATTGGCCGGCTTGAGTGGAGATTCGCAAGAGCATACGTGCTCGGAGGAAGGAAGTATTCCAGTAAGTGCTTGTAGGGATCTTGACCATCTTCCGGGCTCTGGGATTGTTCTGAGAGCCTTGGAATACCTCTCCACTCCTCGAGCACCTCAGGACATGTTGCCCCCTTGTTGCTACGTCACTATGTGCTAGCGACCGTTTTCGGGGGCCCATTATTGAGTGTGCAAGTCACCCCCTGCCATTTTATCTGTGTATAATAAAACATTGATCAGGCAGGGGCCATAGTCCTTCCATAGTTTTTGGTAACCAGTCCATTTTAACCACCCAAATCCAATATCTTTGTTTTCCATATCCTGCAATAGTCCTACACCAACCGAGGGTTGTCCTTGGGTGCACTTGCGTAGTGCGTACAGGGATAATCGTCGGTTGGTGCCTCATTTAATTAAAAAGCGTCTAACGGGCCTCTGCGAGTTGGCTTCGGCCCCTCGTACGCCTTCCAAAGGTCCGGGACCCCAGGGTCCCGAGATATGTAGACATATATAAATGAAATAATAATAATAATGTTTATTTCCAGTAAAATGTTCACAAAGGTTACAAGTACAGTAATATGGTACAATATAAAGTGCATTGAGTATTATCGCCTGGCACCCAAACTAGGTTTATAGCCTGTGACTTGGGGACCAGTGATTCCATAAGGGTAGATGAGCAAAAATATTTTAGTAAAACTGTGTTCACCAGTAACATGGATATAACAATGTAAATATTATTTATGTGCATAAAAAGAAGAAAAAGTAAAAACAATTAATAATAAAACTGAGTTAGAGTGAGTTGGACGTGGTAGGTGTGGTAGGTATGTATATGTTGTGTATGTATGTGTAAGTAAGGTGCGGTTTGTGTATGGTGTGAAAGTGTCCTGGCAGGTGTAGTAATGGTGGATGTGTGAGTAAGTGTGAAAGTGGGTGGAGTGTATGAGTGTTTATGTGTGAAAATACTTGAGGAGGTCTGTCTTAAGCATGTGGGAAGAGAAGTTTTTCGGTCTCGTCATATGATTTCTCAATTAGCCATTCTTTAACTGTGCTTTTGCATTGATGATAATTTAAACTGTGAATTTGGAGAAATTTATTGATTTTATTATATAGAATATAGCTGAGGTAGATGAATTGGTGTTGTGCAAAGGTGGTTTTGTGTCTAACTGGTGGGAGGGCAATGTCTGCGCGACGTTTAGTACTTGCTGTGAACGGCAGCCGATGTTTCCTTAATACACATTGTAGCACATATAAGCCTCTCACTGTCAGAACCCTGCTTTCCCTAAAAAGTTCTAAAGTAGGGTATCTATAGGGCTTGCAGAACATAACTTTGAGGACTGCTCTCTGAGCTCTCTCTAATTTCAGAAGGTATGTTTTGCAAGTTGGGGCTGGCCATGACTATGTATGTACAAGATCTTCATAATAGCTATTTAGTTCACATGGGCCCTGTCGGGCACAACAATAAGTACCTACAATAAGAAGAGTAGCATTCTTGAAATTAATATTGTATGTACACACGGCCACAAATCAAGTTTTACATTTTTAGTATAAGCTGACCTTTCATTGTACGGAAATCCTATACAATGCGAGCTTGAAAATAGGGTACAATTATTATTCAGTTATTATTAAGAAAAATTGGTTGTCTGTAAAGTTGGTTTACGGACGATAGTTTAACGTGACAACGTCATAACAAAACATTGATGCGGCGCAAGCGCACAATGAGTGTAACAGGACAATGAGCGTAACGGGACAATGAGCGTAACGGAACTATGAGTCATCCTTTTTCGTGCATGCAGCCGACGTTCATCGATATTTTTTTTTATTTTTTTTTTTTATTAAACTAATCAATTTAATTAAATAATGTCAAATTTTTGTGATATACGTCATTATAAAATTAATTATACCATTAAAAATTCAATTAATTTGTGTTGTATTAAGTAAGTAAAATACATAACATAATAATCACAATAATAGTTATCATTCAAAAGTCAATTCAATTCATTACTGAATAAAAATAATAATAAATGTTCGCGAAATGTCACAGAAAAAAAAAAAATCCAGCGGTATCATCTCATTTCGTAACACAGCTCTAAACAAATTAAACCATCACCGTCGGTCTTCGTTACGCCATGTCCTAACTCATACGTCTTAACTAATCAAGCGTATCCAATTCAGCCCATCAGCTCAATTGCTCTTAATACGGATTGCTCATGGCCGAAATACGATGCGAATATTTTTAATTACACCCATCAGGAACCGGGTGCTGGGGCCGTTGTTCTTATTAATCGGTTTTGTCATCGAATAATGTCAGCGGTATGCATTTTTAATGCACGAAATATCGCTATTATGGCTCTTGCTGGGCAGACCACCGGCGAAGTAATTGTGTATACTGCACACGAAACTGCCTTGAGGTGAAGTTGTCCCTTTTTGTGTAGACAGTGCCGTTTTTCCATCACTTTGTATTTATAATGAAGACTTCAAAGAATGAGCTGGTTGTGTAGTTGACTCTTGACGTTCTTTCTTCATCATACCAAAATAAATGTTAAGTAACATGGTAAGAAAGTACGACCCCATTGAAGACAGTCATAATCTTCTTTAATATGTTATAGACCAAATGATAAAGTAGGCATTTATACATAATGCCCGGTCATTATGAAAAATGCCCAATATGAGAATGCAATTTGATAATAATTATTCAAACATATTTAATTTTTTTTTTTTATTGTTATTGTCGTTTGACAAGATTTCAAACGTAGAATCAATATTTAAAATCAATCCTTTGCGTAAGGTTAGGTAGAACAGTGGCCATTAACGCCACATCCCCTCTATTGTTGGTGAAACATTTGGGTTAGGTTAGGTTAGAACAGTGACCATTAACGCGCAAAGGCGAGCGAGCGCAGCGTGCGTGCCGCGGCAGCGGCCGCCGAGCGTCAGATCCCCTCTATAGTTGGTGAATCATTTGGGTTAGGTTAGGTTAGAACGTGTATTATCAAATTGCCCAATTGTCATGTAGTAATATAATAATGATCGTGCAATGTGTTAAATAATGAAGTTAAGATAGTAATTAATCACTTTGCCCGATAGAGATAGACATTATTCATAATGCTCGTATATTATTAATAATGCCCGCATTAATCACCTGGTCCATAACATATACATATATAATTCTTCTGTGCGTATGTATGTGTCTGAACTCCTCCTAAACGGCTGGACCCACTGGAGGCAATTGGACCCGGTAGGTGGAGCTGCGATCGAGTTCTAGGAAACAGGACAACGTTTGTTCGGTCAGCTAGTCTTATATATAAATTGCATACTTAGTAGGATGGTGAGCGCATTTTTATACGTAATAGATGACCTAGTGAACTTCGAACCACGTGAGATCGATAAAAGTGGTGGCAATTTTTCGGCTGTTCTGCCGTTGGGTTGTTATAATTTTTCATTTTTTTGGTGAAAAAAAAAACCCGTCAAGCCATTTTTCAAAAAAAAAAAAAAAATTAAATGATTTGTAGTCATTGGAAGTGGGCTTTGTGGGCTTTTTTTTTTAAGTGGGCTTTCTTTGTAAGACGACTAAAATGCCACGGTGTATGAAACACACAAAAAAATAAATTAAAAAAAACCTATAAAATGAAAGAAAAAAAAAAAATTAAGGTCTTGTACGAGTCCAAAAGGCTCCTATCTCAGCACGATGCTGCGACATTTAAAAATAAGTGTCGGAGCGCTGGTATTCTAATAGGGCCTGAAATCCAGAAACTTATCTCTTCTGCTCATCCTAAAAAGGAGTGCGTGATTGAACTTGTTTTTATTGAATGGTATGTCGACCACGCACTAATACAATAATCACATTCTTGAGTTATTATTATACCATCCCACAATGACATCAGGGAGTTGATTAATTAATAAAAACCTTGCACAATGACGAGACACTACACATATGGTTTTTATTACTAAGAATTACACTCGGCAAACACAATCAGGCGTATTCATTCAATCTACCTTTAAAGAATCTCAGAATCTATAAAAGAAGGGGCAATATATTCTCATTAATGTCAAAATGCCGGCCACTTTTTAGTCGCCTTATCAAAATCGCCAGCGATTAATCTAATTAAGGCATTCTTCTGAACGCACCCATAGATTCCAATACCTACTCAAACATTTTTGAGATATTTCAACTCTTCATCCTGGCTAAGAGGACTGTGAACGGAATTTTAATTAAAGATACATTCAAATCAAGTTATTTTTTAGTTTATTTAAAAAGGGATAATGTGTTTTATTTGCCTACATTTTAAACAGTAGAAATATCGGTAAGTAGGTACTTGTGCTTTTTATGGTTCCGTACGTCTGAATGAAAAAACGAAACCCTTTTTTAATATATATTTTTTTTTTCATACTACGGGGAAGCTCTTAAATTGGCGTTCATCTCACCTGATGGTAAGGGATGATAAGGCCGAAGATGGAAGCGAGCTTCACCCGGAATCCTCAACCACAGAGGAACTGGCTATCTTACCTCTAACTGCCGAAACACAGCAAATGCTGTTAACATTGTTGTTTTGGCGACAGACTTAGATAAGATAGTAGTAGCTAGCCAGGCGGACTTAGAACAAGCCCTACCACCAACCAAACCGAGCAGAAATTTTTGCCCCCGCTGGGAATCGAACCCGGGACCTCTGGATCTAAGACAGGTGGTACTACCACTAGACCACAGAGGCGGTTACCCTTATAGGATCACTCGTGCGTCTGTCCGTTTGTCACAGCCAATTTGCTCAGAATCTACCGGACCAATTCCATTTTATTTTTGGTACACATATAAATTTTTGTAACCCAATTATGGATGTGTAACGTTAATAAATGAATTTTGAACATGAGGGTCAGGTTTGGGAGGCAAATTGAAAAAAAAAAAAGTTTTGCAATCTTTACCGTCATCACCATTATCATCATTTCAGCCGAAAGGAGTCCACTGCTGGACATAGGCCTCCCCCAAAAGGGGGGATTTTCCATAATCGCCACGCTTGGCAGGCGGGTTGGCGATCGCAGTATGGTGTAAAAATGCATAGAGAACGCTGCTGCCCATTCTCTAGTAAGTCCCTCAGTCGCCTTTTACGACACCCAAGGGAGGAAATGGGGTGGTGCTATTCTTTACATCCGGCACCATACGGAATCTTTACCGTGTAACATATCAAATGAAATGACTTATTGGGAGGGTCTCACATTTTTTTATTTTTTTATTAATACTTTTGAAGTTAATTGACCATTGCCCCCGCTTATCTCCGAAACTACCGAGTCTAAAATTTGTAAAAATATACAGAGTAAACATATTAATCATGAAATACGGCTAGTTACATGCTCTGTGCTAAGTCAGTTAAAGTCAATGACAAGGAGGTGACAACAAGCCGACAAGGTGTCAAACTTAATTGACGTAAGACGTTTAGAGAAAGAAAGAAAAAGTATGGTTACAGAGTATTGTTCTTTATTTATAGATTACAGGGAAACTTAAAAGAAGTATATGGTCTTAAAATAACACATGTTAAATCTCTCAATATTGTGCGTACAAACTTATATTTGCAGTTTTTACATTGCTCTTTGTACTCTTTCTAAATTTCCCGTAAAATATTACGCTTCTTATTTTTTATGTGCTTATGAAAGTAAATAATGCATGTTTACGACTACCGCGCTGACGGCATACAACGGTTTTGGACTTTTTTGCTACTCTTGGGGTGAGCTTTTTGTTTTTTTGAAGTGAAAACTTCTTTAGGCGCGTTGAGCACTTTTTGGTAAGGGAAAAACTTATGGTTTCGCGATCGTCACCGAACGCTTTCCATTAGCTATATGTATACTGTGTATATATGTGTACTTTTTGGGTGAACAAAAATTCCAGTTTTGAGTTTTCACTTCTGTCGGCAATGCCAATTTCCTTTTTTTTATAGCGGCTCCTCGCAAATCAACCTAGGAGGTTGTCTTCTGCTTAACTGGACTACCCTGTGGGTGCCTCAATAAATTAAGACCTCTAGCCAGGGCATAAAACTTAAAACTTAGCGACTACATGCTAAGTTTTCCCCCCCACTGCGGGGGTACGGACCTCGGCTTAGGGCGTCGCTGGGGGAGGACAGCAAAGGACGAGCCCGATCGGATTGTTAGATAGATAGATAGATAGAATACTCTTTATTATGTACACCATAAAAATTACAGATATAAATGTAGAACTGTTACATAGGGTGTCACAATGGGCGGTCTTATCGCTAAAAGCGATCTTTTACAGACAACCTTTGGATGGATCAAAAAGTAGGAGGACAATACTGCAGGTAGTCAGTGGTGTACCATTTACATATACAATAAATACATACATACATAAAGCATATAGATATTTATCCATACAAATATATATATATGCAATACAATATACATACATACATACAATAATAAACATGATACAAGAGCAAGGAACTTTAAGTAATGATGATAGCCCTGGAACTTTATAAACTTATCTATAATCAAATAAAAAATAATCCTAGATAATATTTAACTGTCTCGTGACCAGCAACAAGTAATAGAAAATAAGATAAGTTAGAAAAAATATATTTGAACCAAATTTCAATTTAATCGGTCCATTCGTTTCAAATTAAATCTTATCAAAATTATATTATTTCACATAAACCTACATGGGCCTTTATGAAACGTCAGAAGCTAGGTGCACTGTTCCAATTGACCGTTTCCTATGGAGAAAAGCGCTGGCGAGAAACTCCATTTATACGTGATGTCGGTTATCACGTATAAAAGTAGTCTATGTCCTTCTCCATATCGCAGGCTTTAACTCTGCCAAATTTCATGACGATCAGTTCAGCGGTTAAAACATAACAGACAGAGTTACTTTCACATTTATAATATTAGCATGGATTATTTTTTGGAGTAAATTGGCTGTGACAGACGGGTAGACAAACAGACAGAAAGACACATGAATGATCCTATAAGGGTTCCCTTCATTCATTCGAACATACGGAACCAATACAAAAAAGACAATTACAGTGATTTAAAAAGTTTAGTCCTGTATTTCTGTTACATCTAGGCATAAGCACTACTTGACGCTGTTCATAAAAGCAGGTTTCTAAGAGCCCAGTAATGTGACAGTACAGTAAGTCAGTCCAGCGCTGACTTGCAACTGGGCCCGTGTAGACACTAGTTTCAAGTTCAACCCAGTTCAGTGCTGACTTTGCGTCCTCAAGTCAGACCTGCATAGTTGACTAACCAATCCGTCTATTTTCGGGCCCAGTAGCTTAATTCCCCGTCACGCGACTTACTGTCCATCTCATCTACATGAACCTCCTGACTGGGTCCGAAATTCCGAGTCACTGGGTCCAGCCACTGCCATCGCATAAACCAGGCATAACTCAAACTAAATGAGACAACTATACCCAAAGTCTCTAATTCAGATCATTTATGTAAACAAAGTAATGTCAAGAAATGTCACTGTCAAAATGACAGGCCAGTGGTGCAAAACATTTTATCATAATTTTTTTTGTAAATATACATCGATGAAATTAAAGTGAATTAATTATAAGAACTATGCGAACAAAATACTGTTGCCAAACAATGTTTTTTTTTTGTGTATCGGAGACACATATGATCGTCATAATCAGCCGTTTAAACCCAGTGCTAGACGTAGGCCTCCCAAAATCGATTTCCACTCGAAACAGTTTACAGCCGTTTTCATCCAAAATGTGGCTAGATTTATGCTACTTACAATATGAATCTATTAATCTGAATTGTAATATTAGTGTTGTTGATGTATAGAATTTGAAAATGTTTGGATCTCCTGCATTGTTACCAGTAGCATAAAATATTTAATACCAGAAAATCTCCTTTTTTTAATAACTTTGTTTAAAACCGAAAATTTATAAAAATAATTACGGTATGATTATTTTTTAATTATTATTACTTAAAATCAGTACTTAAAAGAAAATGGAACCTCTTTTTTCGCCATTTTATGTGAATTATTATTACGAAGATATTTTTTGTTATTTTATCCCCTTTGTTTACATAAATTATCTGAATTTGAGACTTTGGGTATAGCATACTATCTCCGTCAACATCTGAAGAAAAACAACACTAGATCAACGATAAAATAATGTAGAAATTGTAAGACACCTCTTGCTACAGTTATGATATTATCCAAGCCCAGATGTAGCACCTTCCTCACTTTCAAACTCGTCCTAATAAATATATTTTTTGCAACCCCCTCGAATTCCGATGAACTATTTAAAATTCTGTCAGCCATTCTAAATTCTGATCTTCACTGGTCTGCCTTGCTATATAAGGTATAATGTGATCAAGTTGGTTCGAGTAGCGTATAAGGCCGATCGTCCACGACGACGCTACTCAATAGTAACGTGCTAAAAACTCAAAAAATATTACTTTTAATTAAATCTAATAAAACAATCAAGAAAAACCTCTAGAAATGCGAAGTTGCCTGCCCGCGCGGGATGAACGTCTTAACTAATTAGTTAAATTGGAGTTTTAAAATAATCTTTTGGAGCGTGACAAAAATCTGTACTAATGTCGCCAGCTTGCTTTTTCAATACAATTTCGTAAAACAATTTCACAAAAATGTTTACCAACAAGGTCCTCCTGTCAATGTCTGCTGTGACCCTTGAAGTTTATTTATTTATTTCATTTATTTATACTTTATTGTACACCACAAAAATACATAACAAAAAAATTATCAAACACTACAAAATATACAATGGACGGCCTTATAGCTTTATGCGATCTCTTCCAGTCAACCACAGTGGAGAGTGATTTGCCTGGACATATAATGGCCCGTCGTTGGTGCAAATAACAAGTATGCGATTTACAAAAATAGATACACAGATATAATAGATATGTATGATAAGGCCGCCCATTGTATATTTTATAGTGTATAAATTTTTATTTTCATTTGTAATGTGTAATCTGATGTACAATAAAGTATATATAAATAAATATGTTATGGACCAGGTGATTAATGCGGGCATTATTAATAATGTACGAGCATTATGAATAATGTCTAGCTCTATCGGGCTAAGTGATTAATTACTATCTTAACTTCATTATTTATCACATCGCACGGTCATTATTATATTGCTACATGACAATTGGGCAATTTGATAATACACGTTCTAACCTAAACTAACCCAAATGACTCACCAACAATAGATTGATCTGGCGTTCGGCGGCCGCTACCGCTGCACGCTCGCTCGCCTTCGCGCGTTAATGGTCACTGTTCTAACCTAACCTAACCCAAATGATTCACCAACAATAGAGGGGATGTGGCGTTAATGGCCACTGTTCTACCTAACCTAACCCAAAGGATTATTTGAAATCTTGTCAAACGACAATAACAATAAAAACATTGTAATTAAATATGTTTGTATTACTCTGCCCAAAAGGTGATGGACAATATGTATAATGCCCGGTCAATTTGATTATTTGAATAATTATTATTAAATTGCACTCTCATATTGGGCATTTTTCATAATGACCGGGCATTATGTATAATGGCCAATATATCATTTGGTCCATAACAGATCCATAAATGCATCACTAAATATAAACGAAAATAAATGAAGACTATTACGAGAACTAGATCACAACGACAAGTAACGTTCCTGATTCCTGATTTCGATTATTGCGATTGGTGCCGGGACACGGACCGCCATTGAAATACTAGTGCTGCGACATTCTAGCTACTCATTGGTGATTTGAAATTGGAACGTTACGTTTGAGTAGCGTCGTGGACGATGGGCCTAAAGAAACCAGTGGTACCGGTTACGAACTGCGAACCAGATACATTATCTATCTGAGAAATGGTTGGTGACGACAAAAAGAGGATCGATAGTGGCCTAGACAAAGGGGGGGTGAGCAGTGAATAGGTAAACTGCAGTAACTTAACTGTACTTAGTATCGATTTTGTTCGGCCTTGCCCCAGTTTGGCCGTAATTGTTAAGTTAGTCGATTATTAGGTTAGAAGTTCACGTTAGACTGAGCATAGCTTTTTCACAGGTTAAGCTGGCGAAAATTTGATCATGTTTTAGTATTAACCCTTCATTGCTGGAACGTGGAACCACGCAAGGGACAATGGTTTTTTTAATTGTGTCTGTAATTACGGTATACGAGAGGTTAATAGACTCGTAGGACCAATTTTATTTTGACAATGAGGACCATAAGACCGAGTTCACACAACTTAACCGGAGACTCTTCTGTAGAGACTTTTCTGTAGAGACTCTTCTGTGAGTTTCCTGTAGTTGCAAGCTTCCATTTAATTTTCGTAGTACTTCAAGTTTCAATTATAGTCGAAGTAAAAATAGAGCAAAAGCTTTTCCTTGAGGAAAATAAGATGCCTTACGACAGCCTATTTATAGAAGAACCCAGTGTAATGACTTGTTATTAAATCTCTGTTTTTATTATTAAGTCTTGGCACAAAAGACTGTAATGGTTACTAAAGTGGAAAAAATATACTGCACTAGCTGCTGCCTGCGGCTTCGCCTGCGTGGCATCTTCGAAAATAAATAAAAGTAGCCTAAGTTACAGGTACTCCTTATAACATCAGCTAACTGTCAGTGAATTCCCGCCAAAATCGGTCCAGACGTTTTGGAAATTAGCCTGAACAAACAGACAGACAGAGTTGTCTGTGGTCTTGGCCTGACATCAAGCAATGGACAACAAAAAACATATTTTTTTTTTGTTACCTTTAGGTATGGTTATGAATACGAGGTTTTGGTTACTTTGTATTAGTATGTGTATTTTGTCTATTTTTCTTGTAATGTGCGTCTTGTTTGTGTAGAATAAACAATTTTTCTTTCTTTTCAGACAGACAGACAAAAATTTTAAAATTTGTTTTTTTTTTATAAGTACCGTAAGTATGGTATATACTCTCTATTCCTATGCATTTATTAAAAACCTGTTATTTTGACGTTACAAACAGACACTTCAATTTTATTTATTTGTCTAGATTACTTAGGTACAACGGGGTAATTGCGTAACACACAGTAGCAATGAGTTTCATTATGACAGTTCAACAACATTAATAAATAAAAATAAAAAATAAAAAATCGTTTATTCTCAGGCATCGAAGGCCCAGGAAGGTGTTAGTATAAAAAAAATAAAAAAAAACATTGCGTTGTAAATTTTTCGAACATATGAAGCAATGCATTAGCAACTATCTTTCAAAATCATTCAGATCGTGATTGACATTGTATTACGCAATTACTTACCTCCTTACTAATAAACGTTGTATAGCGTCTGTATAGTTACACAACGCTTTGTCTTCTTCTATCGAAAGTCAAATTACTGACGAGTGAAAGAGAGAAATCGGTGTGTAACTATACAGACGCTATACAACGTTTATTAGTAAGAAGGTTAGTCTATATTAAGAAAATTCTCTGAAGAACATTAATCATTTTACTTTGATCTTTGTTGTTGACTAGATAACTTTGTATTTTATCTACCTCGTGTCCCATCGTATTTTTATCAGCCGAGGTATACACGATTATCAGCAGGGGTAATAATATGTCTTTGTATGTGTATTCAAAATAGAATCAGCTAGGTAACTATACTCCATTGCATTAGACAAATAACGGCTAAATAACGACAGTTATTGTGTAATATTGTTGAAATTACTACACTGTGGCGGTATCAACAACGCCACACGCGAACTACGCATCAAAGACCTGACGTCACAAATCCTGCATCGCGCTATCAGAGTTTACCGCGCGACTAACGCGCCCACCAGACACAATACCCGTCTGGTCGGAGGATCCTCCCTTTACTATAGAGTATGAGTGAACTTTACACCCTGTTCCTCTTACCTCTAAATTGGTGACCCCGAACATGGACATTAGCGCAGCCTTTGAGCAGCTACTTTAGCGTGACGTCATCCATCACTTCCTCAACTTTCGAGCGGCGAGTCACACAGCCAGCCAGTACCTATGGCATCAACGAGTATCCTAACCACCAGGATGCAGCGAACGCGCATACCTGGTCATCACCCTCAGCCTCATCAGCAACCTTGGCACAGCACACTCACTTTCGGCCGATCCACAAGCAGAGCCCTCCAACGCTCTCCTGGTCGACGCCAGCAGTCAGCCTCAACCCGGTGCTGTACGACGTCCGACTCACTGGATCAAAAACGCTGCGCCACCCTGACTTACTGGCGACTCACCGCAGACAGTTCCGACTCACCGTGAACTATGCGGCACCCGGTTCCGACTCACTGGAACCACAACTGGCCCTAGCAAGCATCATATGCACCGACTCAGCCCACTATCGACCTCCGGTCTCCGGAGGGGAGTAATGTGGCGGTATTAACAACGCCACACGCGAACTACGCATCAAAGATCTGACGTCACAAATCCTGTATCGCGCTATCAGTTTACCGCTCGACTAGCTTAGATACAACATCCCGACTTCAACCGTCGGGCAGTTGCCTACCAGACACAATACCCGTCTGGTCGAAGGATCCTCCCTTTACTATAGAGTATGAGTGAACTTTACACCCTGTTCCTCTTACCTCTAAAACAATTTAGAGTTATTTTTTTAACGTAAATGGTAAATACATTACAGTGCTTTGTATTTACCGTGAATTAATGGAGTTTATTAAACAGGTGAGAATTTTAATCTTTAAAATGTTGATATTAAGTTCAAAATCGAACGAGAAAATTTGTGGTAACTTGATGTGCTAGCCACCGTACAAGGTGCGGTATACTAATATGTTAATTCAAGCAGGTCTGTGCTGCGCTAGTTTACTGCTATATCCACAATGGATTTTGCTTGATGTAGTTTACTTACTAAAATGTAAGGTTTCTTTGTATTATTTGAAATTTCAATATTTCAATTTATTTATTTCAGTAACAATTCACATTGTGTTCGAACATAATACAGCATGGAACAAGTATTAGATGTACAGGAAAAAAAAAAAAACTAAAAAAATTAAAGAATTCATGCAATTCAATTTAAATTAGAAAAAAATATTTACATACAAAATTCAAAAAAAATTTAGAATACCATGCAAACATAAATTATAATCAAAAAATAAAAGTCATAATATGAACACAAAATAATGCTAATAAATAATTACATGTCAGTTTTAAGGGCAATACCTAAGACTGTTACAAATCATCTAATGAATAGAGACATCTTTCCAACAGGTATGCCTTGAGCCTTGCCTTGAATGAGCCTGTGTACAGTATGCTTTTTAACTCAAGTGGTAATTTATTAAATATCTTAACTGGCTGACACTGTGGACTATGTTTCACTATTCCAAAAGCCGGGATGATTTGTTTCCAAAGTCTTTTCTGCGCTTTTTTTCCCTTATAAGCCTATCCTCGTCTGTTTCGTAGTCATATATATATTTTTTAAAGAAATTTAACACTCCTATAATGTAAAGGCTAGGAAATGTGAGAATACCGTTCCGAATAGAAGTTCTTTAAAAAATGGTCGACAGGTGTCACGTTGAGATTTGAAGAATGAATGCCCTATGCCAGTTGTAATGGTAGCTTTTTCCCCAAAACTGTATGCTATACCTCAATTTGAACTCAATCAGCGCATAGTACACCATTTTTAAATGCTTTGTGCTCACTTCATCCCTAAGAGTTTTTAAGGCATAACAAGCTGATGATATACATGAATCCAATTCTGCTAATTCATTCTTCCAATTTAATAATTCATCATATTTTATATCCTTTGAGCCGATGTTCCGATTGATCCAAATGAAACATTTATCAGTGTTTCGGATTATTTCAGTGATCCAGGTGCAAATGTCCAATCGCAAAAATTATACACTTTGCCTATGCCTAGCACAAATGGCTCATGCGCGTCAGCGTCATGCAAAGTTTCTCGATGGATGACTGAAGCAGCCGAGTGCGATCGCCATGTGCATTATTTTCGTTTAATTACCATCGCTCCCATTACCCGACCGCTCTCATTACCCTGCGCTTCCCTACTTTTAATATAATTAACATATAATTTAATATAATTTTATATTTTAATCAGTATTCAATGAATCAGGAAACATTGATACAGGAAGTGTCACGGTTGTTCTGTCGTGACAGAAGTCGCACGACCACAAACAATTACTTACAATCGTGACAATAGTGCGTACGAATACCAGTAAACTAAGTAGTTAATATTTTATAAATAAAACTATCTCATTCATTAGACATTCATATCTGTAAGCGGGTTTTTCCACAAAGGGTAGGCAGAATTTTAAGTAATATCAATGATGAAGGTGACATGTTATTAAAATTTATTACGATCTTTGAATATAAATTTTAATATAGACAGCGGACTTTGCATAAGAAACCACTACTGTATCTAGAGATATATAATAATATATTATTATATGTAATCACAATGTAAGGTACACTTAAACTGCGCTACTATATGGCTATTCCATCAATTAACTCTACAATCTATATGTAATAATCGAGCAGCTAAAACCACTATATCTCCAGCCAAATATAGCAATAATGACGTCACAAATAATTGACCAACGTACTCCAAAAAATGACTCAGATGGTACCTTCAAAGATAAAACTCAATTAAAACTATCTCTAAGTATAAGTGCTGAACATATGGATGTAAAACCATATAAAAGCTATGCTGTAGCTATCTTAAAACAGTATGAAGGAACTTATTATAGATATGAACAAACATCTGGACTAACTCCCGATGAAGACGTCAAACGCAGTGCTCTTCCCACGATCATTGAATACGTCTTACCGTAGCCCTTTTAGCTTCAATTTAGTAGATAAGTAAATAGCATAGTTATTTTAGAAACTAGGTGAATAGTTGAACGACATTAAGTCACGACATTGATGTAATTGCTAGTCGCTACTAGGTACAATTTGTTGGGAATGACCATGATATTGTTTGTGTAACTTTGGAATGTAGGTATGGTTTGTCTTGGTTTGGAAATGTGTGACGGTTACATACCTTTGGAAGCGTGTAAGAATTCTTGTTAGAATGTAGATACTGCGAGAGAAATACCTAATATTGGTCATATATATATATATATATTTTTTTTTTGTATACTTTTCAATAAACATAGCGCAGTTGATATTTCTACCTTATTGTAATTCTGCAATACGAGTAAAGCAAAATCTAGCAATCTTTTTGTGGCTGATACACAATATAAGCGCCTTACAAATAAACACGGAATAGCGGGTACATATTTTCCTTTTGGGGTCGAGACGCTAGGGCCGTGAGGACCCAGGAGCCCATCGAATTTATATGGAACTAGCTTTTGCCCGCGGCTCCGCCCGCGTGGATGTCGGTTATCGCGTAAAAAAGTAGCCTATGTCCTTCTCCATATCCCAGGCTATTTCTCTGCCAAATTTCATGACGATCGGTTCAGCGGCTTAGGCATGAAAACGTAACATACAGACAGACAAACAGACAGACAGAGTTACTTTCACATTTATAATATTAGTATGGATTATCTGGGCGTCTGGTCGACGCAACATGTGACCAAAATGCTGGCTTTTCTCTTGCCCAAAGGCTGCAGGCGTTGTATTGCCATAAAACGTGGTAATGCTGCCAGCATTTTGGTAACTTTGCCTACTGGTAGCGGTCTATTAGGCAATTTTTAATTTTTTTTTAATATATATTTTGATTAGTTTATAGTAATTGTTCTTCCTTTTTATGTAATTATTTCTTTAATAAATGTTTAAGACATTCCTAGAAGAATAAAAAAGACGGAATAAAGTTATGTTAGGTATAAACGTCAAAAAATTTACGCTTATACCGAAGTTATCCCTAGGATAACTTTATTCCCTGTTTATTTGCAAGGCCCCTTAGTACAAATAAACATGGTATAAAGTTATGCTAGGTATAAACGTCAAAAAATGTATGGTTATACCGAAGTTATTCCTTAGTTTTCCTAGTAATAAGTTCGGTATTAAAGTTTAAATTATTTATTCACATCTTAATTATTTTATTCTTGTTGTCAAACGCAGAAAATAACCAATTAGTTACTGAATGCAAAACACGTGTCCTGAAATCCAAAAACATAATTGCGTACAAACACATTCTCATAAGAACGAATCCGAATCCAACCCGAAGCGAAAAGATAACCCAAATCTGATGACATCAACCGAACATCTGTCTTCAGGACGGCTTTTGTTGATACCCCTTTATACCACCAAGGACAAACTTACGTACACAAAGGCACACGTGTCTCGTTGTTTGTATTACTAAGCTCAACAGAGCATTGAAGAACACGCCCGTACGGCGTATACACCCCAACGCCTTATCTTTGGGTTTACCATGACCAGTTAAACGAAGACCTAATCCTTCGTATTTCTCATTACTCAATGACCTATTGAAAGGTCAGTAGAGGTCAATTTAGAATGGACTAAATTGAATTATTCCGTTGATACGCTAATGCCACGGTATCTGTGACGGATCTGACTCGGACTCAATCTAGATTCTGCTTCAAATGTTTAAGAGAGTTGATGTGCATGCAATTTTGGGTTATTATTTAAGTGTCAATCACTGTATAATTTTATTGCTTCAACATCCTTTCTAATACTATGTTATCTTGCGCTGTTGGATCAAATTAATGAACACCTTCTTTGGCTGTTGTTGTAGGCACGATTACGAATGTTATTAAGATTCGATTTGTGATGTGTAATAATAAATTGGTAGGTAATAGAGAATTGTGATGGCACAGTGGTAACAGCCGACTTCGACTCCACCCAGGCAGGCGTTTCACTTCGTGTAATTAACACGGTAATTTCATCTTCACTGCTCTCAAAACGGTGAAGGAAAACATCTTTAGGAAACCGAAAAGTTCTAGAACCAAAAATTCGAAGATATATAAGATCTAAAAACCCGCACTGGACCCGCGTAGTAGATCACAGCCCACTTCCCTCTCGAAGCGAAGAAGCCTGAGTCCCAGCAGTGGGAAATTATATGCTGATTTTATGCTTATGCTAATAAATAGGTGTAAGTGTAATTATAAGTTTTTGCTATGAATCATTATCGTTCATATTACTATGTTCCAGTCTTGTCCATATTTGCAGGATTCAAAACGAATTTGTTCGAAGTTGTTATAATAATTTTATCCACAAAGTAGACACAATAGTTAACCAATTAACGTGAATTATATGTGGTTCATGGGACAGGGAACCTGTTAATGCAGACCGATTTCAATTGCCACCACTAACATGACCGAAGAGACATTACTTTATCTATACTCCTCGTAGTCTTGTACTTTTCTCTTTTCTCAGAGCTTTTCTACCAAAACATTGTCTCATGCTATTACGACAATTTTCTCGCATTTTACGGGTCACTGAGCTTCACCTACTCGTTTATCGGTTTCTCCACAATTGTGTGTAGAACAATGATGAGACGAAGAGACAACTGTGGGTAGAGTATACGGATATTCCGTGACAAATCGTCGGAACGAAGGTGGTTCCTGTCATTGTTTATCGTTGCTACCGTGAACTCAGGCTTACTCGACCCCATGGTATGATAGGTTGCAGGTTCCCACGATACATCACAAGTAAGTGCGCGCATATTGTCCATTCAAGCTGAATCTTTTGTTTTGGTCGTGGGGGCACTATTTTGTTTTAACACGGTCTAGATCGAGCGGTGTAGTGATCTGTTTGGCGTTCTGGGAACGAGCTAGATGTAAATATTCAATGGAATATTACGTAACATACCTACCTACTGTTCTGTATACATACCTACATTGCAGATACGTTACAGAAGTAAAAAAAATTGTTAAATTTGCTTTTAAATCGAAACTATTTCTACACACAGGAACTGCGAGGAACTGCTGCAGAGGACGGCACGTTTGGCGCAGTGGTTAAGCGATTGACTGCTGCGCTGCGTGTCGCGGGTACGATTCCCGCACGGAACAAAATATTTGTATAATCGACAAGTAGTTGTTCCGGGTCTGGCTGTTTGTGTATGTGAGTTTATGTGTTTGTAAACTCACCCACAATACAGGAGTAATTCCTAGTGGAGGGCAGCGTTTAAAAAATAAACATTTATTCTTCGAATTAACGACTAAAATCCAAAAAAAAAACAGGTCCATGACAGATGGTTGTTTACATAATATACCACACACACACAAACACTAACAGACCTAAACCCCACAGCAACACACTCACAGTGTGAGTGACACACAAATACTCCTCACAAATAACCATTAAACCCACTCAATAAAACAACATGACTTCAACATCAACACATCACATCACATTAACATCAGAACTATTACCCAATTATAAATATATTTTTAAACGTGTCAATCCCACTAAAGTTTACTGTCCTTCAAGATACAGGATTTTCCTAGTTTGACTTTCTATAATAGAAAGTCAAACTAAAAACCTTATTGAAACAACACTGATGTTACCAGTGGCGGCCCCAGGACGGTGCGAGCCGTGTTGCCGCACCGGGCGCCGTCACCGGGGGACGCAGAAATCAACCGAAACGCTACCACCTGGCACTGGTTACCGACTCGTTACTATAACTCGATGTTGATCGACCATCGATAGAATTTTAAACTGAAATTTAGTAATAATCAGAGTGAATATTTTCTGCATAAGTCGACTAAATAACTGTTATTTCTCTACGAATGGTCGAAAGAAAATCTAACCTGCCTGTGCGTGCAAAAATTTTCGAGCTCGCTACGCTCGGTCTAGTATCCAACATTATCTTCGCAAATTGACCGTCAAACCTGTGGTAGCACATGCCAACACTGCTAGCGACCAAGAAATGTACCACAAACGGTAGCGACGGAATAATGTTCGAAGAAAAGAATAACTCTACAGGTTATTTTTTTTATTTTTATTAACTGTTATTATTTATCATCTGTACAACTTGTCGCCTCAGCAAGGCAAGCACAGTGGCGTTGTTGAACGTAACAGACTAGTGCGAACAGCGGTGTTATTGCGTAACAGACTATCAGTAGGAATGGGTTTCATTTAGATAGTTCAACAACATTCGTTACGTTTATTTGCGTTGTTGAGGAGAATTTTTTTTCGAACATATGAAGCAATGGATTAGCAATACGCAAAAAAAATAATATCATTCAGACTGCGATTGATAATGTGTTACGCAATTAGGGTACAGGATTATATTATAATTGCATAGCACAGGTGTGAGTACTATGTACTATAGAGCTACCATTTACCGGATAATACGAGTATGTCTTTCATTGACGCCAGGGCACATTCAATGTGCTCTCAAAACCGTTTAATTGAAAAAAAATATTTGAGTTTGAGTTTGGATGGACAACATGAGGAAATCAACTGCTATGTCAAGCGCGACAGACATCACTGTGCTTACCCCGCAGATACACCTGTATATTTAGTAGGCCCAATACTACTACTACTATTTATAATCACGGATAAGCAACTGCATACAGCATAGTGTAGGAACACTAAGGAAGGCTTTGTATTTAGAGGGGCGCCACTTTGAGATCTCGCACTACCTAAGTAAATATTTTGTTAGGGTCGCCACTGGATGTTACCTACGCTGGGTTTTTGGTAAATAAATGATTACTTACTTACTAGAAGTTTCGCAGCAGAATATGTCAGGAACAAGTGTCGTGCCCTTTTTATACAATTTATTCATGCGCGACAAAATGAGCGTTTACACTCATTTTATTCTCGACACGTCAACACTCATACAAAAAGGTACAACGGGAAAAGCAGAATCCCCTAAGTAGAGCTACAAATTTAGCCTTTTCATTGTGTCATTATATTTAAATGCAGCGGGGAGCCGCCATATTTTACCAAAAAATAAAATCACCTGTCGTATTAGCGTCAAGGGAAAATGTTTCACAGTTACAAAACCACAGAGGGCACTTTAGCGTGGCGGGGCCAAAAGACCATTTAAGTTCCGCTTAAATAGAGAGATAATTTGAAGGTGAATGTTGTGACATAAATTTGGATCGTGGCAGTATGAGGATAAAGAATATAATGGCGTGCGAAAACGTTTTGCTGGACAAAAGAGTAAGTAAGGATTAGGGCAAGGCGAAACACCGGGTCAGCTCCGTGTTGTTTGTATTGTCCTCGAGTGTTACTTTAAAAGGAGCTGAAATCCGGAAAACACTCTTTTACGTGCACTAGTTTCACATTACTGTAGGTTAGAGTTCATTCCCATATTCATATTCATATAGATCTGGTGTAATGATATAAATATTGCGAGGCGGAATTTACGCGTAAATTCACGTAAATTCCCGTAAGATCGCGTAAATTCTGCCCTGTACGTCTACCTAGGCAAGTACGTTGAAAAACTTATAAAGAGCCTTTTTTGTTCAGACAAGAACTACCTAACCATCTACCTATTACGTAAGATGACTACCTAAGGTGATATTAACTATGCAAATGGAGTTCATTATTTCGTAGATAAATTGAAGTTTTTCTTAGTTGTTTTTTATTTGAAAAGACAGCTCCAGTTTTGCGACGTTATTAAAAAAACTTGATGTGGTCGCGGGACATTTACCAATCAGACACGGTAATTACAACCGGTCACGTTTTCAATATAAACTGTCATTATGATGGCAAATTAAATTATGTGGCCATTCACTCATTCAAAACAAAATAAAAAGCTTAAATAATGTTGTGGAATATAATATTTTAACTATTTTATTGACATACCTACACAGTTCGTAAGTTCCCTTCAAAATGGTTGAGCTAAATGGTGCTGATGCGTCATGTTCGTGAACGGGCGCCGTCAGTTGGGACTGGTCATCTCTTAGCTGCCACGGCTTATTTTAATTTTGAATTGTTTTTATCACGGACGCTTCCAACGTACACGTCTTTCTGCATTGTTCTCACATGTATAACTTCAACATGAATGATGTAACCCATATTTTGTAACAATATTTTGTTTTAAAAGAGAGTCCATGGAGTTTCTTGCCAGTTCTTCTCCATAGGAACCTACTACGCTTTGGAATGGGCAACTAGCTTCATCTTTCTGACTGACCGACCCCTTGACAATACAAAAGTGCCTGTAATTGGTTTATTTGAAATAAATGCTTTGAGTTTGAATTAATTTGAAATTTGCATTAAGTCTGTTGTAAATGCGTTGAATTTTCTATAAATTCTGGAATATGAATTGTGGAGTCATCATATTTTAGCGATATTATTGTTATTGTCATGAATAAAACAATTTATTTAATTAATATTGAAATAAATTCATAAACGCAACATTTTTTGTTCATTAGCGCCTGATCGATACGTCAATGCAAACTCTTAACTACGGCCGTGAACTAAAAAACTAGCCTTTACACAATTAGGTACTCTGAAAAGGGATAGGCAATTTTTTGGTATCTTTCGCAATCTCCTTTGATACGAAAATAATGATTGATTAAAAATCCACCCTTGAGCGCGGCAACAATACAATTAAATTCTTGGGCATCGCTAGTCTTCTATAAATAAATAGAAATAAAATGCTGTTCGTTTAAGCGCATCACTGGAGAACGGCTGGACAGATTTGGCTATTTTTGTTTTAAAATGTTCGTAATAGTCCGAATTAAGGCTCGTACAGACTAGTGCGATATCGCGGGCGCGACGCGACACTAGTAGCACAATTTCTTTGTCGCTGCCTTTCGCGCCCGCGATAGCGCGCGGGTCTGCCTTTAGGCGTTCCTTACCCGTGGTCCTTCTCGTAGTCCTTGGAAGGTACCACGGGTATTTTTACCGTATTTTTACCCGAGAAATACAATGCTGCCAAATTCAAATGGTAATCCCTGAAGTATGCGTTACCCTGGGGTAACAATGACTATGATGACAATGACTATTTTCGACATTATTTTGCTGGCAAAATAATGTCGAAAATAGTCATTTAAATGATATAGATAATTAGTTGCCCAGCTTCTGTAATTGTTGCGCACATTTTGAAACTTGTTGTACTTATAGTTTTTGAGTTATTTCACAAAAACATTTCCTGCTTGGGTAACGTTACTGCAGCCAGACATTTTCATTTTTAATGGGAATATTGAAATAAGTATTAGTTATATAATTAGTTGTCTAGACGAGGTAAATGTTGCAACTTATTTTGTACTAGCTTTTGCACGCGGCTCCGCCCGCGTGGATGTCGTTTATCACGTAAAAAAGCCTATGCCCTAGCCTATGTCTTTCTCCATATTCTATGCTATATCTCTGCCAAATTTCATGACGATCGGTTCAACGGTTTAGGCGTGATAACGTAACAGACAGAGTTACTTTCACATTTATAATATTTTATTAGTATGGGTATGGATTTGTTCTTTCTTCGGCTGCGAAGTTATTCGAGATCCTGCTGGAGTAACGTTTGTGGTTTTGCTGGATCTCTGAAACGATTAGCGGATTCTTATCATCTCTTGTAAATTCTTAAGAATTCGTTATTTTTAAATCAATAAAATAATTATTCATAATTAATTAATATTTATATTTTTTTTTTAAATATGCTTTTTCTATTTTCTATGGGGTTTTTGTATCAATATTCACTGCATCCTGCCTGTTATGGCTTACGGAGCCGAAACGTGAACACTCACGGTACGGCTGGTCCATAAATTCAAGGTCGCTCAGCGAGCTATGGAACGGGCTATGCTTGGAGTTTCTCTGAGGGATCGAATCCGGAACGAGGTGATCCGGCAGAGAACCAAAGTTGTCAACATAGCTCACAGAAGAAGCAAGCTGAAGTGGCAATGGGCCGGCCATATTAGCCGTAGAACCGATGACTGTTGGGGTAGACGTGTTCTTGAGCGGAGACCGCGAATCGGCAAACGTAAGGTAGGACGTCCTTAGGCTAGGTGGAGCGACGATTTCCGCAGGGTGGCTGGTAGCAGCTGGATGATAGTTGCCGAGAATCGAGCTTAATGGCGTGCAATTGGAGAGGCCTGTGTCCAGCAGTGGACTGCTATAGGCTAATGATGATTCACTGAAACAAATAATTAGCCGAACTAATTAAGTTACTACAAAAATAGCTCAACTTTAGTTATAAGGAAATAAACTTTGATTAAATTACCAAAACTGATCTTGTAGTGTGCAATACATGGTTTTGTAACAGATGTCATAATTTTAGTGTTAACAGTAACCAAAATTTTGTTACAGTTATGCAAACATTTCTTTCAGTGTTATTGATAGGACATGACACCGTCTATTGAGTCAGCTAGTATTTATGTAAAAACAAACAAACAAGTAGACATAACCGTCTAGTTTCGAAGCAGATCTGCGATAGAACGCAAGGTGTGCTTAAACCCGACTGGCACAAACGGGTTACCATATTAAGTGCCTACTGGTCGCGTAGACTACTATTTGCTTCTATTTTATGTCAACTTAGTTACCTACATTGTGTTTATTTAAATCGGAGACCTTGATGCCGTCGCCACATCTAGTCTTCTGATTCATAGAATTTGAAAGTCTGGATGTTGTCAGTTTCTACGACGTTTCTAGTAAGAAACAACAAAGAAAATCAAAATCTACAGATACTTACAGGAATACAACTGTTTAATATGGCTAGGTACTGTTGGGATGCCACACATCAATGTACAGTCGAGAGCACCAATATGTATACACTTAGCAAAATTCAAAAGCTATTTTCATGGTGAATAACGATTGCAACTTTGAGATAAGACCTATTATTCACGAGAAAATTGCTTTTGAATTTTGCTTAGTGTGTACATATTGGTGCTCGTGACTGGACAGCCCGGAAAAATGTTTTTAAGCAAATTGGCTCCCTCCGTCAATTTTCCGTGCTACAGCCATTTCATACAACTGTCATTTTTGACAGTATATTAAAATGACAACTGTCATTTTGACAGTAGGTATATTAAAATGACAATTGCAATTTTTGACAGTTGTCATTTTTTTCATTTTATTTAATAAATAATATACTTACTTACAGACAATTTGAATGGGTAGTTACTTAGATAAACGATTGGTCTCGCTGCGGCCGAGTGCAGCGAGACCAATCATTTATCTAAGGGTAGTTAATTTGCTGAACAATGAATTTCCATGACTTTATTAAGTAAAAGCTCTGTCAAAGAACAAACTATTCACATTAACATCTGTAATTCGGCAACGCCTTTGATTAAACAAAAAGTAATCAGGCATCTTTCCTGTGCAGTAATTAAACAACTCAGTACCGTGTACAAAAGCTTCTAACTACCGCTTGGATTAATCGCAGAGTTTCTCAAACACCTTCAAGAAGATCGCTAATTATAGTGCATTTGTGATCGAAAGCCATTTCTAACGCAAAAACTTAATTCCCTAGTTAATGACGGTTAATTGCACACGCGACGAACTATTGGACGGCGCTCGTGAGACGCCGCGGTTTTTACCTTTGATTGCGATTTCTTAAAACCGCTGTAGCTATTACATTTAAGGCGGTATGATCTGACAGAGACCGCACTTACTAGTTTTCAATCCATGGGAGATAGTGTTATAAAATACTAAAAAAATATATACAGTATATCTTATTAAAGAATCTGGCGGACATGCAAACGCATTTGATAATACGATTAGATTAACTTTGTTGGATATAATAAATCCCAAAGTTACCCCTTTTCATAATGTAACCATTACGAAAAGGTTATCAACCTAATAACTACAAAATATGGCTTTTTTATTATTTTTATTTTATTTAAATGAAAAGGTAGTAAGATTGTTTAGTACAATTATCTGACTTTGTTTTGATAAAATGATTAAAACAATTTCTATGTTGAATTACCTACCAAATGCGCGAGGCAACCGCTCGCGAATACGCGAGCCTACTTCAGTCGGCTCGAGCGTCGAATCATAGCGCCTTAATTGTCACCGTACCGTTTGACATTACAGATTACACATCGCTGATTTGAAAGCTGTTTGTTTGATGTTAATGATGATTGGTGAAGTTTCAGCTGTTGAGCGCTAATTATAAATTCAAGTCAATATCATTCATTTAAAGTGAATTCAGCAAACACTATTAAATTAAAAATGTAAATTGAAATTAAAAACATAATTAATTAGTCTATTAGACTTTATCGATGTTGTTACCACATTTACTGTGACAAATAAACCTAATTTTCTTTCTTTCTTTCTTTCAATCGACATTCTAAGATTAAGGCCACATTTACACTTTATTGTTACAAAGCAATTTTATCGAACACAGGCCACTTACAAAAAGTATTAATACATTTTGAAACCACACATATCACAGACCTCGACCAGTCCGAGTGACTTATCACAACAATCAATTTGCTTTCTTAAACCTGTCCATTTGTTTAATGGCTCGGCTATAGACAGTGCACCGGCTAAATGTTATCAGCCATTGTCAATCTCTTCGCGTGTTTCTAAAGTAGCCGTCCATAGCCGTACTTGGCTATAAAGTCGACCATCCACTGCAACGTAGGATTTGCATGGAGAGGTGGCCATGTTAGCAACGGGTCATTTATATGCCAAAACGCATCTGTGTGTAGCATGTTGTTGGTTTTCATTCAAGTGTCATATTGATCTTTGTTATCAAGTAATGAATAGTAGGTACATTATTGCAAAGGCCGGGAAATAGGCAATTGCAGGTCGAGTATTAGTATGAAGGCCGAGCCGAAGACGAGGACTTCACTAATACAAGACAGGCAATTGCCATTTCCGCCGAGGCATATAAAGTAATTTTCTTAAAATAAATGCAGGGAAATAAGACATACTTTCATGTATTTTTCTTTTGACTTTGCTGGAAGCAGGTTTTCCATTGCCAATTTGGCTTCTGATCTTAAATCTGGTGAAGTACAATCAATCTCCATTTCACTCTCTGAACCGTAGGAGTTCATTTTAATTAAATTATATTTATATTTAAATAACAAATCAAGACGAATTTTCAGCTTTGCCGTCAATTTTCTAATTATCGTCTGTGCCGAAAGGCAAACGCATTCATGGTTATACAGCCACATGAATGCAATTGGTGCTAAGCAAAGAGACGTCCTTTGGTAAGTATGCCAAGAATGATAAGAGTTCCAATCAGCATTGAATCAAAGAGTATTTATTAACCCCAGCACGCCATTTCATACAACATTGCGCTGGAGCGTTGTAATGTTCCAAATTTAAAAAACGCTCCTGCAATGGATTTGATTTTCTTTGTCCGTAAATTCGATACTCCACGTGTTCTTTTTTCGAAAATAATGACAATATTTCCATGTATGTTTGAGAAAATCCAGTTTTCTATGCAATAGTCTGCTCAGTGCCGTAACTTCAAAAGGTATTATGTGTCCTGACTTGATAAAGGAAATAATTTGAATCATTATCATCATCATCATTAAAAGACGTGCATTGCTGGACATAGCCCAAGCACCGCCACTTCCACCTGTTCTGTGCTTCCCGCATCTAACGGATTCCTGAAGAATTTTAATACTGGAGAAGATTTAAAATACTAGACTGTACAAGTGCTTTGCTAAGCCGTCGGCTGCTGTGGAGCAGTCCCTTTAATAATATGTTCCATTTAATCACGGAATTTGGACAGAGATGTTGTGATAACCGACTTGACTAATGCATTACATTTGATGTGGCATTACTGTATTATTTATTAAACTATTTGTATTTTTTTAATATTTTGTTATTTAGCGCACGTAGTATCTGAGATCTTGATAGAATATGCCATGTTAATGGAGACATTAAAAGTTAGTTTATGGAAGTTTAAATGGCATGATTTGAACTTCCATAAACGTAGTAACCCAGTTTCAGATATAATATCACAACTTTCAAAGTCACAATCATCGTCAATTTATTTCAGCTTCTTTGACCATCAGCTTATAGCTGGGGACTTATTATTCCAATTCTTTATTAGTGGCTTTTGTGGACACGATATTTATTCAGATATGTTACTGTAGTTGTAATTGCAATCATGTCATTAATATTTTATATACTTAGATTATTTTATATTTTGTGAATGTGAGAACGTTGTAGGCCTAGTAGAGTGTAGATTTGTTGGCGGTTTTCTATTTTGTTAAGTACCTGGTAATTGTTGAAAGGCCTACACTGTCCTCCCATACCTATTATCACTGTTATTTAATAATATTGTAAAGCCAATTATTTTTAAAAGAGTAACCGTGGAGTTTCTTGCCGGCTCTTCTCCATAGGAAACGGCTAACTCGAACCGTGCACCTAGCTTCTGACGTTTCATAAGTGCCCATGTAGGTTTATGTGAAATAAAATATTTTGATTGATTTTGATTGATTGAAAACGTATGGGACTGAAGAACTAAAATTTCATAAAAGTGAAACTTTATGAGAATCGTAAACTGTTAAATTATTTGAAGAGTTGGATTTAATCAAATCTTGCACACTGTTGACACAGTTTCAATATTTTTTTTTTTTTTTTCGTTTGGGCATAGTTGTTTGTTGTTTTTCTGGTAATTTCTAAGTTGTGTGTATATTAACCAAGTGGACTATATTTATGGGTTCGAAATAAAAGATTTTATATTATAAAAAAAACTAATCTGAAAGTGTCCAGAGTAAACTAAGACAAACTAAAAGGTGTAAACAATGACATATTAAATCCACAGAAACCTCAAAACCGACACTACCAAGTACCAACCAAACAAAATCAGGTGCACGATTGAACAATTCGAGATAAGGGCTAAGAAAACAGCCGTAAGGGTGGCCTCAGTTAGATGTTATTGACTCGCGCACCGACCAAGGCGACCAATGAGCTGCGCAGGCGACGGCAGGTGCGCAGACGCACAGAAGTGAAGCGACGAGAAAAAAAGTTAAGCGGAACGTTTATAAATAGCGCCAACGATGCATGTTACCCTTTGAAGAGCCTGTTTGCAAGAAAAAAATGTATAATAATTAAGACCGAGATGGTTTTAATAAAACGGACAGTGTTGTTTTGATAACTCGAAATTAAACGTGTTTGGTATATATTGGGTTACGTATTGTTTTGTTATGTGGCAGTTCTAACCTGGATTAGGAGACTAGCTTCATTGTATAACAATATATGTACAGCTAGTAGGTTCATATGAAATGACGCGTAGTGCGTGAAGTTCAGGACAAAAGTTCAAGGATAAGATCAAAAGGGACTAAACTAAAAAAAATACGGGCAAGTGAGAGTCTGACTCGCGCACCGAGGGTTCCGTGCAAGTGTGCGTTACTCCAGCGGAATGTTGTCGCTTTTCAGGATTTCGGCTTGACAGATAATTAGTACCCCATCTCGTGTAAATGTGCCCGAAATTTAGAATTTTTGCGTCCAGCCGATCCAAATATATTCACGAAAAACAGATTCCGCTGGAGTAACGTTACCCCAGCGGCATGTTTTTTAATCGGTGGTCGTAGCTGCCTGTAATTATATGTCAAGCCGAAATCCTGAAAAGCGACAACATTCCGCTGGAGTAATGCACACTCCGTACAAAGTAGTCGAAAAAAAGTTCTCCCATACATCGATATATGTACGTGACGATCAATTCTCCAACTGTAAATTTAAGTTTGTAAACACAAAAACGATTTTTTATGTGATAAAACTACAAATTAACAATTTTCGGACTTTTTCCTTTACTTGTGCTGTGAGACCTTGCTTCTTGCAAAATTTCATAATTCTAGGTTAACGGGAAGTAGGTACCCTATAGGTTTTGATTTACTTGCGAATATCGCATAAATGTCGCAATTGTCGCATAAATGGCTGTATCTTTTTATTGCGTTGACTTAGAAGCTTGATTTTTTCAGAGCTCCAAGAGGGCATAAACCTCCGTATTTAATATTAATTTCAACTTGATATCTCCACGCGTTCCTGAGAAGAAGGGTCTTGACAGACTGCCAGACAGACAGACGGACAGACAACGAAGTGATCCTATAAGGGTTCCATTTTTTCCTTTTGAGGTACAACCCTAAAAAGCGTTCATTACACTAATGCATAAGTATAGGTAATGACAAACATAACACAATTACACACCCAAACCCAAAAACGGGCCGTAATTGAACCCAGCCTTCGAAACACTGAACGTATTTTTTTTTTGTATTACTGTTATGCAAAAAAACGGCCAAGTGCGTGTCGTACCACGCACAATGATGGGTTCCGTAGGATCAATTTATCCCAAGAACAACTTAACATTGTAGTTGAAAAACATGTTTTTCAACTGTAAGTTGGTCCACTATTACTCGGTAACTTGTGAAGCCTACTTAGCTGTGATAGTTTTCCTTTTAACTTAGTTATAAGTACTACTACTGTGATTTTTTTCACATATCCAAATACAACCATTTAGCTGGCAGGGAGGGGGACACTTGAGTCTAACAAAAATGAACGGCCTATCCAGCGATACCCCACACAATGGGATAGACAAGAAAAAAAAATATTATTCCCGCTTTACGTGTAGGGGAGATCCTAAAAAAATCAAGATTTTATTTTACCACTTTGTTGGCGCAATAAATATGTATACCCATACCAAATTACAGCTTTCTAGTCTTAAGAGTCTCTGAGCTAAGCCGCGGAAAGACAGACAGACAGACGGACGAACATAGCGAAACTATAATGAAATGAAATGAAATAAAATCGTTTATTCTGTAAATAGGATATCGGAATCACTTTTATACGTCATATAAAAAATATAAAAACAAGCTTGGTGAAGTCGACATTTCCTATCTGACTACCCCTGAGAAGAAATGGCGAAACAAACTCAGGGGTCAAAGTCTCTTTTAAAATCCAGACATAATCTTGGTCAGATCATGTGAGGATAATGTAGAGGGTTCCTTGTTGACTACGGAACCAAACAATATAACATGTATTTCGATAACACAGCAGAAGGATTCCGTCCCTTTTACATAACAAGAAGTCAATGAATAAATAACTCTTACCCCTCTTTATTTAGTTATGTTAATTGTTTTATCAGGAGCGGCATCGTCAAAGCATTGTATGTATCTTCATTCTGAATCTGTAGCAAGCCGAAATCTTCATTCACGGATTCTTTTTGCTTTAGCAATGTTTACATAATGTATAATGTTAAATGCAGTGGACCAAAAATTTTTACCGTCTTCTGCATCTTAAAAATTGATAAGAGATTTATCGAGCCGAAAAAATGGCCGACGTTTTATTCTCAATGATGCTAATAAGATCGATATAATTCATTGGAGTTTCTTTGAAGGATAAAATTATGAATGAAATTATCCGGAAGAGAACCGGAGTTACCGACAAACACAAATCAAAAAAAGTTTGCGATCACTTTGAACAATCGAAATAGAGAATACGACATCACAAGGTTAGACTGGCCTGCCGGCTCGCCTGAATTAAACCCAATAGAGCACGCGTAGGATGCTCTTAAGCGAGCTGTTTGGAACCGCCAGCTACGTCCCCAGACAGTGCCAGAGTTCAGGGAAGCCGCTATTCAAGAATGGGACAGGTTACCCTAAGAAATGCTGGATAACTTGATTCTCAGCATGCCCAGGAGGATCAACGCATGTGTTCTAGCCAGGGGAGGAGTTATATTATATTGAATATAAACCTTTTATTAATAAATTGTTGTTTAAGTTTGGTTAAACAGTATTTTTCTTTCTATCAAATTTCTGTTATAATTACATTATGATTAATTACGAGTACTCAATTTTTTTTAAATAAAAAATAGTTTAATTTTTTAATTTAAAGAAAACACACAACAAAGAATTTTTCTTGATAATGTTTAATTTAAAAAAAATTATCAGCTTATGCTAGTAATCACAAACTTTTTTTGAGGTGTGTAGCTTGCAGAGCAAGCATGTTGAAGTGGCAGTGGGCTGGCCATGTTTGTCGAAGGACCGATGGCCGGTGGAGCAGAAGAGTCCTGGAGTGGAGACTGCGTATCGGCAAGCATAGTGTGGGACGTCCCCCAGCTAGATGGACCGATGACCTTAAAAAGGTGGCTGGGACTGGATGCGGAAGGCAGAGAACAGGGTGTTGTGGCGCAGCATGGGAGATGCCTATGTCTAGCAGTGGACTGCGATAGGCTAAGTTGCTTGATTGAATCGATTGCAGAAGTCACTTAATCGAAACTGGTAATCCCATGTTTAAACCTACGGCACATAAAAATGACGGAGCCTTTCTACAAAGTGGAGACGACAATCTATATATACATGCAAATAATAACAATAATCAATAAAAAAATTGTCATCCCCACTTTACATGTAGGGGAGGTACCCTAAATATTTTTTTTTTACAAAATTTTATTTTACCACTTTTTCAGCGTAATTAACGTGTATACTCATACCAAATTACAACTTTCTAGTACCAATAGTTTTTGAGCTAAACCGCGGACAGACAGACAGACGGACATGGCGAAACTATAAGGGTTCCTTGTTTACTACGGAACCCTAAAAACTGATTTTTTCTAACAAACTAAATAGTACTGATGGACCGACTATGGGTTTTGCCGTTCTTTGACTAACTATAGTGACTAAAGTATTGGATATATTTGATTTAATTTTCGTATGCAGAAAGGGAACGTTATTAGATATACGAAGTTTAATTTATTGTCGTATAAAAGAAAAAGAAAGAAAGAAAAAACGTTTATTTGCGGTAAACATGACGCAAAAAAGAACAAACACAAAAAAAAATGAAAACGATGGGGGAAAAATGCGTCACATCCACGCAAAACGGCTATCGCTCAGCATTATGCTGCGACCCTATGTAAGACAGAGCCCCAGCGCTGGTTTACAGCGACAGCCGGCGTTAACGTAATGACGTCGTCCGGTGCAGCAAACAATTATTAAGACGCTGTACCAGCACAGCGTACTTAAAGAAAATTAATATAATTTAATTTAATTTAAAATGTGATAGAATAAAAAAGAATATAAGAAAAAAAGAAGATAATCGTCTCCACCTTGTATAATATAGACAAAGGACGATTCTTACCAGTGGCAACACAAGAAAATCCTGTTATGAACAGGTGTAGGTGTTTATGAGCATCATATTGTATAACTGGATGCCTGGCAGCGATAAGAGCTTGTGGATTTTAAAAGGAAGGTTCAAGGTTTTATTATGTATCAAGGTCTGGAATGTGTTGTCCCAGATTAGAATAATATAATGTTGTAATTTGTTCTACAGATTTTCTGCTATCATGCAAACGGCATAATATGCTACCACTGGAGAGCAGACGTATGTTTCTGGACATACTATTTCTTTATAATATCTGTAGTGGGTACATTGACAGTACCGTTTTAAACAACTCAGTTATAAGATTAAATGCTCCGTCTCGACGGACTAGGCACACGCAGTTATTTGATGTACCACACAGTAGTACAAACTACGCTCAAAACTCAGTGATTGGTAGGATGCTAAGTAACTTTAACAAAAGATTTTCTCGGCTTGATATATTTAACACCAAAAAAGGTATATAATAATAATAATAATAATACCATTTATTTCAGGCAACATAGGCCCATAGAAATATACCTTAACCTAAACATACATATTTTAATATAAAACTTAGTACTTCACTTAGCACTAGCTGCACTTTGTACTGTCCTGTGGAACTTGTCCGCGGAAGCGACGGAACACCACGTCCTGCGGCCAAAAGTCTTCTTCCATCACGACGGGCAGATACAGATTCGGAACACGCACGATGAACGCCTTGAAGTTGACGTTCCGGTGCGATTCCAGTAACTGCACCCTCGGCATGTACGTTGTCCTTTGGCGCACGTACTCCACGATGTCCTCCGCCTTAGTGGTGTAGTGCAGCAAACAATTAATAACGTCGGTATCTGACGAATTAACAAATAAATCTAAATTGAATTAAATAGGAGGTGTACAGACAATCACCTCATACTTACCACTATAACATTACACACCCATTCGCAACTCCTCATGCACAATCCTACACACTCGCATTTCACATAATTCTATGTTTGTTTCTGCTGCATGTATTGTATTTCTATTAAATTGTAAATCTGTAATTGGCTGTAAGACTAGCTTATATACCTATTTTAAGTGAAAATTTCAAAGAGCTGAGGATTTTGTGAATCATAAATAAATTGTGCCTCGGAAATCACGTTAAGCCGTTGGTCCCGACTGTCGTACGTGGATCTTTGACACTTTTCGGTTCGTCAGAAGCTCGTAAGTCTGACAACCAGTCTTACCAAAGGGTATCATAATACCCAGTAACTGGGTTGTAAAGATCGGATAAGCAGTCGCTTCATGTAAAATACTGGTGTTCAGCTAGATCTGGTTAGACTATAAGCTGACCCCAACATAGTTGGGAAAACCGCTAGGCAGATGATGAAAGTTGAAATTGTACTAGAACAATTGAACAATTTGTGTGTTGTTGTTGTTGTTGTTGGATTGTCTTGTTGTTGTGTTCGATTGTTGTTGTTGTGTTGTTTTTGATAATAATAAATAATAATAATAATCATTTCTTGTCCAGATCATACAATCCAATTTATTATCTTAAACACTAGTGTTAGTACATACATTTGGCAAATTTTGGTAATAATGACTAATAATGTCAAGATAATTAATAATAATGTCCAAATTAATAATAATAATGTCAAAATCAATAATAATACAATAATCAAATCACAATAACACAATACATCGATCATCAAAAACGCAGTAAGTACAAGAACACATTATTTCAAGGCACGACTGAAGGCAATACTTTTGTCGTGATCCAGTGCCTGAGTATTAGTCCTTCCACCCTATCGGCCACAGTGACCAAGAGTCTGTTGGCGCAGTGGGTGGTCGTATCAGAGGCGACACGTGCTCGCATGATTGGGTAAGTCATATATACGTGCCCCTGCGAACATCCCCGATGCGCTACAGTGTCGTAATAGCAGTTGTTTTGAAGACATTCTCAAGGAAATAACTCTGAAGCAATTATTCCAAGTTGCTACCGAAATATTCAAAATTATTTAGTTCAGCGGCAAAAAGAGGTCACTATCAACTGAATCTCAAACTTGTCCACCGTACATAAACTAGCTACTACTAAAAAACATGAAACGTGAAATATAAGAAGCATTCCGTGGCCAGTTGTCGACTTCCACGACGACTGTCAAACGACGATAAAATCTGATTGAAGGAATCGTTGGCATTGGAATTGACCAGCACGACCAGAAGCCTTTCGAAGCTATTTGATTAGTAATCAATGTGGTAGTAAAATCATTATTTTCATATAACATTTTAGAATGTTTCCTAATAAACCGCATATTTCAGGAGATCGTAAAAGTAATGCGGCATGCCATGGTGGTTTATGGGAAGTAGTTTAATACAGGTTGCACATAAAATTTAATCAAGTTTTCCAAATAGGAGGTACTCGTACAGTGCTCAAAAGTCGTAAATCATCGTGTGAAATCGTTATTGTTTATAAACAAGATTCGCGGTATCGAGACATTCAATCACTAAGATGTCAATACCATTCCCCCATTCGAATCGATGCCGTTGTTGTAATCTTTAATCGATATATCATTCGTGAGTTGGTTGCTCTGCAACTGATATTGTTTTCTAATAGGGCCTATTGTCTTCTCACGTCTGGCATATGTAACCAATTCTCATTGTCTGCCTTATTGTTTTCTTGCGTAAGCTCGCTATAAAAAATTGTGCGGTGGTTTTTGTTTGACACTTCGTATCGTATAACTACACGATTATTCGCATTCGATTGTTAGGCCGCTTGTACACGCTACGAAAATTCACCGTGTCTGCTGCAGACAGGACCAATTCATCATGTACATGACAAGAATTTTGTCGGACCTAGGTACGAAAACTTGTCGTGTCTACTGCAAACAAGCCAATATGAACGTGTACACGATAAGATTATTTTCGGGCAGTCGTGTGTCAAGTTTGTTATTAATTTGCGATTGTTTGCAAGTGAAGATCACGTCCACGTGTTAAACGTACACTAACAACCAGTCGATCTATTCTGTGAAAAGCTCACCGTGAAAACTAACGTGAAGTGAGTTTGTAGTGAGCTGTCATTCCTTCTGACAGTCCCTAGACTGGGAGCTCACTTCAAGTTCACGTCTCCTCCATTTTCACGGTGAGATTTAACAGAATCGACCGGCTGAACCACCTCACCTACACCGCCCCGACTTAGATCGCAGCAACACAGATCGCGTCGTGTCTAGCGCAGACAAGATGTTTTCTTGTTCAGCACCGTGGCAGTGTACACAGTTCGTGTGTAGAAACGATACGAATTCTTGCGTAGGCCCGGTGACTTTTCTTAGCGTGTACAAGCGGCCTTATAGTTACTAATACCATGTTGCCAAGCGGATACGGAGCCTAATTCACACTACAGTGTCATACCTATCATACTACCTTAACTATCAGCGTCACCTCGCACTTCAGGTCCAGTTGAAAGTCAGCGTCAGGCACTAGTTGTCTGGCAGTTTTGCTGAACTGGGCCTTTTTGGCGCAACCGTGAGGCACACTGGCCTACTAATTTCTAACATCGCATTTTACACTTTATTTTTATTTTTATGCTTGCTGTTAATTATAATGTGTCATGCATGTGTGCTTTTTAGCCTGTGCTAAAAAAAATATACTTTCTTTCATACAAACAAAATCGGTGATGAGTAAAAATGGCAAATGACAACACTATGAATACAGAAACTCCAATGATAATAAATTCACCGAACGGCTGACACAACTCGTCCTTTTGCCGTCCCAACTTCCCAGTTTTAATTTAAACTTTTAATGATAAATTACAAACTATAATCAGCAAACTCGAAGGCTTCCCATATAAACTGCAGTTTTAAATAATGTTTGCATCCCACCAATTTCCTGTGACTCAGCCGATAAGCCGTGGTCCACCTCTTTATTATTTTATAGTCCATAAATAACTTGCAAATTGCTTTCTTAATTAGACGCGGGAACCGGTTCAGGAGTCCGTTCAATTTTACTTATTTTAACGTAGGTACCTACTTAAAGAATTTTAACCGGGCATCGTAATTCAAAAGAATTTGCATTATCTTTGACTTTAACATCGGCGTTAAGTTTTGGAATTCTGCTGGTGCTAGTTTTATTTGCACAGTTTGTTATTTAGATAATATGACCGAATATGTACGGTGGCCAGAGTTACCAGAATCTGATTTTTTTTCTTTTGAACTTAATTATCAACATCTTAAAATTTAAAATCGTTTGGAGAAAGGAGATGTTTCAAAACCGGCCCAGTATATGTACAGTACTTCGAAAAATCGAGATAAATCCTAGGGATTTGGGAAAAATACAGATAAATTGCATAAACACATATTTTTCTAGTATTCATTTGATATTTATCAATTATTTTTATTGACTTTCAATATGGCGTCTCGCCAATTTAGTTACTATGTGGTTAAAAAACAATGACAGTATACCATAGATCGTGAACTGTAAATCAAAAGATCGCTACATTGTTGTTGTCTGAGCTAATATTTCGACGATTGAATGTATTCTGTACATTTATGCTATATGTAAAAATCTTAAAAGATATTTTTCATGGCATCTCGCAGGTCAACTGGACTGTACTTTATATACAATCCACAACTAGATCTAAATATTACAAATGACTAAAACTACGAATAACGTAAGATTCTCTTTGACAATGTAATATGACAGAAATAAACATGTCGAACGTCAGTAATCAATCAACATGACAGTTTACCGCCATGACGGGTTTTTGTTGTGTGTTGCAATTCCAAGTGTACATTATTGTGCTTTACTACCAAACAAAGCCAATTTAAAGTAATTGGATGATTGAAAACTGTTTTAATTGTGTTTCCCCATTATTTAGTATAGTGAACAAAGACCAGGCCGGGGCTCCATACATTTTGAAACATCTCCTTTGACAATTGCTTGTAGCTTGATGTGCTGGCCACTGTACTAATTATATCTCAAAATCCTGATTGCTACAGATTTGCAGAAAATAATAACATTTTCTATGATGTTTACTGGTACCAACTGCCCCTCTGAGTTGCATGATTCCCACCCAAACAACAAAAAATAAGACGTCATTTTGAGTCATTGTATTCCATGTACCACAATTACAACTAAACGTCTTAATAACGGCTAACACACTAAAACAACTTTTCGCGTAGGTTTGGATGACTTAAGGCGCAGATATACATATGCCAGTGACCTTAAGTGGTTAGCTGGCGTGTTCTGTACTTAGCTCACGCAACCCGTGGACAGTAATAGGAGTCGCCCATCCAGGAGCGCTGTCCTAAATTGACGATTAGACGCATTATTAATTTATTATACATAAAACAAAAGGTATTTTAATAAAACACGTATACTAAATGATCAATAATTAAATTACCTTTAAACAGGTGAAGGTTTCAGAAAAACACGCTTGATAGATTTTGCGTGATTCTCGGTTTTTCATCCGGTTTAGACATAATTTAAAAAATTAAATCTAATCTAATCTAAAATATTCACATATTAAGTTATTAAGAAAATGCTCTAAGCTATACTAATATTATATATGTGAAAGTAACTCTGTCTGTCTGCCTGTCTGTCTGTATGTTACGTTTTCACGCCTAAACCGCTGAACCGATCGTCATGAAATTTGGCAGAAATATAGCCTGGGATACGGAGAAGGACATAGGCTACTTTTTTACGCGATAACCGACATCTACGCGGACGGAGCCGCGTGCAAAAGCTAGTTTAACATATAAATTTTCCGAATCGTTAACACTACTTATTTAGACGTGATCTTCAGTATAAAATCATTAAAAGTCGGTTACCGTCGCCTTAATAGTTTCATACTTTTCTGGCAAGCTCGCCTTTCACCTTCCGAAAGCTACCCGCCCACGATACAATAAAATTCACACAAAATATCAACAAGTGGGCGTTAATTACATTAATCTATGGCAAGTCGCAGTAAAAATTCCCGTTGTATTTGTTTATTACGATCTGATATAGTGAACGGTAGCTGTGGGAAGGGGCCTTAGTACTCGAGTTTACTGCTGATCTATCAACTGATAAGAGAAACTCACTATAAAGAGGGAACACTCAATTTTAACGTATATGTAATTAAGAGGAGCCTGTGTGGTAACCGGAGAAACTATAAATTCGTTCTGTATTTAATTTTAATAGTAAAAATTTAGACATTTCGTGAGATATGCAAAATAGGTAAGGAGAGGTAGCAAGAACTCGTGTAGATTTTTTTAGTTTTTATATTTTTTATATTATACGAGTAATATCTAAAAATATAATCTAAATGGATTTGTTCGAATAAAGGAAATAATAATAAAGTTTATGACGGAACAATAACACAAGACTAAGTACAACAAGGTTTTGTAAATTTCGACGTTCAAAAGTGCCTTTTATGTGCCTATTTGAAATAAATAATTTGACTTTGACTTTTGACTTTGACAAGTAGAACGATGATAGCCGCAAAAGTATAAACTGTAGCGCAGCTAACAACACCCCTCTTCTGTATCTGGATACAGAATGGAATGACGTTCCATGCATGTAATTAAGTTAATTTAGATTTAGTTAATTAATAATAATTAATAATAAAAACAAAAAACAAGATAAATAAAAAATAAGATATAAATAAACAGTACTATTATAGGTATTTTGACGTTGAGTTAATGTGATGAGTGTAGAGTGAATGAGTGTGTGGGTGAGTGTGGTTTTGTTGGGGTGTATAAGGGAGTGACGAGTATTTTACTATTATTATTTATATTAGTATTAATTATATTAATATTTTACACTTCCACGAGTTTCTCTGTTCCATCATAATTTTGTGATTTTAACAAGGAGTTAAGTTTCATTTTGCATTTGCTCTTGGTTAATGGGTAGATGTGCAAGCTTTGTTTAACTTGTTGTAGATTTTTGAACTTAAGTGTTTGTAGTGATGACTTGCAGCTACGGTTCTACGAGACTCAGTGTTACAAACCCTATTCGAGTGACGTGTAGAACAGTATTTAGGATCAAAGGTAAGTTGGCTGTGTTTGCGAAGAATAGTTTGGAGGATAAATAGCTGTCTGACGGTGAGTACCCGGCAGAGGGTATATAGAGACGATGTCGAATATCGGATCGGTTTCTTTGCCAGTACCTTCAGAACAGCTCTCTGCGCTCGTTCGAACCGTAGCATCTCTGTTTTACCGGCACCACCCCAGACCGTTAGGATTGCCTAACGGTCTGGGGTGGTGCCGGTAAAACAAAGATGCTACGGGATGCTCACTTTGCGCTTGCTCAGTTTGTTCTGGGGTATTGACCCCAGAACAAACTGAGCAAGCGCAAAGTAGATGTTTTATAAACAGCTGAAATCGGCCGGGCCTCTGAGCTTTTTAAAAATATCATCATCATCATCATCATTTCAGCCGAAAGACGTCCACTGTTGGACATAGGCCTCCCGCTATTGGCGGGGTTTGCCATAATCGCCACGCTTGGCAGGCGGGTTGGCGATCGCAGTATGGTGTTAAAAATGCATAGAGAACGCTGCTGCCCATGCTCTAAAAAGTCCCTTAGTCGCCTTTTACGACACCCACGGGAAGAAATGGAGAATTTAAAAATATAAATGAGTTTAATAACTCAACTTTGTGAAAATAAACGCCTCCCTGGTAGTAATCGCTTTTGAACAAAAGGCCTGTAATCAAAAAGAGTAATATTACAAATAAGGTGAAAATTCCAGGAAAAGTCGTTACAAAGAAAAATATGCTCGGAGATAAAAGATAAGGGCGAAGTATTAATGTTACAAGACGGTTTGCTGCTTCATTTTATTTGAAGCTTTTGAGCTTTTTAGGGTTGCTTAGTCAACAAGGAACCCGAATTGTTTCGCCATGTCCGTCTGTCTGTCTGTCTGTTCGTCTGTCACGAGAAAGACACTTAGTACTAGAAAGCTGTAATTTGGTATGAGTACACAAATAATCACGCCGACAAAGTGGTGAAATTAGAATCTTGTATTTTTTTTTGGGTACCTCCCATTCACTTAAAGTGAGGATGATATTTTTTATTCTCAGCTACCCCATGGTTTTTTTTTTTACTACAATGTAATGGATTAAATTCATCCCAACTATGGAACCTTTCATTGTGCGTGGTCCGACACGCACATGGCCGGTTTTTTTGATGATTTTATTTTAATTTTGGTAAGTGCAAGTTTCAAACCTAGTTTTTTTGCAGTTTAGTTTCCCTAAGCTTTCGTCCATTGACTGCTAAAAATTATTTATTTATATATATGTTGGAGAACGGAAGGTTTCTCTCGTTATCATCAGTCATATTTTAACTACCTACTGTGGGCGTACTGTGGGAGTGTTGGTTATTGCGCAATAGAAAAACCGAATAAAATTCAAATCAAAAGTCATTTACTCAACTGAATTCTACTTCAAAGATTACATAAGACAGTTCCCCCAAAACGCCCATCCCTTCACCACTTCCTAGTGTTTTAGCTGGGAAGAAGAAGTAGCAGAACAAACTCCCCAGCAGCACATCTGTCTGTTCAGTTAAGAACTTGATTCTATACAGTAATAGGTATGCAAAGTAATTAATGTAGGAACACGACACAACTATACCAAACGTGCAACAATTCCTTGACGTCTTCACTGCTTGACCGCCACCGATGAACTTCCCTTGTCGACTGTGTGGCGGACACTTGTCGCCGGTCGAACGTTATGCTGTGCCTCCGTCATGTGCCGCTAGGCAGCGCTAGTGTCCCGATTAGTTAAGAATCGTTGGCGCTAACTACAATAACTCCATCGAACGCAACTAGATGACGCTGGCGTACCGGATACAACAGACTCGTCTCCGACATATACGTAATAAATAATTTATTATACACCAGGAAAATACATTACACAGAAAATAAATTAAACACTACATACAATGGGCGTCCTTAGATACCGCTGGTCGAAGTCATCAAGTCAACGCCGGCTGTCGCTGAAAACCAGTGCTGGGGCTCTGTCTCGCATAGGGTCGCAGCATTATGCTGAACGATGGCCGTTTTGCGTGGATGTAACGCAAATTTTCCCCCAACTTATGCTTTTTTATGTTTGTGTTCTTTCTTTGCGTCCATCGTTTCTTTTTCTATAAATCGATGTCTTCCAGGTAACCTTGAAATAGACAAAAATTGCCTGAACACAAAATTGGGTACAATCTTCTACATTTAAGAATCTTTAAGTATTAGTTAGTAGCAGCATGATAAAAAACGGTCCTGGTGCCTTTGACATTTAATCATTCCAATCTTCAATTGAATATCACCTGCATCTTAAACCTGAGAAATTGCCCCATCCCATACGCACGTCCGAAATTATTTCCCGTCTTACCGTTTTAATTCCATGAACAATTTATTATGAGTAGAGTCCACTTCAATATCCATTCGGGACGGTTCACCTTTTTATCGTTGCATCGCTTTTTGCCGAGCATCTTTGGACCTACCGACAATACGCCGCGCGTGACAGCCCGCGGGTGCGCTTTGCGCCTATCTCATCCAACTACTACAAAAAGAAAAAGAGAAAACCAATCCAATTAAAACTCTACACAAACGCCTTTAAGTCGCATTTCCTTTGACTCGGTCTAAAGAAACTATAAATGTTAAAACGTAAAACCTTTCCGGATTACAAACACAAATTGAACCTTATCGCGTTAGATTTAGACGGCATTTCAGATGATGGGTCGTTTTAAGGATTTGTTGTCGTGTGACGAAATGATCGGGCGCTTGGCTATAATAAAACGACACAATGGAACGGTCAATGTGTCTCGTGCCACTATTTCTGTACGGGGACAAGTCAGGCATTTTTTGTAGGTGTGTCGGGGTATTTTTTGAGTTGGCCGAAATCACGTAGCGGCGTGATTCACAATGCAGCGGAATGAGCGCCCAGTGGACGTTTTATAATTCACTATGATGTCAGTACACTGACCCGTATTCGTACTGAACAGGAGTTCCATATTCACAACTAGCTTTTGCCCGCGGCTTCGTCCGCGTGGATGTCAAAATCATGAAAAAAAAACAACGATTTACGTTATGTTCGTTTCCAACCATAAGCCGAAATATTAGTGATTTTAACTTAAAAAATAAAGAACTTTTATTAAAAACAAAATTTCATTCCCTTCTTCACCCCCTTAAGGGTTGAAATTCTAAGAACACCGTTGCGTTAGCTTCCAACCATAAGCCTAGATAGTAAATTTAGAGATTTTTACTTCTAAAATTAAGAACTTTCCATACGCAACTTCATCCCTCTTTTTAACCTTTCGGGGGTGGAATTATCAAAAACGCTGAGACACGTATAAATTAATTTTCAATTGTCAGCCTAAACACAAAATTTGAAGATACTAACTTCAAAACTGACGGACTTTCATATAAACTTCCATCCCCTATTTTACCCCTTTAGGGGTAGGGGTAGAATTTCGAAAAATCCTTCCTTATTCCTTGTCTACATTATAAAGGGAACCTCTGTGCAAAATATCAGCTTTCTAGGTCCAAGGCTTTGGGCTGGGCGTGGATGAGTCAGTCAGTCAGTCAGGACTTTTCTTTTTATTTATACATATATAGAAGATATATAATATAGACAGATATATATCTCTTCATGTTTCACTCGCCTCGTCAGTACACGGAACTCGTTTACGTAATGTCAGCTGCCAGGCTTCGTTATTTACGACTCAATGTAGACTAGACTTAATATTCTGTTACAGCAGCCTGCAAAAACATTTTTAATTACAATAATTTTACTGAACATAACCTGACTTATTAGAACGGAGCTATTTAATGTTTACCTTAAGAAAGTAACTTCGTTATCTAATTAGAGAATTTCCGTTTTAACTAAAGAAATATTTTCTGAAAAAAAAAAATTCTCAGCGCCTAAATTATCTCCGTTCCTATACCTCATCTTGAAAATTTAATATAAGGCAGCAGCACGCTATAGCAAGGAGTTTCATTATTAACGATTTAATTAAAATTCTGGTATAATATTGGTTGTAGTAGGTAGGTAGGTACACAGTTGTATCTACATTATAACGAGCGGTTTCACTAAATTAATCTGGTAAAAGGTACTATATTCAGAGATGCTTGCTTTCAATAATAAAGGTTTTGCTCTATCAACCTTTAAGGCCCCTCGCCCACGGCAACTTTTTGTAGCGATGCAGTAGCGATGCTGTCGCGCGTCCGCATCGATACAGTCGCGAAGCAGTCGCTAGCTGTGTGCCCTCGCCCACGGGCCAAGATTCAGTCGCGATGCAAACGCGATGCTGCGCGCTTCTGTCGCGATGCAAACGCGATTCAGTAACGGCACAAAAATGCCACAGTTGCACTGATGCTCGGGTCTCCACTCACGCGCCACCCTCCCTCCGTTCTCTCCCCGATGTGGTCCGACACGGTCGCGCGTTTGCATCGATACAGTCGCCATGCTGTAGCGCGTTAGTAGCGCGTTGGCATCGCTTATGTAGCGCGTTGCAAATGCGACTAACACGCGTTAGTAGCGATGCTGTTGCGCGTTTACGAAGCGCACGACAGCATCGCTACAAAAAGTCGCTGTGGGCGAGGGCCCTAAGGCTCCTACAAACAGGCGCGACACAAAGGCACCGCGTTTCGTGCGACGAGCAGTGCCTTTGTGTCGCGCCTGTTTGTAGTAGCCTTTACATCACAATCTATACATCTATACAAATAAATAAAAGTTTTTTCTTTCCTTTTTAGGGTTCCGTAGTAAACAAGAATCCCTTGGTTTCGTCATGTCCGTCTGTCGGTCTTTCCGTCTGTCCGCGGCTTAGCTCAGAGACTCTTAGTACTGGAAAGGTGTAATTTGATATGGGTATACATATACTTATTAATCACGCCGACAAAGTGGTAAAATAAAATCTAGTTTTTTTTTATTAGGTTACCCCCTACTCGTAAAGTGGGGATGATATTTTTTTTTCACGTCTATCCCATTGTGTGGGGTATCATTGGATAGGCCGTTTAAAAATATTGCGGGTATGTGAAAACCATTTTCCAATTCAGGGATCCGTTTGCGTAATATTAAACTTGAAAGTGAACATTTTTGTTAGAGTCAAGTGTCCCCCAGTGTCAAGTGCCAGCTAAATGTTTGTTCTTGGATATGTGAAAAACTTCAATATAACGAAGTTATAGGTAGTAAATTACACCCGGATTCTGAATTGAGAAGAGGTCTGAGGTGGTAACTAACACCTCAGACCTCTTTAACTAATTACGACATCATCAAAGACCTAGCAACCATCCAAAAGCACATTTTTCATGCGTAACCCCACAGAAAACTTATGCATAACTTCAGAGATCAGAAAACTTAATTCAATTGCAAATGTTTATCGGAATATCTTGAACTTTCATCCAAGTTCTGAGGCCCCAGTGAATTGTAGATGAAGGTTTATTATAAAAGGATTTCTCATGGCTGTGCTGGACAGTAGAAACGTTGCAGGGACAGTTTCACTCCCAATCGAGATGAAATTTGCATTTTGCGTGCTGAAGTCGCCGCGGGCCGGCTGATTTAAATAGAGCGTTGATATTTTGTGGTGCAAGTGTGGTGAATATTGAATGTTATGTGGAGATTTTTATTGAAATACTCAATACTCAGTATATTTATTTAAACACAAATTTAAAGTCGCTCAGCGCGCTATGGAGAAGGTTATGCTCGGAGTTTCTTTAAAGGATAAAATCAGGAATGAAATTATCCGGAAGAAAACCGGAGTAACCGACATAGCTTGCAGAGTAAGCAAGCTGAAGTGGCAATGGGCTGGCCATGTTTGTCGAAGGACTGATGGCTGGTGGAGCAGACGAGTCCTGGAGTGGAGACCGCGTATCGGCAAGCGTAGTGTGGGACGCCTCCCAGTTAGATGGACGGACGACCTCAAAAAGGTGTCTGGGACAGACTGGATGCGGAAGGTGGAGGACAGGGTGTTGTGGCGCAGCATGGGAGAGGCCTGTTACATAATTTAGCAGTGGACTGTGATAGGCTGAGTTGATTGAATCAATATTTATTGCTTCCACATGTGAACTTAGGTGGTAGGTTTTACAAAAATATGATCATTGTGGGCCCGGTCGGGCACAGCAAAAGTAGGACAGAGGAAGAGGGCTTTTTTATTTGACTACTTAGTTGTTTTAATAACACTATATAGGTACTCTTTCTAGAGAATGGGCAGCAGCATTCTCTATGCATTTTTAACACCATACTGCGATCGCCAACCCGCCTGCCAAGCGTGGCGATTATGGTAAACCTCCCCCACTTGGGGGAGGCCTATTTCAGCAGTGGACGTCTTTCGGCTAAAATGATGATGATGATATGAAAGTACATATATACGGTACTTATAAAAAAATAAAAATAAGCAGTCAGAAGGACATCGAATCAGAAATGAAGAGATCCATAAGAGAACCAAGGTAACTGACACAGCTCAAAGATTTTTTTTTTTTTACAAGAAAACAAGAATTTCCAAACCTAAGTGGCAATGGGCAGGGCACATTGCTCGCAGAACAGATGGCGGTTGGGGCCGAAAGATTCTGGAGTGGCGATCGCGTACCGGAAGACGTAGCGTGGGAAGGTCTCCCACAAGGTGGAGCGATGACCTTGTGAAAGCCGCAGGAATTCGCTGGATGCGGGAAGCACAGAACCGTTCCAAGTGGCGGTGCTTGCAGGAGGCCTATGTCCAGCAGTGGACGTCTTTCGGCTGTAATGATGATGATGATGATGATGATGATATAGGTATTGTGATTATTTTATAAAACATGGTATTTAAAATTTGTCATTTAAGTATTCTTTGATATTGTAATAGCATTTAGATAATAGAAATTGTTTTAATTTATTTATGAATGTGTAAAATTTTTGTTCTTCTTTAATTGTTGTCTAATGCAAACCAAATATTTAAACTTAATTTAATTTAATTTATTTATCTGTCACCCTATTACCAATCTATATTTTAAATAAAATATATATATTTATTTCCTTCGATTCTTGATTTGTGTTTTAAATTACAAGATTAATGCTTTGTTTTTACATTATTTTAATCATTCATATTATTCTCAATAAATTGCAGTAATAAAAAATTTAAATTTCTAGATATATATAGTCCATGTGGTGTTAGACTGTAAGTAATTGTTGTACTTATAAATGTATATAGTGTACTTTTAAATTAAATAAATTATGACTAAACAATTTTTCTGGTAATTTATTATATACTAGCTGCTGCCCACGCTTCGCCCGCGTTGCATTTTATAAAATAAAATTGCCTAAGTTACCTAACACTACTAGTTTCTTTAATAATATAATTCAATCATGATTCAAAAGACACGTGGCGCCATCTATTATCATAACAATGTTATTGTTGTTTTCCTCGAGAACAGTACTTTTTTTCGGAATATAAGGTACCCTATGTCCGTTTTTGTACACCTGACTATGTATAAGTGCAAAATTTCAGGATGATCGGTTCAGTGGTTTAGGCGTGACAAGGTAACAAACAAACAAACAAACTTACTTTCGCATTTACAATATTAGTTCGTATTTTAATTGACATGACTAGTGTACTTGTTAAGTGCATTTTTAGCTTAGAGCCTAGTAGGTTTAACCTATTTTTAGGGTGCAGCGTATATTGATGTCAAAGATCCACGAATGACAGCCGGGACCAACGCGGCAACGGCTTAACGTACTTTGCGAGGCACGGAGGGGGTCTTGTTATAATATGGTCACCCATCCACGGACCAAACGCGGCAAACGTAGCTTATCCTGATCGATCAACCCTTACGGCTGTTATTACTTAGCCACAAGCATCTCAAAATTATAATCCCATAGAGAATCATACTAAGAACACTCTCGATCAAGTCACTTTTAAAACAAAACAAAAAAACAAAATTGGTTCTCCCGTTTGGGAGCTACGATGGCGCAGACAGAAACACCGATACACAAATCAAATCAAATCTTTTTATAGTGGGCATAGGTTATACTGACAGATGTTAGGTAAATAACAGATCTATTATGTCCTGCCTAGTAGGCAAACAATAATAAATTATGTCAACATGCAACATATCAAAAATTTCATCGTTCATCACATACAAAGCAAATCTTACAAAATAAGAATAAGGTGTATGGTGACAGATTGTAGTAGGTACTAATATACAGATACACACGCTAAACTTATAGCCCCCCTTTTTCCGTCGGGGGTAAAAAAGCTATCTCTTATAACTCGCGCCGCTGATCAGCATGTAACAGCTGCTCAACCTACCACTATCGAGTCATGGAACACCTTTCTAATGCTAATAGAAATTCTCGGACGCCAGCAGACAATGTGCCTAGATTCAAATAGTTATACGTGCTGCAGTTAGCTCTAACTTCCTATAGAGCTAACCACTAACTATGTTGTACGGATTTCCATATAAAATTAACCGTGTAGAAAGTTAAGGTGACGATAACCGACTTTTGATGATTTAATACTAAAGATCACGTCTAAACAAGTAGTGTTAATGATTTGGAATATTTTTTTTTTGTTAAATTAGAGCATTTTCTTACTTAATATGTGAATATTTTAGATTATGTTTATATAACATAGTGAAATTAATTTGTAAAGTTATATCTAACGCGGATAAAAAACTGCGAATCACGCAAAATCTCCACTGCGAATCAAGCGTATTTTCCTGAAACCTTCACCTTTATAATGATAATTTAATTATAGTATACGTGTTTTATTAAAATACCTTATGTTTTATGTATAATAAATTAATAACGTGTCCTATTTCGGACAGCGCTCCTGGATGGGCGAGTCCTACTACTGGGTGGACGTACGACGCGTTGCGTAAGCTCAGTACAGAACACGCAAGCTGGAATGTGTCCTATTTGGGACAGCGCTCCTGGATGGGCGAGTCCTATTACTGGGTGGACGTACGACGCGTTGCGTGAGCTCAGTACGGAACACGCAAGCTCAAGGTCACTGGCATATATCTGTGCCTTAAATAAGTTGGTAGATGTTTATGATATTTTTGTATAACTTTATTTGATAAAGCTCGGAGGAGCTTGTGGCTAAGTTACATCAGCCGCACTGGTGATCCATCAGGTTAAGCTACGCTTGCCGGGGTTAGTCCGTGGATGGGGACATCTTTACATATCGAGAATCTACCGTGCCTCGGAAGGAACATTAAGCCGCTGTCATTCGTGAATTTTTGACAGTCGTTACGGGTCGTCAGAACCCCGGAAGTCTGACAACCAGTCTTACCAGGGAGTATCGTATTACCCAATTACTCGGTTGTGGAGGTCAGATAGGCAATCGCTCCAACATATTTAGGAAAAGGCGAAGCATATTGATATTTTGTTTGATAAAAATAATATTATCTGTTTTTGGTAATGTCATACAAAGGTATTTTGTTACGTAAAAAGCTTTTTGGAAAACTTCTAAGTTTTATTACACGCTCAGCTTGATAGTAGATATGATATAGGATTCGAAGTAAGATCGACCTTCACCCATCGGCTTACCGGATGAATAAAATATTTTTTTATCAAATATAGTATGTTTCAGTGTCTCCAACAACGCCGTAATTACGCTAAACCTACCGTAATTTGAACATATCTACCACCTACCATAGACATGTTCAATTCTACCGTAATTTCGTCTTTATGAGTGGCGCCTTAAAAATGATGTACCCAACCTTACATACAGTTTATTTTTATTTGAAACAATGTTTTAAAATAACAACACTGTATAATTCCCTGGGGTATTCCCCTTACAATTAACTTGTGTGCATGACAAGTAGACGAAACTTAAGCGACCAAATTACAAAGTTATTGAATATAGTACTGACATTACCAACTTGAAAACAAAAAAAGGAACCAATTGTCAACAAAATCTATTGTTGGGAATCTATTTACGCAGCAACTCATTAAGAGAACAGACAAAACTGCGTAGATTTCCATCCTATCGCTAAAATGATTAAAAGTATTAATGTTTCCATGTACAAAAAGGCTGAAACTTAATGTTGAATTGTGAAATAAAGTTACCGTAAATTTACCGTATTTTTGATTTTTGATCTCCCGTAATTTTCCGCCATATACCGTATTTTTAGACTGGCAATACCGTAATTTTGACGAATAGAGTTGGAGACACTGGTATGTTTACAAATATCTAAAGTCAACACATCCATCTTAGCATTCTCATCTAAACGGCATGCATTGCAGCTTAGATGAGAATGCTAAGATGGATGTATGGTGTTACGCAAATGGATAGCGCACAATTTTTTTTTTGTTGGTTCAGTATCAGTAGGACCACACACATAGGGTAACATATTTCCATTAATTGTTCAATACTTTTTTTTTGGTCCTACTTGAAATCAGCAAAATATGGATACAATCTATTCGTAATAATATCAATGGGCGAGCGCACAACTGATAGGTACCTACTACTGCGTTCCGCTTCACTGACCGCGCCGCCCGCCGGCACGTTGCGCAACGAGTAACCATTATACCAGTTTCAAAATAACCATTTTTCGTTAATAACGATAACTTCATTTTTTTGTACTAAGACATATCAAAATAAAAAATAGGTGTATAATAAAACACGTTCAAGTGTAATTTTTCAAAATTTGCGCATTGATCAAAAACTTTTCCTGTATAAGAGGAAGTTTGAAAGTGACACCGGTGACTGAAAAGTTGTGTGGAAATCGGTTGTCATGGTATGGGCATGTGATGCGGAGGAATGAGGGGAATGTCTTCAGGAAAGTTTTGAGTATGAATGTGGATATCTATGCGAGTAGGGGAATACCAAAGAAACGATGGATGGACTTTGTAAAAGATGATTATGGCTAGAAAGGGAGTGACTACCGAGATCGCGCCCAATAGAGAAGTATGGAAGAAATAAACATGAAACCCCCAAATAAATTGGGATAAGGGCAAGAGAATGACGACATGCTTATTTAATATGTTCATAGCTATAATTTATTTAAAATCCTGTAAGTATTTTTTTTTTCTACCAGTAAACAGATAGGTGGCTTAATCATAAATACATTGATAGGTCGCCTCATTGCATTGATTGGTAGGACTGCCTCGTTGGTCTAGTGTTCGCAAGCGCGATTGCTGAGCATTGGTCCTGGGTTCGATTCCCGGGTCGGGCAGTGTTATAGGTTTTTCCATTAGGAATTTCTCAGTAGCAGCCCGGAGTCTGGATTTGTGCCCGGTTGATGGCAATAGGCTCGCCCCCTATTACATGGGAATTAAACATAACTGGCGAAATGTGGGTGTTCCTATGGGTACACCTCTGCCTATTCTTTCAGGGAAACAAGGCGTGATGTTATGTATGTTACATTAATGAAGGCAAAAACATAGTTTCCAAACTGTTCACCCGTCACTTATGTCAAAGTAGATCATGCCTCTAAAGAAGAACAGGTACCAACTTTCGAAAAACATGTACACAGCTAAAATCACAAGGCAATAAACCAGAAACCTGGTCTCCTCAACAAACAAACTCATCAAAATTCACGTCCGATCTTCAAACGCATAAAATTACATGAACCGTCCTCAATTCCCAAATATAGTTAGTTCCACCTACAATGCAATCCCTGCTCTGAATCCAGTGCAAATAAATCAACACGGTATGAGCGTAGACGAAAATTTGTTCACACATTCGTCATACCGATTTATGGCTGAGAAATGTGGGAGGACGTAAATCATAGGAAAGTATGCCCCGTTTAGTGCACTAACTAGGAGGAGTTTGAGTTGACAATAATACTCGTCGGGTTTGTTATTCGATTTCATTGATTAATTGGATTGGGGATCATTTAATTTTATGTAAATTAATAATTATTATTTAGTGTGCAAGTGACCCCCTGCCGTTTTTTCCGTTTACTACATAACATTGATCATGCAGGGGATATAGTCCTTTCATAGTTTTAGACAACCAATCATCTATAGCTGCCCAAACCCATAGCGCAATATGTTTTGTATCCATGTTCTACAATACTCCTGCACCAACCGGGGGGTTTTCCTTGGGTACACTTATTTTTTTTTTTTAAACATTGCCCCGCACTAGGAATTTCTCCTGTATTGTGGGTTCATTTACAAACATTTAAACTCACATACACAAACAGCCAGACCCGGAACAACTACTTGTTCGTACAAATATTTGTTCCGTGCGGGAATCGAAGCTGCGAGGCGCAGCGCAGCAGTCAATCGCTTAACCACTGCGCCAACCGTGCCGTCATTGCATAGTGCATTCAGGGATAATCTCAACACTTAAAATTGTCTAAAGGGCCACTGCGAGTTGGCTTTGGCCCTCGTAAGCCTTTCAAAGGTCCGGAATCCCAGGGTCTCGAGATATGTCAAATAATAATAATAATACATAATATAGTCTTTGAAAAGATTCCGTTCCGCAAGGATTATCGCGCGGCGGCTACGCCCGCCGTTCGCTCCGCTAGTTTAAACCGCTTAAACGCTTACGATCTCAGCATCGTGATCGAATCAAGATGAACTGCTCCCGCGGGTGAGGACCTGTGAGTGCGTGTGAAGCAAGTCAGTGCTGCAAGCAGGAACGCCGCCATCGGATTACGCCGTCTACTGCCGCGTGCCACATGTTGCGAAGAATTGCAGGTACGCGTGCTCAACCTCCTATAACTCCTAATTGTTCGCCTGTTCATCATCTAATTTCCTCTAGGCGATCACCACTAACCTCTAGAGTACAGTTCACTAAAAATAAAATATTTCTCGATCGCCTACATAAAAAGGTAAATTTCCACACCATTTCTTATTTTTTTAGATGTGATGTGGGACCTTCTGGGATAATCATTTTCTGAGCGTTTAAAAAGTTCCTTGCATAGTAAGTTACCTAAAACTGCGCTGACTAAACGTAAAACGTTGTAGTTTTGATCACACTCAACTTTTTTATGAACAGACCAGAGAACCATACGGGGTTGACGTTCAGAAACTCCTTCTGATAAGTACTTAAACAAATAAATACAGCAGACCACCCGGCACAGCTATAAGACTGTTTACTCTAACAGTGCACCACTTTGTCGGTATGAAGCCACTAACTTATCACTCTTTTAATTATGAAACAGCTTGAAACATTCACGGCCTTATAAAACAAGATCTTAACAATACCCCACATAAATTACAAGACTGCATTGCGTCAGGATGAATTCGGCCGAATGATCTCAAGGCTGGCAATAATAAGTTTTGGACCCTCCTCCATTGTATGAAGGTAGCGGCTACCGCAAGTGTAACGTGGTTGAGCACCTCGGCGCAGGTTCCTCACGTAGGGGACGAACAACGAATCCGGAATACGAAATCGCACTTGGCAGTGTTACTAGAGATAATGACTGGCTGTGGTTATGGAGAAAAGATGCTGGCTCACAGATTAATGGGTATGAGATGAGGAGATGATAGATATGAATGCTCATAACCAGAGATCAGAATAGGTAGAGTTTATTTATCTAAACTTCGAGGAAAGAAGTAACATAGAGTGGATAATACTCTTTTTGTATCGCAATATATACACACAATAACCATCCAACTTTTCAAGAATTTTATTTCCTATTATATGTAAAACAAAGCTCTTTAATTCAATAGTTTTAGTACGGAACCCTGAAAAATATAATCCATATATATGATTCTTCGTGATGGCACTGAAACGTGGACGCTCACAATGGGCCTTATCAGAACGCTAAAAGTCACTCAAAGGGCAATGGAGAGGGCTATGCTTGGAGTTTCCCTACGTGATCGAATCAGAAATGAAAAGATCCGAAGGAGACCCAAGGTAACCGACATAGCTCGAAGAATTGCCAAACTTAAGTGGCAATGGGCAGGGCACATTGCTCGCAGAACAGATGGTCGTTGGGGCCGAAAGCTTCTGGAGTGGCGACCGCGTACCGGAAGACGTAGCATAGTACGGCCTACCACAAGGTGGACTGATGACCTTGTGAAGGCCGCAGGAATCCGCTGGATGCGGGAAGCACGGAACCGGTCAAGGTGTCCTATGTCCAGCAGTGGACGTCTTTCGACTGAAATGATGATGATGATTCTTCAAATCAATCATTTGTAACTATAAAATAGTCCAAAAAAACAATTCGTGGTTTTCAAATCCCGGGATTTAAACGTCATTATAATAATTCCGAGATTTTAGAGGAGGTATTGTTCACTCTATTTATTTTCCTCGAAGTTTAGTTAAATAAACTCTACCTATTCCGATCTCTGCTGATAACAGAATAGAAATATATGTGTTTGCTAACAGGAAAAAGATCAAATATTGAGATTACTTAACTGAAAACCAGATCCAGTGGTCAGTAACCCTAGGCTAGTGCCAGAAAAATTTGACTAAATTAAATCAGATTACGTTTCAAAGCTAATTGAACTACTTAAGTCCTGTATTCATCATTTCATTTCTGTGTTGGAACTTTCTAACTCCTGCAGAGCATAGAAAAACAAGAATAATTCCTTGAATTTATTAACTTACAAACTAAATAAAAATTCCACGTGCTTATTGAAATTAATTGCTAAATAAAATAATAAAAATTACATTTGCATTTCAGAGCCATTTTCTCGCCAATTTAGCCAAGTCAGTCAGTGCAGTCCAGGAAGTCGGAAGAGTCAGAAAATCTTAGAAGACAACGTAAGTTGGTTCGGTAGCAACGCCACAGATGTTGTCCCTGGCTGATATGTACATGTATCCACCAATGCCCCACTGTGGGCCCCAAGAGTTCTTCAGGATCCAGAAAGTGTCACCATCTCGTTCGCCATACCCGACCAAGGTCACCTCGTGATTCAGATGGAGCTGATTACTGAAATAGCAAAAAGTCAATCATTTTAATTAAGTTAAGAATGAAATAAAAGCCTATATAAGAAAGTAAGATGTTTGTTTTTAGAGTCTTTGAAAGTTTGAACAATAGATGATTGACTAGCTGTTGACCGCGGCTTCATCTGCGTGTATTTTGTATACAAATAGCCAGGATGCAAAGTTTATATATCCTTCTCCAGGGCCCAGATGCTTCATTGAGATCGGTTCAGTGGTTTAGGCTTGAAAAGGTAAAAAACTGACAGCTACTTTCGCATCTATATTATTAGTATAGATTTTTGGAATCGTATGGGAGCGTTTAAATGAGAGGCACGACAAATATTGAGTGAAAGTATACTGCGGAAAACATTAAGGGCGATACAGCGATAGACTAAAGATATAAATAGAAATGAAACGATTTTACTTGATGCAGTGCCGAAGTATCTGATGCATGAAGTTCAATGGATAATTAATCTAATCCGAGATAACGTATAAATACCCCTGATCCGCTCCAAAAATCTTGAAATACTTACCATTCAGTATCGTAGAAGACGCCAGATGCATATTTAGCGAAAGATTCGGTAACATGGACTGATACGGACAATGGACCGTGGTTGACTAGCGCGACCTAGGAAGAGAGTTTTCAGTTAAAACAGAATAATGCAATTATCTAGACACCAATGAAGTTATTATGTCTAAAATCATGCTTACCTTTAAAGCTCCAATGCTCAGTGGCGTAACATCGGTATATCCGCGAATCGGGAAAATAGTCGTCATGTTTTTAATGTTACATTCTCCATTCTACAAAAAGAAACACCAGTTATATTCATGTTACAATTTTTTTTTTTGACGTGACAACGTCTAATAAATCGATGAACGCCGGCTGCATGCACGAAAAAGGATGACTCATTGTCCCGTTACGCTCATTGTCACGTTACGCTCATTGTCCCGTAGCGCTCATTGTCCCGTTACGCTCACTGTACGCTTGCGCCGCATCAATGTTTTGTTATGACGTTGTCACGTTAAAATATCGTCCGTAAACCAACTTTACAGACAACCATTTCCTTTCTTTTTTTTTTTTTAACACACATCGACAAGTGAATTTAATATTGTTGATTAATAACTAACTCGAGACTATTGAGCTTCATTAATAAGATGTGTTCTGCCTCATCTCTGCAGAATGTACCTTGTTAGTGTATGGGCCATATTCTGCTTCAGTTGGCAAGCCGTACTCCATCATCCACTCGTAGGCCGCATTGTCAGTGCCGCCATCACAGCCCGCGGCACCGTATCTGTACATTGTGAGCATTTATTTAATTGAAAGACAGCGAGGAGCACAGCTTCTAAGTGTATTTGACAGAAAGTTTTTAGTGTTCCAAAGTAAATTCAGCTTATGCTTATGTATACAGGGTGATTAAATTCATGGGCATCCTCTTAAGGGGTCATTATACTCATCATTATGAACAACTTTCACTATGGGACCAAACCTGAATTCGCGAAAAAAGAATCAGCTGTTCCCTATATTTATGTTCGCATAGCTCGTCGCACGGGTAGATCCATCAGGTTAAGCTACGCTTGCTGGGGATGGTCCGTGGATGGGTGACCTTTACATACCGAGACTCCTCCGTGCCTCGGAAAGTACGTTAAGCCGCTGGTCCCGGCTGTCATTCCCGGATCTTTGACAGTCGTTACGGGTCAAAAACCCGAAAGTCTAACAAGCAGTCTTACCAAGGGGTATAGTATTACTCAGTTACTGGATTGTGGAGGTCTGATAGGCAGTTGCTCCTTGTAAAATACTAGTATTCTTTAGACTCCAACATAGTTGGCCAGGCAAATTGATTGAATTATTAGTAATTCATCGTATTATTCTTGGTGAAATAAAAATATTATTTAAGAGCCCTGCACGAAATCGACTGATTTTGATCAATTTTGTTCATTGTTTGTGAGAAAGGGAAACATAATTTAAACAAAATTATTTGAGATTTGAAAAGTCGTGTTCTTTGTTTCGCATGTGACTGAAAGAGATTTTTCAAATAAATTAAGTATTCACGGTAAATCACTAATATTTGCAACAAGTTTTCCGAAAAATTACGCGAGACTGACATATGATCAGCATTCTACAAGAAACTACTTTTGATTTTGAACATTAAAAAATATCATCAACATCATTATATGGTCTATTTGCATGTGGCGGAACCACTTTTTTCAACTTCCATACAAAATATAGCAAAAAAATTATATTGAAAAAATCTTTCTTTGTTTTAAACCTCGTCAGTAATATATATTTTTCCTATTATTTAGCAAATCATATCAAGAAATTTAAAAATCACAAATTAGTCTTCAGCTATCCTTAAAATATAATCAAAATTGTATTTAATGATTATACAATATCTTCATTAAGTAAATCAATGGCGAAATAAACTATATTTTGGAGAGCACAAAAATGATGAAACTATTAAAAGCTGCTGTGACTGACACGAATGGTTTAGCACCATGAAAACTGTACTTTTATAGTTACACAGACTTAATGTTTCGATTATTTCAAGTTTTCTCACAATTAGATAAGAAATTGCCAAAAGAGAATTTTTTTCGTGCACGGACCCTTAAATCTGAACATAAAACTTATATAGGTACTTACGCCCAAGCGCAGTCCACAATGGCTTGGTTGCTGAGAGCCATCAGTTTGCCACCGTTGATCCTCGCAAGTGCTCCTTCCACTGCGCCAGTCGTTCCAAAAGTCCAGCAAGAACCACAGTCCTCTTGATCTGGTGGGAAAAGATTCAGTCTATACCTACCCAAAGTCTCAAATTCAGATAATTTATGTAAACAAAGGGGATAACGTATCAAAACAATATCTTTGTAATGTTAATTCACATATAAGTAAAAAAAGTTCCATTTTCTTTTAAATTCTGCTTTAAGAAATAATAATTTAAAATAATCATGCCGTAATTATTTATAAAATTTTTCGGTTTTAAACAAAGTTATTAAAAAAAAGGTGATTTCCTGGTATAAAATATTTTATGATACTGGTAACAATGCAGGAGACCCAAACATCTTTCAATTTTCTACATCTTCAATAACACAAATATTACAACTCTCATTCATAGATTCATAATATTGTAAGTACCATATATAGCCACATGCTGGATTAGAACGGCTGTAAACTGTTTCGAGTGGAATCGATTTTGGGAGGCCTACGTCTAGCAGTGGACTTCAAAGGGCTGATAATGACGATCATATGCCGAGTCTTCGACACACTACACAAGACATTGTTTGGCAACGGTATTTTGTTTGCATAGTTCTTATAATTAATTCACTTTAATTTGAAACCTAGATGATTTTAGATACAAAAAAAAATCATGATAAAATGTTTTTGACAGTGGGATTTCTTGACATTACTTTGTTTACAAAAATTATCTGAATTAGAGACTCGGGGTATATTTATTTGTAATGTTCTACAATAAGTAAAGTTTCATTTTCCTGTAATCAACTAGGTACGTATACATGGATATCGTATACAATAAGTAACTGAATTAATACACATTATGAGAGTATTTTGTGCAGAATTGTTTACTGAATCGATTTCAGTCATTTTTAATATAGGTAATTTTTTATCCCAAAAATAATTGAAACTACGCAAATTACAATCACACTTCCGCTGTACAGTCAAAACAAACCAAAGTGGACGAAATACCTACAGCGCGAGACCCTTATAAGTGTGCGTATTTGTAATGTGACCACAATTTTCTCCCAAAATAAGTATAAATAATTTAATAAATAAACAATGTTTTACGCATAATAGTAAAAATCCAGTGTATGTGTAATGATTATGACACAATATTCTAATTGGGGTGTTTGGTGATGTGCGTTAATTCTGGTACATGTTGTATAATGTCACTTACTTTTAACGTTAGACACAAGACCCAAAAGCCTCAAGTCATATTCTTTCGGTATGTCGTTTGACATATCACCCAACTTTTCTTCATCGTAAGGGAAAGGGATTGTTCCAACTTTTCCTTCAGGGCGCTTCATCAGACCCATGTACCTTTTCATTTCTTCGGGAGTCTTATCAGCGAATTTGTTGATCGCTAGTTTGTAACCCTTGTTTTGACGGTTGGTCTCGATTACTTGCCTGAAAAGATATAAGATTTATAATAATCAAGTAGTAAAAAATGTTTTAAAGAAAAATGTCGAATTAATATAAAATTACCTCATACTCCTCTTGAAGATACTCTTTCTCATTGCATGCTCATTGGTATCGGAGTACTTTTTTTTATAGGTCTTTTTGAATCTGAAAACAATTACATCAAGTCATTCTGGTTTCTAAATAGGTACCATGAGCAGTCTTTTTAAGTTGTTATATTTCTGAGAAAATCTACAAGTCTGTGATAAGGCCTGTCGTATTGTATGGATCGGAATGGTGGGCCGTGAAGAGGACGGATGAAAAAAGATTGCATGTAGCGGAGATGATAATGTTGAGATGGATGTGTGGAGTGACGAGAATGGATAAAGTCAGAAATGAGTATATAAGGGGAAGTTTGAAAGTGGCGCCGGTGACAGAAAAGTTGAAAGGACGTCGTTTGGCATGATATGGGCATGTGATGAGGAGGGAGGAAACGCATGTGACGAGGAGAGTGATGAAGATAAATGTGGATGGATGAAGAGGGAGAGGAAGGCCCAAAAAAATATGAATGGATTGTGTGAAGAATGATATGAGGGAGAAGGGAGTGAATGATAGAGTGACGGTTGACAGGGGGGAATGGAAAAAGAAAACGATTTGCGCCGACCCCTAGTAACATGGGACAAGGGCAGGAAGATGATGATATTTCTGAGAAAATAAAATTCACATACGATTTGAAAACATGGTTGACATGTTTATCGTTGTCAGCATCAACGAACAACAAATGCTTGGTTACACTTTCACTGTCTTTAGTGTGAGTAGTAGGTTCAGTTGAGCAACCATCTGTGAAGAAACAAAGTTTCTCTAAAATATTATATTTTACATATTATAAATTACTAATGTTAACAAACAACAACACAACAAACAATATAATACAACAATGCTTACAATCTTCAACATCGAAAACACTACGGAAAGAGAAGTTTTTGTCGTAATCATAGAAGTCCCAAATTTCGTGTTTCTCCTTCGATCCCAACCATGGGTTGAACTCCAATACTTCGTATCTGAAATTTAGAGTAATAATTCATAATTATTATTACTCCAATAAGAGGGCTAATTCAGTATCCTTTCGGTAGTGACGTTATAATTTTAAAGATCAACAAATCAGGTGAGATCGAGGTGTCGAAGTCAAGAGCGAGCCCATCAACCAGGCAATCGAATTGATACTAATCCTTTTATGTCACTTTTTAGGGTTCCGTACCTCGCAAAGTAAAATCGGAACCCTTATAGGATCACTCGTGTACAGTCTGTCAGTCTGTCACAGTCAATTTGCTCCAAATCTGCTGGGCCGATTAAGTTGAAATTTGGTACACATATGTAAATAAATAAATTTTAATATAGGGGTCACTTTTGCAAACTAGAAAATTTAAATAAAAAGGTTTGCAAACCGTGCCGTGAGATATAACTATAAAAGGGCTTATTGCAAGGATTTCAGACATATTATTTTTATAATTTTAAAATTATACTTTTAAAGTTATTCAAGAAAATAAATGAACACTGACCATTCCCCTTTTCTCCGAAACCTAAAATTTTGAATAGAATTAAGAAAATAGTTCTTTACTTATAGATAATAGGAAAACCTTTAAGAAGTCTATGATCTTAAAATAACATGGTAATTCTCTCAATATTATGCGTACATTGCAGACTTATGTACATTTGCAGTTGGAATTTATGAGAGTTGTTTTTCAACTACAATTTTAAGTTTGTTCTTGGGATAAATTCATCCCAACTACGGAACTCTTCATTGTGTGTGGTCCAGGATGCACTTGGCCGGTATTGACTCTGAAATTGCCCAGCAATCCAAGCATCCTTCCATTCCGTAAAGAACGAAAGTTATTTAAAGGTAAAAAAATGGGGATTACGTTTTTGGACTAATCTCCTTACCTGACAGGAACCCAGGCTCGGTCGTTTTCATTGTAGGTAGCCCAAAGAGTACTTTCCGAGTCAGTACTCTCATCTTTAACATCGTTAACGAACTTGGTACAATCTTTGTCGTTGATCGTTTCTTCACCTGTGTGACGAAAAGATATTATTGAAATATCTATGTATAAAAAAAACATCCTTTTAAAGAGTACTAAAAGGCTAGCAAAACACAGATTTTAAAGTGTTAGCTACACAGACCCGTCAGACGGAGGCTCTATTGGACGTCAATTTGATTGAATACTTCTACGGTCACTTTCACGATAAACTGATCGTATAAAGCCCCGTTTACACGATGCAAGTGTCTTGCCTGTAGAATATAATACAATTGAAGCAACGAATGACTTACTCAAACTCAAACTCAAAGCATGTATTTCAAATAAACCAATTACAGGCACTTTTGAATTGTCAAGGGGTCGGTCAGTCAGAAAGATGAAGCTAGTTGCCCATTCCAAAGCGTAGTAGGTTCCTATGGAGAAGAACTGGCAAGAAACTCCACGGACACTCTTTTAAAACAAAAATATTGTTACAAAAAATGGGTTACATCATTCATGTTGAAGTTATACATGTGAGAACAATGTAGAAAGACGTGCACGTTAGAAGCGTCCGTAATAAAAACAATTCAAAAATTAAAATAAGCCGTGGCAGCTAAGAGATGTCCAGTCCCAACTGACGGCGGCGCCCGTTCACAAACATGACGCATGGATTAGCACCATTTAGCTCAACCATTTTGAAGGGAACTTCGTGCGCGTGTGTGTTGGATCATTATCCAACACACACGCCACCACCAGCGAGACATTTGAGTGAGCATGACATACTCTCAGCCGCCAGAGCACATTCAAGTCAATAAAAGACATATTACCCGGTAAATGGTAGCTCTATAGTAAATAGTACTCACACCTGTGCTATGCAATTATATAATTCAAGGAGATTGAGTTTATAAAACGCAAAGATAGTCTTACAATCTTCAGCAGCTTCAATAATATTTCCAAATGCTAATCAATTAGTTTATGTGCCCTTATGGAGCAGGACCAGCATTGAGCCAAGCATTTTTGTCAGCGATGTAATCCCCCAACTTATAATATGCTTGGCTGCATAGTGTGCGTTTTATATAAGATTTAAATTTAGATTCATTCAATTGGAGTATATTACAGCGGCTAAAGATTGTTTAGACCGGTCAAACTCCGGCCCGCAAAGAGTTTTAATCCGGTCCGCTAACGTCATTTTGACATAAGAGTGTATTGCTCTCAGAAATTATGTTCTGGCGGTCGTGTACGTTTAGGGCCATTGTGAACTTTATTAACTAAAAATAACCATTCGAATTACTGTAAAATAAAAAATTACGCTGGTGCGCTCCACGATTTTTTTCACGGTGTGTAGCATTTTCGCCTTCGAAGATTCTTACGATAAATTGCAACTTAAAACAAAATGCATTTTTTTATTCTGGACCCCCGAATCCCCTACGCTTTTCTGACCCCTGATGAAAAAATTTTGTCCTCCCCTGCTTTAGACGGTGCCCCTTTTACAGAGTTGGTTTAACTTATGCTACAGGCAATTAAATCGACCGTGTAAATCAGGCTTAGGAATGCTAAAATGCGTTATATAGATTGATTATTGATGGTTATCTATTCATACACGAAATATTTATATTTAAAAAATATATTTTTATCTGTTTTATATTTTGTCGGTGCTATAGCTTTTTCACCACCTATAGATGTTTCTCTTAAAATATTTCGTGTATGAATAGATACACCTTATATTTATATTTACCTTTCTCAACATCTATCCATAGTAGGAATTTCTTATTACTAAGTGTTTTTATGAGTGTTTTGTTTCTTACCTTCAGCCTCAAAATCGTCGACATCAGGGAGAATAGTTTCAGGTGTCGGTCTGTCCCATTTGTCTCCTTCCATGTTGTTACACACTGTTATTACATCTTGGTCTAGTGACGCTTCAGGATGGATCTGTTGAAAGAAACGGGCTTTATTTGCTTACAGTTTTGATAGATGATAAACTTAAACATCATAACATAAGAGTTGGCCAGAGATGTGATGGATGTGAGGCAATTGTACTACGTTGACAACCGTTATTATGTGATATAATGGCGACCTGTAGAGCAATTCTGAAAAAATCTCACGGTGAACAATTAGGTGAAGTGAGCCTGTAGTGACGTGTAATTCCACTTGCTGTGCTCACACACACAAACACAGTTGAAGTGAGCTGTCATTCCATTGATACTGGGGATTGACACTGTATTGATGCTCACTTCACCTGAGTTTTCACGGTAAGATTTTTACAGAATAGCAAAGCAGGTGGAATTACACGTCACTACAAGCTCACTTCACCTAAGTGTTCACCGTGAGATTTTTTCAGAATTGCTCTACAGGTCGCCATTATATCACATAATAACGGTTGTCAACGTAGTACAATTGCCTCACATCCATCACATCTCTGATTGTGAGATTGGCAGATACTTGAGATTGACACTGTTGACAGCTCACTTCACCTAAGTTTTCACGGTAAGATGGTTACAAAATAGCACTGCTGGAGTTCTAAAATACAGGTCTAGGCTTAGTTTAGACTCCAGAACTCCCACAAATTACAAAATTTTGTCAAAATACCTGTCAACTTAATATGTAACTAGTTTTTGAATGTAATATGTGGAGATAAAAAAACATAATTTTAGTTTTTACTTTTATGGATAGTCGGTAAGTAGGTACGTACACCCACATTTCGCCAATTATGTTGAACTACCATATAACAGGAAGTGAGCCCATGACTCCACTATACTGAGAAAATTTCTAATAAAAAAACCCAACAACACTTTGCCTAAATCGGAAATCGACCCGGGCCTGGTCCTTACCGGACGATAAGCTGCCCATAGCTCGCCTTCCGTAAGCCCGCGTCTACAGTAGCCATGAATCAGCAATTGATTCCCGCCACCCAGGGCGTCTCCTGCGGCGACTAGGGGCATGAGAGCGCACAAACTGCCTGTCCCTCACGCGTTCTGCCTCCTCCTTCGCAAGCATTACTGCTTCGCAGAAGCAGGTGACAGCTTCCCATGCACTCTCGCTCCATACCACGGCCTGGACCAGGGCCGGATGCGAGAGATCGCCGCCGCCGATCCCCTCCGTGAGGACACGGCGGTGCTCTACCCAAGCCGGGAAGACCTCCACCGTATGCTTCACCGTGTCCTCCGGGCGATCCACACAGTAGTAACACCCAGGAGATTCGTTCCGCCTTATCCTGAACAGGAACCTCCCGAAACAACCGTGTCCGGTGAGGACCTGCGTCAGGCGGAAAGTGAAGACGCCGTGGCGCCTCTCTAGCCAATCTTGAAAGAGGGGACTTATCGCCGCAATTGTGGCGTGTCCAGAACTCTGGCCCTGAGGTCAGCAATCGCGCTGGTCACCATTAGACCAACGAGGCAGTTTTAAATATAAACATATGATAAAATATGGAATCCTTTTACCGACCTCATACTTAACACCATACCGGAATTTCTTGTCTTTAGAATTTACAAAAGACTTCACGTAACCATTGTTGTAATCTATTCTCGATTGCTTGGAGGTTTTCCTAAAAAAGAGAACGAATCTCAAACCATTGTTATATATGTTTTCAACTTTCAATAAAATTATCAGCAGTAGTATTTAGTTTAACTGTAAATCCCAGAGGTACTATCACGGACCTTCGAATCGGACCAACATAAGGACTATTCTTGCTTGCAGCGCTCGGCCGCTATAATAACGCTTACTTACGCTCATCAACAAATAAAATCAGATTTTGCAGAACCGGTTGTTTTGGTCAGACATTTGTGATCATTGTAACAGAGCTTGAGAAATTTATTTACACATTTTTTTAGTAAAAAATAAACAGATGTGGACATCCGTGAGCACGGGATTTTGTTTTGAAAGTGCCGATTCGGATGTCCACGATAGTACACTCTGGGATTTACAGGGAAGTAATATAATTACAATATGTAACTGAATTAAAGCACATTATGAAAGTAGTTTGTTCAAAATCGTTTACCGAGTCGATTTCTGTAATTTTTTATCCCAAAAATAAATAAAACTATACGTGGTTAAAAACTTTTCGAGTATAATAAATGTTATGAGCAAAATCATTGGAATTTTACCTGCCTTCCGTAATTTGACAGTCAAACAAAGATAAAAATAAATATTCTTTAATTTATTAATTAATCAAAAAAGGCAGTTAAAGTAAAAAAAAACATAAACTCACCAGACAGCATAGTTTTCAATGACATTGTCAGTTAGCGACATTCTTTTCGCCTTTAACGTGTATTGACTCGGCCATTTAAGGGCTCGAGCGTCATACTTGACCTCAGCAGCTTTGGAATCAGCTTTGTTTACACCTTTGCCCACTCTTTTGTGCTCAACTTTTGCCTTTTTCACTGAAAGTTTACAAATTACAAGAATGTAGCCTTTTCCGAGCGTTGGGATCTACCCCTGTTGCAGAGGTGGATGCAGCTTCATAGTAGCGTCTCCCCTCATATGTATTTCAATTTTCAATTAAATTTATTATTGTATTGGTTTTAAATGACATTTGTATGTATGTTATATTTGATTGGATTTGATTTGGATGACATGTATTTTAATTTTATTTGAATGTTTGAGTATTATTTTATTGTGTATATGTGAATTTTTATATCAATTTTATGGTTTAATTTAATTTAATATGAACTTGTCTGAAAATAAATAAATTAAACATCAATGAACTTGACCTGCTTTTATGTGAAGGCGAAAGTTCCAGGGTAGCCCGCGATATTCAAGTTTTCATAAAACAAAAAACTATCAGGTTGTATGGTAATTAAAAAAATAAATATGCGCGTAATAAATATGTATTTATCGAAGTATAATCATTAAAACCATCAATACAACGCCCAACTTCTTATTGCCCGATTGAATGAAATCATGACATTTTAGGCCAAGTACAAAAATGTATGTAAAAAATTAGAAAAAAAACGTCTGTTTTGGAGCTATGAGATCGATTAAACATTTTTAAAAGGAGTTTTTTTTTTTTTTTCTTCTAACCAGCAATTTTAATCAAATAATGTTATTAAAAGCGATTGCATGTCCACCAAATCCTTAAATAATTATTTTCTTTTCTTCTTTTTTTTTTGATTTTTATAACAGTTTTTTTATGTTTCCCATTGATTCAAAAAACTAGTCAGCGCGGTCTCTGACGGTTCATACCGCCTTAAGGGGGCCCTTAACCAATTTTTTCCGTCTATGGTGGAATCATAGTTGGTGGAGGAGGCCAGAGCAAAAAGTAATAGCTAGAAAGTTTTTAATAGTACATAGATTTATATTTATATTTACAAAACGTTTCAGATAGGAACCTCGTTCACAAATGATATCACAATTTATAAGTACATACAGAAATAGGTACAGGAATAATTACTTACCACTTAAACCCTGTGTGATCACCACCAACCCGAAAAGTAACCAGACAAATTTAGCCATCGTGAAGCCCAGAACCACAGATCCCAGAGCCCCATACACCCAATGTAACGAAATATGCTGTGCTCCAGCCTTTTATATATTCAAATTGTGCTAATTAAATAGGTCTCATTAGTGGTTCATGTGATAATGAAAGTAAATAATAGTATTTAACTGATAACAGTAATTTGATTATATTATAAAACATAGTGGCTATCTCGTGATTTTTTTCGGATGATCTTCGTCAATTAGAAAAAAATAGAAACTATTTTAATACAGTAAGCAGGTTCACAGGTTAACAGCAAGTTGAGACGACATGAGTTAGACGACCCTAGCTTAAAATATGAACTACAGCTGAGCCCCAAACTAGACAGTTAGGCTAGGTTCACACAACATTCATCCTCTCACCCGGCCCGTAGCAGGCGCACCGGACGTCGGCGGAGGGTGGACAATACCCTCTTCCAGCCCCCCTAAATGGGTTCAGGGGTGGCGGATCGGGGACGTCCGTCGCCACCCATACATCAGGACCCGAGGTGGCGGCGCGAAGTGTTCAACACGCGCCCCTCTTAGACGGCGCGGGGAGTTAAACACCTCACTCCTCCCCCCGACCTGAGGACGCCCGCCGAGGCGAGCCGGCACCAGTCGGGGGTTGCGGAAGAATCGTACGTTCCCGCGACCCACGACATATGTGTGAGATGGAACACCGGGATGGTTTTTAGTCAGTAAAAGTCTGACAGATCCCTCTGCCGCCCTAGGGCGGAGGAAATCCATGAAGATTTTCCACACCGGAACAAAAAAAAAGGTTCACACGGCATTGTACTACAGGTTGTTTTGCGGGATAAATGTGACCGAATAAGTAGCGGCGCATGCATTGAGCATAGACCCGTTCACACGTCGCGCGTCGGTTGTACTGCAAAAAAACGTACATATTGTAGCTAAATACGATTATCGAATACCCACCCGAATTGTCAAGCAAACCGAATGAACTTTTAACGATTCGGTCTGCAGTAGTGCATAGTTTTACACCATCAAACTGTGGCTTTTCGTTTTTACCTACACGGTGAAAAATGTCTCGTGTGACCAGCCCGTTGTTAACACGGTTTAAATCTAATATTGTAACAAACGTGCGATGTATTGCCGTGTGAGCCCAGCCTAAGTCTGTATCTTGGGGCTCGAGCTACAAATTCCAGAGTGGACACTAGAGAGGTGATTTCAGGTATGGTGTGGTATATGTATGTGTGATGTGTGTGTAATGTGTGTGTCTGAAGGGTGAATGATGTGTGTGTGATCTCTGTGTCTCGTGTGGCATTGGCAACCATCTTTGTAAAGTGTACCAATTAATTGCTCAATTGTTTTAAGCACTTATCGGACGATGCTTCTGACAAACATGACTTTAAGGTGCTTTAAGTATGTTAACTTCTTCGTGTTTTCGTTTCGACGGTACATCTATACTGTTTGGGCCCAGTAGGTGGCCACATTTATTGCGATGTCAGAGGCGTTGTTCAGATCGTCAAGGGTGTAGGTGGACGGCCAATTGGGACACTCTAGCAGATGGGACATCTGTTCAGGAGCACCGCACTCGCATTGAATGTTAGGTGAATCGACTATGCCCCTCTTCACCAGGTTATGTTTGCAGCGGCCTACTTGAGTGCCCAGTCGATTGAGAGCTTTCCAAATAGGTCACTACAGTTCGCAACCGGGAGGCTGGTGTTCTTGGGGCTTTAAGTCTTGAGGTGATGGATACCTCTTTTCCCACAGTTTACTTCGCTCTTTGGATGGCCTGTCTTTGATCTGGGACATAGTCTGTTAACTACAATGATATTATACCTATAAATTAAGAGATAGATATCGCACTAGCGAGCGCACTTAACTTTTCCCCAAATTGTTGCAGACAAATTCAGACAATTGTTGTAATTTTATTTAGTCAGCTAATAGCAGCGAGCGAAACGAAGCGTGTCCGTGGCGTGACAATAATATATCTAAAATGCTAGTTGTGTGTTAAGGAAGTGTAAAAACTATGGTTCCAAGATAAATAAGAGTGACGAAATTGCATACCATAATTTGTAATAACAACACAACGATATCTGAAGCTCGCTCAGTATGAACGTAGCGTATCTTTCCTTTATAATATCATGGGAAAACTACACAACATGATATTACAGTGAGCTGGTGACAAATAGGATAGGAAATAGGAAATCTTAGGAACTAGAAGGCTGCTTAATTCACAATGCCTTTTCATGGAGATACAGTGCGCTAGGCTGTAGGGGCTCGTGGCTAAGCTACGCTTACCGCGGTTGGTTCATGGATGGGTCAGCATCCGTTACTTATCAAGACCTCTCCATGCCTTGGAAGCGCGTAAAGCCGTTGGTCCCGGCTGTCATTCGCAGATCTTTAACAGTCGTTACGGATAGTCTTACCGAGGAGTTTCGTCGTACCCAGTAACTGGGTTGTGGAGGTCAGATAGGCAGTCGCTGTATGTACAATACTGGTATTCAGCTGTATCCGGTTGGACTGGAAGCCGACCTCAATATAGTCGAACATTGATAATGACTGTGCGCCAGATTTTAACAATGTTTGAATCAAAAAATCCCCTTTCGCAAAATAGGGATGATGACAAAAAAAATTTTTTGTCCGTCATGTAGATTATAAAAAAATATTGGACACGTATTTTTTTCTTTTTTTACGTAATCAAAACATTACGGCGAAACAATGAGTTCAAATGTGGCATGACGTCACTTCTCAGTAGATTTTATATGTAGCTGTTACGTAACGAGCCCTCACTCCCCAAGTTTAATGTGTTTTATCTAAGTCATTTTTTATTAATATAATAAAGCAAAAAATACGTGTCTAACATTTTTTTATTATCTGATTGACGGACTGAACAATTTTTCTTTTTTTTTACCCTGGTCAAATCCCTATTGAGAATGGCTACCTACATTTGCCAGGCGTATCCATGTATTTATAACCTTTAGAAAGGGATATAATAACATATCTACCTAAAAATAATAATGAATTTGATAAATCTAATTTCGTTTAATGATCTCATTAGAATATTTTTCATAATATCAACTAAATATCGGATTATGTAGGTATTAATTAAACCAAAACATTTTAACAACAGCGACAAAATATTTAAAATTGCACATAATTATGATACACTACCTTTTGTCCGCGACTTCGTCCGCGTGAAATTTCTTGGTCCCGCGACGCACCGCGTCGCATCGCATCGCCCGCCCGCGCTATTACTTAGTTTTCTTTTGATTTATTTATTTAACAATTTATGTACACACATATAAACAGACAAGAAGAAAGGAACAGAAAAATACGTACAAAGGTGATGCTTATTTCTAATGAAATCTCTTCCAGCATACCTGCGATAGGAAAGTAGATATATTTGTTCGGTTCTTAAGGGTCGTAGCGTGATGTTGTACCCTATAACCTTCCTCAAGATTTGGGCTAACAAATGCAAAGATATTTTTTTAAATTCACCTGTTTGTTCCAGAGATTAGCGCGTTCAAACAAAAAAACAAACTCTTCCCATATTACAAACAATTCCAACCAGTAGTTTCTGAGATTAGCGCGTTCAAACAAACAAACAAACAAACAAACAAACTCTTCAGCTTTATATATTAGTATAGATAAACACACAGATTGGATCTTCTCGATTTAAGTACACTCCGAGACATAAAAACTGACCCATTACGAAATTGAATCATACGCGTTTTTTGTCAGAATATTTTCGCTCATCCCGTAACCCAACCACGAATCACGTCAGATTGTTTTCTCACGATGAGCAGTGGACAACAGTTCTTGTTCTTCTAGTTGCCGTGTTGGTACAACTGGTCCAATTATTTTGTACGTGAGTAACGGACTGGCGAGCCTTTTGGCGCGAAGGTAAATGCGGTTGGAATCTGGATAAAGTGTACCTTTAAGAAATCAAGAAAATTCGCGTGAAGTGATGAGTATTGGAATGATTCATAATCGACCCTAACAGAATACCAGCGTTATGGTAATAATTTTTTTAAATATAACAACACTAGTTTCTTGTTCCCCCGTTCCCGAATCCGTTCTCGAGAAATCATCAAAATAGCCTTGCCATACAAAATGTTTGAGAAAAAGAATATCCTATATTTTTTTCTTAAATTATTCGCCTGTTTTAATAGTTATTCTGCTATTCGGGGCGGAGATAAATCCAACAAATCATAAAAATTTGTCCAGCCGTTCTTGAGTTATAAATGGTGTAAGTAACCCGACTTTGTTTTTAGATTATGCTGAGATATGTATGACCCTTTTTCTATTCTTCTTTTTTCATTTATTTTGTTTCTTGTTTAGTATGACACGATATAATATTTTTCTTTCTTCCTTATACTATTCATTACTGTTAAGGCGTGATAGTGCATCTTCGGGATCTGCGGGAGGTCCTTAGTGGACGATCTGGGGGCTTGTTCCACAAATCCCTCTGAAAATCCCCCTTAGGAGGAAAAGTGGAATCTGAAAACAGTCTAGAATTCACCCATGATAATACCGCTAAGGAGGGAAAACTAGAATTGAAAAAAAAAACTTATTTCAAGATCCCCTGAAAGTGATTTTTTTACATTAGGGTTCAGTTTTCCCCACTGAGGGGGATTCTCTCAAGGGGGATTAGTGGAATAAGCCGATCTGGGGTGCTTTTATGCACGCCAAATTTTCTTTTGGCTGAAATTTAAAAGAAAATTTATGTATTTTTCCCATAATTCAGGACTTAGGTACATAGGTAAATAACAATTTTAATGACTTAAGGATTAGTTAACATTTTTCTGATCTTACTTTTTTAAAGCTTTCAATGTTCTAATATTAAGTGCAAATTTCACCAATGAAACTGAATCGCGATCAGCATATCTAAACCTGTTTGTTTCTGTCTGGAATCTGTTTTGGAGTCTCTGCAGCGATGCCAAGTCGACTGGCGATACATCCAAGTGCTGAGATGTCTTTATGACAACGCGACAATGACCGTCCAAACCCAGGATCAGCGAACTGAACATATCCCCCTGCGTCGAGGCGTGAGACAAGGCGACGTAATTTCCCCGAAATTGTTCTCTAACGCATGGGAGGATGTGTTTAAGATGCTGAACTGGGAAGGACATGGCATCAACATCAACGGTGAGTACATCTCACACTTGAGATTTGCAGATGACATTGTCATACTGGCTGAATCGCTACATGACTTGCAGCAGATGCTGGATGGCCTAGTTGATTCTTCTGTACGCATTGGTCTCCGGATGAACTTGGACAAAACCCAAGTTATGTTCAATGAACACGTCACTCCGGGATCGATTGCAGTCAACGGCGGTGCTCTTGAGGTTGTTCGGGAATATGTTTACCTCGGGCAAACTCTGCAGTTTGGTAAGAACAACTTTGAGAGGGAGGCTAACAGAAGAATTCAGCTGGGCTGGGCAGCGTTTGGGAAACTTCGTCGAGTCTTCTCGTCGCGTATTCCACAGAGCCTAAAGACCAAGGTCTGCAATCAGTGCGTCCTGCCTGTTATGACTTACGGAGCCGAAACGTGGACACTCACGGTACGGCTGGTCCATAAATTCAAGGTCGCTCAGCGAGCTATGGAACGGGCTATGCTTGGAGTTTCTCTGAGACATCGAATCCGGAACGAGGTGATTCGGCAGAGAACCAAAGTTGTCGACATAGCTCAAAGAATAAGCAAGCTGAAGTGGCAATGGGCCGGCCATATTAGCCGTAGAACCGATGACCGTTGGGATAGACGTGTTCTTGAGTGAAGACCGCGAATTGGCAAACGTAAGGTAGGACGCCCTCAGGCTAGGTGGAGCAACGATCTTCGCAGGGTGGCTGGTAGCAGCTGGATGAGAGTTGCCGAGAATCGAGCTGAATGGCGTGCAATTGGAGAGGCCTATGTCCAGCAGTGGACTGCTATAGGCTGATGATGATGATGACGATATCTAAACCGAGTTCAAGAGTGTCAATATTCCAAAGAAAATGACACACAGCATTTAAACGTGGTTTATGTTCTGATCGCGTTCAGTTTCATTGGTGAAATTCGCCCTTAATAGTAACAGTGGAAAGTACATATATTTCCAAACTTTCTTCTGTAAGTACCTACTCAATATTTTAGATAGAACTTATCGATAGACTGACAAATGAAAGACAACTTGTAATAGTTGATCTAATGGAACTGTATAGCTCCCTTATCTGATCTAATGCAATGCTAGTCACATAGAAAGTAGGAGCAGCAACATTTTAACAGTTAATATTTTACTTTCACCAGTGATAGCGGTCAGTTGAGTTCGCACTTGCAATCTATAGGTAAGTTATTAGACTGGAGTGCGAAAACACACTTTTCCCCGTTATACGAGTACGTGTTGAGAAATCAGGTACAGTCATATATTCTAAGGCAACTTACTCTTGTATGGATGGAGTTGGTATTAGGGCATGCAATATCGGAAGGTTCTCAATTCCGGAACTGAGTTCCAATACTGGAGATCTGATTCCGGAATTCCGGAACTGGTAACTTTTAAAGTTTGTATCAAATCAAACAAGATTTATAATTATATCAGTCGTTTAATCATTTTAGTAACAAATCAAACATCTTTCTCCCTTATTACTCTAAATAAACATTTTAAACCGTAAAATCAACAAGACTTATTTATACACAATAGAAGTCTTTTAATCATTTTTAGTAACAAATTATCGCGGCCCGGCCGGCCGTCTAGCGGCTTGTGGAAAGTACCACAGACTGGTTACGTTTAAATAAAATAATAATCAAAAAAATATGAATATCGGAATTCCGATATTACTCCTCTCAATTCCGGAATTGCAATATCAGAAATATTGTTACGGAATTCCGGAATTCCGAAATTCCGGAATTCCGGTATGCATGCCCTATGTCAACTCAAATCTTACAAATTACTTTATTCCAAATAACCCCCGAAAATACAAATAGTTCCCCGTTCTACCGGTACTATACTTACTTAATTTTACAAAAAAAATAATCTTACACTTCCTTAGATTTTATTTTATAAAAATGCTCTTACAGAAAAAATACAAAAACAGTTTGTTTGACTTGAAAAGCGAATCAACGACCTCCCGTTCAGCAACCGCACTGTCAACCACTAAATCAGTTACGATAAACAATTGCTTTTAATTTTCTTAACAAGTTTTTTATATTCTTAAGGCGTCAGCCTAGCCCGCGAAATTAAAAATTATCTTAAGTCAGTGGTGCCGATTCCCTTGTTCACAAACTGATGCACTGAACTTAAATTTAGTTTAAAATTTAAGTTCAGTGCATCTCTTTCTTTCTATTTCATTAAGAAAAGGACAGAAGATAAATTTTAGTTTAGTCCTGTCAAATTAATCAGCGCTTGACGTAAATTGACGTAATTTTAGTCGGCAAGTTTTTAATCACGTCTAAACTTAGAGGGAGTAGTGACAGGCGCTGATTAATTTGACAGGACTAAACTAAAATTTATCTTCTGTCCGTTTCTTAATGAAATAGAAAGAAAAAGATGCACTGAACTTAAATTAAGTTTAGTTTGTGAACAAGGGAATTGGCACCATTATCAAGTTGTATGTAGATCTAAATATGATTCGCGGCCGCATCAAACATTTATTTATAGAATTATAATCGTTCTTAAGGTAAGTTCGAAGTATATTTATTCTAAGTGCCCTATACTCTGTATAGTGTTTAGTAAATTCATGACATTTGAACCCAATTCTAACATAAGGAGTTGTATTACTCGATTCTAATTATTATAATTCTGTAAATACATACTTTTTACGCTTGCGAATCATATTTTATCAACATACAACCTAATATAGACCTGTAAATTGCAAAAAACGTTAAAAAAAATATTTAATTTCCTGGGCGCTTTCGCCTTATCAAGACTTTTATAATCTTAGCTTCATATTTCCCGGTTCGCAAGATTGTCCATTATGTTAATTGCAGCAGTAATTAAATTATACTCCAAGACTTTATTTATGTTGACGGTAGGTCGAAATTCCGTATTTTTTTTATTTTTATTTGAATCACATGTTACCTACTAATAAATAGTAGATACAACTTTATTGGATTACCAGTGATCTATACAAATAAATAAAATAAATAATCAATGACATCATCCGTGGTACTCTTGAATTGTCACCGCCGCACAGTGGAACGAATGTATGGGAGCGGTTGGACGTAGACATGTCCGAAAAATAAGAGTAAAATTATGACAAACTAATGATGCCATCTTATTCGATTACTTAATGCCTTCATAAATTGTGGTGATGAATTTCTTCATAACTCCCATATTTCGGGAGTAATTTGAGAAAATGTGAAATTTTACTATGAAAATGAGTGTATCGAGCTCTCTCCCTCCTGATTCCGGGCTTGTTTCAAGTAGCGGTCTCTAATATCGTAATGCTATTACTAAGAGCTATATTTAATACTAAGACACATAGTGCGCCAAATGTGCACTTTCTGGGATAAAAGGAAATGAAAATTTAAAAAAAAAAACGTTTTTTCCCCATTTGTATTTACTTTAAACCGCAGACAGACTTATTAAGAGGTCTATAAATATATTATATATATACAGAAATATATATTAACAAAAATATTCACAAGAACTGATGAGAGTATGACTTTTAAGTAAGTTGATAATAAATTACTTAGTTTCATTAAAAGTACAATAAATAATTAAGATGTAAGCTCTAATTTACTAAGTTACACATTTTAAAACAATAACATCATTTAATTATCTTCGTCATCATCATCATCATCAATTAATTCAAATTCAGAATCGATGTCCGCTAAATCATTTATGTTAACAAATTCGATATCACTTTTCTCAGAATCCGTAAGCTCATAAAATTCCTTAAAAGAAGATTTTTTTACAAACTTATTTCCTTTTGGACGGATACTTGTAACAAGTGGATCAGAAGACAGTAAAAGATTGTGCATAATATCTTCATTGCATGAGATACTGCTATGCTTTCGAGAATGCCCCTCTCTATATTTTCTAAAATCTTTATTTCTAGCCTCAGATGCCTCTTCGGATAGAAAACCAATGGGCACAATTGACATGTTCTGAACTATGTCTGGCCCATGCATTAAAATTTTATGAAGTGAAGAAGGCATATAATACCATGGGTATAACTCCACGTAAAGCTTAGCAGTATCAAAGCAGAACTCTCGGAATTTAGTTACGTTGATCTTCTCTCCTGATGAAATACACTGCAAGATCACACAGATTTTTCTTAAAAGCATAGCATCTATTCCGGTCAGTTCAGCAGATTTAGTGTAGTTTTCAAAAAATCTCCTTGCCGAGTTGCCATTGTTGGTGGATCCACTGCCTTGTTTCACAACATCGAGAAGTAAGCCCGTTTCTCTTCTTACAGCCTCTTGAACTCTTTTCTTCCTGTCATCAACTTGCCTTTTTGCTATATCACCCCTTACTTGCCATGATTTTATGTCTAATTTGTAGGAAATGTGTAATAAGCATTCCATTGAGCGAATCCAAGCGTGAAGGGTGCTTAAGCTATATTTATACATGTCCTCGTTTGCGTGTTTATCTTTGATTAACTCTAAATTATTCATTTCTTTAGGACAAGCCTTGCATATGTCACACACTGAAGCTGCTGTATTGGATATAATGGAATGAATTTTACCATCAATCATTGTCAACAGCAGTTGGTGTTTGACACTAATTCCATCAGTGATGGTGGATGGAGTTAAGGCTTCAATCTCTGCTTCGATTTCAGCCATCTCTCTCTGCACATTTTCTTTGGTTTCCTTTATAAACTTAAACAATATTGGCCGGCAAAATGAAGTGGAAGATGGTCGCTCGTTTTCCCAAATTGTTACACCTTTTGAGACGAGCCGCAGTGGTACAAGACTAATCATAAAATTACTAGCAAGATCGATTTGCTCATCTTCACTCGTCCTTTGATGATAAATGCTTTGGCTAGATGATCCGTCAAAACCCCATTTGCTGGTCAATACGAGCTGTTGATTGGGATCAACAGGGGTTTCTAACGACCTAATAAGTCTTCTTGAGGTTAAATCCATCAAGGCTTGTAATTTGATTTTTGCAGAGCTCTCTGTAACTGTGAGATCTTCTTTGGCCGGATAGCACTTAATTTTTTCTTTAACCAACATGTAGTAACTCGGGTATTGAAGAGCTCCTTCTTGAGTGTTGAAATCCCGAAGAGTGTTATAGCGCCATTTCGATAAGTTCATCGATACATAAAGAGCCAATGCCTTCAAAGGGGATATTTCCCGTACCTGAATTGATTTACCTTCAATGAAGGCTTTGATTTTTGAGGCCTCTTCTGGATTCTCCGTCAAGTATTTCATAACATAAGCTGTATCGCTTTGTCCTGCCTTTTGAAGCGCCCTTTCGGCCGAAAACATAATTTCAGCGCTGCTACTGCTGCATGAAAGACTATCTTCAGTGCGTCTTCTTTTTTGCCGGTTACTAAGGTCCTCAAAAGATTTACGAGGACTAGGATGTGTACAAGTTGAAGCATCAGATTTAGCAGGAGAAATTATGGGCTCGATGACGTCACTTATATTTTCTGTAGAAGGTTCCATATTTTCATTCTGTAATTCCGGCCATTGAATTGCAGCCTGTAGCCAAATCTCATGTTTCTTCCGAAACTTATCTGTGCTTCTTCCAGACTGTGTCCATTTTGCATAAATGCGGTAGCAAAATCGACGACACCAGTCTTTTAAACTTGTTTCAGCACTTTCACATAACTGAACACAACTGTTATCTTTTAAAACACTGAACAAATAGTTAAAGTCGCGTAAATCTTTATGTGCGCGTGCGCATAAAGCAACGTGAATATCAAGATTTGTATTAAAATTTGGAAAATACATTGCGAGATTAGCTTGGATACAACGAGGTGTAAATCAACACTGATTTTAAAGTTACTAATAGTGACCTATTTATATAAAATCCAGGTATCCCAGGTATCCTTTGTTAAATATTGCAAGGTAATTAGTTATTGTGATAATTAGTAAATGATGCATGCTAAATTAGTGTATTAAGAGCCATTTAGTAATTAAATAATAGCAATGTTCTTATCAGTAATCATTAGTGCATCAGTTTTATATGTAAACCTTAAGTCCCTAATTATATATCCTAATTAGCTTATATCTTCTCTAATTGGCTGCTCAGAAATGTTATTGTAATAAGGTAAACCTTTAGAAAAACGGTTTTAATCAACAAAATAAACAAAAAATAAAAAAATTGTGTTATAAAATAAACATCACTCTTTATCCCAGAAAGTGCACATTTGGCGCACTATGTGTCTTAGTATTAAATATAGCTCTTAGTATTAGCATTATGATATTAGAGACCGCTACTTGAAACAAGCCCGGAATCAGGAGGGAGAGAGCTCGATACACTCATTTTCATAGTAAAATTTCACATTTTCTTAAATTACTCCCGAAATATGGGAGTTATGAAGAAATTCATAACCACAAGTTATGAAGGCATTAAGTAATCGAATAAGATGGCATCATTAGTTTGGCATAATTTTACTCTTTTTTTTCGGACATGTCTACGTCCAACCGCTCCCATACATTCGTTCCACTGTGCGCCGTATAGTATATAAAAATGGGAGGGGAAAGAATCAAATGGCATCAAAAAATTCGTCCGCATCGCTGTCAACAGGAAAAGTGCCCAAAAAGCTGGCAGCATTGCCACGTTGTATAATAATGCTGATTATTTGGGCAAGAAATAGGCCAGCCCTCTGGTCACGTGAAGAGTCGACCAACCGCTTGGCGATGTCTCGAAATACTAAGTGGGCACTCGGATCTCACAGTCCTAGTGTTTCGACCCCAAACGGCTCAAACATATAGCTTCGAATAAGGTTAGTTATATTAGCGCCGTTTGAGGGTAGTCTCTGAAACTGCAGAACGGATTCTGAAAATTCTTTTTGTTTTTGATAGCCCAGTTCCTGGAGAAAATTATTGGCTATTTAACATCACGCTGCGACCCTAAGAAGCTGGGAAAAACGAAAAAACAGTCAGAACGAACGCTATGTGAAAACGAAGTAAAAGCGCGGGTGGGCAACGGGATTTGGCGCGGAGGGGCGGGGGCCGAAATTTCACATGGACGAAGTCGCGGGAAGTGTAGATTCCCTCACAACCGATGTCACTAATATCTAAGATTTATTTAATAATGCAGTATTTAACGAATGTCACAGTTTATTATCTCCTGTTTCAATTTCGCTGATTAATGATCAAAGCAAAAATATTGCAGTTTTTTTTTTAATAATTTTGAGCCATTCTTTTAAGAAATGTAATGCAGCACCATGTTGAAGGGACATAATAAATCTTTGTTTTCTTATAGGTTGTGGAGATGAATAATTGTTGGATGGAAAGTTCTTTACGACAATTTTTCTCCCAGAAAACAAAACACTTTACAAGTGATTTGTACAAGGGTGGGTGATTATTGTTGACAGGACTTGTCCAAAATTTTCTTTTGTTAACGTTTTGGAAAGCAGGAGGTACTCAAGTTACCTACAATTCCCGTTTTGTTTACTTAAGTTTTCAAACGGCAGCCCGATTTAGTAATTTTGTTATATAAATGCATAGCGTAATAAAATATAACTATTTCAATATAAGTCCAATCAAATTTCACGCTCACCACATCCGGTACATTAACAACATTAAAATTAATGAACTTGTCAAAAGTAAATTGATATTAGAGCCTCAAGTAACTCGATCAGTTCACGATAAAACTTTCGTAGATTTTTATCTAGACCAATCATGCGCATGTGCATGGTCAAACTTAAAATTAAAAAGAGTATTGTTTCACTTTCGCCCCGGGCAAAGTTGCCTCCATATATTTTTGTCTGCTCGAGCTTTTGACTTTAATTGCTCCCTAAGGCTTAATTTCTAAGGTTCTATGACATTCGGTATGTCTGTTGATGAATTGGACCATTATCATAATTACGGAGGCAATGGTGCCGATTCCCTTGTTCACAAACGAAACGAAATTTAAGTTCAGTGCATCTTTTTCTTTCTATTTCATTAAGAAAAGGACAGAAGATAAATTTTAGTTTAGTCCTGTCAAATTAATCAGCGCTAGACGTAAATTGACGTAATTTTAGTCGGCAAGTTTTTAATCACGTTTAAACTTGTATGGAGTAGTGAAAGGCACTGATTAATTTGACAGGACTAAACTAAAATTATTCTTCTGTCCTTTTCTTAATTAAATAGAAAGAAAAAGATGAACTGAACATAAATTTAGTTTAGTTTGTGTACAAGGGAATCGGCTCCAATGTCTATAATTTTAATCTCTGTACTTATTAAATGTTTTGTGAGCATTTGAGTGCGTTTCGTTGGAGGCGATATGCAGGAATGACTGGACTTGGTTTCGTCATGTAGCATTTGGGCATAGGCTGTATGCACAAATACCTTTTCACCTCAGCACTTCAAACAAGCCGGTTTTGCTGTCTACAGACAGTGAGCAAAATTAGATTTTGCTGCGAGCGTGAGATGAAGCAACTTTTTAATAAAATAAAAAATAAAATAAATTATAATAATATTACGGTTAGAAAAGCACATAAATCAACTCAGCCAAACGCAGTCCACTGCTGGACATAAGCCTTTCCCAGGTTGCGCTACAGCACTGTCCTCCGCTTTCTGCATCCAGTCTGTCCCAGCCACTTTGTTAAGGTTGTCGGTCCATCTAGCTAGAGCAAAGCACATGCTGTGCTCATAATATTAGCCAGTCAGCAGACAGCGGCTGCACAGTCTCAGAGTCAGACGCCACTCATGAAGACTTTTTAAGGCGTATGACACGGCGTATGTGCCTTGTGGTGCCGGACATAAAGAATAGTAACACTCCATTTCCTCCCGTGGGTGTTGTAAAAGGCGACTAAGGGACTTACTAGAGAAGGGCAGCAGCGTTCTCTATGCATTTTTAACACCATACTGCGATCACCAACCCGTCGACGTCTTACGGCTGAAATGATGAATGATGATGATGACCCGACGAGATACCGCGCTTACTAGTTTTTTGAATCCATGGGAATAATAAAAACAGTGTTATAAAATTCAGAAAAAATATACTTATATAATATCTTATTAAAGGATCTGGCAGACATGCAATCGCTTTTAATAACACGATTAGATTATTTATGTTGCAGTATTTTTTTTTTTTTTTTCATTTATCAATAAAAATAATTAATCAATCTCATAGTTACAAAACCGTCGTTTTTTTTTTTTAATTTTGTATGTAAATGATAAAGACATTTTAGGTTTTTTTTTAACACAATTCGCTGAGTTTGTCTTGATAAAATGATTAAAATAATTATTATTATGTTTAAATACCTATCAAATGCGCGAGGCAGCCACTCGCGTCTTTGCGAGACTACCTCAGTCTGCTCGAGCGCCTCCCAAAAGACATGAATATTTACTTTGAAAACTATTACAATATTACTTTAAGTATTGTGAATGTGACATTCAGTGGCGTAACTATACCGTTCGAGGCCCGTGGCAAATTCGTCGGACCCCCCCCAATAAAGAAGCTTTTCTTGTCCCATAGAATTTCTTAAATAAGTTTTATCAAGATAGCTCGGCACTAGCCGTAGTCCCAGGAATGGCAAGAAATGCAGTGCTCACTTGAAGATATAAAATTATTCTTTATTATTAATAAGTCAGCAAGTTCTCATATAGAAGATGACGTTTCTATTTCGTGTCTAAAAGAGGATCAAAAACTGAGAATTTCCTTGGAAAACGAGATACTATCTTTTTTAATGGATTCACCACTGATTTGACCGACTTGCCACCCTGTAGTTACGCCACTGGCACTATATATATATGTGGATCATTTGTTTCCTTTTAGATTATCTTTTCTTTTTCTCTTTCTCACTTAGTTTTAATGATGGTCTGGTATTTTGAGTACTTTATGCGGCCTACCCTAATGTCCTTTCTTTGGTATTGGTCGTCGAGTCGTTGAGCTCCTGTCCTGAGTTGAGCTACACGATTACTGACAAATGCTTGCACTGACTGGAAAGGTCCACTCAAAATTGTGTGGTTCTTTCCTCAAGAGACCATTTCAGACACGGATCTACATGGTCCTCACATGATCTGACCAAGATTATGTCTGGACTTTAAAAGAGACTTTGACCCCTGAGTTTGTTTCGCCATTTCTTCTCAGGGGTCTGAGGAAATGTTGATTCCATCTAGCTTATATATATTTTTTATTATTACCTGTAAAATTGATTCCGATATCCTATTTACAGAATAAACGATTTCATTTCCCAAAACGGGACCCTAAAATCTGAGTAATAAAACCTAACACCTAAGCTTAAGTTACCCCGCTGCGTTAATTTTCATACATATTTTATTTTCTTTGGAACCGGTATCAGTACCGGCTCCTACGTCTTCTCTGTCTCCACATAGCTCCGCTAATATAGGATATTAATTAGGTATCACATTCCATACGAGAATTTTAAATGCCTACGTAATTGTGGTGTTGAAGGTAAAATAAAAACAGGTAGGCTTTGAATAAATTTCTTAAGCTCTGGTAAATATTTACAATTCTTATTTGCTTTAGGAAACGAAAATTTGAATACCAAAGTAATAATTTAGTTATTTTTTGTCACCTTTAGTTGCTAGTTTATTTTAATTTTATTTAAATATATATCTCTAAATCTTGTCTTATTCATGTTGCTGTCTTATCTTATTTCAACTCTGTTCTTATTTACATCACAAAACACATAACATAAAATTACGCCTGTTCCGTAAGGGTTAGGCAGAGACGTACTATCCTAGTAGGTATACCCACATTACGCCAAGTATGTTTTTAGTCCCATAGAACAGGTGCCAAGCCTATTTCCATCAACCGAGCATCCAGACTCCGTCTGGATTTGTGCTGCTACTGAATAATTCCGGAGGGAAAAACGGAATAAAAGTAAAGTACCTTTACAAATTGACATACATAATTACAATAGAAACGATGATAGCTACAAAAGAAAAAAAACTGTGTCGCAGTTAAAACACACTGTTCCAGACTTAATTGTGACATGACAATTTAGCTAGCTTTGGAATTAGAATAACACTTCCATGTTCTATGTTATAGGGTTTGGTTTCCACACTTATACCCAAAGTCTCAAATTCAGATTACTTATGTAAACAAAGGGGATAACATAGCAAAAAAATATCTTCGTAATGGTAATTCACATAAAATGGCGAAAAAAGAGATTTCATTTTCTTAAGAGTACTGATTTTAAGAAATAATAATTAAAAAATAATCATACCGTAATTATTTTTATAAATTTTCGGTTTTAAACAAAGTTATTAAAAAAAGGACATTTTCTGGTATACAATATTTTATGATACTGGTAACAATGCAGGAGATAAAAACATTTACAAAACAATTACATCTTCAACAATACTAATATTACAACTCTCATTCATAGATTCATATTGTAAGTAGCATATCTAGCCACATTTTGGATGAAAACGGCTGTAAACTGTTTCGAGTGGAAATCGATTTTGGGAGGCCTACGTCTAGCACTAGACTTAAAAGGGCTGATAATGACGATCATATGCCGTGTCTCCGACATACTACACAAAACATTGTTTGGCAACGATATTTTGTTTGCATAGTTCTTATAATTAATTCACTTTAATTTTAGCGATGACTATTTACAAAAAGAAATATGATAAAATGTTTTGTACCACTGTCCTGTGTCATTTTGACAGTGTCATTTCTTGACATTACTTTGTTTACATAAATTATCTGAATTAGAAACTTTGGGTATAATCCTTCAGGTGGACCATTGAACTTGGGCCATGGCGGCAGTCGGTGGTTATTTCAACCAGCCCACCTCCCTCCAAAAGTTGATTACGTCTCCTGGTCTGTTTAGAACATCTGTGAAAGATCTGAGTGCCCCAAGGGTTTCTGTTCTAATCTAGATGACGCCTGTCCATTCAAAGAGCACATGCGCGATGGTTTCCTCAGCCTCTATGCAAGCCAGAGCAAAGAAAACAGAGCAGCAGAGGATTGTTCGTTGTTATGCCTATTGTATGGAAGTGTTTGTTTAGCGAGCAGTGTCCCGTGATGCTCGCCGTCACCAGACGCAGGACGGTCCTGTCCAGGCGTAATAAACGCCTGGTTAGCCTACCATCTAAGGATGGCATAGCCTCCCTGGACTGTCTGCAGCCCGGTGTCGGGGACTACCAGCTCACCGCCTGTGTGTAGGTGAATTCCTGCAGCCACCTGCGTAGCTGGTTGAAGGGAATGGGTGGAAACTTCTACCAAAATGACTATTGCGCTGTTTTTTTTTTTTTTGAAGATTTGTAGAAAGTTAAAACCTACCTTCCGAGCTTTAATACATTTCAATGCAATGTGATTACAATTAGTGAGGTACAAACATATTACCGTTTTATTGATGTTCAAAGTCACGGCAATAAAATGGAGGCGTGCATAAGTGCATAAACATGGGACTACATAAACAATGCTTCGTATTAACTCGCCGTCTGAACTAAACCGTTCCGAACAATTGAACACAGACCGCGAGTAAAGGGGAGGCCACAGCGCACGCGAGAGCGGGTGATACGGACGGCGCTCCAACTTTTTTTTTTTTTTAACTATATACAATGTATAACTGAAACTACTGAATAAATGCAGATTATTAAAGTTGTTGGTTCAGAATCACTTACTGAATCGATTTCTGTCATGTTTTATATACCTAGGTAATTTGTTAAAGAATCAGAAATCAAATAGACTTAAAACTACGTAAATTACAGTCACACTTCCGCCGTACAGTCAAAACAAACCAAAATGGACGAAGTACCTACTATGCTGGACCTTTATACGTGTACGACTGAGTAGATTTACGTAGGTTTGTAATATGACCACAATTTTCTCCTAAAATCAGTATATCTAATTTAAGTGACAAATAAAGTTTTGTACATAAATAAAAATTCAGTGTATGTATATTATGATTACATCATAATATTCTAATTGAGATATTTGGTGGTGTGCGTTAATTCCGGGACATATTGTATATTAATCACATAGAACATAGAAATACAGGACTTTTTTTTTAATCAGTGCGGAAATTTTGACCAATTAAACTTAAACGTGTTTTATTATACACCTATTTCATATTTTGATATATCTTACTACAAAAAAATGAAGTTATCGTTAACGAAAGATGTTAATTTAGAAACTGGTATAATGGATACTCGTCGTGCAACGCGCCGGTGGTGCGGTCAGTGAAGCAGAACGCAGTAGTAGGTACCTATCAGCGATCATTGTTCGGTCGATGGTTTCGTAAAAGAATTGTATTACAATGGCATTTTGAACATTTATTCATGCCAGATTTCATTTATATATATTTTTACTTATTATTTATTAGTGTTATAAGCAATCTGAAGTTGTAGGAAGTTGGAAGTTTAGTAGGAAGTTTCATTTGTCATTACGTACGAGATTACCAATTCTTTCAATGGAGTGTCAGTGACTGTCCATTGAAAAGTCATAATGACGCCATTATATTAGTAGATTACCAAACTTGTCAAAATCAACAATTATGAAATCAATGATAGACCATTCTGACACTATTGTAATAGCAGACTTGAGGCCCTGATCTGCAGAATGCGTGGCAGCTGCAACGAAATCTTGCAGGCTTGGCAGATAGGATCGAAAACCCGCTTACTAAAGAGCGACCTAAAAAAAAATAAGATCAAAAAAAATATCTAAAATTTAAATAAGATCAGATGAGTCATAAGTCGTCTGATCTTATTAAAATTTTTGTTGTATAATAATTATATTTTTCATTGTTAAAACGTATGTCCCTCCCACCCCACTGCCACTTTAACTTGCTTTGACACACCAGCTGAGTTAAGCACGAAGTGAAAGGTATTTCATTCTATATTTCTAGTTTTTCGAGGCTTTGCCAAACGGTCGGTCGACTTTTCAAGTGACCAGAGAGCTGGCCTATTTATTGGCCAAAGATTCAGTATTGCCATACAACGTGGCAATGCTGCCAGCCTTTTGGGCACTTTTCCTGTTGACAGGGATGCGGACGAATTTTTTGATGGCCTATGTTTCTTCCCCTCCCTTTTTTATATACATGAACATATTATTATTATTTTAAAATAATTCAATTTTAATGTTTGACAAAAAAAAATCTGTACTGTAAAAAATCGACCAGAATAATTCACCCAATCTCGCTCCTCGTACTACTATTCTCGCACCCAAACCTCCACTTGTTAGCCGAAACGCTTGTACCCAGCTATAAAACAAGAAATGTGGTCGCTGCACAGTCAGCGGTCACCGCAACAGCCGTAACATTATAATGATTGCGACCATTTATTTTACAACTATCTTTCAATGGGCAATTTACGAGCCAGATTATGGGAAAGAAAGAAAAAATACAGAAAATGTAAAAAAATACTCAAAAATAAACACACACGTAATCAAATTACCATAATAATGAACATTGTGAACAAATATGCATTTAAATAAACTGTAAACATATTTTTTATGTATCGTAAATATTTACATGCGGCGGTGGTTACGTCACTTTAATTAGTTATAAACTAATAATGGATATTCGATATGACATTCCAATATCCGATTTAATAATGCTTGAGCAGTAGGTGTAGTAGAGGAGAAAGTGTTGGATGGATATAAAATACTTGACTATTTCATGAAATCATTACATTTGAGGGCAATTCTAACAGACTTAAGGAGTTCTATTGAAATGAAATGAAATATACCGTGTGACGTAAAGAATAGCATCACCCCATTTCCTCCCGTGGTCATAAAGGCGAATAAGGGACTTACTAGAGAATGGGCAGCAGCGTTCTCTATGCATTTTAACACCATACTGCGATCGCCAGCCCACCTGCCAAGTGTGGCAATTATGGCAAACGCCCCCAATTGGGGGAGACCTATGTTCAGCAGTAGACGTCTTTCGGCTGAAATGATGATGATGATGATGAAATGAAATGAAGCAATGCATTTGTTGGCACTACAGCAATTTTTTTTATTAAATATTAAATAAATGATTATAATTATGTAAATACATACTTTTTACGGTCGCAAGTCATATTTTGATCAACATACAATCTGCCACTGTCCTGCAAATACTCGTATTAAAAAAACGTAAGAATATTTGAATTTCGCGAGTTACTTTAGCACTTTCCCCTTAAGATTTAGATTTAATTTTTTACAGTATTACACATGCAGCCATCGTGCTTAAATATAGATGGTCCCATGAAACATATCGTGCATAAAAGCATTAGCACAATGCTTATTGCAGAGAAATGAAATTTAAATTCCTCCACAGTGGCGGCTGAGTTTTGGCCTCCACTGGCAGTATTCCGGTTTACAAAAACTTCTTGGTTCCGTACCTTTGATTGGCACGTGATGATATTTTGTGCAAATAGTGTGCAACAACAATTTGCACACTATTTGCACAAAATATCACGCAGAGCACAATCCAAACTAAACGCGAACATGATTTGATTCCTCGCTCGAATGGCAGGGCCGCCGTTTAAGGACGTGAAACATCTCAAATACTGGTTAGACACTGCGTATATTTGGTCCATTCTATGACAAAATAAACACACACACCCTTACTGTAACATGCTTACACACTACTCCTCAGTGTGTAGCAGTTTGACACATCCATCGTTAGATCCCAAAGCAAAGGCAAATATCAAGATGTAGGTAACTACTACCACAAATAAAAATCAATCTGCCTAGCCTTTTCCCAACTATGTTGGGGTCGGCTTCCAGTCTAACCGGATGCAGCTGAATACCAGTATTTTACATGGAGCGACTGCCTATCTGACCTCCCCAACCCAGTAACTGGGTAACACGATACCCCTTGGTAAGACTGGCTGTCAGACTTTTGGGCTTCTGACGATCCGTAACGACTGTCAAAGATCCACGAATGACAGCCGGGACCAACGGCTTAACGTGCTCTCCGAGGCACGGAGGAGTCTCGGTATGTAAAGATGGCCATCCATCCACGGACCAACTCCGGCAAGCGTAGCTTAACCTGAGGGATCGACCCGTGCGGCTGTTATTACTTAGCCACAAGCTCCTCAAACTGCTACCACAAATAAGGGAGTTGAAATTCAGAAAGTCGTCACTCTTCAACTATAGTTTTCTTTCTAAGCTAAGATTCTAATCGACTGATTCTGTTACCAACCCTAGCAGTTTATTAAATCCGATCAATCCTTGGCGTTCAGCGATTTATGAGTGGTCTTCATGATATACGAAACTTAGTGTGACACAAACTTTACCCGTATAATATAGTCAGCCCCTTAACAAATAGCCCTCATCTTTCACCAACATCATTAGTTAAACACAACCAGTCCATCTTAACCTCCCCAGACCCCTCCAACTATACAATATTGTGGTAATAAAAGAGCAAAAACTTTAAAGTGAAGAGATCTTAGAAAACTGGCGAAGAATATAAAACGTCCAGTCCACTGCTCGTGGTCTTCGAGTTGCAAACTAATGAGGGGGCGTTTCTGCAGTTAATATTCAAAGGGTTTTCTTACAATAACTAATCTATCTCTTTCCTTTTAAAAAACACTGTAAATAGATTGTAGATGTTGTTGCGCAAAGTTCTGTGTTCTAACTTCTAATATAAAACCATTCTTACATTACTACCATTCGTGTTCTGCTTCGATGGCAGCAAAGTACGAAGAGTGCAGTTGCACATTATTACAAAATTTACTTTTTTACATAATTCGACTGAGAATTCCTTGTATATAGATTAGATTAGATAGGGTATTTTTTTATTTTTTTTTTCTATTTAATTCTCAATTTTTACTAATATTAAGTCACGTATCTATAGAAAAATACACTTTTTTGAAGTGAAAACGTCTATGGGCGCGTTGAGCACTTTTTGGGTGAACAAAAATCATGGAACTCGCGTCATCGTCACCAAACGCTTTCCATGAGCTATACGTATACTGTGTATGTATTGTATGTGTACTTTTTGAGTGAACAAAAATTATGGAACTCGCGTCATCGTCACCGAACGCTTTCCATGAGCTATATGTATAACAGAACAGTTATTCCAAAGTTTTCTGTTTTCACTTCTGTCGGCAGACTATAAGTCAATTTTTTTTTTTTTTCAAATTGACGAAAGTTCAATTAATCAACTCAGCCTATAGCAGCCCACTGCTAGACATAGGCCTCTCCCAGGCTGCGCCACAACACTCTGTCCTCCGCCTTAAGCATCCAGTCTGACCCGGCCCCCTTTTTAAGGACACCCGGTCGTAAGTCCATCTAGCTGGGGGGCGTCTCACACTACGCTTGCCGATACGCAGTGTCCAATCCTAGTCTCGTTTGCTCCACCGGCCATCGATCCTTCGACAAACATGGCCAGCCCACTGCTTACTCTGCAAACTACGTCGGTAACTCCAGAGCTTTTCCTGCCCTCCAGTTTTTTTGATGAAGTATACGTCCTGCCTGCAATGATATCTTGGTTTTACAACAGGTGCCGATGTTGTAAACCAAGATATCATTGCAGGCCCTATCATCGCATACATAGCCGATTTAATGTCGGTTTTTTTTTTAATTTGCGTTGTTTAGTGCAACAAAAATAATAAGTCACGTCAGCGTTACAAATAATAGATAAGTAAGGGAAATTATTGCATACCTTTGCAATCAACAATGTAAAATACAAAAGAAAAGTAACAACTGTATTAATATTTAAAATTAAATAAGCTCAAGCAATTAGGAAGTCCGCGTTGACGCGGATTATGGCCGTTGACTCATTTAATTTACTTGTTTACAAAGTAGATAAATACCTACTGTATCTTAGAAAAAATTGGTTGTCTGTAAAGTTGGTTTACGGACGATAGTTTAACGTGACAACGTCATAACGACACATTGATGCGGCGCAAGCGTACAATGAGTGTAAAGGGACAATGAGCGTAACGGGACAATGAGCGTAACGGTACAATGAATCATCCTTTTTCGTGCATGCAGCCGGCGTTCATCGATTTATTAGACGTTGTCACGTCAAAAAAAAAAATTTTAATTGGCTTAACCATTTCCTTGGTAATGCCCGATTAACTAACTGTTGTAAAATAGAAGAAGATAGCTTTGTTCTTCTAATAATTATCACAGATTTGCGTTCAAAAGCTCTCCTTAAAATCACTATTTTGTAGATAACCGCCATCGGCATGTATAACGTTGTATCTCCGAAGTCTTGTATCACCAGAATCTGACTTGGGAACTTTGCAATTGGCCTCCATAAAAATTGGTCTGGTCCAATAGCTATCAATCATGCGACAAATATCACCAACTCGCACATCCATTTTCAAGGTAAACAGGTAGGACAAGGTATGTCGGTGACCCATTATATTCCTTTCCAAATAACATATTTACTGTGTCAAGAAAGCCGACATCTTCCATAAAGTTTATTTCCAACAACGCGGATATAATCTCAATATTTGGAATGCATTAGACATTGCAGCGGCAGAAACAAGCAAGTCCGAAGTCCGGAGTTCGACGTGCTCGGGCTACCAACACAACAAATTACAGTTTACTCATGAAATGCTTCAGTGGTGCCTGTAATACTCATTGTGTATTGTTTTGCGAAGACACATGCTTCTCGGAAAGTTGTACTGATTTCCTTCCCAGCCAAAATTGATGGAGAATATGAGTAAGTGTTGATTCAACCTTTTTTGCCTTTACGTTAAAAAGTGTATATATGTGTTTTACTTGCCTCTTCTTCAGCCAAAAACCCTTCAGTGCTATAAAATGAATAAATAGTATGTTACAAAAGTCAGTATTTAATATAAAACTTGCTTTTGCCTGCGACTTCACTCGGCATATCCCTTTCAATCAAATCCGTTCAGCCTAATGAACCAACTGAATGAACGGTTGTTGAATGAACTATTCGAAGTAAGAAGATTGGGAAATATGGCTTGATTAAATATAGGTCTTCCTGCTTTTCCTTAAGGCTATTATTCTTCGTATGAAGACACTCAATCATTAACCAAATTAGACAGATTTGTATGAGACTATCTTTTGCCCGCGTCTTCGCCCGCATAGAGGTTGAAAATTACCCCACGGACACGTATAGCCGAGATAAAAAGTATTCTATCCAGGGTATAAACTATCTGTGAGCCAAATTTCATCCAAATCCATAGAGCCGTTTTTGCGTAATTGAGTAACAAACATCCAAACATACAAACTTTCACATTTATAATATTAGTAGGATAAGATAGGACTAGTATCGTATCTGCGGACACGTCAAACAAGACCTGAGTTGACATCAAAAAGAAAGAAATGTTGACTCTTTGCATAAAACCAGGGCCTCAAGTCTGCTATTACAATAGTGTCAGAATGGTCTCTTCATTGTGAGTTTTTGACAGATTTGCCATACAAACACTGTCAAACACTCACAATGGCGAGACCATTCTGACACTATTGTAATAGCAGACTTGAGGCCCAGATAGAACGGTGGCAAGTGGCAACACTTGCAACTTTTAGTAGATAGGTAGGTACAATAGCCAGCACATAAAGCTACACGAAACTGTCAGATTTCTCCAAACGATTTTAAACATTAAAATGTTGATGATTAAGTTCAAAATCGAACGACAAAATTTGACAGTTTGTGGCAAGTTGATGGCCACCATACTTTGGCATGCGCCTGCATGCCAATAAACTATCTAATTTTTATTTCACAAAAAAGCAGACAAATAATAAGATAATATTTGTTCTATTTGATTGCCTCGTTTGTCTAGTGGTCGCAAGCACTGCTACTGAGCATGAGGTCCTGGGTTCGATTTCCAGGCCAGGCAAAGTGAAAGAAAGAAAAAGAAAAGAAAGAAAATACGTTAATCTGTGGTAAACATGACGCAAACAAAGAACACATATGTCAACATGCGTCACATCCACGCAAAACGGCCATCAAGAAGTATTATTGGGTTTTCCCTCAGGGATTTTTCAGTAGCAGCCCGGAGTCTGGATTTGTGCCCACTTGATGGCAATGGGCTCGCCCCCTATTACATGGTACTTGAACATAACTGGCGAAATGTGGGTGTACACACAGCTCCATTAAGTGGTTACCCCCCCAAAAGACATGCGTTCAAATCCATGATAGGCTTTCTACAATGTTCTCACATGAATACAGCTGTAATACATAACTTCAACATGAATGATGTAGGTAACATTGTAACAAAAGAATTTCCGTGGAGTTTCTTGCCCGTTCTTCTCCATAGGAACTTACTACGCTTTGGAATGGGCAACTAGCTTCATCTTTCTGACTGACCGACCCCTTGACAATTCAAAAGTGCCTGTAATTGGTTTATTTGAAACAAATGCTTTGAGTTTGAGTTTGAAGTATTCTTTAGAGTATTCGTTACGAATTCAATATAGTACCAGTGTAACATTTTAAAACTTGAGGGGTTAGCACATAATGACGCTGTGTGTACTATAGGTACACCTCTGCCTAACCCTTCTGGGATTACAGGCATGATGAAATTATGATATGTTCGTTCTATACCTAAGTATATGCTTATGCTTACAAGTTGTAGGTCGTGGGTTTGAACCAAGCGGGCACTTTATCTTGTGTAAATTATTTTTCATCTACACTGCTCTCAAAACGGTGAAGGAAAACTTTGTACAGAAACCGGCATGTCCTAGAAAAAAATCGAAGACATGTGACATTTGCCAATCCGCTCCAGGCCCGTGTGGTGCCCAACTAGCAAAAATTAATCTTACAAATATCCCAAGACCATATTTTGTCCAGTCTTATATCACACTTATATACACATATAAGTGTGAATTTGGGCGCACTTTATAAGTATATTCACCCCTACAATTGCCTTGTAATTGTCTCGCGAAGTGTATTTTCAGACTTACAAAACTCTTGCTGATACTTTTCTAGAGAAAAACAAACTTACAAGTGACTTACAAGGGCATGATTTAAGGGCAAATAACCTTAAAGTCCTCGTACTAATGCTATTTTAAGTGTAATATCGCTAGTACTCGTAGTCCTCTTTGTGATTTCCTAATAAGACTGTAATCACAAACCACCGTGAGCTAAAGAGAAACTTTGCGAAAATAATAAAAAGTCGCATAAAAACGTAAACTTGATTATATTTTATTTCATTATTACAAAATACTAGTGTGTAAGCTAGTTTGTCGACCAACCACGACTCATAAGTGCTATAACAGAACAACATAAGTCCAATATTGTTGTGTAAGGTTTATATCGCACTTTTACAAGTCAAATGAAACCTAAAACCATTGTCTACACGGCGGCCATGTACTGCTCATAATTGGGTACCTTAATAAGTAAACGCAAGCCAAACAATGAAGTAATTATAGGTACAAGCAAATAATTAATCCACAACATTAATTCAATGTAAACACGCTTATATTATGTTTTAGGAGAAATATACATACAGTATGGTTGCAATTATGGATGTCAACTCTTTCATAAGTAAAAAAAAAAAGCTAATTGTGTTATATTATATTTTATGGCCCATTTTTTTATATCTTCTCGAAACTGTATATTTTTTTCTTTCATATTCTATAACCTCAGATTCATTTTCACTACTTCGGTCACTGCAGACACTATTACTACTTCGTTCAATGCCACCAAAAAAGTCGTCGTTATTTTGTACGGAACCAACAAAAATATTGTTTGTGTCAGTTGCACGAGATGCTCGGAAAGACACTTATTTTTGTATTAATTCCAAGTATTTTCTACGTATTTTTCTTCGGCATGCTCCACTTCTCTTAAACTGCTTCCATTTTTGAAAATCCATTGGTGAACATCCTTAAATAAACAGATATTTTAGCAGGGTAATATATCAGCAATTTGGCCAATTTTATTTGCCGGGAACGACCTGGGGCAAGTCTTTGGATTATTAATTTATCTGAAGAATATAATAGAAACTTAATCATAATATGTACTAATATTAAAATGGTCTATTACCTGATTTTATAATAATTACTCGTGTCAGAAAAAAATATATATATTAAGGAAAATAAATAACCCTTAAAGTGCTACTACTCTTTAATATTTCTTAGGTGAGATAAATCAAACTTTTAAAACACAAATTTTACAGAAGTCTAATAAAACACTTAGTATAGTCACTTCTAAGATGGAATGAAAATATATTTATACATTTTAATTAAGAATCAAAGGCAATTAGACTTGTAAAAGGCGCTTATAATTCCACTGCTCTTATTAATATTATATAACGTTTTCTTATATACGTCTATAAGAATAATGTTACAAGTATGAATGCTCTTAAAACTTAAATAGACTTATAAAATAACACTATTAGAGTTCATGGCTTAATCAGAACACATATAAACCTTATATTATAACCATAGCTCTTACAAGCTTTTGTTTGTAAGGGTATTTTGCTAGTTGGGTGGATTATAAGCCCACTCCCTCTTCATACAGAGGAGGCTTGAGTCCCAGCAGTGGCAATATTATAGGCTGACTAAGCTATCCTATTTATATATGTATATTTAAACACGAAATATTTTAAGAGATACACAGATAGGTGGTAAAGAAGCCATAAAAACTATTATTTTATTTTAATTCTGAGTATAATATTTAAAAAAATATATAATTACTTAATATTATGATGATTAATTATCAAAACGCACCGTACTCGTGCCACCCGTCGCCGCGTCCGGGTGGGTCATTCATAGAATAAGTAAAGGTTTTTTTACAAAATGTTTCAAGCAATTTTAAAATTATAATAATTGTATACCGTGTGGTGCCGGACGTAAAGAATAGCACCACCCCATTTCCTCCCGTGGGTGTCGTAAAAGGCGACTAAAGGACTTACTAGAGCATGGGCAGCAGCGTTTTCTATGCATTTTTAACACCATACTGCGATCGCCAACCCGCCTGCCAAGCGTGGCGATGGCAAACCCCCCCGCCAAGCGTGGCGATGGCAAACCCCCCCAATCGGGGGAGCATTGGACTTATGTCCAGCAGTGGACGTCTTTCGGTTGAAATGATGATGATGATGATGAATAATTATGTAAAAATAAAAACACTTAGAATTTAAAAAAAAATCGCTTCTATAGCTTTTTTACCACTTAAAGATATTTCTCTTAAAATATTTCGTGTATGAATTATGATTACTTACTTCTAAAACGCGTTCATATTCCACAAGCTACTACCTCTAGCTCTAGCAGCCACTTTCCGAATTTCCATTAGAACAAAGCGAAACACCTAACATTATACAAAATTGCGGTTCACGCTCCGGCGAGTCAATACAAAGTAACAAAGTTATGCGAAGCTTTTAACGTGGAGTGAAGACTAAAGCAATGCATCAAGAGTAGGAGATAATACGTTGGCGAGTCGGCCATTGCCGCCAGTATTTCGTATCATGAGATTGCAGGCGCCCAGTCCGCAGATGCTCTAATTCTAGTGACGTCATTCAAGCATCGCGAATAATGGCGGCCTACAGAGGAGATTGTTATGCACCGCCAAATGAACAGTGAAATTGGATAAATTGTGGCTTCAGTTTTGCGTTTGTGATGCTGGACAGAATGTAAGTTCATTGTCACGAATATTTTCTACATATACCTCCTTACTAATAAACGTTGTATAGCGTCTGTATAGTTACACAACGCTTTGTCTTCTTCTTTCGAAAGTCAAATTACTGACGAGTGAAAGAGAGAAATCGGTGTGTAACTATACAACAGCTATACAACGTTTATTAGTACTTAATCAAGTCCTGGTTATATTCTGGACAGAGATTGTATGATATGGACATAGTAAAAGTTTTTTTTTTTTTTAATAGACCATATTAATTTGAAAGCAAACATATTTAAATCCTTTAAAAAAAAGAATACTAATTACCTTGTTACCAAGTGTATAAAATATTTAATATATTTTATGCAGTGCAAGCAAAAATAGGAGCGTAATTAATATCCTTGTCGGACATTACAAACATATCGTTATAATGCTGTTCATGTTGATTTAATTAATTATTTACGCCTTACGCCCCGATAATTATAATGCCACGTTGAAATATCAGCGCAAAATGGATTCCCATTTGATACCACCACGCAAATCACACAAAGTTGTGAAAAAATACTGGTGAGGTAAGCACTTAGCTGATGAAACTCGGGCCTAGAAATATATTTTTGATTTTATTAAAATATTCTTGTATGAAACGACCGGAAATAATTCTATTTCATCCAGCAAGGGAAGTTTATTGGAGAAAGGTTTGGGTCCAATTTATTTGATGTCCACCTTTTGACTGATTTGGATTAGAAAAGTAACATCTACTTAATGTAAAGGTTATTGCAAAGTTAGGTACCTATAATGTAAGTATAAGCTACTTTAGTGAAATAACTAAAATTATAGGAACAGTCGTAAATGGCATTCCATTTTGATTTCCTTCTTTGTAGCTAGGCTAATGAGACTTCTTCGGCTAACCGTTCTATCTAAAAAAGAAGATTATTATGGTTTTACTGGCTACGTCTTTCATTGACTTGAATGTGCCCTGGCGGCTGAGAGTATATTTCATGCTCAATCTAATGTCTCGCTGATGGTAGCGCGTGTGTTGGATCATTTAGCTCCCTTCAAAATGGTTGAGCTAAATGATGTTAATCCATGCGTCATGTTGATGAACGGGCTCTTAGCTGCCACGGCTTATTTTTATTTAATATAATTTTGATTTATTATTTTTATCTCTCCATTACAGACGCTTTTAACGTTCTACATCGTTCTCACAGGTATAATTTCAACATGAATGATGAAATTAATTAGACAATATTTTTGTAATCATATTTTTATTTAAAAGAGTGTCCGTGAAGTTTCTTGGCCGTTCTTCTCCATAGGTACCTACCTACTACGCTTTGGAATGAGCAACTAACTTCATCTTTCTGATTGACCGACCCCTTGACAATTCAAAACTGCCTGTAATTAGTTTATTTGAAATAAATGTTTTGAGTTTTATATTTTTTTATTTTTTATTTATTAAATTTATTCAAGAGGTTCAAGAGATCAATTTCTTTATCTATCTAGATACCGACAGTTACAATGTTAATATTATCATTATTATTGTTCAATATAATAATGCGCTCAGGATATTGATGGGGTTGCCCCGCTTCTGTAGTGCGTCAGGGATGTTTGCTGAAGCTCGAGTCGACTGTTTTTATACAACGATGAGAAAACGATGCGCTTCGCTGGTGCGCCGCGTGCGAACCAGTCTCAACCTTATTCTGCACTGTGTAGGGAGCAGACTCGATTGTTTATATGTGAGTCGCTGCTGCAAGCTGTCCACCTCGGTGTTAGGCGTATGACATTGATTCAAATGTATTCATGGTTTTAGAATAGGAATTCTAACATAGGGGTAAGGAATATTGTTACTAACACAATAGTGATGTTTCCTGGGTAAAAAAAGAAAATCTGTTTAGTCCGTCAATCAGATAATAAAAAAATATTAGACACGTATTTTTTGCTTTATCATATTAATAAAAAATGACTTAGATAAAACACATTAAACTTAGGGAGTGGGGGCTCGTTACGTGACAGCTACGTATAAAATCTAGCGAGCAGTGACGTCATGCCACATTTGAACTCAATGTATCGCCGTAATGTTTTGACTACGTAAAAAAAGAAAAAATACGTGTCCAATATTTTTTAATAATCTACATGACGGACAAAAATAAAATATTTTAGTCATCATCCCTTTTGAGTCATGTTACTTGATAAATAAAGATAATAATATTATTGTTTTTATTAATAACTACTAATGGATTTGACGTGCAAAACAAATTACGATCGACCATTCTAAATTAGATTCTACAGCATGTGACGCATGCGAGCTAATCCCGCATGCGGAACAAATCCGTATGACACAAAAAACTAATAAATTAAACCTGAAGCATCAATAATATTTCTCGAACTAAATACCAGCAGTAAAATTAAATTGAGTGCCGCTCAGCGCTGGCCCTCTGTCAAAATGGACAAAGCGGCAAATCCATTGTTAAGAGCCGCCCTGCCAATTCTCTTATAGATTTCATAAAGGCCTGTTAATAGTACTTTCAGCGAACGTCCACTTTGTTTTTGCAAAACTGACTTACAATTCAATTCAATTCATCTTTATTTCAATCCATAATGTACACACACAGGCGGTAAGTACGAGCATGAGAGAGGAAGAACGCTAACCGACTTTTAATGATTTTATACTGAAGATCACGTCTAAACGAGTCCTGTTAATGATTTGGAAAAAAAATATGTTAAATTAGAGCATTTTCTTAATAACTTAATATATGAATATTTTAGACTATGTTTATGTTACATAGTGAAATTAATTTGTAAAGTTATGTCTTATGCGGATAAAAAACTGAGAATCCCAAAATATCTATCAAGCATATTTTTCTGAAACCTTAACCTTTTTAAAGATAATTTAATTATTGATCTTTTAGTATACGTGTTTTATTAAAATATCTTTTGTTTCATGTATAATAAATTAATAATGCGTCTTATTTGGAACAGCGCTCCTTGATGGGCGAGTCCTATATTAGCTGGACGTACGACGCGTTGCGTGAGCTCAGTACAAAACACGTAAGCTAACCACTCAAGGTCACTGGCATATCATCATCATCATCATCATCATTTCAGCTGAAAGACGTCCACTGCTGGCCATAGGCCCACCCCAATTGGAGGGTTTGCCATAATTGCCACGCTTGGCAGGCGGGTTGGCGATCGCAGTATGGTGTTAAAAATGCATAGAGAACGCTGCTGCCCATTCTCTAGTAAGCCCCTTAGTCACCTTTTACGACACCCACGGGAGGAAATGGGATGGTGCTATTCTTTACGTCTGGCGCCACACGGAACTGGCATAAATCTGGGCCTTAATGATTATATCATTATGGTTATTGCGCGAAGTACCTGCGTGCTAAATGATGTGAAAGCAAACTATGAGAGTTTCAAACACTTTAAATGACCAAAGACTTGTCGATTTTTCCGTCTAAAATCTCATCATTCTCCTGCCCTTATCACAAGTTATTTGAGGTCGGCGCAACATGTCTTTTTCTTCCATATTTCTCTATTAGTTGTCCCTTTCTAGCTATATCATCTTTCACACAGTCCATCCATCGATGTGGGCCCGATCTATTACGGCGATCTCGTAAGTTCTCCGGCGAACTTTGCCAGGCTGCGTGAGTACGCGCATACGTGGCATGCGGCTCGGAGCAAACTGGAGCGAGAGGAGGCAACAACATCGACAATACCACTATGTTGAAAATGGAGAGGGTAAAGGGAGGGTTGAGAGAGAGAGAGAGAGGGGGCGAGGGAGATTGACAGTGATATTTAAAAGAGGCGAAAAGAATGATGCCCAAAAAAACGGCGAAAAGAAAGACGCCCCATTATTAAATAAATAAGTAACGGCGAAAAGGAAGACCCCACCATGGGGGAGAGAGGGTAACGGGGATAGAGAGATTGTTGTTGTAGGCGAAAAGAATATCGCCTACGGCGAAAAGAAAGACACCAACCCAGTGCGAAAAAACAGACGCATTCGTATTTACATAAGTATTTATTTTCACACGCACACTTATCTGTATTTATGTATATATTGGATCACTAACGGCTTTGTTCACAGGTGCACCGGCGGCGAAGCTGTTTGTGTTTCGTGCATACCCATTTGGGAGAATTGCAATTAGGGACACACATGGTCAAACTTGTAAGGGATCAAGAAGCGCCTGCGGACTGACAAGATTGCCAAGGGTGCTATGTCCGCAGCCGCCCCACAATTCGGCCCGTATAACGTTTACGTTGGTAGGGCCATGGGAAGGTTGGAGGGAGTCCATCCATCGATGTATATTTATGTTTATATGTATATATTTATAAATATTCTTGTTTTTGGCAAAAAGAAAGACGCCACCGGCAAATCACCGCAAGGTTGCCTGCTTGTCGGTCTTCTACAGATTCTACTTCGGCGAGTGTGCCCATGAACTCCACGACCTCATTCCACCGGCCCCCTTCCACCATCGGACATCTAGACGCACTGCAAGTTACCACCCCTAGTTGATATTCCACCAACTCGCACTAAGCGTTTTCAAACGTCTTTTGTAATGTTACTAACATAGTGTTTAAGTTATTGTTACTAATACCATATGGATTGTATGTACTTGTATGTGTGTATAGTCTGAAATAAATAAATAATAATAATAATAACGCGCACATCAGAGTGCAACTCTCTGCCTGCGTCTGTGTTTCCGAACGCATACAACCCTAATCTATTCAAAGTTAGATTGAACAGGCTTCTTCTGGGTAAGCTCACTCCATCGTCGACTTTGTCTCTGCAGTCACCTCTGACCTAGACTAGAGTCAAAAGCAAACACATCGTAAAAAAAAAATTGCCACCACCAGGCGAAAAGAACGGCGCCAAACTAAGAAAAAAAAAGAGAGAAAGTTCGAAAAGACGACATGGCTAACTAAATTTGTCCACAGGGTCACCGACGGCGAAGTCGTCGTGTGTCGTAGCATGCCCATTTGGGAGAGTTGCCATCAGGGACACACATGGTTTTTGTAAGGAATCAAGAAGCGCCTGCGGACTATTCAGATTACCTAGGGTGCTATGTCCGCAGCCGCCCCACGTTTCGGCATGTATAACGTTCCGTTGGAAGGGCCATGGGAAGGTTGGAGGGAGTACATCAATCGTTTCTATTTAAACAGTACCTATTAGTACAAAATGATATATCTGCTTAATTCTAAAGTTCATAAGAACCAGAACCCTTAAATAGAACATCAATTTTGCAACGCAAGTATTCCATGGAAACGTGAAGGGTCGCAGTATTCCGTGGGAATTATTTCTCACACATTTATGTAGCACACCCCTTCGTAAAGGGCGCGTGCCAGTCTTACTTAACAATGACACGTTTATTATTTTTTGTTTTCATTTTTTTTATTTTGTTTATAGATTGTGTTACCAGAAGGCAAAAAATACATACCTACTGTTTTGTTGCGAGGGAATCGAATTTGGAACATTTTTTGAATTTGCTTTCGTTTTTGTTAGGTTTCCGTAGTAAACAAGGAATTCTTACAGTTTCGTCATGTCTGTCTGTCTGGCTCTTAGTACTAGAAAGCTATACATATTAAGCACGCCGACAAAGTGGTAAAATAAAATCTCTTTTTTAGGGTACCTCCACTACACGTAAAGTGGGGATATATTTTTTTCTCGTCTATCCCATGGTGTGGGGTAACGTTGAAAAACATTCAAAAAAATTGCGGATTTGTGAAAACCATTTTTCGTTTCAGGGATCCGTTTGCGTAATATTAAGCTATGAAGTGCTCATTTTTGTTACAGTCAAATGTCCCCCCCTCCCTGCCAGCTAATTGGTTATACTTAGATAGGTATGTGAAAAAATTCACAGCAGTAGTATATATGACGAAGTTAAAAAGAAAAATATCACAGCTAAGTAGTCTTTACAAGTTAAGTAATAGTCGACCAACTTACATATGCAGTTGAAAAACATACGTCATGCATGTAATCCCATACATTTTAAGTTTTTCAACTACAATGTTAAGTTTATTCTTGGGATAAATTCGTCCCAACTACGGAACCCTTCATTGTGCGTGGTTCGACACGCACTTGGCCGGTTTTTACACTACACTACGGAACCCTAAAAATGGAGCATTTAGAACTAACAAAAATGACATATACAAAAAAAAGACCCGTGCGACGCCAAAAGGGCTCATATCCCAGCATAAGGTTGCCAAATTAAAAAAAAAATACCGCAGCGCTGGTATTCAGATAGGGCCCGATAGTGTCACAAAATGAGACTAAATTTTTAATTCCATTACTCAGCCAAATTCAATGTAAATAATCGCACTAATGAGTACCTACAAAAGAACAGTGGCCAGTACATCAAGCTACACAATACTATAAATTTTTTTCAAGCGATTAAAAAAAATAATTAAATGATTAAATGCAAAATCGAACACGAAGATTTGACAGTTTGTGGTAACTTAATGTGCTGGCAACCGTACAAACATTCTCAAATCGCAAACGGCACTGCAAATTTTTTTTTTTTTTTTTTTTTAATTCATTTGGTAGTTGATAATGGCGATAACACAAATCGACGTAACTGGTTTAAAGTGTTAATTTAATTCGGCAAACGCGTTGCCTTCACTTCGCATCGATCACATCGCGTAATCAGATTCCGGTTTCATTAAAACAGTTGAATTCATTCGCCGTACTTCCCCAACCAACGGATATGAAAGTTCCTTTGGAAATATCATTTTCTGCCACATTTTTGAGCTCCATGTTTTTAATCTTATCTTTCCTTATTTGTTCCCACTGGGCGATGTCCTATTTCGCTGACCTACTAGCTGGATATTTTTTCCAATTACTGTGTGTTTGTTTGTGGTAGAGATTGTTACCTACGTACTTCCTACACAGAGCTCTGTGTTAGTACTTAATTAAAACAAATTAATTTAAAAACAGAACCCACGATATTATATCAATTGATATTTATTAGTATCAACATGATGACGTCATTTAATTTTAATTTATGAAATCAATCACTTGTTTAAAAATGACAGCATCATGGCGCATATGAAAAACGGTTCGCTTTTATGGTGTTAGTGCGTTCGACTGAAGATTATAAATAACTGGGGTATTTCGCTAACGATACTGAATAATTTAACCTAAATAAGTACAAAAAGTAAGTGTTATGAAGAACTTTTATTTCTAAAATGCAAAAAGCCAACGTCACGTGGTGTTCCCAGGCGGTCACCCATCCAAGTACTGACCACGCCCGATGTTGCTTAACTTCGGTGATCGGACGAGAACCGGTGTATTCAACGTAGTATGGACGTTGGCGAATGTTTAATCGAATTTTACGTTAACGATAAACTTAGTGACGTCATTTTATAAAAATGCCCGAGTATTTTGAAGCGTTCTTGTGCGGTGTGGCGTTAGTGCTCGACTGAAAAATGTAAATAATTGAAGTATTACCTACGCTAACGCTACCGAATACATTATCTACTGCCACGCTGTTTAGATATTAAGGGTGGTACAGACTAGTGCGATATCGCGGGCGCGACACTAGTAGCACAATTTCTTTGTCGGTGCCTGTCGCGCCCGCGTTATCGCGCCAGTCTGTACGAGCCTTTAATGGGTATAATATGTAACGACACAAAACATTTTAAAGCGTAACAAAAAAAAGGTTTAAAGAGTTTTTATTTCTAAAATGCAAAAAGCCAACGTCACGTGGTGTTCCCAGGCGGTCACCCATCCAAGTACTGACCACGCCCGATGTTGCTTAACTTCGGTGATCGGACGAGAACCGGTGTATTCAACGTAGTATGGACGTTGGCGAATGCTATGTCGAAATTTTCGTTTAGTATCAACATTATGATGTCTTTTATTAAAAAACTAAAATCAATCGCGTATGAAATACGGTTCGTCGTTAAGTGCTGGGAAAGTGCCCTCGAACTTATATAGCAGTCACAAATAAAATAAAAAATACTATATCTACGTAGGTATTGGCGTACCGTTTATGGCAAGTCACAAAGTTTAAATATCTTGGGCATTTTCTTATCGACGACCTCAATAACCATGGTCACCATGGTCATTGAGGTCGTTTAAAAGGGAGACACTAAAATGGTCGCTGGATGTTCTACGCGTCCAATACAATAATGTTTTACAGATGCTGTTGCGCTTGCGACTGCTTAGTTTTTACAGTGCCTCAGAAATGTTAGTATTAAGGTGACGTTAACCGAGTTACACTTCTTCTTCTACTTCTTGTAATTTTATACTGAAGATCACGTCTAAACGAGTTGTGTTAGTTATTTGGAAGAAATATTATGTTAAATTCGAGCATTTTCTTAATAACTTAATATGTGAATAATTTAGATTATCCATACTAATATTATAAATGTGAAAGTAACTCTGTCTGTCTGTCTGTCTGTATGTTACGTTTTCACGCCTAAACCGCTAAGCCGATCGTTATGAAATTTGGCAGAGATAAAGCCTGGGACATAGGCTACTTTTTTACGCGATAACCGACATCCACGCGGGCGGAGCAGCGGGCAAAAGCTAGTTTTAAACATATAATGTTGGACATTAATAAAGTCAGGAAGGTGTTTTGTTTCCCAAAAAAAACTTTCCGATCTGAAAGGAAAATCGGAAAAGCATATACGCTACTTTTAGCATCGGCGATCGGATAAAAATCGATCTAAAGAAAAACGGCCACATTTCCCAAGATCGTATTTTGTTGCTTCGTGTCTCAATATGAAATTGTATAAGAAAATTCTAGACACACTTACCGAGGGAGCTGATTGAGCCGTTTTTCATAATTCCTTCTCAGTCACGAGATAATCTTTTTTTACAGGAGTGGCGCTAGTGGACCCGAGATAACGCTCTTAAAGATAAAAAAAGGATAAAGAAAATGGTATGAATTATTGGTGCTTGGTGTTAGTAGGTATGTTTAGTAGGTATGAATGTGTATCGTGTGGTGCCGGACGAAAAGAATAGCACCACCCCATTTCTTCTCGTGGGTGTCGTAAAAGTCGACTAAGGGACTTACTAGAGAATGGGCAGCAGCGTTCTGCGATCGCCAACCCGCCTGCCAAGCGTGGCGATTATGGCAAACCCAATTGGGGGAGGCTTATGTCCAGCAGTGGACGTCTTTCGGCTGAAATGATGATTATGATGAATGTGTATCTGTGAGTAAGGTGTATGTGTGGGTAAATAAAGCAATGAACATGGGTGAACTGTCAAAATGAAACTCATTGCGATCAATTATTATGTTGTGTTCCGCAATGACCCTGATCGGTGTTACTTTAACTTATACGAGTAAAGTAAGTACGTATGTACATTTAAAGCTACAAACGAAAAACAATGCTAGATATCTATTTATCTTCTATTTATATTAAAAAAAATTGTGCTTGTGTATGTGACTGAGCTCCTCCTAAATGGCTGGACCAATTTTGATGTATTTTTTTGTGTTGGCTTTGAGAAAGGTTTAGATTCACAATTGGACCCGATAGGTGGCGCTGCGATCAAGTTCTAAGATACAGTAACGCTATTCTGTAAAAATCTCACCGTGAAAACTTAGGTGAAAGGAGTTCAAAGTGAGCTGTCAATCTCTAGACTCCCTAGCGTCACTTAACGCTCACTTCACTTATATTTTTACGGTGAGATTTTACAGAATCGACCGGCTGGATAACATCTGTCCGGTCAGCTAGTATATAAATATAAAAATCAATTAATGTGCGTTAGTCTCGCAAAAACTCGAAAATGGCTCGACCAATAGTGATGAAACTTTGGTAAGTTGTTGTGTGAGTGCCAGAGAAGGTTCCTAACAAAAAAGATTGCCCGGTATGCGTTGCAATTAGTTGCTAATAATCATTTTTTTTTAATTAAGTTAAGGCAATGCAGGTTACAGTAAGCCGCAATACGTAGGTAAGTTACTTTTCTTATCGCAAACTTGCAAATTGAAAAACTGAATGATAGTAATGTTCTAGGGAAAAGGCTGCGGAGAAGGCCATTGATACATAAAAAACTCTTTAGTTTAGGTTTTTTAGTATATCAATGGAGAAGGCTAATAATATTGATTTTGCACTCATGTGTTTGTAACCGAACAATATTAATAAGTTCAAAAACAATACTTAATTAAAACAAAATAATTTAAAAACAGAACCCACGATATTATATCAATTGATATTTATTAGTATCAACATGATGACGTCATTTAATTTTAATTTAATAAAACAATCACTTGTTTAAAAATGACAGCATCATGGCGCATATGAAAAACGGTTCGCTTGTATGGTGTTAGTGCGTTCGACTGAAGATTATAAATAACTGGGGTATTTCACTAACGATACTGAATAATTTAACCTAAATAAGTACAAAATAAATAATGTTATGAAGAACTTTTATTTCTAAAATGTAAAAAGCCAACGTCACGTGGTGTTCCCAGGCGGTCACCCATCCAAGTACTGACCACGCCCGATGTTGCTTAACTTCGGTGATCGGACGAGAACCGGTGTATTCAACGTAGTATGGACGTTGGCGAATGCTAGGTCGAAGTTTTCGTTTAGTATCAACATTATGATGTCATTTATTAAAAAACTAAAATCAATCGCGTATGAAATACGGTTCCTCGTTAAGAGCGTTGACACCGGTCCACTAGCGCCACTCTTTTAAAAACATTATCTCGTGACTGAGAAGGAATTATGAAAAACGGTTCAGTCAACTATATCGGTAAGTGTGTCTAGAATTTTCTAATACCTTTTACAAAGTTTCATATTGAGACACTAAGCAACAAAATACGATCGAGAGGAATGTGGCCGTTTTTATTTAGATCGAATTTTGTTGCTTCGTGTCTCAATATGAAACTTTAAAAAAAGTATTAGAAAATTCTAGACACACTTACCATTTGCTTACATATTTGCAGCAATCAAGTCAAAACATAGTTGCTCCAACCAAGATTATTAGATTAAAGTTTCAATGATCTTTATTGAATTAATGAAAATGCTTGATTAACATAACTAACTTACTTTGTTACAGTAGGTTTTTTTTTTAACTTGTCTCTTTTTTAACTCTTCTACATATCAATGTAGAAGAGTTAAAAAAGAGACAAGTTTCTCGATTACCCTTCACATGACATCAGTCATGTGAAGGGTAATCGAGAAACTTGTTTGAGTGATCAATCATTTGAACTAGTATTGCTGCAATCATGTCGTAATGATCAACTTAACTAAGATTTTTATTAATCTAAACAAGATAAATCGTCAATCAAGCTAAAAAGTAATTTGTTTGGAGTGCATATTTTTCAGTGTAGGGTGGTCTTCTCATTAATTCATCTTTGGTTTAAGTTTCAAACAATAGTATTTTAAGTGCAAACCTATTTATTACTAACAATTTATGGATCTTTTAGTTGTCCGAAATAAACTGATTTTATATATTTATTTTCAACTCTCGGCGTGATTTTTTATCGCGCACTGTATTTTCAACGGGTAAGCAGTCCGTTTAAAATCCAGTGCGCGATAAAAAATCGCCCGTGGGTACGAGGTCTTAAAGATGTTTTTAGGGTTCCGCACCAAAATGAATTTTACTAATGAATACAACGACTGCCTGTCAAATCACCCATCCTACCGAACATTAGACAATTTAGCCATATATTAAAACATGCTAGAAACTATTAAGGGCATGCTTTGTGAATATTCAACTATATTCAGGTTCGAGAATGCCCGGGCGGACCGAAAACTATGCGCTAACTATAATAATTGTGGGGAAGTCGGGATGCGAGCAATTCCGATCACAATAGCCTTGTTGACCCGACGGCCAACAACAGCACAGATTAATTAAGTGACAATAAAAAATTTTACCGAAGTATACGACTGCTAGGATTTGCTAAGAACTTTTCCGAGACGTAAAGAGGGCATATTACGGTCCACTAGCTCCTTTAAAAAAATATTATCTCGTGACTGAGAAGGAATTATTAAAAACGGCTCAATCAGCGACCTCGGTAAGTGTGTCTAGAATTTTCTGATACCTTTTATAACGTTTCATATTGAGACACGAAACAACAAAATTCGATCTAAAGAAAAGCGGCCACATTCCTCTAGCTAGATCATATTTCGTTGCTTCGTGTCTCAATATGAAACTTTATAAAAGGTGTTAGAAAATTCTAGACACACTTACCGAGGTCGCTGTTTGAGCCGTTTTTCATAATTCCTTCTCAGTCACGACATAATATGTTTTTATAGGAGTGGCGCTAGTGGACAGTAGTATGCCCTCTATGCCCTGCATTTACCTAACACCTCGTTTTAAACAGCAACAAATACTCTCTTTTTTTAAATACTGCAACTAATTTCTTGTAAGTTAATATAAAAAAGGAATGCCAGAAACCCTAAGCATCCAAAATATCTTACATTTATTTACTTATAGATAACTAGCTTTTTCCCGCGGCTCCGCCCGCGTGGATGTCGGTTATCGCGTAAAAAAGTAGCCTATGTCTAGTCCATATCCCAGACTATATCTCTGCCAAATTTCATGACGATCGGTTCAGCGGTTTAGGCGTGAAAACGTAACATACAGACAGACAGACAGACAGACAGACAGACAGAGTTACTTTCACATTATAATATTAGTATGGATTAAGTTCCGAAACGGTAAATTCCAGGAGTTGCCGTTATTTTCAGCCAAATGAGTGTGTACAGTCAGTATACACAATTAGCTGACCCCCCCTTGCATAAATGGTTGAGATTTTTTACTAACAAATCGTACGATTTAAAAAAAAAAAACTAGTTTTGGGTAGATTTCGTATAGGTATTTAAATTAAATTAAGAATTATAAAATTCTATCGATCCGTATTCAAAAAAATCTCAACCATTTATGCAAGGGGGGGTCAGCTAATTGTGTATACTGACTGTACTTTGATGTTATAGACCCTTTTTCACACACAAATTGGTCTCATTTATCTATCCAATAACCAAAATTTAATTTATGGAAAATTGTCTAATGCACTTTTTTGTAGCACAGATTGCGGTAAGTGTTATTAAAGTATGACATTCACGATCGATGTAAAACCATTAGTAGGTACATCATTGCAATATAACTCTTATCCCGGTAAGGTAAGGTATAAATCCAATAAAACCTCTTTGTATATTTCTTTATTATTATTCTTAATTTTAAATATTTTTCATCCTCTTTTATTTTTTACTCATATTATGTGACGTCTCATGTATGCACAAATCTGAATAAATATTTTGTAATATTTCATTATTTGTTTGCTTATGTCTAACAATACCAAATACTAATTCAATCCATACTATATACTATACTATACATTATATACTATACTATACATTAGAATAGAATATAATTATTCCCAAGAGTTTTATCAAACTCACGGGAATCGTTCTAATCTAATGTATACTTTACAACGAAGAGTTACTTACATTGCAATGACTTACTAATGGCTTTACGTCATTTTTTGAGCGTGAAAGCGTCGCTTAAGATACGTCCACACATGTGACGCATCGGCACCTTTATTTGTTTAAGGGGAGCCGGCCAGAGCTGAAAAAACACATGTCTTAATTACAACCCGCGACGCCTATGGGAACAGATTTTGTTTATTATTATTAAAAAAAAAACAATATAAACGGATTTCAACATGTTTTGTTCAAAGATTTAATTCAAACTCAAACTCAAACTCAATTCATTTATTTCAATTGAACCATTTACAGGCACTTTTGAATTGTCAAGGAGTCGGTCAGTAAGAAAAATGAAGCTACATGCAGATACATTCCCATTCCAAAGCGTAGGTACTTATGGAGAAGAACGGGCAAGAAAGTCCATGGACACTCTTTTAAATTAAATTGTTACAAAAGTATTAGATACATCTATAGGTAATGTTGAATTTATAACTAAATGTGAGAACGATGTAAGAATAAAAATAAACTTGCATGTTAAAAGCGTCCAGAGTAGGTACAACAAATAGAAACAAAATAAAATAATTAAAATAACCCGTGACAGCTAAGAGATGACCAGTCCCAGTAATGAGATGTATTATCAATTTTCGTTAAAAAAAACCTTCCAATAGACAATTTTGTACCTACTAAAGGTCGGTCAAAATTGCAAATGCATACCGAAACCTCGGAACAAGTCTCACTGGAAAACATGTATAGACATGTCCTTTCAGTCCAGTAATAAACCAGTATTAATTAATAAAAAAACATACAAGGAGGCTTTACTTACCGTGCATGTTGCACCTGTTTGATATAAAAAATAATATAATATGACCGTCGTTCTCCTCTTTGGTCAGGTAAACCGATTTATGAGGATGCGTCGGTGTTATAAATCCACGTGAAGGAATCAATACATTTAATTTTAGTTTACCTACTTGGCGAGATCATTCATTAATCATCATAGGTACAGTCAGCGTCAATAATATCGGGACGAACAGACTGTTCAAAATTATCTAAACAACTATGTAAATGAAATAGTTGAAGGAACACAGACATGACATATATGACATCAAATATTCAAGGAATGTTATGTTATGTTATGTTATATCAAGGAATGTTTCAGAATGAAGACAGTAGGCTTATTCCACAAATCCCACCTGAAAATCCCCCTCAGGAGGAAAAGTGGAATCTATAAAAAACAGTCTAGAATTCACTCCTGATAATCCCGCTTAGGGGGGAAAACTAGAATTGAAAAAAAAAAAACTTATTCCAAGACCCCCCTGAAATTGTTTTTTTTTACATTAGGGTTCAGTTTTCCCCACTGAGGGGGATTCTCTGGGGGATTAGTGAAATAAGCAGGGGTGACTTCTAGACTGGTTTTCGTATATTCCACATTTACTCCTAAGGGGGATTTTTCAGGGGGGATTTGTGGAATAAGCCAAGACAGTACACGACAGCTGTCATTCTGACAATAACTTTATCGAATTGAGATAAAGTTTAAATTTCATAGTTGTTGAGATCATTTTGAACAGTCTGTTCGTCCCGATATTTTTGACGCTGACTGTACCAGCACTTTATTTTATTTTGTTTTCTATTAATTCCTTGTATAAGTACCTATTTACTGCTGTTTGTGTACCAAATAAATAAAAAACATCAGAATCTTCCCGCCCTTGTCCCATTGTTACTTGGGGAAGGCGCAACACCAAAAAAATAGTCCTCCATAACGCCACCGCGCCACACTCCCTTCGCCATTTCCTCGTCCTTTAGCTGGGAAGAAGAAGTGGCGCAACAAACTCCCCAGCAGCACAGCTGTCAGTTAATTTGTTAATTGTTGTATCAGAGGATGTCACTGTTTCGAAAAAATGTGATGAAGAATGTCAATAAAACAATAGGTTAGATTATGGAAACACCTACCGCCTTACTTATAAACGCGGAATAAAATTATACTAGGTATAAACGCCAAAAATTTATGGTTATACCGAAGTTATTCCGCGTTTATAAGTAAGGCGGCTAATGTGCTATACATTAGCTGCCTACCGGCTACCGATACCCGCCGTCCAGGGCGTCTCCTGCGGCGACTAGGGGCGTGAGGGCGCACAAACTGCCGCTCCCTCACGCATTCCGCCTCCTCCTTCGCGAACATTACTGCTTCGCAGAAGGAGGTGACTGCCTCCCATGCACTCTCGCTCCGGACCATGTGGGATCATGCAGCAGGGCCAGACGCGAGAGATCGCCGCCGCGTTTGTTTCGCCATTTCTTCTCAGGGGTAGTCAGATAGGAAATGTTAATATGAGGTGTAAAATTAATTCCGATATCCTATTTACAGAATAAACAATTTCATTTCACTAAAGTTTCCATAATAATATAATTAATTCATCATGATTCGAAAGACACGTGGTGCCATCTATTATCATAAGAACGTGATTGTTGTTTTCCTCAGGAACAGTACTTTTTTTCGGGATGAAAGGTTGGTACCCTATGTCCGTTACCTGACAACGTATTGTATATGCAAAATTTCAGGATGATCGGGTCAGTGGTTTAGGCGTGGTAAATGGTAACAAACAAACTTACTTTCGCATTTATAATATTAGTTAGGATTAGTAGGATACTGTAGACCTAGTTTTTTTTATTATTATGAGAATGGGAAATCATCAAATGACCCCTCCCGCTCTGGGTGGAGCGGAAGGGAGTGAGTCTTACTGACTAAAACCCACCCGTGTTCCTTCCTCGGCCCTTTATGTTCCGGGGCAGCGGTACCCATTTCGGACAATCCCGCTGACCCGGCAGGCTTGCGCCCTAATGGGCCCCCTCGTCGTTGCTGACATCTCTGAGGCGCGCGTGGAACACGTACGCGCCGTCCGGCACAGCCTGGTCCTGATCGGACGGTGAGCTACCCATTACTCACCGACCGCAGGCCCGCGCCCACGATGGCCGGGAGTCGTCACGCGGCTCCCGACGCCCGTAGCGTCTACCGCGGCGGCTAGGACGGGAGGCTCTCTCCCTCTCCCATCCCGCCACCTCCTTCGCTAGCATGACTGCTTCGCAGAAGGAGGTGACTGCCTCCCATTCCCTCTCGCCCCGGACCATGGCTTGAACCAGGGCCGGGCGCGAGAGGTCGCCGCCGCTGCTGATAGCCTCTACGAGGACACGGCGGTGCTCCGCCCAAGCGGGGCAGACCTAGCTAGGTCAAAGAAAAGATGGATGGATTGTATGAGGAATGATATGAAGGAGAAGGGAGTGAATGATAGCGTGATGGTTGACGGGGAGAATGGAAAGAGAAAACGTGTTGCGCCGACCACAAGTAACATGGGACAAGGGTAGTAAAATTATGGTGACTTTAGACACCATGCTGTTCTCGGACACACCCATCCCAGGACTCCCTTCACCTGTCTAATTCAAAGTTAGCCCCGAGCTCCAACTGCCACAACTCCATTTACTAACATCATAAAACAGGTTGTTCGTAGTATTCCGTAACTTGTTGGCTAGTTTATAACAAAAACTTCTCTACAGGTCGAAGTTTGCGTTTCTCTGCGGTTGCAACGTTTTCTTGTGCTTTTGAAAAGCTGATATCCCTTTATTTTTGTTGAACGTTCAGTTACTCTTTTCTTTCATTTTGCGATCATTCGGTAAGCGAATGAACGATGCCGAGTACCGAAAACCAACATTGTTGGATCGATTCACTACAGAATTAATTTTTCACTTGATTCATTTTGGTTTCAGACGTTTCACTTCGAGTGTAAGATGCTGAATGAAAGACAAAAATTAATATACAGAGTCGCGTCTGATATCTGCTTCAGAAATATGACTTTTTTTTCGGTAAGTAAAGTCCTACGTCTGAGGAAATCAATAAGCCACCTCACGATCATACCCATAAACAATCGCACGAACATGACCATAGGCCACCATACGAACATACCCATAAACCACCACACGAACAAACCCATAGGCCATCAAACTGACATACCAACAGGCCATTCCACAAACATACCCACAGGACACAAGACAAGAATATACCCATAGGCTATGGCTAGATCATATCACACGTCTTCCTCACAGAGCTAACTAGCGCAAGGCACGTATTTCTAGCACATCTCCTCGGATACAGCAGTTAGCTTTGCTGGAAATAGACACGTAGAAAATTATTTAATCAATTTATTGCTATCTCGTTCCCGCTACAGCCCACTTCATATCTCTCGCTTTTTCGGTATTTGATGCATGCATGACACACGACATCGGAAAATGTAGTCGTGTGGGTGTCATCAGCATCATCATTTCAGCCGAAAGACGTCCGCTCTGCCCCCGATGTCATAATTACAGTAAGTCGTGTTACTGTTTTTATGACTTTTTTTACAGTACTGTGATCCTTAAATCAAGTCCTTTATGGATTTTTTTATTTTTTTATATCTAAATTAATAACAAAGTTACGATAAGCACAATCACAGTAAATGTTGAGAAGATTCAATCGTTCGTTAAAATAAAATTATGTTTTATTTCATATTTTCACTATCATATTCACAGTAACTAATGTAAAATATGGTGTTTTCGCTACACATTATATTCACAGTAAGTATAGTTTCTTTTTTACGTTATAATGATTACAAACCTGTTTTAGTTGTTGTTAATTATACTATTGATAAATGGAGGAGTTACAAGACTGTAACTGATAATAATTCATATACTTTCAGTGCACCTTTGACAGCTCTATGTTTTTTTTTTTTCTATTATAGATATTTAAATTAATTGCCTAATACTATTTACAAAGCTTAATGTATCGATGTACGGAATTAGATTGCAGACATGACCTCTTATTTCCAAAATACGTGAAGTTTGCGAGAAAAGTCGCTGGAATTGTGGGCTAGATAAAGAGGTTGTAGTAAACATAATTACAGTAACTTACATCGACAGGATATTTCGTTAAATATAATTACAGTATCTTACCGACTTACTGTAAATATGTTTAAGAACGTGTTAGTTGGACTGATAGAAGTGGTAATTATAGATACAATTCTTTAGATTTAAAAATACCATCAATATTTAACAAATAAATTATATTCAGGAATAATCTACACAAATGTATCTTTTGTTATCCGTTTAAATATTTAAGCTATCTGCTATAATCTTCAAGATACACCAATTTAAACATCTCGAAACAAAAGTGCGATTTCCCAACATTTAATTTTTTTGACTTATTGTAATTATGACATGGGGGCAGCACTGCTGAACATAGGCCTCCCCCAAGCACCGCCTCTTCGACCGGTTCTGTGCTTCCCGCATCCAGCGGATTCCTGTGTGGGTGTGTTTACATGTAATTGTTTCTAGTCCAATAATGTTTACGTGACATTAGAGCGATGCCTTATCTTCCTTTCTTTATTATATCAATGCATATACTCGTATTACACTTACTGTTAATCAAATCACAGATAAACTTTATTATTTATTGGATCATCCAACATTGCCGGCAGACAACCGACCGATAAATTTTCATTAACGTCAAAGTAGTTCGCCATTTTCTTTTTTTTATGTCAAACCTGGCTCCAATTAATATGGCGGGAACACTTTCGATTCGCCGAACGATGGTATGGTATGCGAATGTAAAACCTGGGAACGCCCCGTCCAAACAGCTAGGAATTCAAACTTTAGTTTCACAGTTTTTTTTTTATCTGACGTTACTTGGTTCACAGCTATCCTATCAAACTATTTCATACAGCCAAACATGAGGTAAATTCAAGTAAGTATACTCGTAGAAATAAACTTTCATTATGGATACCCGGCGGAACCACGAGCGATGATTTTGAGTTCTACGAAGCGCTAGCTTTTGTGGACGTATTATATTTAATTTTGACGAAACATCAAACTAACGACCCGCTTCAGCTACGCTTTGCATAGGTAAAACATTCAGAATCCTTTCCCGAGTAAATAGGTAATTAAAAGTAGTGAAAACACCATTACAATTCTTCAAGTAGTGTAGTTTGTAGATACTAAACAAGTACACAGACATACGACTTGGTTCTTCCTAAGTAAGTATATTAATATCAGTCTACTCTCCTAAACTTTAGTAGGGATAGATTCATTTAAACGATAACTTACCGTTAATAATAAAATAAAATAAAAAGCCTTTATTCTACCATAAATACATAGAACAATTTAAGCCTAGTAATAATAACCATTATGTGATACGCTATACTCCATTTATTAGACGAATAACTGTTCTCACCCTTTCATTATTTCGATGTAAACGTTTAATAAACTCCGTTATTTCACGATAAATACAAAGCACTGTAATCTGTTCACCATTTACATTGAAAAAATTACTCTAAAGTCCAGTAATTTCAACAATATTACACAATAACTGTCGTTATTTAGCCGTTATTTGTCTAATGCTAAAGTAAATGGAGTATAAGTATCACATATTGGTTATTATTACACATTTCATTACTATTGTTTATTATTTAAGTAAAGTTCATAATTATTTACAATTGTATTATCATCTTTAATTATAAGAAGGACATTTACGTTTCAAACTGAAAATATTCCTGTGGCCACCTTCTGGCTCCACCATCACTCTAGACTTCAATCGGGGCTATAGTATTTGCCAAGACAAACTAAAATAGCCGACAGACAACGGGGCTATCATGTATCAGTGAAGATTTCTAATGGCGTGTTTCTAGCTCCATCATCAGGTTCTGGACAACACCTTGGACTACCGTAGGTACGTACTTGTCTAGAAGACATATCCAAATAGCCAGAAGACAACGGGGCTATCTTGTTTAGTTGAGAAGTTCCTGTAGCAGCCATCTGGCTTCAACATCAGATCCTACACTACACCTTGGGCTAAAGTATCTACTTGTCAAAACAAATCCAAAGAGTCGGAAAATAACGGGGTTATCTTGTCTAGTTAAGGAGTTTATAATGGTGACCCGGATCCATCGTGAGGCCCTTGGGCTATAGTACTTGGCAAGTCAAAACCAACGACGCTGAAACACAACAAGGTTATCTTGTGTAGCTTAGGAGTTCCTATGGCCACCTTCCGGCTCCATCACCAGACCCTGGATACTACTTTAAGCTTTAGTACTTTTCAAGACAAACCCAGCGAGTCTAAACTAGATCGTTCTTTCTTGTTTTTTTGTTTTTTTTGTTTTGAGGATTTCCTATGGCCACCTACCTGCTCCACCATCAGACCCTGAGCAGCACCTAGTGTAATAGCACGTGTACATATATGAATATCCAATGAACAAGATTCATGACGGGGCTATCTGGTTTACTTGAAAATGTCGTACCTATGTTATTGACCGCTGAAGACATCTCTCGTATGGAGCCAGTCCTGGGTCAGCAGACAGGTCATGATGTATGAATGTGTATGTAAAATTTTGTGTCTGTTTTGTTGACTGCTGAGGAGTTCCCTCATCTGGAACGAATTCTGGGTGCAGCAGCCAAGTCATGGTGAAACACACATTTACAGCGTAGGCGGAGGCCCAATATGCCATAGGGAGTCTATTGTGAAAATCACGAAACTCTTGAAAGCTATAATACGCTATACCTACATTAACGACTTGTCTGTCGTAATTAGAGACACAATTAAAAACCTATTGTGTCTCGCGTAGATCTACGTTCCGACAGACGAGAGGTTAAGCATTACGGACTAGGTAAACTTGCGCTGAGTTCAGAGGCGTGTGAGTTTCTTTTGACCATCTCGATTTTACTTCTATTCTTGATTTTACGCATCGAGCGCGTTCAGCACTCTGATTGGTGAAGGGCTAATCGGAGGCCAATCGGAACGCCGAACGCGCTCGATGCGTAAAATCAAGATGGTCAAAAGAAACTCACACGCCTCTGAACTGAGCGCAAGTTTCACAAGGGTCACGACCGCTTGAACTTGCACATCTTTCTACACTGTTCCAATCTCACGTGTATATTTTCAACATGAATGATGTGACCAATATTTTGTAACAATATTTTGATTTAAAATAGTGTCCGTTGAGTTTCTTGCCGTTTCGCCCGTTCTTCTCCATGGGAACTTACTACGATTTGGAATGGGCAACTATAGTTTCATCTTTCTGACTGATCAAACCCTTAACAATTCAAAAGTGCCTGTAATTGGTTTATTTGAAATAAATCCTTTGGGTTTGAGTTTGAGTTCATAGATAAGCCTAGTGCACTCATTTCACGTTTCGATTCCCTCAAGCTGTGGCGTCCATTATGCTGCGGCGCACAGCACAAGTTTCTCTGCATATTCAATGCGCAAAATCTCGGCTATTATCCAATGCTGAACAAACTTACATTTCAACACCGAGTGCTTTTAGTTTTAATCTTGGTTGAAATGGAAACAAATAGAATAATGGAGATGGAACTTTTTTATTTAATATTTCTGAAGATCCTCGTATTGAGGATCAATTTCTTTAAGCCAAGCGTTTTCTTCTGTGATTCGAATAATTTACCTAAACTGTTTTTCGTCTGCTTTAATTTGCGTTTTTTAACTATAACTAAATAAAAAATCGGCCAACTGCATGTCGGATCACGCACAATGAAGGGTTCCGTAGTTGGGATGAATTTATTACAAGAAAAAACATATGATCTATTGCTGCGAATATTTTTATATATCTATATACAACCATGATGGAGCCAGAATCTTAAAAAATTGAATAGAATAGAAATACAACCATTTAGCTGGCAGGGGGAGGACACTTGACTCTAACAAAAATTACCACTTTAAAACTTAATATTACGCCTACCACTTTGTCGGCGCGATTAATATGTATACCCTTGCCAAATTACAGCTTTCCAGTACTAATAGTTTCTGAGCTAAGCCGCGGACAGACGGACAGAGAGACAGACGGACATGGTCAAACTATAAGGGTTTCTTGTTTACTACAGAACCCTAAAAACGTTTACATCATAAAAGCTCAACAATTAAGAAAAAAGCTGTGAAATATTATTTTGCTCTCTGAGGCGGTATCAACAACGCCACATGCGAACTACTCATCAAAGACCTGACGTCACAAATCCTGCATCGCGCTATCAGAGTTTACCGCGTGACTAGCATATATACATCATCCCGACATTAACCGCAGGGCAGTTGCTCACCAGACACAACACCCGTCTGATCGGAGGATCCTCCCTTTACTATAGAGTATGAGTGAACTTTACACCCTGTTCCTCATACCTCTAAACTCTCTATCATATAAAATGATAGTTGAAATTGATTGTATCTACAAGTTCTTAGCATGAATAGTAAAGGTGCCATTTTATTGGCCTGAACGTTGAATGAAAAAAACTGTAGATAAACAAAGTCATTCTTAAGCAGATTAAGGGATCTGCGTACTAAATGAACACTAGCACTACAGAACGGATTCGTTGAGAAACGTCCGTGATTTCCCTATTGCCAATTGGATTTATTGAGCTTTCACTGAGTAAATCGAACAGCATTTATATGCCTAACTATGAATGCTGTACTTACTATCTGTGAATATTGATAGCAATCATTTTATATACTCGTTTTTTTATTTAGATAGATACGAATACTCTCTCTCACTCTCTCTCTCTCTCTCTCTCTCTCTCACACTATGTATATCTAAGGGACTGTAATGATTGTTAACCCTTTTTTACTTTCTTATATTTGACATAAATATGTATATTTTTTAACTTTTTTTTCCTGACATTTTTATTGGTGTTAAGGGGGAAGCGTCAGGGTTGCCCGCGAAATTCAAATTTTCCTAGGTTTTTTTGCAATTTGCAGGTCAGTATCAGGTTGTATGTTGATCTAATTATGATTCGCGACCATAACAAATATGTATTTACAGAATTATAATCATTAGAATCAATAATACAACTCCTTAAAATCGTATAATCTGATTGAATGACTATTTCATGAAATCATGACTTTAAGGATTATACTTACTTAAGAAAGAAAGAGAAACGAAAGAAAAGTATACATATTTGTCATGGTCTCATATCATACTTTAATCAACATACCTACACCCAGACAATGAGCTGCAAATTGCAAAAATCATAAGAAAATTTGAATTTCGCGGGCTACCTTAGCGCATCCTCTTTAATGACATGATATTATATCTTTTTTTTTTTACTTTTGTATCGGTGTTAATGTATAATTTAATGACAATGTATTTTTTTTTTCTTTTCTTCATATTTGTATCGATTTTAGGGCTCCTACAAACAGGTGCGACACGCGACGCGACACAAAGAGACCGCTCGTCGCGCGGCACGCGGTGTCTTTGTGTCGCGTTGCGTGTCGCGCCTGTTTGTAGGAGCTTTTAATGTACCAAAATTTAAATGAATTTGTAATTTTGAAACCTGCATGTATCTATAATATTTTGTTTAAGTTATACCTAAGTCTTAATTGTTTTAGTTTTTAATTTTAATTGATACATTTCGATACAATGTAAAAATTATTAGGTACCTAATGAAATAAATACCTAAATAAACTTTGTTTCATTTAGTTTCTGTTGATTAAGTTATTGAACTACCTCATCGTAAAATAAAAAGTCTAGAGTTTATGTCCTAGAACTTCATCGATGCACCTTAAAACAGGTGTGCGTCTGGATGGCGGGATTAAGTAAAGAGTTTGATTGATAAATAGCATAAATAAATCTTAGTAGGTAACTAATCAGTACTAAAGAACTTACCTACCTACGAGCTCACTAGCACAAACTCAAGGCTCATGGCCCGGCTGTGCTGTGCAGGCATGATCCTATCAAAATTCACAGAGCAACACAAAGTATGAGGTTGTATTGCTGAACGAATTACAGCAGCCATAAATAAATGGGCCCCTCTTGACCTTGATTTCGCCTAAACGATGGAACGAGCGTACCTACCCAGAACATAAAATATTTTTCACTTCACATGCTCTAAAAGTTCGTCTTTATGTCGTGCGTAGACGACATAAAGTCGCTTTTTATGCTCTAGAGCATAAAGTAAAATCTTCGTCGAAGACCAAGGCAATCGGTCCAACAGCCACACGAACAACTTCAACTTCATAGAATAACCTCTTTATTTTAATTCGTTTTGTTAGTATTCTAAGAACAAGTTAAGGATACCAACAGCCAAAGTACACAATAAAACCTCATGAAATAAACTTATATTTTTTATATCGTCCATTTATTATTTTACATGTTGCTGTTTCATTTCCTCGCAATCGAAGCGAAAAGTAGAGTGTACAACTCGTCCATAAAACCCATATAATATAATGATATGGTATGGTTTTATGCACTTGATGTACAATCTACTATTAGAAACCACTTTCCACAGATAATCCTTTTTCATATTGACAATTTTTCAGGTTTATTTAGCAAAATTCGGATAGGTGGTTCCACGGTGCATAGGTACAACTTGCACAATAAAATTTTGCATGCAAGCACGTTATATCATCTAGTTTGTTTGTCACCTTAGAACAAGATGAAAGAAGAAATTAAAAAGTGCACGTAATTAAAAATTTATTATAAACCATAATGTTTGATCTTCAATGCAAAAGCACCTCCAATCAATGCAGCTACGCCGGCAAATGACAAGGTTCTCTTTAGTATCTGCAAAATAAAGAAAAAAAAACATTTAAATGAGAATGTGCGATAAACATATTACTACAGGGTGGTTTTCTAGTCGACTGTACCATTTTTAGGGTTCAGTAGTCAACGAGGAACCCTTATAGTTTCGCAATGTCCGTCTGTTTGTCCGCGGCTTAGCTCAGAGACTCTTAGTACTAGAAAGCTGTAAGTTGCCATGGGTATACATAGTGTCCGCCCCCTCTGCCAGCTAAATGGTTGAATTTGGATATTTTAAAAGGAAAACTATCACAGAAAAGTAGGCTTTACAAGTTACCAAGTCATAGTCGACCAACTTGTAATTATGGGAGAACATGTTTTCCACAAATTCTATTAGGTGGCAGCACATTTTTTTCTAAAAGTTAATGATGGTCATCTATGACCTTTTCCGTGTAGCTACCACCTTATACAGACTGACTTGTTAAAACTGGGACGGATCGAAACTTGATTCTGCTTCGTAATGAACACTACTGTATTTTGAGATCACTAGTCACTACCTATCATAAAAAGTCCCTCCGCCGCGTCTGTGTCTGCTGAACGCGATACACTCAAAAAGTACCGAACGGATTTTCATACAGTTTTCACCAATGGACGGAATGATTCATGAGGAAGGTTTAGGTGTATTATTCATTAGGGTTTTGTGTGGGTTGGCTGAAATATGACGATGTAAAATACTCCAAGTAGGATGAACAGCAGTTACCTACATTTTCTCCACATGCTCGACGCAAAAGGCTGATACGACAATACGACATGGAAAAAAGTAGGCATCTATGCTCTGCTACTCGTGCGAGTATAAAATTAAGTTTGAATCTAGAATTCTTCTAAAATATATTCTCACCTTGTCCTGCCATTCACGGTTCTTTATGCATTGACTGTAAGGCATGGTGGAGAACGTAACAGAGTTGTACAGAGGTACCCAGAAGTTAGGCAACAGCCAGAAAATGAAGTCATCCATCGCTTTCCGAAGACGATATGACGGACGTGTTACTAGGTCCCGCATCTGAAAGTAAAGAATTCATTCTGTTATTACTCAAATTCTAGTCTTTGTTTCTTTTCCAAAAACTGCCAAAGGATGATAGAAAACGGTAGTCTGTGTTTTAGAAGTAATAGTTCCTCATCCTCCGTTGAAAAGGGAGGATCCTCTGACCACACGGGCGTTGTGTCTGATGGGCTAATACCCAATGGTTGTTGCCGTCCTGTTGTATAATATTTATTATATAGGTATCCTAATCTCGAGGTAAACTTTACTTGCGTGATGTAGGATTTGTGTGACGTCAGGAGTATGAAAAAACAAAATGAAAAAAAAAAGTATTCGTATGAGGTGGTGCAATGGTCACATATCAAATGAATAAAGTAACAAGTACATGTAAAAAAAACAACTCACCTCAATATAATTATACATGGCCAAATCGCTGACTGCGAAGGTATCCTCCCACCTTGTATCAGAGAACTCATTGAGGATCTCGGCAAGGCTATCGTTGTGCTTTTGGAAGAGCTCGTCCAGCAGTGTGCAGTCTTCAAAACCAGCGTTCATACCTTGGCCATAGAACGGCACGACAGCATGTGCCGCATCACCTATAAGGAGGGCTTTATCTTCCACGTGGTAAGGACGACACTGAGGAAAGAAGTTCAGAAGGTCTTTAAATGCTGCATCAATCAAGTCAATTGAAATATAATGTCGATGATAAAAGTCACATATTCGCGCGCTTAAAAGGAAAAAAAGAAAAGAAACACAAAAGAACGGGAAAAAAAAGATAAAGACACCTGAAAAGACTTTCTCTTCAACATTGTCATAATCAAACGCAGACCGGCAATTTATTTGCGCTCATCGTATTACATATCACGCATCATATTTTTAGAGTTTTCACCTTAATAGCAACCAATGGCGACGGTGCTCCAGCAAAAAAGTCTTCAACTAGCTTCTTTCTGCCAATCAAAGGGATTGAATCCGGGAAGTACTTCTCAAAGAAGGCCAGCAATCTTTCTTCTGTGTCTAAATTTTTAAATTTGGTGAATGGCATGAAAAGCGTTACTGTCCATGAGCAATCCTGGTTCGGTAGTGCGATCATCATGAACTCCCCTCTAGGCCAGATGTGAAGGAAGTTGGCTGGCATCTGAAACTGTAGAAGAAATACCTTGAAATCTCATAAATGATTTAAAAAAAAAACTATCCTAAAAAGTAACAATCGATTTGCCTAAACTACCCTACTGATCATTTTTCCACATACACTAATATTAAAAAGCTACAGCTATCAATTTCATTGAAATATTGTTTTACCCTGATTTAAACTTATAAACAAAACAATGAATTCTATGAAGGGATAATATCTATTTAATTATATTCTGCCACTAAAACAATGATAAATCATTGTAAATACACCGTTGGCATGCCATTTATCATCGAAACTTCAACAGATTTAATTTCCAACTTTCAGTTCGAACAAATAGTATGTACAGTGGATCTGACGTGAACAACATGACGATACGAACAATGGTTTTATTTTGTTTAACATTCAATTTAAGCGAAGTAAAAATAGCCTGTTGTGATGAAAATATTCCGGATCTACCTAACTTTTACACAAATCGAAACTACAACACAGTTAGGTGTATAAATAATATTCTAACGAAATATTTCCCTTGTGGCACTCTCACAACTTTTGTAAATCCCGATGCAAATGTTGATCTACTAATCAAAACTACGAACGGGGCAGATATTTGTCACAGTATTATCGTGCGGACATTCGACGACCAAGAATGGTTTATCTGGACACACGTTTACGTGATCACAGTGGAAGACTTTGTCGGGCTATGGTCTGGCTTGCTCGACTTGACAAGGGACGTGTTCTGGAATCCCAGAGCAAAGTTTATCGTCCAAGTGAACAATCTAGTGGGTGGAAATGAAGGACTTCAGGCAGTGTTCAAGACACTATTGAAATACAGAATGTATAACGTAGTCCTTTTGCAAAATGTAAAAGATGATGCAGTGATTTACACGTACCATCCGTTCGAAAACCATGGTTGTGGCAAATATTTCGATAAAGTCATAACTCTTGGCACTTGTGAGAGTGCAGAGAATATTACTAATTACTTTCCGAATAAAGTCCCCAATGGAATGAAAAACTGCACTTTCAAAGTGGTAGCAAGTGATGACCTACCAAATTTTATTTCCAAATCGAGCAACTACACAGTGTATGGCAAGTTTGTGTCAGGTTTGGAACAATACGTGCTAGATACTTTAGCTGAGCGAGAAGGGTTTTTCTTAGATTACGAGACTTTCGGAGTGGAAGTAACGTATGGAATCGTGCTATCGAATCGTACGGCTACTGGACTTCTTAATTTCATAGACAAAGATAAAGCAGACATAGCCGCTGGTGGGTACATACTAATGAAGAATAGAGTAGAATTGTTCGATTATCTGTGGGGTTTCAACTACGATACCTACTATTTATACACACCTGCCGTACGAAACCAAATATGGAAGAGAGTATACAGGGAATTTGGAGTAACAACATGGTTGTTGATAGCTGCCGCCATGCTTTTCGTTATATTAGTTGGTGAGATATTGAAAAAACGACTTCTTGATGAAACTTTCTCTGTTCTAAATTTATGGGGTTACTATTTTGGAAACGCAGGCAGAGGCTTGTCGAGACACAAAAAGTTCAGAATGATAATAATTTTGTGGGCTGTGTTTACATTTTATATCAGCAACTTTTACAATACAGCGCTATTCAGTTTAATCACAGTTCATGTGCACGAGACACCACATTCATTAAGCGTGGCAAACTTGAAAACTTTACCATACGCACCATGCGTCAGTGATAATTCAAGATTGTTTTTCCAATTCGCTTACAATCAGAATTTGCCAGAAGGAAAAGCTATTCACAACTGCGCCTCGACTGATAGCTCTTTACAATATGCTGCATACACCAAAAAACATTACGCTATCGAGATGGAAGGTAGCTACAAACTGAAAGAGTACGAATATCTTGACAACCTTGGTAAACCTATATTTGATTCCTGGTTATTTTCTAGCACTAACGTGATCGTCATGTATCTTGTTCGTGGTTTCCCTTTTATCGACAAGTTCCAGGACTATGCTCTTCGCTTGTATGAAGCTGGTCTTATAAAGAATCATTTGAAAACAATCAACCTGAGAAGTTATAGCGTCCTTCAGAGACATCCTAAGCCCTTCTCAGAGACTACGCTTCTAGATTTGAGAATACACTTTGGCATTCTGTTTGTGGGCTGTTTCTTGTCATTTGTATGCTTGTTGTTAGAAATGTTGTATAATTACATACAAGAGGAGAGGAAATTTAAGAGAATGGTGACGGTTAATAATTTCAAGCGGCGAACTGATGCCGAGTTGTCGATGCGCAAAAAGAATATCAATTGAACATTACGTTACACATTATCGTCTGTTTAGCTCCTTATTATCTAAGTACTTACGCCGCCATTTTCGTCTGCCGGTATGCAAAGTTCTAAGTAGCCGTGTTCGATGTATTTCTGGCTGAAGTCGAAGAAAGGGCGCTTCATCATCGCCTTGCGGACTGCTGAGAACGCGCCATCAGCTCCGATGATCAGGTCAGCGGTAACGTGAACATTTTCATTTGTATCTGTCCTGTAAGAAAAGTTATATAAATTACATAGGTTTTAAATTGTATTTGCGTGGCTTGCTAATAAATTGCATTAAAGTTTGGTGTATTGTTAGCGGTAAGTTTAAAAAATGTAATACTAACTAACTGTTATTAACTGTTCTTTATTGCTTTTGTGAAAGTGTAAACGTAATTCGCAAAGCTTATAAAACAATTAAATTAACATGTGTCGTTTGTTTCTATATTTCTTCAATCCAATATAAAAAGTTCCACCTTATTAAGTACTTGTTGAAATGCTTTCACATGAGTAATCGATATTATTGATTAATCATTTATTTATTACTAGCTTTTGCCCGCGGCTCCGCCCGCGTAGATGTGGGTTATCGCGTAAAAAAGTAACCTATGTCCTTCTCCATAACCCAGGCTATATCTCTGCCAAATTTCATGACGATCGGTTCAGCGGTTTAGGCGTGAAAACGTAACATACAGACAGACAGACAGACAGACAGTCAGACAGACAGATAGACAGAGTTACTTTCACATTTATAATATTAGTAAGGATTATTCCTTAATGTTTTAATACTGATATTTTTTATTTTTTTATTTTACGATGGTTTTGCTCTTGACTCTAGTCTAGGTCAGAGGTGACAGAGACAAAGTCGACGATGGAGCGAGCTAACGCAGAAGAAGCCTGTTCACTCTCACTTTGAATTCATTAGGCTTGTATGCGTTCGGAAACAGTCGCAGGCAGAGAGTTCCACTCCTTTGCCGTGCGCATTATATTAGACTAGCTTTTGCCCGCGGCTCCGCCCGCGTAGATGTCGGTTATCGCGTAAAAAAGTAGCCTATGTCCTTCTCCATATCCCAGGCAATATCTCTGCCAAATTTCATGACAATCAGTTCAGCGGTTTAGGCGTGAAAACGTAACATACAGACAGACAGACAGACAGAGTTACTTTCGAATTTATAATATTACTATGGATTGAACTATAAGCTTCTAAATTTTCTATCCGAACACTTACTTCTGGAATGTTAAGGTTCCCTTCTTCAAGTTGGCTTCGATCAATTTGTGATTAAAATACCTCTGGACATTCTCGTATTGTTCCGATTCTGAAATATGAATTCAAACAATTATTGTTTACCCTTGACAGATAACAAATGATAAATGCTTTTATTTCTGTCAGTATGTTTGTATAAACACTTTTACACGCCAATCATATTTAAAAAATTAGATAAGGGCGACGTTTCTTAACTGACTATTCTAAGAAGAAAGGCCGAAACAAACTCAGAGGTCACAGTCTCTTAGAGTAGACTTGCTACTGTGCCTTATGGTTTCAACGTTGCTCTGACTGCGACTTCTGACGTTCATGTGTAGGTATGTAAAACCTATTAAAACATCCTGACGGGCTGAGAGGAAGGTGGCGACAGAAGGGGAAGCGCTAAGATAGCCTGCGAAACTCAAATATCCTTACGATTTTTTGCAATTTGGGAGGTAACGAACCCCGTTCTAATATCTGGCTAACGTAAAGTTATCAATTCAAAACTTCAGAAAAGATAACTGCTAATTTCCATAAATTGACTAGCAAATCTAACGACATAAAAGGTTCCTTGTTGTTCAACATTGAGGGTCGGTCAATCATAGTCTACAAAAACAAAATATTTTACTGACGCATTTACATTCGTATTGAGATATACAAAAGCTGAACTAGAATATATTCTGACTTTGAATTATTCATTTTTATTCCTACTATCTGTTGCAGTTATCTCGACAATACTTATTACTAATAATATTATATTTCATAATAAAAACATAAACTTAGTCAAATGAAATAACATCATATCATACACTAACTACAGTGCATGCTCAATGTTCATTATCAGGGTCAGATTTGCTTTATTTAATGAATTAAATTGTTCGGCGCAATTTGCATGAAAAGTATTGTTTAATATCTAGGTGTGTTACGAATCTACCTATTCTCTTGTTACCATCATATTATGGTCTCGACGGACCTCATTCATTTTAAGAGGACTAAAGGAGCTAAACGCAACTTTTATAATGCCTAAAAGTATAAGATCCACTACAATAAACAAAATCAGAAAAATATATGGTATTCTTCAGAATATATATGCTAGTTATATTAGTTATATGCTATGCTAAAACATAAAAGCTTCTAAATTGCCGTAACATAAGACGCGGCAAACACATATGGGCATATGGGACGTAAGACGAAGACAGGGCGCAGACGCAGCACGGACGAGATGCGGATGCCGCAGCACGGACTTTTCAAATTATAGAGAAGAGACGATGCCGGACACGGACGGGACGAAAACGTTTCAAACTAGTACAGTATGAAGCGTTTTCATCCCGTCTGTGCAGCTGTGTATACTACAGGAAATATAATGGTCGAACTCTATTGGGCGTAGAACCCTCCGGAAAATGGTCAGTATCGAGCAATGTCTGTCGAAGGAATTGTGGTCACAATCAAACACCCTAATATATAAGTAAACCGCAGTCAATCAACCCGCGCTCTCCGCACACCCTGCGTCTGCGCCGTGTCGATGAAAAATATATTAAAGTGACGAGACACGTCTCGTCACTTTAATATATTTTAACAACAATAGGACGCAGACGAAAAATCGACAGGCCTGCGTCTTGTCCTTTCTGTATATTTTTTTCAGATCGCGTTAAAGGCTCCTTCAAACAGGCGCGACACGCGACACGACACAAAGAGACCGCTCGTCGCGCGGCACGCGGTGTCTATGTGTCGCGTCGCGTGTCGCGCCTGTTTGTAGGAGCCTTTATACATTTTGGATAAAGAATAATGAAGATACGTGAAAGGGGCGCCGCGTCTGCGTTCCGTCCTCGTCTCACGTCTTTTCTGTGTAGCCCGCGCCTCAGCATCTTTCATCATTTGAATGTTATTATTTAACGCTAGATATCTCCGATTATTTACCTTGTAGAAGCAGCGAGTTTAAATAATTTCTCCCCACTGAGTAAATGCTCTGAAAAAAAAAAATACGTAAGATAAAATCATAACTTTATTTACATTAAATAAAAGTTGAGATAGAAACTTACAATCAGTAAATATCGGTTCATGCGTTAATGCACATATTCGAGATATTTACCGGTAAAACAATAGGTACAGTATTTTTTTTATATTTTATCTCGTGAAGTGACTTATGGTTACCAAGTGTACAAACACGATGTGAATGTGTGCGTGAAGACGAGTAGCGTCAACACATAGCACAAAATGTTTATTTTGAAACTGGTATAATGGATACAGTGAAGCGGAACGCAGTAGTAGGTAGTCGCAGCTGTGCGCTCGCCCACTGACATTATTACGAATAGATTGTATCCATATTTTGCTGATTTCAGGTAGGACCAAAAAAAGGGAATTAAACAAATAATGGAAATGTGTTCTATTACTGAAAAAAACCACCAAAAAAAATTGCGCACTGGTTAAAAATTTATCCTGTATAGTACAGCCACATTTCGCCAGTTATGTTTAAAGTCCCATGTAATGTAATAGGGGGCGAAGCTATTATATACTCAGCTAACTATACTCATTTAACAAACCTGCTTGGTATTCGCATCGTACGGTATAACGTAGGTGGATCCATCGGTCCTGTGGATCCGTCTGCCTGTCATGGGGATTCCGTGTTCTTTGATCATGTGTGTCTCCAAACCTACGTCTTTGAGGGCTCGTCGCCCGCGCACTGAAAGCGCCAAGTTTATGGACCTACCCCTGGCTTGAGGGGTTTCTCTGATATCTAGAGCAAGAAGAAACATTAATGACATGTAGGTAAGTATTTATTTGAACCAAATAATTTCCATTTTGATTTCCTAAAAATATGAATGTGCACGCTAATGAACCTCTTTTTCGTGTACACGCCATTTAGTCACCTGCATCCGTCAAGGGGGTGATTCTACCTGTCATCCTGAACAACCTTCGCTGTGTAACTCATATCAGGCTCAAGGAACAAAAAAACATAGATGCATCGAAATAGTCTGTCTACTGTTGTATAGGAATTTGTTCTATTTTGTTCCTCGAGTCACCCTGTATAGTTTAATCCCCTTTTGATTACCGGTTTTTATGACTAGAGCATCCGAAAAAAAGATCGGGCGTCTACAGGCGATCCTTTTAATCAAAACATAATTTGGTCCACTGGAAATACATACAATACGTTATCAGCCACCACGAATACTATTAAAAATGAAACCCATGACAAAAAAAAATATGGCGTTCATTTAAATATTTCCAAATCTTAATTTGGTAGGTTTTAGTGAGGTTTGTTTATCCAGAATATTATTCTTTAATTAGTAGTTAGGCACCTAATGCACTTATTACTCGGCTAAAATAAATTCCAATAATATCTAACTATGATAGTGCCCAGATTGTCTTATTTGATGTCATATTATTAGAGTACCTACCTAAACGAAATCTTCGACCTTATCAGTAGTAAACAATAACACAGGCGTTGACCCAAGATAACACCCTAGTAGCATTTTTGTTGGCCTTTGGTTGGGCCACATACCTCTGAAGTTGGCCCAACTAAATGCCAACGGAAAATGCTACTAGGGCAGCGGTTACTTACACTTATCATCGTTCTAATTTTATACAATAGGTGCAAATTATATAAATAGCACAGTTAAGTACCTACTTACATCATTACATGTATCTTCGAGACCCGTTGTAAGTGGGTCATACAAATTCAACTTATAGGCCACTTTGGAGAAATACTTAAACCAAATAATAATAAACAACTGTCGTTAATACAAACCTTCGCGGAACTCATATAGGCGAACTCGATGGCCCCTCTTTGCAAGATACAGCGCTTCAAGAGACCCCACCTGTAACATTTAACGGAACATCACCTCATCTCCCAGATTCGGAAGTATTTTAGACCGTACTTAGTAGGTACTTGAAACTAAGCGTCGAGTTATGATTAAATGACACAAAAGGTTATCTGAGTCTAGGGCTGCCATCACCTGAATTGCCGACGCCGGACATAAACTTACAAAACCGCGGACATTAAGGTGAAATTGAGTTTTATTCACGGATACTGATAAAAAAAAATTTTTTGCTCACAATGCTAAATTATTGCAATTCTAATTTTTTTATTCATTTAAGGCGACGATAACCGACTTTTAAGGATTTTTTTCTGAAAATCACGTCTAAACGAGTAGTGTTAATGATTTGGAAAAAATATATGTTAAATTAGAGCATTTTCTTAATAACTTGATATGAGAATATTTTAGATTATATTTATATTATGTTATATTCATAGTGAAATTAATTTGTAAAGTTATGTCTAACGCGGATAAAAAACTGAGAATCACGCAAAATCTATCAAGCGTATTTTTCTGAAACCTTCACCTTTTTAAAGATAATTTAATTATTGATCTTTTGGTATACGCGTTTTATTAAAATACCTTTCGTTTTATGTATAATAAATTAATAATGCGTCTTATTTGGGACAGCGCTCATGGATGGACGAGTCCTATTACTGGCTGGACGTACGACGCGTTGTGTGAGCTCGGTACAGAACACGCAAGCTAACCACCCAAGGTCACTGGCACATATCTGGGCCTTAAACAAACCGTTTGCGCTTTATTTAACAATGTTAGAGAACCCACTTTTCTATGTAGAATTTAATTTCTCTGTAAAAGTTTGTACAATTTTTATTGACCTCGAGTTTCGTGTTTTCATCTCATTTGTTCAAAATACTTTGAACCTTAATTGGTGAACCGGGAAATAGAAGACAGAATAAAAGAAAACTTTGTGTTTTCTTTTATTCTGTCTTCTATTCCCCGTTGGGGATTCCTCTGACACAAAAAATGTCACTTTGACACTTTGACACTTTTTGAAAACCCCTTCCGGACGCTCCCCGGACGCCCTCTAAACTAGGACAAATCCGAGGAAACCCGGACGGATGACAGCCCTATCTGAGTCTGATCATGACACACGTGCCAAAGGAGTAACTACAAAAGTAATATTGGAAAAAAATAATGATGTTGTATTAAAGATTCCATTAGTTATAGACAAAAAAATCGAAAACATCTAACGAACTTAATAGTCAATGCAATGGACTTAATGATTGATTTCTAGAGAACCAATTCATTCACCATTTACTTACTTTTAGAAACTCAATAAAAAGTGTCATGAAAATCGATTTACAGAAACTTAACAGCATTATTGCACTTGGACTAATGATGATGACCTAGTGTTCCCTGGAAAATTATCACGAGATGCATGACATCATGACATAAAAGATGGCATGACAGCCAAATAATTGACCACTGAGCATGGTATTGACGGACAATGTGCACGAATGGGGTGTATTAAAATCTAGCGAAATGGAACCCGACGTAGTAAATGCAGGTAAAGTTGTAGAAGACTAAGTTGTAATAGCCATAACAAGCGACAAACCCACTCTCATGAAGACCGGAGGGTCTACAGGCGAAGTTGTTGACGATTATTTTTACCTAGAGGTCCAACTTCGAGAAAGAGGTCGCCGGATCCGACTCGGCTGGGCAGCTTTCGGGAAGCTATGCAATATCTTCTCGTCTCATATACCGCATTCCAAAATCAAAATCAAAATATTTCATTTCACATAAACCTACATGGGCACTTATGAAACGTAAGAAGCTAGGTGCACGGTTCTAATTAGTCGTTTCCTATGGAGAAGAGCCGGCAAAAAACGCCACGGTTACTCTTTTAAAAATAATTGGCTTTTACAATATTTTCAAATAACAGTGTTCATAGGAGGACAGGGTGAGAGAGGACACATTATTATTTTTTCTTTTTTTTTCCGTCTTTCGGCTGAAAAAATGATGTTAATCCAACCTGTGCTATTGATGCACTTAGCAGTAGGTAATTAATGTCATGTCTTCTCGTTTCAAGAATAAATTATTTGACCAGTGTGTGATAGCGCTGAAATGAGGCCCACGCCTCTTTAGAAGCCTGAAAGTCAAAGGGCAATAATGAGATCGAATTAGTCAGAAATAAACAGATCGGCAGAAGAACCAAGGAAACCGACATAGCCCAAATTTAAATGGCAGTGGGCAGGGCACATTGCTCGCAGAAAGGATGGCCGATGGAGCCGAAAGGTTCTGGAGTAGCGACCGCGCACCCGAAGGCGCAGCGTGGGTAAGCCTCTCGCAAGCTGGTGGGTCGCGTTTAGGTTTGCTAATTTTTTTATATCAAATATGTTTGAAGCCATTACCTGTAAAAATATAGCTGACGGCGAACAAAAAAAAAAGTAGGCATTAAACAGAGATTCTAGTGGTGAAGAGATCGAAGTGATAGCTCAACTAGAGGTTTGATTTTTCATTCAGACGTGAAAGGAGTTAAATGAAACTAGGAACAAAAAAACAAGTGGTGAATTTTTGATTTATCTTTATCTTGGAACCAGTTTAGTGTGGAATAGCTCCCTTCACTACTACGGCGACGATATTTCAAAAACATTTTTGTCTTTGCACTGAAAAAAATAACTAGCCGAACTAATTAAGTTACTTCAAAAATAACTCAACTTTAGTTATAAGGAACTAAACTTTGCTTAATTTAAACAAAACGATTTTGTAGTGTGCAAAACAGGGTTTTGTAACAGATAACATCTAGTTCGCAAGTCACAATTTTTGTGTAAACAGTACGCAAAACTTTTGTTACAGTTATGCAAACATTTATTTCAGTGTGACTGCATATTTTTTGCTACCATGAACCTTTAATAACAGGTTCTTTTTTGAAATGTCTCTTAACTATTTTTACAATCTAAATTAAGATTACATTAATTCAGCTTTTATGAGATTCATTATAATACTGGCCCTATTCCGATCATCTCGAACCACCATTACCATTACCTACCATTTTGTATTGAAATAAAAATATAGTAGTTTCGCCTACTAATTCTATTCTTTAGAAATATTTAGACCTCTAATATAGCAGGATACTATATTATATAGTAGGGCTGGCAACCCGTGTCGCGGGACTCTCGGGAATCGGGAATCGGGAATGGATGCGAGAGGACCATAGACCGGATTTTGTGACGGCATTTTGGGGAAAGCCGGTAAGGCTTATGACTAGCAGTGACGTCAATCGGCTGAAAAAATTATGTTAATCCAACCTGTGCTATGGCTGCACTTAGCAGTAGGTAATTGTTGTCAAGTCTTCTCGTTTCAAGAATATAAGCTATGTATTTTTTTGCATTTTTAGTATTGTTTGACGACCCTTAATGGGTGAGTAACTTTATTTTGTTTTATTCAACTCACAATTTCTATTTTGCTACAGTTTTTAATAATAACGCTCATTATGGTAATGACTAAACATTGAGAACATATTTCATATAATTAGGTAAATAAAGTAAAAAATTATTTAAAACGTATCTAACTTAGATATCACTTGTGTTTTAATTTCTATTTCATGTCATAAAAATGACATTTATATGATGTTTTTTCTTTTTTTTTTATAAGTAATTTGAATTTAGATTTTTTACTTAAGTATCCTATAAAGTGAAATCTGTAGAAAAATACAATAAAATAGGGACGTAATAAGCAATAAAATAAATAATTTGAAAAATCAAAAACCCGACTGCAAAAAAGACAATTTGAAAGTACCTAATGCACTAAAAAAGACCGAAACAAAATTGTGAATAGAAAACAAAATTAAAATAAGCTATAGACAAAGTAAACTCTACTTCGGTTTAACAGACTATATTGAACGAATACCTAGATCCCAGGGTGTATTTGTATGCTGGCAACCCGTTCATTTAAATCTTCTAAAAATGTTGATTACAACAGTATAATACTTTTATAATGATGATAATCTTAATATATAAAACAAAGTCGGGTTATTTACACCATTTATGACTCAAGAACGGCTGGACTGATTTTTATGAACTTATTGTTGGATTGGTGAAGGAAAAACATCGTGAAGAAACCTGGACTTATAGTCTGAAATCGCCAACCCGTCTGGAGCAAGCGTGGTGATCAATGCTCGTGCCTTCTCTGTATGAGAAGAGGCCTTTGCCCAGCAGTGGGACAGTTATAGGCTGGTATTATTATTATATTATTATTGTTGGATTTGTCTCCGCCTCGAATAGTAAAATAATTATTAAAACATGCCAAAAATTCATGAAAAAATAATAATGTAGAAATTTCACTTTCTCATACATTTTGCACAGAGCGGCTTTTTTATGATATCTCGAGAACGGATTGAGGAACGGAGGAACAAGAAATTTGACGCGGACGAAGTCGCGGGCATAAGCCCGCTATATTGATGAATATAATAATGCGTTACTTGTTTCAGTTTAAGCGAAAACCGATACCAAAATTAAAATATAATAACTTATTATATTTTTGTAATCCCCTTTTAATTTCCTTTATTTTGATACCCTACTCGATAGGTTTGGTTACTTTTTTTTACAAACGCAGGTATTTCGCGCCAATAATACGCCATTTTGTTTTTATTTATTTTTCAAACACCTATCTAATGACACTAGGGGTTTTAAGACGAATATAACGACACCTTAACTGTCGAAATCTATCCAGCCATTTGGAAGATACGAGGTAATTTTTTTTTTACAAACAAACATGATAGAAGATACGCGCGAAAAACATAACCCTTCCTTGGCAGTCGGGTAAAAATGCGTTTGCTTGATATCTCGAAACTTATAAAATGTCAGTAGGATCACTTGACTTCCAATCTATCCATTTAATTTTAATAATGGTCAAAAAGAAGAATGAAGATCAAGATTATCTTTATTGGATCTTAATTTTAACTTTGAGTTTTGAAGGTAATTAACCTAATTGATCGATTGTATTCATCAAAGTTTAATTAACAAAACTGGTCCATGCATGGGTCATACTTATCGCGAAAGAATGAATTTATTATCACCAATTCTGCCGTGCTAACGAAGAATGCAATAACTCGATTTTGGAAGATTTTGAGTTTTAGATTCGTTGAGTCATATATTTGGAGTCAGCGAATCGAAATCTATTAACTCTCTCTAAGCAACTTTTTATTGATCTTTCAGGAATTCGGTTATTCAGTAAACAAGAATGCAATAACTAAAACTTCATAACAAATTCAATAATCAAAAAAACAATTCTTGGAAGCGGCAGAATCGAGTTATTGCATTTTTCGTTAGTGCGGCAGAATTATTCTTAAACGTTTTTCTCGTTTTCGTGGCAACTAAAAAGATAGCAGTCTTGCGTAACATTTTGCTAAAGAGTTACTTCCTAAATTAATGAGCTGTAACCTTCGGACAAAACAGGTTCAGCAAAGAACAAAAGGAGGCAAGAGTAGGTAAACAAACAACTAAGTAGGTACATACAGACGTGTTAATTACACACACTAAACACAAAAGGCTCCTACAAACAGGCGCGACACGCGACGCGACACAAAGGCACCGTTCGTCGCGAGACACGCGGTGCCTTTGTGTCGCGAGGCGTGTCGCGCCTGTTTGTAGGAGCCTAAATTGATTCGGTAGATTTCTTTTACATTAGATAGGCAGGTAATTAGGTACCTATAGTTTAATTACTTAACTATGATATTAAAATTTTGCTTTTCATTATTATTTAAGTAACCTACGAAGAAGCTAGAAAAAAAAATACTCACTGCTTCAGTTAACACTTCAATATATTCCCATTCCCTTAGGTCCTATTACCTAATAGTTTTTTTTTTATTTATTTTTTATTAGGTATCCCTCACGGTACCCCACTTGCATGATCTCCTAAGCTAAGTAGGGGTACCGTGAGAGCTACCTACCTAAAAAAAAAAAAAAATATCTATGAAATAATTAATAAAATAAAGATAAATATCGAATAATAAATAAATAGGTATACATGTGTCTTCCAGATCTTCATAAGACTGTAGCCATGAAATATTTCAGCAGAGTAGGTAGGTATATTTTTTTTTATATTTTACGATCGTAAGTTGATGTTGATGTTGTAATCAACACTATCAACAGACTACCGTAAACTAAATACAATAAAATTCCTGGAAGGTACTTACCAACCCGGCACCAACAACTACCACATCCAGTTGCTTCTTTTTCGAATATCCATTCTGTAAAGTCGCCATTTCTTCACTATTTATTCACAAGACGCAATAAAACTTAAATTAAAATTATATTTCCACTTATTTTTTATATAATTAAGAATCACTCAACAACTCATGTAACGGTGTTTGTCAGTAGGTGTCTAAAACGCGAGTGAACTCTGGCCTTCGTTGTGAATATTTGAACTTGTGAGTTACCCTAGTCTCTACTCTGTGGGCGTGAGTGTTATACTGCGTTCGCACCGAGTGGCCGAGTCAGTCTCGTCCCGGTACGGTTTCATTAAATTGACATTTGATCACTGCGGGCAGTCAATAGGAAGAAATTAATTTCAATTACGTAGGCTATTGATAAATTTAAAGTCGCTCAGCGCGCTATAGAGCGGGCTATGCTCGAAGTTTCTTTGAAGGATAAAATTAGGAATGATATATACCTATAATCCAGAAGAGAACCGGAGCTCATATTCATATTCATATTCATTTATTCACATTTTACTGACATAGCTTGCAGAGTAAGCAAGCTGAAGTGGCAATGGGCTGGCCATGTTTGTCGAAGGACCGATGGCCGGTGGAACAAACGAGTCCTGGAGTGGAGATCGCGTATCGGCAAGCGTAGTGTGGGACGCTCCCCAGCTAGATGGACCGATGACCTCAAAAAGGTGACTGGGACAGACTGGATGCGGAAGGTGGAGGACAGGGTGTGTGGCGCAGCATGGGAGATGCCTATGTTCAGCAGTGGACTGCGATAGGCTGAGTTGATTGAGGCTATTGATGAGTTAAGAGTTGATAAGCAATATGTTTGTGTGAGTTGAATGGCGTGCGATTTAAGAGGCCTATGTCCAGTAGTGGACTGCAATAAGTTGGTTATGTCGGTGCGAAACAGAATTTGATCAAAAGATTTGTACATTTGGGTGCCTGGAGAAAGAGCAAACTTGGAACTATTTTGTACACGTTCGACAAAAACCGAAAAAAATCTCGCAGGTCAACCTAGGAGGTTGTCGTCTGCTTAAGAGGGCATACTACGGTCCACTAGCGACACTCCTTAAAAAAAAATATTGTCTCGTGACTGAGAAGGAATTTGAAAAACGGGTCAATCAGCGACCTCGGTAGGTGAGTCTAGAATTTTCTAATACCTTTTGTATAGTTTCATATTGAGACACGAAGCAACAAAATACGATCTAGAGGAATGTGGCCGCTTTTCTTTAGATCGAATTTTGCTGGGCAGGGTTTCCATAAGGTAAAACTTAAAAGAAGTCGGTGGGTAGGCTCCTCATATCTGTAATCAGCTCGGTTCGTTTTCTTTCCTCTCTTATTAACCTACCGTTTGTTAAAGATTAGAAATTCAAGCTTAGTTATTTGATACAAAGCCACAGTTTTGTGTTACAGGGGGATCAAATGACCATATGAGGTTTCGGCATCAAATTCTCAGTTAAGTAAGTACCTTACACAGAGGTAATAATACAATTTTTTATATATATATATGTATATATATACTAGTTGTCAGACTTTTGAGCTTATCTCTGCCCGTAAGGACAGTGTAAACTCGGTTATTTTCATTCGATCATCATCTATCTGCCAAAACATAATAACTGCTTTGCAGTCAGGTAACAAGATGTTCACCTGTCGGATATGATATTTATGAGGTATATGGTTGGAAAGTTTCCATTATCGTTATGTTATTTCAATTACGTTACGTTGTTTTTAGGGTTCCATAACTCTAAGGAAAAAACGGAACCCTTATAGGATCACTCGTGTGTCTGTCTGTCTGTCTGTCTGTAGGTAACTACTAGGCCGATTAAGTTGAAATTTGGTACACACGGCTACATATCAAGCTATACAAAACTAGTTTACGCTGGTCTCGCGTTGTATAGGATTAATGAGAGATCAGCATATACTGGAAATGTATAGCTTGATAATATCAAGCTATACATTTAAAGTAAAGCTATTATGTAGCCGTGTATACACATAATTATGAACTTCTGTGAACCAAACGGACGAGTAACGTAAATGAATGAATTTTGAATATGGAAGTAACTTTTGGTGCAAAATTAAAAAAAAAAATTGCAAACTGTACCTACCTACTGTACGAGCAGAAAATTTTACCCGGTTTTATAAAATCTAATTTTTTTATATTTTCTTTCTTATATTGTTAATTCTCTTCAGTCTCATACAAGCACCCGATGTAAGCTTGTACATATCGCACCTTCATTTCGAAACCGGTATTACAAACAATTTTTTTTTTTTTTTTTAAGATATTTTATATATATTTTTTTTTTTTAATATAAAATGGCGTTATTAACAAAATTTCGTTTAGTAACGGTTTCGAAATAAAGGTGCGAATTATGAAGCATCGTGGGGCTCTGGTGAATTGTACCACCGATGTCGCTTGCAATGCTTATTTCAAGCACCAGTCTCTCACAAATGTAAACTTATCCTTAAGCTAGTTTTGAGCACTACTACATTACAGTACAACTATTTTCTTAATGTCCCTCGCCAAAATTCGCCAATCGAAAAGGAAGTATATGTCGATTGAGAGCGTCCGGTCTGCACCAAGTGCAAAGGGCAACTAATAGAAAAAACTGACGAAACATGAAGCTTGCCGAGGGACTTTAAGAAAATAGTTGTACTGTACATATGTATTTTGTGAAGAGAAAATAAATGTACTTATACTATGGATATAAGGATCACCTCAATACCTAATAGTAACCACCGTGGTGATATTTTTAGAATTCTATAACAAAGTATACCTACCTGACCTGATCAAAACTACACGGTAAATGAGATTTTGCTACCCGCCAACGTTTTGGTAATGGGACGGTTGCATGTTATTCGATCTGAGTAAATGCAGCACTATCTATAGGTACGTAAAATAGCAATCGTGACCTTTAACCTACAACTACGTAGGCTAACCCCGTGTCCTAATCGAAAGCGACCGTCGCCCGACTTGATTGATCGCACAACTGCATCATCCATACTTCCTTACTAATATTATAAATGCAAAAGTAAGTTTGTTTGTTTGTTACCTTTTCACGCCTAAATCACTGAACCGATCATCATGAAATTTTGCATATACATTGTCAGGTGTACAGAAACGGACATATTGGGTACCTTTCATCCTGAAACAGTACTGTTCCCCAGGAAAACAACAATAACGTTCTTATAACAAAAGATGGCGCCACGTGTCTTTCAAATCATGATTGAATTATATTAATAGGTATAGAAACTTCAGTAGTGTTTTTAACCCGACTTGATTATCAAATTCTAAATTAACGCGAGCGAAGCCGCGGGCAAAAGCTAGTGTTCATATAAAAGAGCAAACGATCACGTACTCGCACGACGATTGCTTTCAGTTAGAACGCGGCCTGAGTTTATAAAATTATCTACTTAGCGTAGCAGACATTCATCAAGTATAGGCCATGGTCACGACCAAAAAGAACCCGTAAAACAGCATTTATCAGTTTTTTTTTTCCGAGATCCGCTTTTTTTAAAGATAATTAAATATACCTACTTAGTAAAATATTGGACAGATTATTATGGAATGTGCACCTTATTCATGGAGTAGATAAGTTCTCGTCAAAAATGTACCGGGTTTGAACTCGATGATTTTACGCTCGCAGTCCGCGTTTTCACTGCTGGGCTGCTTAACTTAACAACAAACACAGTATTATTTTGATTGCATTTATCTCATTTGTGATTGCACAAACAAGCCTAGTTAAACAAAACACTGATGATTTAATGTTACATAAATAGGTATGTATAAAATTATCTTACGCAACTGGAATTACGTTGCTACAAAATAAGAAAATACGTTCTTGTCATGTGTCACTTTTAGGTCAATATTAACCCCCCAATAATCGCGGAGTAAAGTTACAACCAGTTTAAACTTCAGATTAACCATAAATTATTCGAGGTTTAAGTTTGGCAACCTTACTCCGCGTTTATTGATAAGAGTTTTGTCATTTGTGTTAGGAAGAAAATAAAAAACTTGAAATTAATCCTATAATTTCTTTATTCACTTATATTAACATACTTCATTTGTTTCACTTTGCTTAAAATATATATTTCTTTTCATGTTTTTGTCCTAAACATATTTTACTTTACAAAATCAAACTTCAAAATACCTCAATCTCTCAATTAAACCTACATATCGAAACGGAAATTATTACAATCTATTCACAAAGAGATGTAAACAGTTCACTTTTCGCAAAACATTTTTTTTTTTTTTTAATTCTAATGTCATACCAAAATCTTTCGCATAATCAAGTTATATATTCCATTTTCCAGTAATTTTTTCGGTATATTGTTCCAACAAATATGTATGTACGTCGTCTTATATAAATAAAAATGAAATATGTATCTGTTACTACTGTTTTTCAGAGAAAAACTTAACAAGCTTAGGCATAAAGAGTACCTACTGGAGCTACCTGCATAATACAAATGACAATGATTCATCGCCATAACAGTTACAGATCTTACTATCTTTACTTTCGGCTTACGGACTGCCCGACGCGTTGCGGATTCAACCGGAGCCCATAAGCAACACCTTCAGCATCAGTCATGGAACCGTGAATATAGTCATGATTATGTTAGGACGTGAACCGAACTTTAAACATGAAATAAGTCTTACATAGGCTCCGTTCACACACGTTCCTATACCCATTCGGTAGGGCCTATTAAACCATCTAATTGTTTTTATTTATTAAATTGTTTACTCTTTAACTTGTTTATTTTCTTTTTAAGCTAGGACTCCTCCAGTTCTGATGATAGGTAGGTGATAGTTCTTGTTCTGACCGGGAGGAGAAAAATGTAGCGTTACAATATGTGAAATAATTCACGGCAGTAGTTGTATATAACGAAGTTAAAATAAAAACTACCACAGCTAAGTTAGGCTTTGCAAGTTAACGAATAATAATCGACCAACTTAAATTTATTTTATAAATATTATATATATATATATTTTTTTTAATTTGTTATGGGAGAATAGGTTTTTCAACTACAATGTTAAGTTTTTTCTTGGGATCAATTTATCTCATCTACGGAAACCTTCATTGTTCGTGGTCCGACACGCACTTGGCCGGTTTTTAGGGTTCCGTACCCAAAGGGTAAAACGGGACGTGCTTTCCGAGGCACGGAGGAGTCTGTATGTAAAGATGGTCACCCATCCACGGACCACCCCGTAGCGTAGCTTAACCTAATGGATCGACCCGTGAGGCTGTTAAGAGGCTATCGAGCGCACAGTGGCGCCCTCATCGTTATTTCGGTGATATTTTTAAACTAGAATGAAAATGCAGAAAATAAGCTCGTCAAGTTGTGCTTCACAAGACTATACGTTATTATTACTACAAACAGTAGTTTTAAATTGTTATGTTTTATTGTAATCATTAAAACGGAGCTTAGTGGCCACTATTTTCCGTTTTAATGATTACAATAAAACATAATAATTTAAAACTGCTGTTTGTAGTAATAATAACGTATAGTCTTGTGAAGCACAACTTGACGAGCTTGTTTTCTGCATTTTCATTCTAAAATAAAAGAAATCACCGAAATAACGATGAGGGCGCCACTGTGCGCTCGGCGTAGTCTTAATTATAACTTAACCAAGAGCGTACTAGTAGTAATATGTATCGTAAGTGTTAACTCCTCAACCATCGCGACGATTTACAGCATAAAAGAATGTAGTAAAGCAACTAACAGGAATGAAAATGTAAAGATGTAAAAAATACAATCAGTGTATCAGATTTACATACATTCATAAACTCACGCCTTTTTCCTATTGGGATGGGCAGAAACTATTGAACGCCACCTGCTACGGTCCTTCCATACTCCTTTGCTTCGTTTACATTCATACATCTGGTCATACACGCACGCCGGTTGCGAGTGCTACGCACCTGACCTTTATGAAGAACATCACCAATTAGGTCACTATAATATTCTCCTAGGGCGTCCCCTCCCGGCGTTTCCATTCACATCTGCCTTGTAAATACCTTTTGTAAGTCGCCTTTCATTCATCCTCTCAACATGACCAAACCATCTAAGCATACTCTTTTCAATTTTTGTCACTACATCTTTTAAAGCACACCGTTGCTTTATCACATCATTTTTCAACCTATCATTCACAGTCACGCCACACATGCTTCGCAAGGAAAGCATTTCCACAGCATTTATTCTACTTTCATGCTTCTATTGCCACACCCAACATTGACTTCCATACATAAGCGTAGGCACCAGCACACCATTGTGAACAGCCAGTCGAGCCTTTTTGAGCATCGACTGGTTGGTCACAATCGCATGTATAGCGCCATTCACTTTATTCCTCGCTTTACTCTCCACATATTCATCCATCTTTCCATCTCTTGTAAACTGACTCCCCAAATAATAATATAAAAAATATCATTTATTTTCACATCACACACCGATACATCCTCGTCTCTTTCAAACACCATGACCTTTGTCTTTTTCACATTTATATTCATCCCTTTCATCTTATATTCTTCATCCATCACAGTCACCATGTCATGCAACTGTTCTGCTGACGATGCAAGTAGAACATGATCATCTGCGTCAAGAAGGCATTTGACAGGCAACTCATTCATCCTCAATCAGCACTCACCCTCTTTCAAATCTATCAGACAACTATCCATGTACAATTAATTCAAATTAATTCAGATTTACATAGTTTAAAAGATTTACGCTAAAAAAAGAAGCAATTATACGTCATCACGGAATGTTTGACGTCTTAAAATAAATAAGTTATGCAAAAAGAGACGTTATTAGTAGCGAATTTAGCCTTGATATGTTAATAACTTTGTTCATTTAACATACAAGACAGGCTTATTAAGTAGAGTAGTAGATAAGCGTCATAAAAAGATACATACATATACTCACGCATGTATCCCTTGGGGATTAAGCAGAAACTACACATATTTTTAATATAAATGTTTTATTTCTACGGTATAAGCGCTGAGAAAAGAATCGTCATGATTGGACGCTTAACAATATCGCGTCATAAAACATAACCCTGATTGATGACTATCACAGCGCCAAAATTTACATACATACAATACGTCGTAATCAAAAGTAGGAAGATTTAAAAACTCATATTACTAGGCATTGACGAGATATCTTCTGAAGGACTTTGGCTCGAGCTGAAAGAGCTGAGTGTCTCCCGCGTCTCCTCTTTGATCTTCAAATGGTCCGTGCTCGAGGGAGGTCGTGGAGGTAGGGACCGGTCCTTGTCTTTGTGTTCCTTTGATTTCTCTTTACTGCTGTGTTTATGCTTGTGCTTATGTTTGTGCTTCTTCTTTTCTTTCTTCTTCTTCTTTGTCTGGAATTGTATTGAATTCATTAGTTGTAGTTTTATTTATCACTAGCACTTTGCCAGCGACTTCGTTCGCCCGTGTACCTGTGGGAATTTCGTAAAGATCCGACCTTGTTCCTTGTCTACACCATAAATGGCGCTTTTGTTCAAAATTTCAGTTTTCTAGATCCGAAGGATTAGGCTGAGCGATGGTTAGTAAGTCAGTGAGGGAGTGAGTCAGGACTTTTCTTTTTATTTATTTAATTATGGCAATCCAACGATTTATTCACTAACACATTTTTTGGGGTGTTGTATAATTAAACTTAAAAGCTAGAGTGAATTTGTCACTTACAGGGGTGCACAGGACTTACATATTTCAAGTTTTATAGTATTAAATAGAGTACATATACCCTAAAAGAAGCAAAACTACAAGAAAACAAAATTAAATAAAAAAAAATAAAAAATATAAAAGAAAAGAATTAACTAAATTTATTTTGTTGCTTTAAGGAATAACACGGTTGGTCAGAAATAACAATTAAGTAGTATTATATAAGTAATAATTTAAAAATTAATAATATTATATTTTTTTATAATGTATTGATTTTTCCTAAATTGATTAATTTAGTATTATAAGAGACTAGCTGCTGTGCGGCTTTGCCCGCGTAGCTATTTATAAAATAAAATTAGCCTAATTAACCCCTTTTCTTTTTGCCAGTGAGTCCCGTCAAAATTGGTGCGAAAATGTTTCACCTTATGACCGCCACGTCAAAAAATCAAAAACGTTCTCTCGGCGCCAAGATACGAATTCATCCTTTCAAGTTTTTGTCATATTATGTTAACCCTTAACCACCTGACATACGTCTCTCAGACGCAAGGAAATTAAAATCTTGAATATTTTAGCGAGCAAAACACGTATCAACTTGTACGCCCCTATACCATCCCGCCGCGTCCCTCAGTGCCGCGCAAACGCTCGTCGTGGTCGGAGGCGCGCGCGTTTGTCACTGGTAAGTAAAAAACGGTCGTATTCCGTCTGTGAGACGTATGGTAGGTGGTTGCGTGACTTTTTTGTCATCAAACCAAGATCGGAGTGGACCTACTCGACCAAAGGAGTTCCAATTATACCACAGCTCGTCGAACGTGTAGATGGCCATTGGCAGTATTTTACAGGCTGCTCAATATTTCAGCCTCAAACTACTACATCGTCAGTTTATCTGCTTTCTCTAAACTTTTCACCCTTAGATTTTACATACGAAAGTATGTATTTTACTCCGTCTGTGAGACGTATGGTAGGTGCTTGTGTAACAAGATTAGGTGGTAGGTGGTAAAGAGTTAATATAGATGAAATATAAAGAAATAAGTTCTATTAATATAAATTAAGAGGAGTCAAGGAACATAATTAGCAAAAGAAATAAAAAAACAATGTTGTTTTATGAGTTTTATTTACAGATTTACGTATAAAAGTCTGTCATGTAGTCGTGACCGTGGCGTGCTGGGCACATTATGGTTTGTCATCTATACATGACTGTGGCGGTCAAAAGGTTAAAAACGTTAAAAAATGTTTTTTTTGTCACAAGTACTGTATAAACTTTCATATGCTATAGAAAGCTGTTATTTTGACATTTCAAACAGACTTTTCAATTTTCTTTATTTGTGTAGAAGGTGCATTGCATTTAAAATGACGAGAGACGACACTAAAGTACGTCTGGCGCTCTGTTCTAGCAGCTCCCTTACTGCAGTGTCTCCAACAACGCCGTAAATACGGTAAACCTACCGTAATATGAACATCATCAACATCTACCACCTACCGTAGAAATGTTCAATTCTACCGTAATTTCGTCTTTATGAGTGGCGCCTTAAAATGATGTACCCAACTTTACATACAGTTTTATTTGAAACAATGTTTCTGTCATTGCCCCACTCAAACGCAGATTGCTTGCGAGCGCATTTTCAGCCACATTACAGACTTGAACCAATTGTCAACAAAATCGATTGTTGGGAATCTATTTACGCAAAAAAAAAAAAAAAAAAAAAAGTATTAATGTTTCTAATTCCATGTACAAAAAGGCTGAAACTTATTGTTTAATTGTGAAATAAAGTTACCGTAAATTTACAGTATTTTTAATTTTTGATCTCCCGTAATTTTCCGCCATATATACCGTATTTTTAGACTGGCAACATCGTAATTTTGACAAATAGAGTTACAGACACTGCCTTACTATCTTTGATCGATAGCTAATCTTTTTACTACGACAATCATTTTTCTCTAAGTTCTACATAATTTTCCATTCAATTTTCTGCTTACCTTAGGAGCCCCCATGTCATCCTTATCGTGTCGGAACATGCCTGGTTCGAATCCGACCGGGCCAGATGTACCGGGTATACCAGGCAACGCGACCGCATTGTCCGTCATAAACTCGCGTTTGTTGTCATCCTGTATGGAAATAAGAATACAGTATATTTTTTTTGTTTTTAATACGTTTTACCACAAGAAAGTATTTTTTTATTATAATATAAAACAATTTTTTTTTTTATATTTTCAAAATTGCTTTCTGGTGGTTGGATATGAGGCTATTACACAGCATTTTAGGTATATTTTACAAATAACGATTCAACCGTATCATATCTGGAGGAGCCCAAACTTGGTATGTTTTGAAAATGATTTTAATTTAAAACAAGTGACTGAATGATGTGATATATTTTTAGAATCGGCTTAGTAAGCCCTTTCATTGAATACACACAAGATAGGTTTCAGAACAAAATATATTTTTTCCCATACAAAAAAAAAAAGATGACGTCATAACTCCTCTCTATTTTTGTATTTTTTTTTTTCGTGCTACGGTCAAATTGATTCGTATGGCCTTAAGATCAATCGTTCCGATTTTCATGCTTTTAACACCATTTGCAGCTACCGCTAGCACTAAACATATGAAGCAATGGATTCGCAATATCCTTCAAAATCATTCAGATTGTGATTGATAATGTGTTACACAATTAAGGTGCAGTTTTACGTCGTACTATGACGTCATAACTCCTCTCTATTTTTGTATTTTTTTTTTTCGTGCTACGGTCAAATTGATTCGTATGGCCTTAAGATCAATCGTTCCGATTTTCATGCTTTTAACACCATTTGCAGCTACCGCTAGCACTAAACATATGAAGCAATGGATTCGCAATATTCTTCAAAATCATTCAGATTGTGATTGATAGTGTGTTACACAATTAAGGTGCAGTTTTACGTCGTACTATTAGCAATATGGTGACCCTCAGGTCAGTAATAACAATTGATTTACGAAAACTACCCTTACTGATATGAAATAAAGACCATCTGTCAAAGTATAAAGAAAAATATCATCATCAACATTTCAGCCGAAAGATGCGCATTGTTGGACATAGGCAGGAACCGCTGCTTGGGGGGGCCCAAGCACCGCCACTTCGACCGGTTCCGTGCTTCCCGCATCCAGCGGATTCCTACGGCTTTCACAATGTCATCGATCCACCTTGTGGGAGGCCTTCCCACGCTACGTCTTCCGGTACGCGGTCGCCACTCCAGAACCTATCAGCCCCAACGGCCATCTGTTCTGCGAGCAATGTGCCCTGCCCATTGCCACTTAAGTTTGGCAATTCTTCGAGCTATGTCGGTTACCTTGGTTCTCCTACGGATCTCTTCATTTCTGATTCGATCACGTAGGGAAACTCCAAGCATAGCCCTCTCCATTGCCCTTTGAGTGACTTTTAGCCTTCTAATAAGACCCATTCTGAGCGACCACGTTTCAGTGCCATAGGTGTTCACTGACAACACGCACTGGTCAAAGACTTCCGTCTTGAGACACTGCGGTATGTGGGACGAGAAGATATTGCGTAGCAAAAAAAAAAAGGAAAAAAAAATACTTTCTATTAAACTAAACATATCAATAAATCTTCCCTCCAGACTACTGCAACTTGTATGAACAACTTTTTTCAACTTACACTAAACACCCTGATGGGCAGTTCACTGGGCACGCTTGTGACGTCGATCTTGACATCTTCCTCCTTGATATTGGAAAGCGGCACCGGTAATACGTCATCTAGAGGGACGTCCACCATCTTATCCAACACAGGCACAGGCACACTTGTGTCCATCGGTACTTCGGGCTCGTATTTCACCTAGAATTATTATTTGAAATAAGTTTATTTCTAAAAAGAAAGAAAGCAAAATTTTACTAGTCTATACAAATAAATACAATATGAGTGTCTGTTGGTAATGTCAAAATAACTTTTTACTAAATGCATTATGAAAGTATACACGGTACTTACAACAACAAAATAATATAAATGTTGTCAAAACAGCTGGACCGATTTCGATGGGACTTTCACTTTCCGTTTTGGAGATTAGCCGGAAAAAACAGACAGACAGACAGACAATTGTTTTTTTTTTTTTGTTATATGTATATACTTTCACAGGCATTCAGTAAAAAGCTATTATTTTGAAATTTGTAATGTCATAATAACAGCTTCACATACACTACAATTTTATTTATTTTTATATATGTATAGATTAATAAATATTACAATTACAAATAAAAATGCTTAAAGCTAACATCTAGCTTTACAAAAAAAGGATCGAAAAATATTCTCATCCCATATATAGCCATCCAAAGTAGCTAAACTCTGCAAATCTCATCAATATACTCACATCTTCAACCTCCTGTTTAATCAAAGGTTTAGGTTCCAACTCCTTCAATCTCTCGCGTTCTCTTTCTCTTTCCTTCTCCTTTTCCCTCTCCCTCTCTCGTTCTATCCTCTCCCGTTCTTTATGGTGCATTTGTTTCATCATAGCCTGAATCTCTGGTAGTGGTACACATATTGGCCTCTTGAGCCCGTATAACGTGTAATATAGGTCTACCAGGTCGCATCGAAGTCTGGCGTCATTTGATAGGAGACAGTTTATGTTGTTCCATAGTCTGTAACAGGAAATGTAATGTTACTATAGCGTTATGTGGATTAATCGGATATTGGTGCCGATTCCCTTGTTCACAAACTAAACTAAATTTAAGTTCAGTGCATCTTTTTCTTTCTATTTCATTAAAAAAAGGACAGAAGATAAATTTTAGTTTAGTCCTGTTAAATTAATCAGCACCTATCATTATTCCATACAAGTTTAGGCGTGATTAAAAACTTGCCTACTAAAATTACGTCAATTTACGTCAAGCGCTGATTAATTTGACAGGACTAAACTAAAATATATCTTCTGTCCTTTTCTTAATGAAATAGAAAAAAAAAGATGCACTGAACTTAAATTTAGTTTAGTTTGTGAACAAGGGAATCGGCACCAATATCTAGTATTTTATCAAATAAGAAGAAAACGACCATGCCAAATTAAATTAAAGTTCGTATAGGAGCAAACGTATTGCTCCGAACGCGATTAAAAATTTGCAAATACTCTTTAGCTTCGGGGCGTCTGATGTGTATAATTCTCCAGGACTGTAATAATTCTCGAGTGTCCGGGTAAAACGGTTTACATCTTCGGGGCGTAAGATACGACCTGTTATATTTCTATACGAAATATGGTTTCTTTTACTAAACGCATCCTGACATTTAGCAGTAAACTACATTCCGTCCATCGAGAGAATGGTTTTTTGACACCTGTCAGTTGTACGGTGGCCAGCACATCAAGTTACCACAAATTGTCAAATTTTCTCGTTCGATTTTGAACTTAATCATCAACATTTTAAAGTTTAAAATCGTTTCGTGTAGCTTGATTTGCTGGCCGCTGTACAAGATTTGGAACTAATAAAGTTTAAATTCGTAAAACACCATATACGTTTGTATGAAACTGACAGGTGTCAAAAAACCATTCTCTCGGTGGACGGAATATACTATACTAAGACCCCAAGCGATTACTCTTAATTTTCTTAATCTTTTATTCCTACCTGTAGGCAGCGTTGTGTGTCATAAGTTCTTATAATGTAACTGTGTGCTGTTCATTTCCATAAAAAAAATTGAGTTAGGCGCAGTTCGAGCTCGCGCCGTAGAATTTCGTGAAAACGTATGGTGAATTATTATTTACAATGAATTACAATAAAATAATGTTCATTGCATTCCTAATGATGCAAGTTTTCATCGATTGTGATATTTTTCAGTTCTGAGCAGATTTACGGTCAATAAAAGACATTTTAAATTTGCAACAGATTTTCTTACCGTTTCTGATACTGCCGTTGTATTTGCTCAGCACTACATTTTGTTGGCTCATATTTATAGAAAGCTTTCTTCGATTAGGATTCTTAAATTTCTGAGCAGATTTAGACCCGATATGTGTCTATAAATTAAATAATTTTGCTATTGCCAACATCATATGCATTTTTACCCCTATTTTACGAAATATTTTTGTTGTATCCCTTTAGGTCCTGATAATCCTTTGTCAACTCTTGGGAAAGACCAAAATCACCGTTCTAACTAAACAAGTTTTTGCATTATATGAATTTGAATATCGACACAGTGAAAAATAGTGTCGCGCGCATGCGCCTGCCCTCGCTATATGACGTCATAGGCGAATTATATCCTGCCTCAAAATGGTTAAAAATATGACCTCTTTTGTGTGCTTAAACATTAGTCTAGCATTAAAAATATTGTAATTATTGGTGATTGAAATCAATAAATATTTTTGACAGACAGAAATATTAAACTTACTAGAGGGCTAGAATAAATCTAGACCAAAAATAATTATACATACCTATGTACCACAGCCTCAGTGTCAAGACGATGCCTCTGAGCCCGTTCAAAGGGAGGCATATTGATAAGCAGGCGAGCTAAGCCGTGCCTCACGCAGGGATCAGGATCACTTTCTACTGCCGTCAGTAAGGATGAGAGGTCCTCGGGTTTGCCGTCCACTCGGACAAAGTCTACTAGACATTCGAAGGCGGCTAGTCTTACGTCTGTAGGGAAAGTTATGTAGATGAGAATCTTGTAACTAAGTTCTACAGACATCTGCACGTAACAGTTTGACTGTATAAGCTCCTTTATATTATCATAATAAGGGCGGTTTTCGTAATTTAAGTGTTATTTATTATTTACTAGCGGATACCCTTCGTGTGCAACTACGCTAAAAAGACCTCCCTCAAGAATTGGGCTATCAAATACCAAAAGAATTTACAGAATCCGTATTCTTTCAGTTTATTATTATTATTATTTTTTTCTTTTTTCCCGGCTCCTAAGGGTCGTAGCGAGATATTAAAATTAGCCTATAATCTTCCTCAAGAATTGGGCTATCAAATGCAAAAAGAATAAAAATAATAATGATAATAACAATAATAAATGAATAAATTCTTTATTTTGTTTTGTAAATATCCTTACTAATATTATAAATGTGAACGTAACTCTGTCTGTGTCTGTCTATCTGTCCGTCTGTCTGTATGACGTTTTCACGCCTAAACCGCTGAACCGATCGTCATGAAATTTGGCAGAGATATAGCCTGGGATATGGAGAAGAGCATAGGCTACTTTTATACGCGATAACCGACATCCACGCGGGCGGAGCCGCGGGCAAAAGTTAGTAGATTTATATATTCTTTATTGTACACCAGATTATACATTACAAAAAGAAAAACTTAATACATAACATAAACACTACAAAATATACTATAAGTGTTACTACTGACGTGGGGTTGACCGTACATAAAAAAATTGTATGAAAAAATATTAAGAGGCACTTCGAATACTAATCTGCTGCAAGTTTACGAAATAAAGATTTAAAGATGCCTATCTTTTTTTTTTTTTGTAGAGCTAATTCCATCATTGCGGGAAACTACTAGGCTCTAACGTTCCACCAAACACGATCGCTCAATGCAATTATTTATTGGCACTTTTTTTGCAAAACAAAAGTCAATCTTCGAGTGCATCATTAAATTACGATGAGATAGTGAACCAACGCAAGGCTTTATAAAGTTTAATAGTAGATTGTTGCATCGAGCGCAAAGTGAGTTATTAATGCACGAGTGTTATGTTGGTGCCCGAGCGCACGCGAGGGTACTAAATTAACACGAGTGCATTAATTACTCACTTTAGCAAGGTGCGTAATCTACTTTTCTTTCAACTACCAATCTACCTACCGTGATATGATATGATAAAATATACCTACTCAAAATAAAAACTCAAGTTAATGAAAACAAAGTTTATTCACAAAGGCGGTTTTATTCAGCCGTTTCTTATTTTCAGCCAGTATCTTTTTGATCTAATGCATACATTTTATATTAAACTTAATGGGAGACATTAAACATCTGTGGTAAAATTATATCTAAATAAAAAACAGTGTATTAATGAAAAACTGTGCAACCATGAGATTTCATATAACATTTCTGCACTGTTTTGGTTCTAAGCAAAAAATACGTCCTTTGTGATCGGTTTTGTAGTGATTAATGATAACATTACTACATAGTTGAAAGAAAAGTAATAAAAATACCTATCGCCCCATGCGTAATATGTATTTAGAACTCCTTACCAATATACTGTCCATACGCCGCATAAGCTCTGAACACGGTCGGTATGCTCGGCAGATGTCCGCACTGCTGCAGCCGTCTTATAGCGCGCAAACAACTGACAGTCACCGTGTTTTTGTAACAGGGCAACACTTTCTCTAAGTTTAGCACTCGCGTTATCTCTTCGAGGACTAGTCTTGTGTCTGCTGATAAGGAGTCGGCTGTTATGGGAGCACCCTGGAGAGACAAATAAGTTGTTTTGAGCGATATTATGATGCACATCATGTAGGTAGTGTAATGAAATTATGAAACTTAATAACATAAATGTTTAAGTCTGCAAACAGAACGCGGTAGATTGAGGACATCGACATTTTGTGGCGAATTTCGACGTCGATTGACCACGGTCTAGTTGCCCCCTTAGTAAGAATGGCGAACCGGGCATTTCACTAAAGACTATCTAGATTAGCAATTTGATTGCCATTTGTATTTGATTAAAGGTCGACGGCCGGATCGCTAGATATATAGATACTTAAGTTAGATAGATCGATATATAGATCGATAGTCAGATCAATAGTTTGATCTATAGATAGATCGATAGATAGATCGACAGATAGATAGATAGACAGATAGATCGATAAATAGATCGTTAGATAGATCGATTAACGGATCCATAGACGGATCGATAGATAGATCGATAGGTAGAGCGATAGATAGATAGATAGATCGATAGATAGACCGGTAAACGGATCCATAGACGGATCGATAGATAGATCGATATATAGATTGATAGGTAGATCGATATATAGATTGATAGGTAGATCGATAGATAGACCGATAGATAGATCGATAGATAGATAGATATAGTATTTTTATCTCTCGAAGCGACGCGCGCTTTACATGTGGTAACCAAGTGTACCTACAAACACGCAGTGAATGTGTGTGTAAGCACAGGAGCTCTCGGTACCGTCCGAGATGTGAGCGAAGTCGGACGTGTGTGTGCGTGTGTTATAATTATATTGACGCTACTCGTCTTCACGCATACATTCACAGCGTGTTTGTACACTTGGTTACCACATGTAAAGAGCGCGTCGCTTCGTGAAATAAAAATAATGATATATATTAAAGATATTCTTTATTGTACCTACACCGAATGTACGAAAACCAGGATAAAATATACATTAATACGGAACAATGGCGGCTTATCGTTAGTTAAAACCAATTTCAAGATGCTTATTGGAAGTCGCTTGCTTAATGGACATAAAATGACATTAAAACAATAAACGGTTTTTTTGTGTTACTTACGGGTTGCAAAACTGATATAACAGGTGTGATGGTAGCGGCTAAAGCATCGACTAACGCCGCCTTGTAATAGTTGTCCGAGAAATGGTTCTTAGAGTTGTCATTATATTTGAACAGGTCCAGTAAGAACCGCACCACCTCGGGCGGGCAGATGCCATGGATGTTCCTCAAGCCTGTAGGAAACAAAAGTATTAGTAGTGTTTAATTCCCAAACAAATATCAACATTGCGTAGCTTGAAATAAAGTCGAAAATAAATAAGCTTAACCACATGAGTGCGTTCATTTTCCGTTCATTGGTTCAGGTTCATTTTCATAGCTTGACCTAAGTTGTTATTGGTTAGTTTTACGCATCCTCGCATTGGTGGAAATGCATCTTAAGAGTGTTCATCCCGCGTGGGGCTGGCAAAGTCGCATTTCTAGGTTTTTCGTGATTATTTTATTAAATTTAAATCAAACTACTATTTAATAATTTTTTTGCCAAGCCCTACATAGTTGTATTTTATAATTGGACCCTGTTATGCAGAAAAGATCCAACCAACGTTTAATAACACGTTGGTTGGATCTTTTCTGCATAACAGGGTCCAATTATATAAATCAATTGCTGTTCGTTAGTCTCGCTAAAACTCGAGAACGGCTGGGCCGATTTAGCTGATTTTGGTTTTGAAATGTTTGTCGTAGTCCAGGGAAGGTTTAAACGGTGAGAAAATATGGAAAAAAAAGAAAACTATTAGTGAACAGCTGGACCGATTTCGCTAATTATTTTTTTGTTATGTTTGTTATTATCAGGAGAAGGTTGGACGGTAGGTAGGGTAGGGTAGGGTAGGGTAGGGTAGGGTAGTTAGGTAGGTAGGTAGGGTAGGTAGGGTAGGGTAGGGTAGGGTAGGGTAGGGTAGGGTAGGGTAGGGTAGGTAGGTAGGTAGGTAGGTAGGGTAGGGTAGGGTAGGGTAAGGTAGGTAGGTAGGTAGGGTAGGTAGGTATGGTAGGGTAGGGTAAGGTAGGTAGGTAGGATAGGGTAGAGTAGTGAAGAGTTGAGAAGTATATTTCCTTTGCGCGTAGACAAACTGCCACAGTCAAATAGTTTTTGACAGAACGAAGTCTGTCGGGTCAGCTAGTATTTTATAATTATTTTTAACATTTACTTTATAGTAAATACAAAATATTTAGTCGTAATACTGCAAATAGAAAATAATTGTCCATTTTGATGAGTTAATACCAAAATAACTGTAAACCAAAGATATAGGGCTTGGCTAAAAAAAATTGAACACAACCAGAATTAATAAAATAAACACAGAAACCTCTAGAAATGCGACATTGCCAGCCCGCGACAGATGAATGCTCTTAATGCTCTCGCAGGCCAATGTTCATTGAATTTTTTTCGACTTCACTTCAATGGACACAAAGCCCATATTTCTTTGGCAGTAAAGACACAGTACAAAGTACTCACCCGCCATAGCGACCGGTATAGTCTTCTGTAAGAAGTAATGCTGCAAGTTGTCGAAGGCGTTTTGTTTAATGATGTGCGGCGCCGCGAACGAGCCGAACATCTTGCGGAATATCGTCAACATGGCCGGCGGACCCGCCCATGAACTTATCATGGCGTTCGCTACCTACAAATAAGTGGACATTTTAAAACGGTGGCGTCTCTTTTTCTATGGGAAAGAAAGTTTAAAATATCGTATTTTGTTCTACAGAACTCAATATATTCTGAAAACACTATCATTTTTAACTTAAAGGATGATAACAATTTGTAGTTTATTTTTTAGAAAATTATTTGCAGACACATTGCTGGTCGGCAAATCGGTAGAACTTCGGGAAATTTAAGAATTCCGAGGCGATTTCTTAGTTTCCTATACTCCGTTTGAAATAAGATTAATAATTTAAATAAACCTTTTTTACATTCCGTTCCACTGATTTTGACTTCTATTGCGATGGTGGCACGACAAATGGCAGCTGCAGTAAATAGTTGGTATTGTAACCACTTTTAATGCCATTATATATTTCTCGTTTTACAAAATGCGAGAATTATATTAAGTATGTCAATTTGAATCTTAACACGTTCAGCGCCATGTCGGACAAAACTGGGCGACACTTAACTTTCTTCCGTTGAAGCCGCGCGGGTCATTCTGCGTAAAATATTACCTTTTTTTTTTTTATTGTCGGCCGACAGCTCTCAAAAACGTTTAAACATAGCTCTGACTGTCGGACACCATTGTTCCCCACGGCCCGAACGGAACGTGCTAGTGTCGCCCAACATTGTCCGACATGGCCTGAATGGAAATTTATCATTTTATTCCGTGGCGTTCCGTGACACTCTCGTTCGCTCATATGGCTTTTAGACTCTTGGCTATAGCTCTTGGCAAACAACAGCTAAATAATCCTTACCTTAGTCAAACAATGAGCAGCCCTGCACCTAATCTTATAATACGTCTGTTCATTCTCTATGACGTCAGTAAGCGCCTTCCTTGTCGCTGGTTCAGGGTAGTTGTGCAGTGCGTCTATAGCCTCACTCTGGGCCGTGACGTCACGTTCGTGACGTAGTTGGTACTGCCACTGGTAATCAGGCTGGGATATCACCGTACCACGCAACAGCGACATCTCGGGGTCCAAACGGATCCATAGGACGGGTGAGTCACTAGAAAAATATTAATATTAGTTAGTAGGATAGGTTTGGCCTTATTTTTCATCAATTAGAAGTACGGAATATTAGTAGGTTTCTTAGAATATCTGGAATCTTCTATCCCGAACTTTTCTTTAACAATAATTTTGAAAATGGACGTCAAAAATGTAGCCACCGATAGTTCTCAAGACAGTTTACCGAGCGTGCCCGTACATAAAATTTCAGTATCTGCAATTTCGTAAACTCATACATCAGATACAGTTTCCAACTCCTAAATAAACTTAAAACTGCTAATAAATTCTACAAGCTCCGCAATCAGTCGTGATTGTCGCATCCAAAAATGTTTGCTTTCTTAACAGACCAGAAGACAAAAAATATAATTTTAACTTACTCCATAGCAGACAGATCCATATCGACCTCCTCCCCGGTACATAAGGGTATCTTCTTTTTCTTGTTCCTTCTACTCTTGCTGTGGCACGTGATGTCCGCTTTCACCACCGTGTTCTCTATCTGCAGCATATGCTTGAACGTGCCATCTAACTCTTGAAGTTGGACCAGTAAAGGACCAACGTATTTCCGTATGCCACGTTCGTGAACGCAGTCTTGACGGATTTCTAGTTCTACTGTGTTTCTGGAAGAATTATTTGGTAGTAACAGAAATGAGCAAGATGTATTCGAATAAATTCTTTGGACATGGAATAGTAAGTGAATGGAGAATTCATGCTTATATATATTTTTTTTAGTTCTAGCCACTTAATTTTAAACAAGCTCTTGCTGAACTACACTAAACTAAGTAAACGGTAATTTCGATCGCTGCGCTGGCTTCGTGGTACACATTGTTACAATTGAGAAGTTGGCATAGCCACACATGACATTTGTATGGCATTTACCGATTGTCACTGTGTGCACACCTTGTACAGCTTGAAAGCCCCAACTAACTAACTTCTGTGTTTCCGAATGCATACAACCCTAATATATTCAAAGTTAGAGTGAACAGGCTTCTTCTGGGTAAGCTCACTCCATCGTCGACTTTGTCTGTGTCACCTCTGACCTAGACTAAAATCAAGAGCAATCCCATCGTAAAATTAAAAATATAAATAAATAAAACTAAGGTGTTCCGAGCCAAAAAGAAATGATTTTTTTTTTACTGTGTTTTAAAAACTCACCTTTTGCGATTGAACACGGAGGTGAGTTGAAACTTAGCATGACCAGCAGTTCGTACCCACTGGTCCACAAATACCGCCATATCTTTGCCAGTCACTGTAAATATCGCTTTGACGAAGAGATTCGTTGACAACAACAGATGTCCCCAGAGGCCGCTACCTATTTTAGTGTTGGCCGCATTAGTGGCCAAAGACAGTTGTTTATTGAACACTTGAAGTAGCAATTCTTGGCCGATACGCTGTTCTAACATCCGAAGTACTAGGTGAGATTTTTTGCGCATTATCTGAAATTTTTTGTAGGAAAAGTATCTTAGTTAATTAATTTTATTTTTAGTTTAAAAACTAAACAGGGATCAAGGGTTTTTGAGGGCTATTTTTTTTTTTTACTTTAATTATTGTAGTAAAAATTAAAATAAAAGCTTGTTTCCTTACCTCAATATATCGTGGAGACATTGTATTAACATTCCGGACCGGGAAATAAAATACATCTTTGGGTTCTACGCGCGCTCCACTCGCGGGCGGTTGCCAAGGATCTAAGACTATGCCGCCATATTGCTCCTCATAACCTACAACCTGCAAAATAAAAAATACAACTTACTGACCGAAACTCTTATTTTGGGAACATTAAAGTATAACCTTGATAGTATGGGGCCGTTAACATAGGACATTGAGTTTTAAATAAAACTTAGTATACCTAACGTTGTATCTGTCATTCATACCTGTTTTAGTCTCTTTCTGGAACTCAATGTGCCTTATAAACGGCCAGGAACTGATAACAGTTTGTTCAACAACAAAAAAATTGAATATCTCACCTCTTGCAACTCCTGATGAATAATATATCTGTACTCATTATTACCAAAGCACTTCTTTGAGTACAAGCCACACATATAGTCAGGTATTCCCTTAGCTAGCCAGAGATCTGACCAGTTCTGCATAGTTATGAAGCAGCCAAAGAATTGTTCAGCCACTGCTTGCGCCATGGCCTTGCGACTCACGTATGTTTGGTCTATGATGGCTATGGAGTGAAGGAGGTGGGTACTTAGGATTGACATTGTTGTGTATGCTGTGGCGTCGTCTTCAGTCTGGAAAAGAGGTTTAAACGTAAAGGAGGAGAAACTCATTTAAAAAGAACTAAACTACATATTTAGAAGAAGTCGATTTAATCAATATGTTTAAAAGTTGGAGATGACCACTCCATTTAATTATAAATCTGTGGTTCCATAAACCAAGAGGTTTGGGTAATTTTATTTGAACCATGGAATTGTTTATTTCTTTTGAGATGTGTATACGGATGTGGCGTCTAAGAGGATGATATTTCTCTTCAAAGTTAACATATAATTTCTAAATACAAGGCTGCAGAAACGCAAATGATTTATCTATGATACAAACCTCATCAACAAAGACTTGCTTGTAACATGGATATGGATATCTAGTAGAAAGTGTTTCTTCATAAAACTCGAATGCCTCATGTAAATATCGCACAGTATTCTTCAATATTTGCAGCAAGTTGGGCAAGCAGTAGTGTGTCACTTCATTCATGAAAGGATCTACATATGTTTCAAAAGGTCTGAAAGAAAGAATGATTATATAAAATAATTTTGCTATTCAATTTGGGAGTATGAAATAATTTTGTGGTGATGCTGCTTATACAATGAACTATGGATCATCCAGATCCTCTAAGATTTTATACATCCATCACCGAGATTTTGCTTTGAGAAGTTGCAAAACTATAAAATGCACCTTCAACATAACTGATTGATTCACGAGCTAGACATCTGGAACTACTCTTATAAGCAAAAACTGGTTATTACAAAAATCAATAGTTTTTTTTTTTTTTTTTCAATATCTACTTAATAATAAATACAAAACTCACCCAATAGCTAAAGCAATGTTAGGAGCACATGCAGGAGTGTTGACCAAGTAATGAAAGGTCTTCCTCCTATGGTCTGGAGTGTATATCACATCTACCAGCTCCCCACAAGACACCGCAGTCAGACTTTCATCAACAGTAAATTCTAGCTTCCAAGTACAGGGCTCTGCGAAGCTGTCCACGCAAGGGAACCAGAGACGGGCTGAGTGTCCATATGTAAACATGTGTGCCGATTTCTGCAAATAAAAGTGTTTCTTTTACAAACATTATGTTATTATTCTAATTTTACCAGACAATTTATGCATACGACAATGAAAGATTAACGTGTTGTTGTTATTTTTACCTCTACTAAAGACCCATCTCCTTCAGGAACAACAAAGTGCATGCCACCCTGAGGAGATTCAAGTGAGAACTCAATACCAATCCGTAAGCCTCTCCCCTCGCCTACTAAATGGGATGCTTCGTCCGGAATCTGAACATGAAGCTCTCCTGAATTGTGATCCGGATCTATCTTTTGGGCAGCAGATAAATGAAACTGAGAGAAGACTTCCAAAGATCTCCTGAAATTAAAGTAATGGATGTTTTTGAATAAAGTGTATTGAAGAATGGTTGCTACTGGAAACAAATTTTTGTGGCCTAATGTTGTGCAACATGGCCTGGAAGTCAAAAGCAGATGATATGACTAGGTAATAAAGAAGCAGTATTTTCAAGAGTATTAATTACTATGTAGCAGTCAGTTAAATGAATGTTTCTAATCAAATCAAATCCTATACAAATAAATAAAACTGAAGTATCTGTGAGTACTGTCAAAATAATAGCCTTTTACTAAATGCTCTTCAAGAAGACCTTAAGAGGCCGTGCACGAAATCGCCTGATTTTGATCAAATTTGTTCATTGTTTGTGAGAAAGGGAAACATAATTTAAACAAAGTTATTTGAGATTTGAAAAGTCGTGTTCTTTGTTTTGCATGTGGCTGTAAGGGATTTTTAAAATAAATTAAGTATTCACGGTAAATCGCTAATATTTGCAACAAGTTTTCCGAAAAATGACGCGAGACTGACATTTGATCATGATTCTACAAGAAACCATTTTTGATTTTGAACATTAAAAAATATCATCAACATCATTATATGGTCTACTTGCATGTGGCGGAACTACTTTTTTCAACTTCCATACAAAATATAGCAGAAAAATAATATTGAAAAAACCTTTTTTTGTTTTAAACCTTGTCAGTAATATATATTTTTCCTATTATTTAGCAAATCATATCAAGAAATTTAAAAATCACAAATTAATCTTCAGCTATCCTTCAAATATAATCAAAATTTTGTTTAATGATTATACAATATCTTCATTAAGTAAATCCATGGCGAAATAAACTTTAATTTGGAGAGCACAAAAATGATGAAACTATTAAAAGCTGTTGTGACTGATACGAATGGTTTAGCACCATGAAAACTGTACTTTTATAGTTACACAGACTTAATGTTTCGATTATTTCAAGTTTTCTCACAATTAGATAAGAAATTGCCAAAAGAGAGTTTTTTTCGTGCACGGACCCTTAATAACTTAAATGATTATTACATAAAAAACGAGATCACAGTAAACGTCACAAAGTGTCAATGTATTAGTTATACACGTAAAAAAAACCCTATTAAAAACTCATATAACTTTGATGGAATTGTCATTAATAAGGTTAAATTGGTTCGGGATTTAGGAGTTATGTTTGACAATAAATTGACATTTTCAGATCACATAGACTTTGTCAGTACAAAAGCTTATAAGAACTTAGGCTTTGTTATTAGGTCATGTAAGGTATTTAAAAATATCGAGGCTCTTAAATCGGTGTATTTTGCATATGTGCGCAGCGTCTTAGAATATGCGTGCCCAATCTGGTCCCCACAATACATTATTTATAAGAACCAAATAGAACGGGTTCAAAGAAAATTTATTAACCACCTTAATTATCGCCTCCGTAAACCTCCGATGGCCTATGAAAATAGTTGTCGAGCACATGGTCTGCTAACACTCGATGAAAGGCGCAAAGTTATGGATATGTGTTTGCTTTACGACATACTTAATGGATGCCTCGATTGCCCGGAGTTAGTCACACAGGTAACTTTTAACACTCCCCTGCGGCGCACTCGTCATACTACGATGCTGCACGTGCCTCGGCATTCGACTAATTATGCCAAAAATTGTGTATTGACCCGTATTGCTCGAATTTATAACACAGATTTCTCTCAAGTGGATATATTTAACTGTAATAAACCTACATTCAAAAAACAAATTGTGAAAACCATAAACGAAGGCAAGTGACAGACTACCAAGCTCTTAATATTCAAAATTTTATTTTTCTTAATAATCAACCTTTTTTTTTTCTCTTAAAAATTTAAACTTAACTATTTGTAATACACCTAAAAATTTAAGCTATTGAATATATTTGTAGTATAATATAAATATATCTCAGTAGTCCGTTCGCATGTTTTATCACTTATCCTAGTTAAACAGGGAAACCTATTATTAGCCATACAATCTGTAATTATACATACTTTGTAATATACTATATATGTATCGCTGTTGGTTGCCTAAATAAATAAATAAAAATAAATAAGAAAGTATATAACTAAAGTAAGTAACTAAAGTATAATTTTAACAAAAAAAAAAAAAAATCTTTTTTCTTTCCGTCTAACCGATTTTGAGGGGACTTTCACTGGCAGATAGCAGTGAAAGCCCAAAGTATGTTATAAGGAGTAACTTAAGCTACTTTTATTTTAGAAAAAGTCACACAGGCGAAACCGCGGGCAGCAGCTAGTTGTATATATTATCCATACTAATATTAAAAATGTGAAAGTAACTCTCTATCTGTGTCTTTATGTTACGTTTTCACACCTAAACCACTGAACCGATCTTCATGAAATTTGGCAGAGATTAGCCTGGGATATGGAGGAGGACATAGGCTACTTTTTACGCGATAACCGACATCCACGCGGGCGGAGTCGCGGGAAAAAGCTAGTTATATTATAAATTATTGAGCTATTCTTTAGAAGGCTAACTTAGACAAGCGATAAAACAAGCAGCGAGCCAGTTGTTGTGTTAAAGATAGTCATTTGTCAGGTGTAGGGGGGTAGATATAGTAGCAACATGTAAATATAATACTTACGTATTGGGGTCAGCTTGACAAATGTCCAAAAATGGGTCAAAATACTGGAAATTGGCTTCATACTGGTCATTGAGGCACACCCGGTAAATACGACACTGTTTCGCATTCAGTCGAATGTAACGAAGATTATCTTTTAGCGGAACGATGGTTAGTTCTACAAAGCCCTGAAAATAAACAAAAAAAAATATTTTTAATTTCTGCCCTGAACATTAAGATTGATTTATTTTATAATTTAATCAATGATATTCCTTACAATAACGCTTCTCCTTTCGAAACTGATTCCTGTCAAGCTAAGAATCTGATGGGCTGTAAATAGAAATACTAGTAAATTATTACTAAAGCTCAACAAACTATAACACTGGTATAAACAAACTGAAATTTCAGGATACTTATAGTTTAAATGGACGACAATTGTCGCCCGTCCGTTCCTTCTTCATTGTTGATTATTTTTTGCAATCATTTCTTCAGTTAAAAGGTTTATTTAGATTTAATTGTTCTTATTTCTTTCCAGAAAATCTATCACAACACATCCACACATTTTAAGAATAGAAATAAACTATAGACAATAATGACATGTTTTAGTTTTTTTACTTTACCGGTTTAGATATGTATCTTTTCAGTTATTCTATTCTCTATGTATCCTAAGATTTTAAACTATTTTAAAAATATAATGGATGACAGCGTTGTTTTTGAAGTAAAATTACAAAGAGCTAGGCCAACCCTAGCTAGGCCGACACTGTGGTAGACCGCGCGCGGTTTTCAGTCGCAGGATTTTTGTATTGTAGTGCGTGTTTTGTTTTCTTAAAACAAATCTGAACATGAGTCTACACAACTTTTTTTTCAAAACACAAAATAGTACGTACTGATATCGTTGCAATCCAAACATCACACTTGACGCCCACACTAATGCTTGGGCTACCAAGCATTGTATTCTTAAGAGGAACATGCTTTGGATTCGACTGGCTGTCTTTGTTATAGCTCCAAACACATCATAACTTTATTGTTGGACCAGTCCATTTTGTTACATTGCTTGATAGGCCGTTTACTACCTACGAAATGAACTAGAAAGCGAATGTGACACGAGCGGCGCGCGGAGACGCGAACACGAGGCTAATGATGAATCACCGTTTACATATTCGTGCTCATGTCTCGACTCGCCACTCGCCACTCGCCTCGTCACTCCACTCGCATCGGGAATACGATGTAACCCTAATTAGTAAAATTATATTTATTGTAACAGACTGTAGGACACTTCAGAAAGAAATAAATAAATTATTAATAATTATTACTTTTCTGGGCTTACTATTTAGTAACAAAGAAAACTAAAACACGGTCACCTCTAGAGCTGTCAAAACAAGAAAGAGATGAAATGATAGAAACGGAGGTCCATTGCGTTATTACGATTATTGTTGGATTATTGTAAAATTCGTAGCCGCTGGATACTGTGTTAAAACAATTCGTGTTTTGTGTGAAAGTTGTATTAATAAATGTTACAAAAAAACTAGTTTTCATGTTTATTTTCGGTTTGAATTATCAAAATGTGGGACTCACCATACTTGACTTGTTTGGTTTTGTATATATTTTCGTTTCAAATTATTGTCACTAATTCCCGCACGTCTAATGTTTGGAAATTGAACGCGGAAGAGGACCAGATTGTCGACGGTAGCACACTGTCTCAGGTCAGTCAGAATTATAATATTAAGTCGGTAAACTTTTATATAATCAATGCACTACATATTCATCAAACGTATGTACCTTTCGTTCTGTTATTCTGGACCCTAAAATGCCCAAGTTTGCCTTGAAATAATTTTCTTCAATGTATTGATTATTTTTAAATGATGTTTCTATCATAAGGGTACAGTCTGGCAATGTTTTGTTGTAATAATATAGTTTTTAAGTGTTAACTACTTTTAGGATGAATCTGATAAATCAAGAATGGGTGAAGAGGACCCTGTCTTCAATATAATAACATCTACAGTGTACTATGGGAACACATGGACTAAACATGGCTTTGATATGTTTTGCACAGATTGTCAAATATATGAACAGCAAAGGTAATTTATTTAATAATAATAATTATGTTAATTTATACATAAAGTGGTTTTTATTATTTAATAATTTGTACATCTGGCTAGAGGTAATCTCATGTATAAAAACTTGCTTGGACAAACAACATTTTCTATGAGTCCTTGGAAAATTAACACATGATGTTAGACACAAGTGTGTCTGAAATAAACTATAATGTTTATAAATCATGTTAAGAACTCTCTGTTATATCCTATTGATCAGAGTTCAAACCACAATTATTATAATGCCATTATTTATTTAATTTAACTGGAAAGGAAAATAATCAACATTTATATTTGTCTTCATTGGCTATGCATATATTGGTTCCATTACAAAATTAAACTATTAATGCTGAATAATAATTTTTGCCTTTTCATATAAAAAATAGGATTGAATCTATTAAGCGCTTGGTTTTATATCAATTGCCATGCCTCCAGATAATAAATTGACAAATAAATATCTACCATGAATAGGGTAGTGCAATAAAATAAAAAACAAACCCTATGTTTCCCTATGTCCCTATGTATTTTATTGTCCCTGTGTGAACATAAATAATAACATAGGTTCTCAGGCAGCACAGGCTCAAAAATTGTTGTATTCGTCCAACTGGGGTGGTCAATACGGTAAAGACAAAAATGTGAAATAAAAATTTAATTAAAAACAGAATAGCTGTAGGTACCAAGGTTTTGATGACTGATATATACATTTACTTTAAGTAATGCTAGAGTGAATGCATAAATTATTTTGAACCATTTTTATAAACAGAGAAACTTATTTACTTTTTATACAGTGAAATGACATTGAACATAATTATTCAACCTTACTGCTAAGTTATATTTACTTTTATAAACAGATGCTTGCATTTAATAGATCTATAGGGTTTTTACTACACACATGGACACAAAAATATCTTATAAACAACTCTGTATTCCATTATAAAACTTATACATATTTTTTTATTTTTTCAAAATTTAATTTTCGAATATTTATTTCAGAGCTGGTGTAGAGAACAGTGATGAAACTACTCCAGCTGAAATAAACGGTGATGCCGACGATGAGTACTTAGATTGTGGCAAAGCTGTCAATTTTACATACTATGACAACTTGGTTGGAGTAGCCAGACGTCATAGGCACCCAAATGTACCTGAACCACAGGTAATAATTTTTATTATAATAATAATGTTTTGGCTGATCATGCTACGACTATTTGCCAGTATTTTATTACATAAACAATTAATTGAAGATAACACACACAACACCAGCACCAGTATTATATCAGGAAGGTTTATTTTATATTTCCCTAACTTATCATACAACATTTTTAAATCTTATATAAAAGGTACAACAGTTAAAAAACTTTGTAAAAACTCAAAACTTATTGATAAACAATGAGAAGTTTACAGTTGAATCTTAAACCATGACAGTTTTACGATACATATTTGTAAATTACTTTTTGATATGAAACATGATAAGATTATGTATTATCTAAACTACATGAAATTGCCATAGAAGACTGAGTTAAAAGTTGACAAACATAGATTGATACATTTCCTATTTTAACACTTTTATGAGGGTAAGCAAATAGGTACTATAAGACTAAATTAACCCTAAAAAAAGTAACGTTTCAACAGCATGAAACTGTTGTATCATAACATCTCATAATAATTGTTCAGCAATTTGTTGTGAAATTTTAAGTAAATTGGAGATGAGAATAATGTGGAATCTTTCAAGTTTCACAAACCAATTATTTATATTATTGACAGACATTGGAAATAGTATGTCTCCAGCGAAGAAAAAATATTAATAATAAATGATTGTGTTCTATGATTTTTTTATTTAATTTTTTGTTTTAAATGCGTTCATGTGTGTTTTCCTCCCAAATCAAGTTACAAGGAAAATTAGTTCTGATACAGACACAATGACATTAAATATGTGTGGTAACATATTTATTTCCTCATATTGTAATTTAATATAAAATTATTTAAAAAAAAATTACATAAATTTTATTAGGTATATGGAGTAGGTATTATAGCTAGGTATTTACATTAGGTTTTTTTCAGATGATCTGAGTCTTCAATGTGCATGTAGAATGTCTCAATAAGAATGCGCACTCTAATGTCATCGCCTTACAAACAGCGCAACAGTTTATTTTCTTGTTAGCGCAGTAACATAATTTTTATCACATCTATTCAAAAAGAGCTACTAAAATAGTTATTTAATCCCTAGGGACTAAAAGTGATTTGAATTTCGAATGTGGATATTGTTAGTAAAAGTTCCAATCACCAAAGAGATCAAGCCCGAACATTGTATGAACGAGTCAGTAACAGGCTGTATGATAAAGCAAACCACACGCGAGCCAAAAAAATAAAAATTGTGAAAAATAAAAAACGCGCGTAATGAATTCCGCTTTCGTTCTTAATTCTTTACTCAAATTCGGATTTTACTTAGTTTTATTAAAAAAATTGTGTGTCTTTCTCAAGTAGTAAGAATTAAAGTATTATTTTAACTCCAGAGAACATTGTATCGGACGCTAAAAATGTGATACAAATAAATAAACGTACTATCCTTATTCATAAGTTGCACTTACTTGATAAAAATGTCCACCCCGGGAGCAACACTATTTTAAGCTCGAGTGACGTACTTTGAATCCCTCGCTGCGCTCTGGATTCAAAGATACATTATCGCCTTCAAAATAGTTGTTTGCTCCTTGGAAAACAATCTACTATTATATATATCTCGTCACCTGCAGAGCTAAAATGCCGAAATAATTTTTTCGGCATTAATTCGGAGTACTATCGGGGTCAATCGAATCGGACCACCGTAAGGACTATTTCTGCTTGCAGCGGTCGGCCGCTAGAGTAACGCTGACATAAGCTAAGTAGTTTTGTTTTGAAAGTTTGCCGATTCGGGTGTCCCCCATGGTACGTTTACGCTACTATGTTTACGCCACAGCCTAACCTCTGTATGCACTTGATACAGAGAAGCCTGCATCCTAATTGCGTAACACACTTACAATCACATTCTGAATGATTTTGAAGAATATTGCTAACCCATTGTATATGTTCGAAAAATTCGTCTGCTCAACAACGTAAATAACGCAATGAATATTGTTGAACTGTCAAAATAAAAGCCATTACTACTGTAAGTGTGTACGCAATTATCGCGCTGGACACAGAAAAATTACACCCCCTTTTTTTTGGGTGGGAAATTATCAAATAACTTCTCCCGGAAATAGGGGTAGAAAATTACCCCTATTTCCCTAATTACTGTGAAATCTGGAATGGAACAAAACTTTGGTGACTTTATTAAATTACAACTATCTTTATAGGTGTCCCTCATATTCCCAAAGAAGAAATCGAACGGTTTGTCGCCGTCCGAAATAAATGGGTTCGAGAAGCGTCTAAAGAAAGCAAAGAGGGAGAAACCGAAGTCAGTACAGTTGTACAACCAGATCGGGAACTTCTGGAGGATTAAGGGGGACACGAGACAGTCCATCGAGTGCTTCAGACGCGCACTAGCTGTTTCACCTTATAATGCGGAAGTAAGTGGCATTTTTAAATAAGTCTGTAAGTACTATCTATTTAAGTAAATTGATTTTCAGCTACATAGTTGTGTTATCGTGTAGCAACATAGCTGCGATAAGGAACAGAAATTATCATCAAATCGGGAGACGTAAAATGGAAAGGGAATTATTGTAAAAGCTAATTATTATTAAAAGAGTAACCGTGGAGTTTCTTGCCGGCTCTTCTCCATAGGAAACGACCAATTGGAACTGTGCAACTAGCTTCTGACGTTTCATAAGTGCCCATTTGGTTAATGTGAAATAAAATATTTTGCTTTTTGATTTGACACATTCTGACCCAATCGAGCCTCATTGCATTTTGACACTGTCCGAATACCGTGTAAAGGCTCCTACAAACAGGCGCGACACGCGACGCGACACAAAGAGACTGCTCGTCGCGCGGCACGCGGTGTCTTTGTGTCGCGCCTGTTTGTACAAGCCTTAACCCGGCAGCCGAAAAGCCACAAAGATAGTGAATAGGTATGCTTGTAATTCTTGGTGTAATTGACTCTGATTCTAACCATGCAAGTGACACTCAGTCAAACCGTCGTTATTATTATTTCTATATTTCTATTAGCCCGTATGTATGTGTAATCCGTTGTATTATTCTTGTTATAAATTTAGTTCACCAGGAAGTAACCGAAACGTCATTTGTAGGTATTGTTCTAAGCAGACTAGAAAAAATAACAATAGTTGAATGTCATATAATCAAAATCCTGCATAATAATATGCAAATTCTTATATATGAGAATATTACAATAGTTTTTGAAGTGAAAACATCTTTTTATTTATTTTTATTTTACTATGGGGTTGCTCTTGACTCTAGTCTAGGTCTGGGTGACAGAGACAAAGTCGACGATGGAGTGAGCTTACCCAGAAGAAGCCTGTTCACTTTCACTTTGAATAGATTAGGGTTGTATGCGTTCGGAAACAGACGCAGGCAGAGAGTTCCACTCCTTTGCTGTGCGCATTATAAAAGACGTTTGAAAACGCTTAGGGCGAGTTGGTGGAATATCAACTAGGTAGGGGTGGTAACTTGCAGTGCGTCTAGTCGTCCGATGGTAGAAGGGGGCCGGTGGAATGAGGTCGTTGGAGTTCATGGCCTCGTTGAGCGATATTTGGTAGGGGAAAAACTTGTGGGTTCGCGTCACCGCGTCAGCGAAATAAGCGGCATGCTCGTGACTTGTTGCGCCAGACTGTCAGTTATTCCAAAGAGTTGAGTTTTCATTTCTGTTGGTAGTTTATATGACTGCCAATTTTTATAAATTTTATATTTTTATGTAAACATAAGTGTGCAGAGTCAGTCGTTATAACAGCACACTCAGATGCATTTCGTTCGTTCGTTTTTAGGTAGATAGGAACTGGTACATACGGGGTATGTATGTATAAGCTGACAAAACCGAAAGTGCATGTCAGAATAGTACGTATTGTTCTATAGTTTCTACCTATCCCATGGGAAAGAGGTGAGCGAGTCAGAAAAAAAAACCTAATGTTCTCAAATCCCAATGTTCCCACTACTTGGATTCAGACCTCGTTTCTGTAGCATAAGCATAATCAGCCTAGATAACGTTCGCGTTCCCCCTACTGGGACACAGGTCTGCTCACTGTGAGACTCATAATTAGAGATCGGATAATCGGATGCATATTTACCTAAAGTTAATTATTAGCTATGAAAGTATGGAAGCAGCTTCTTAAAATATTTTTTTTTGTAAGAAAATATCCCGTGATGCCAGGAATACCGGCAATGCACTAGTCGGGTGTATAGTATGAAAGCGACTTCAAAAATATTATTTATTAAAATAAAAATAAATACCCGGGATTATTATTAGACATAACTATTCAGATGCATATTTATTTAAAATTATTTTAACCCCCTATGCAAATATGTGTATGTACGGGTGTTAGTTAAAATAAAAATAAAACACCGGAATCGCCGGATTTATTCGATACAAAAGCGCTTTCCATAATAGCAAACATTTCAACTTTAGGTGAATATGCATCCGAATATCCGATCTCTACTCATAATCCACCATTCAGGCCCAGTGCGGGTTGGTGAATGTCGCATATCTTCGAATTTTTGGTTCTAGGACATGCCGGATTGCTCACGATGTTTTCCTTCACAGTTTTGAGAGCAGTGGTGATGAAATTAAATACACAAAGTAAAGTGCCTGCCTGGGTTCGAACTCACGACCTTACAAGTCGCGGCCGATACCCCTGGGCTACCACTGCTCTCCGTTGCGTTGCGTTTCTGTAGCGCTGAAACAAATTGCATAGAATATAGTGCGGTTTCTGTATTCGGACCTACGACACATAATTCCTTGTTCCGTATCATTATCATAAGTTAGTAACAAGTTATAGTAATGCGACAGCTTAGTCATCACTTGAAACAGTAAAAAAAAACTTAGTAGGTGTGGCGGCATCTACCACGCCACATGTGAACTACGCATCAAAGACCTGACGTCATACAAAATCTTGCATCGCGCAATCAAAGTTTATCGCGCGACTCGCATATACATATAAAGTGTATCTATTCATACACGAAATATTTTAAGGGAAACATCTATAGGTGGTAAAAAAGCCATAGAAGCGATTTTTTTTTTTAATCTAAGTGTTTTATATTTTTACATAATTATTGTAATTTTAAAATTGCTTGAGACATTTTGCAAATAAATCCTTTATTTACTTATTCTTTGAATGACCCACCTAGACGCGGCGAGGCCTATTTTGTGTTTGAATAGATACACCCTATATACAACATCCCGACATCAACCGTCGGGTAGTTGCCCAACAGACACAACACTCGTCCTCCCTTTTCTATGGAGGATAAGTGAACTTTACACCCTATTCCTCATAACTCTACAGTAGGTAAATGCGTAGGTATAATTTATGTCAAAAAAAGTCGAAACTAATCTATTATTCCAACGAAAGTAGGTACTTACATTAATTTGACCATAGAGCACACCTCAGCTCACTATGAAAGTTTTTATAACATTTTTACCATTGCGCAGTCATTGGACACAATTAATTACTTCACTCACACATACAATAGTAGACAGGAGTTGAGCTATATTTCAAACCAATATAAAAGGAAAGGTCAATACAATACCTATTATTATTGATTAAGCCACGTCATTGGTCTCGCATATCTTGATGTTATTTATTTATTTATTTTATTCATTAACACATACATTTGTTTTAACAAGTAATACCCAAGCTTACAAAAGTAGTCATTAAGTGATAACTGTCCAGTCCCAAGGAATGAGTCTGGGTAGAAGTAAAAATTACACAGTGGACAACATATTAAGTGCCACCCTCTGGAATTCCGCCAAAGAACAAGAAAATAAGTCCAAACGCCGAGAGATATCATTCAGTATTCTTACTGCACGAATCACCGTTATGTTTGACATGTAACATAACTTTACACCTGATTTCCCCGAAGCACTAAGCAGAAGAGTAAGTGCAACGGAAGTCCCAGCGTCTCAGTAAGCGAAACTATTGCCGTAACCGGACAGCAGTGATAGCCTAGTGTTGTGACTGTTGGATTGCTAATTCATAGGACTCGAGTTCGAACCCAAGGCACGCACCTCTGACTTTTCGGATTCATGTGCGTTTTGTATAATTATCATTTGATTAAAAAACGGTGAAGGAAAACATAAGGAAACCGGCATGTCTGAGAGATATTTCTCGACAGCATGTGTAGCGAAGTCAGAGGCCTATTAGGCGGTATAAAAACTCTGACACGCACACGAAAAGAAGAATTAGACCACAAATCTAGATTCCGGCTACTATTGATAATTTCCCAATCAAAACACCAATAGCACTTTTCCCAACCCTAGGAATTAACCCAGTAGCCAACCGTCTGGCTTAGTATATTTCGAAGTTGTCAAAAAAGTCGTAATTTTTATATCTTTAACACGTTGACTGTCCAAGCAAAATTGGCGAGACGTCCGTATTTTTTCTTTTTTTGTTTAATTATGTTTTTTCTTTTTGTCTTTTAATTTTCTTATATCCTTGTCTATACGTCTGCAAAAATATTTTTTCTAGTTCAAACGACCAACTCACAAAAGCCAATGTAATTTGTATTACCTAATGCATTACATGTAATGCACGAACGTCATGGCTGAGTCGGAAATGCATTACATTATAATGCACGGACAGTCAACGTGTTAACATTACAATATGATTTATGTTAACTTCCACATGTATGGCTTCGCGGTAGATATCAACAGAATCTTTTTCCGTGGGCGTCATAAAATGTGATTAAGAGGAATCTACGACAAACCAATTAATGTATATTTCCTTCCCTATGCGGTAGTGGGTGACGTAAGTGCAATTACCCAATCCAAATATTATTAATAATATTTTAAATAATCACTAGCTTTTGCCAGCCGCACGGGTCGATCGATCAGATTAAGCTACGCTTGCCGCGGTTGGTCCGTGGATGGATGACCATCATTACATACCAAGACCCATCAGGGTCTCGGAAAGCACATTAAGCGGTTGGTCCCGACTGTCATTCGTGGATCTTTGACAGTCAATACGGGTCGTCAGAAGCCCGAAAGTCTTACCAAAGGGTATTGTATTACCCAGTAACTGGGTTATGGAGGTCAGATAGGAAGTCGCTCCATGTAAAATACTAGTATTCAGCAGCATCCGGTTAGACTGGAAGCCACAGACAGGAAAAGGCTAGGCAGATGATGACTAGCTTTTGCCAGCGGTTTCGTCCGCTTGTATGGCGGATATAATCCAATGGGAACGTACTACCAAAATAAAAAGTATCCGATGTGCTAATCCCGGTTATAAACTATCTGTGTGTCCGTTCAGCCGTTTTAGCATGACCAAAAAAAAAAAAAACATCTACAGCTTGGTGCTATTGGATACGCAAATGACAGCACAGTCTTAGAAAGATACCTGTCCAGTGCAAGAGCCAGCACAGATGAAACAGCCACTCTTAGAGAGCTCATGGTGGAGCGAATGAATTTGACCTTAAATCTCGTTTACCAGTGGGGCGACGACATTCTGGTCAAATTCAATGCTCTAAAAACACAGGCGTGTCTTTTCACTGCTAAATGGAGCCAGTTTCAGTTATCTCCTACTTTCCGTAGTGCATCTATACCAGTTATCGACCGCCTAGAGCTTTTGGGCATGGAGTTGAAGTCTGATCTCAACTTCGTGTCAACCATCGAGTCAAAAGCACAGACTGCAGCCAAGAAGCCGGGCATCCTAAATAAGGTTAAGCGAAACTTCACATCTAGACAACTTTTAAGTTTGTACAAAGCAGAGATCCGTTCCTGTATGGAATATTGCAGCCACTTATGGGATGGCACAGCAAAATACCAACTTGCTGCACTCGACTCGGTGGAACGCAGAGCGAAAAGACTTATAGGCGACGAAACGTTGGTGGCTAGGTTTCACAGCCTGGCTCATCTGCGTAATGTCGCTTGCCTGTCGGTCTTCTACCGACTGTACTTCGGAGAGTGCGTGCAGGAGCTACAAGACCTGATCCCTCCATCGCCCTTTTATTACCGGACTACCAGACGTACTGCAGGGTACCATGCGTACATGGTTGATATCCCGTCCAATCGTACTCAGCGCTTCTTCTCCAAATTTATTATGCGCACAGGCAAAGCGTGGAACTCTCTGCCAGCGTCTGTGTTCCCTTCCACATTTAACCCGTCTGCCTTCAAAGCGAGAGTGAACAGGCAGCTTTTGGACACGCTCGTTCCATCATAGACCTCATCCATCGCTTTCTATCAGGCGAGATCGAGGTCAAGAGCAGGCCCAAAAAGTAATAAAAAATCTAAACATCGTAACATACCTACAAACTTTTACATTTATAGTATTATATAGTAGGATAACATGCATGTAATGTAATGATTTTCAACGAAAGCTAGTTTTATGAAAGCCTAAAAAATTTTTTTTTGTAGAATGCGAAAAATGTTATGAAAAAGGCCGGATCAGTTCTTATGCATTTTCTATCTGTTCAATATTTTACATGTTAGATTGGAGCCGGACCGTCATTGTATGCCTTACCTTTAACTGACGTTTTTATATTCCGGCCGAGTTATCCCTTGTACCTTTCATCTATCTTAACAACTTAAATACTACAAAATATTGTTCGATATTTTAACATGTAAGATTGGAGCCGGACCGTAATTGTATGCTCCAGCCTTACCTTTGACTGACGATTTTTTTTTCGGCCGTGTTTTCCCCTGCTTTCATCTTTCTTAAAAACTTTCTACAAAATATAATAACAAGTGCCCCTTAACCTTATTAGTATTGACCGATAACTTGTATGTGTGGTGCAAACTGTATTTAATAATGAATTAATAAAACCCTAGGTCCTGCTAAACCTCGCAAGGGTACTATTCACCCTGCAGTATTTGGATGACGCAATCTACCTGACTCGCCGGTCGTTAGAGGTACAGCCGCCTGATCGCAGTGCATGGCAACAGTACTTCACGCTTGGCGAGATATTCAAGGCATATGGACATTATCAGGTATGTTTCATGTTTTTAAGACCCTGTTACACCATTTGCTGATCGAATAAGTTGTGTCCTTCACACTATGGCACAAGTCGATGTAATGTCCCACAACAAGTGTTGGGCAATTAGGGGTCCCCGAAACGGATCAATTGCCATCAATTTGTTTTGTAATAATATTGTCAATCGCTTCAATAGCATTTGGTAGACGATTAATTTGCGCATCAATGTGTATCAATCACGTAAACATTGACAATTGCAATTGATCGTTTCGGGAACCCTTTAGATCCAATATTAGTTCGAATAAAATATGCACTAGTGTGCACAAGTCTCCAGAACTCTAAAAGGAAGATAATTGCGGACTTCTGCCAAAAAGTTCTCAGTATTGGGTGAAAGGGTTTACCTTGTTCATAGTGTAAAACCCCAAACTGTTTAGTAGGCTCACGTCCATGGTAAAGGGGGCTTCCATTAATTACGTGAGGCGTTTAGGGGGGGAGGGGTTCGAGCCTAATCTCACCCAACATCACGTGGGGGAAAGGGGGGGTCTCGGCAAATATCACGTAATATTTTTTTCCCGCAAGACACTGTAAAATTGCGTTTGGTAATTATTATAAAAAATAATTAAGAATATTTTTTAAATTTAACTATTATATACAATGCAATCAAGCACAGATTATCGTATTTACATTAAAAAAATACGCATTTTGAAAAATCTCACGTGCGATTTGGGGTTGATCGAAATATCACGATATCTCACCACGGTAACAAAACTCCACTGCGTCAGAAGGAGGGTTATGTTTTAGGGGGTTATGGGACATCTCGCCCACGATTTTGCCAAGATATCCCTGTATTTAATAATAGAAGACATCTGGCCCGTTCTACTAAACTGGTCCGGGCGAATCTACACATGCACATTTTATAAAGTTAACATCTGGCCCGCGGGCCAGTTATTGCGTGGGCGAGATGTCCCATAACCCGTTTTAGGGACTGTAAAAATCAATTGTAAAATAAAAGGAACCATTTTGTTTTATACAAGTAGTTAATGAGTGATTTGAGCTTGACTTAGAAAATAAAACGTACCATCCTTAGTATAACTCCTAAATAAGTTTGGTTTTGCTTTGACCCAGCATTATAATCCCTCAGGATTTGCAAACGCATACTTCATTGCTGCTTTAAAAGGTGTGTGACTATAAAACCTTGTGCAGGAAGCGGCAATGCATCTGAGGCACGCTCTGGACTTGAAACCGGACTATGAGCCCGCTATGGCTGCGTTGAAAGACATCGAGAATACGCCGGAAGCTTCAGTGCATGTCTATACACTCCTTATAATTGTGTGTTTGGTAAGCGTGTGTTTTTTTTTTTCTTGTACTCCTAGCACATGGCCCGTAGACTGGTTGGTCTTGCTTTTTTTTTTCACTGTGCCATCTGTTACTGCAAAGCGTCTTCGATTGTAGCGTATACTATTTTGCGTAATTTCTGAGGAGTTCCACAGAGCCGTGGAATAGAATTTCTTACTTACCGTTACCTATTGTACATAAACATCAATTTGATTTGATATAATCGGATAAAATACTTTATGCACTAGAGCATAAAAAGCGACTTTACGTCGCCTATTATACGCACGACATAAAGACGAACTTTTAGAGCATGAGAAGTGAAAAATATCTTACAAGTAACGAGCCTAAATTTTTTGTCGTTTCCTCAGTATTGTGAAGAGTCATGTCCTCTAATAAAGAGCACTTCTTTGAAATAGGGTATTAGTATAAGAATAATTAATTCGATACTCGAATTTTTTCCTAATGAATCATACTCTAATGTTCACACGATAAGCGTAAAGACAAGAAAGTTATATTTAAAACTAATTAACTATTCCCAAGATACCAAACAGTAGTTCGATTGTTCGTAGGGAAAATAAATGATAATAATAGATAATATCATTCGTTACGTGACCGCAGCGGAAGCAAGGTTTACCGTATCCGAAACCACAATGTTGCATACAAACACGGCTTGTTTACTGATATTCCGACAAACGACAAATATGTGTGCCGAGCAATGTTGATATGGCCTACGATTTTGGGTTAGTACTGATTCCTCCCGATCTTTTTTCCACCCGAAAAGTTATATACTTTATAATCCTGTTACATCAGACGAAATCGAGGTGGTACAGTCAAAGAAAAATGTACTAAGCGATTATTAATAGGTATGTTTATTTCAGATTAAATTATTTTACATTGTCACAAATCAAATCACAGCTTTCGTCCATTTTACAATTAGTTTCTTCACAATTCCATAATCACAGATTTCTTGAATATTATATTATACTAGCTTCTGCCCGTGACTTCGTCCGCGTTAAATTTCTTGTTCCCCCGACCCACCCCGTCGCAACACATTGCCTGCCCGTGCTTTTACTTCGCTTTCGCATAAACTTTCATTAAAAAAAAAAAATGGTGTTCTAGTTAATAGGAATGTAATTCTTCCTCAAGAATTGGGCTGTAAAATGCGAAAAGATATTTTCAAATTCAACTCGCAGTTCCAGAGATTAGCGCGTTCAAAAAACAAAAAACCGGCCAAGTGCGAGTCGGACTCGCGCACGAAGGGTTCCGTACCATCCATACAAATCCTTATCCTTACTAATATTATAAATGTGAAAGTAACTCTGTCTGTCTGTCTGTCTGTATGTTACGTTTTCACGCCTAAGCCGCTGAACCGATCGTCATGAAATTTGGCAAAGATATAGCCTGGGATATGGAGAAGGACTTAGGCTACTTTTTTACGCGATAACCGACATCCACGCGGGCGGAGCCGCGGGCAAAAACTATCCTTACTAATATTATAAATGTGAAAGTAGCTCTGTCTGTATGTCTGTCTATCTATCTGTCTGTATGTTATGTTTTCACGCCTAAACCGCTGTACCGATCGACCTGGGATATAGAGAAGGGCATAGGCTACTTTTTTACGCGATAACCGACATCCGCCCGGGCGCAGCAAAAAAAACGGCAAAAAAATCATGTCCGTTGTATGGGAGCTCCCCTTAAATTTTTTTTTTCTGTTTTTTTTTTGTATTTGTTGTTATAGCGGCAACAGAAATACATCATATGTGAAAATTTCAACTGTTTAACTATCACGGTTCATGAGATACAGCCTGGTGACAGACGGACAGACAGACAGACAGACGAACAGCGGAGTTTTAGTAATAGGGTCCCATTTTACCCTTTGGGTACGGAACCCTAAAAACTAACTCTTCAGCTTTAGAATAGACTACCCCGCAGAGTTGATCTTTATTTTGCTGCGGAGTTATTATAAAAAATTTATATCTCCTAAGATATTCATTGAAATTAAATGATGTAAGGGCAACTTTGTTCAAAGTTAAATACTTGTGATGAATAACGTATTTATTTGGATAAGGATTAATTAATACCATGTTTATGAAAACTCCTTCGCGAATAATGCATTAATTTCGAACAAATTTGATTACCATAAAAAAGGTTATAGTGAGTCAATCTTAAAACATAGACATATGCTGTCGCGGACTTTTTTTTAGAACATTTAAAGAGGAACAATTCCATCGTACATGATATTTGCGTAACTTAAACCGTTTACGCAGCGCACGCAACGGAAGCTCTCAAAAAGGAATAATTTTTCCCGTTTTTGCAACATTTTTCATTTATGCTCCGCTCCTTTTGGTTGTAGCGTGATGTTATATAGCCTATAATATTCCTCAATAAATGGTCTATCCAACACAAAAGAAATTTTTCAATTCCAATCAGTAGTTCCTGAGATTAGCGCGTTCAAACAAACAAACAAGTATAGATTATTTGCATAGACACACCATGCTCTATTGTTCTTAATAACAGGAATGTTGAGTTGAAAATGGTTGCGACGAGTTAGATGCACAAATTGGGTTTCTTAGATAAATCTGCATTGCACTGTTTCGCTTAAATGTACTTAATTTTTAAACGGGGGAAATCGAGAATGTAATTAATTGATATTTTAAAGTGAAAACTTCTTTAGGCGCGTTGAGCACGTTTTGGTTGAACAAAAATCGTGGAACTCGCGTCATCGTCCCCGAACGCTTTCCATGAGCTATATGTATACTGTGTATATATATGTACTTTTTGGGTGAACAAAAATCATGGAACTCGCGTCATCGTCACCGAAAGCTTTAGTTACTTAGTTTTCACTTCTATCGGCAGTCCCCAAAGACTGCCCCGCATGTTTTTTATTATAACTTTCGGGGGGAAACAAGAAGAGGGGGAATCAGTACTAACCCACACTTTTTACCTAGACAAATGGAACATCCACTCTCGGGCTTTGATAAATATTTTGTTTCAACAAGAGTTGGGGTTCTATCAGCTATCTCTATACTGACAAATTTGTAGGATAAAAAATGCAACACCCTAATTGCATAACACACTTTCAATCCGAAATATTTTGAAGGAAATTGATACTTAATCCATTGCGTCGTATGTTTGAAAAATTCGTCTACTCAACAACGTAAATAACGCAATGAATGTTGTTGAACTGTCAAAATGAAAGCCATTGCCATTATTTATGTGTGTACAGTCGCGGACTAAAAATGTTTACATAGGTACTCTACACATTTCTGTGTCACATAAGGTCGTTTACCATAAATTTACGTGGGGTCGATAATTCTTATTAATTAATTTAATTACTTATTTGACATAAAAAGCTTCCTTCAAAGTGATATATCAAACTAATGCTTGTCAAAATAGCACGAATTTTAATGAATTATACCCAAAGTCTCTAATTCAGATAATTTATGTAAACAAAGTAATGTCAGGAAATGTCACCGTCAAAATGACAGGACAGTGGTACAAAACATTTTATCATTAAATGTTTTTGTAATAATAATCGATAAAATTAAAGTGAGTTAATTATAAGAACTATGCAAACGAAATACCGTTGCCAAACAATGTTTTGTGTAGTGTGTCGGAGACACGGTATATGATCGTCATAATCAGCCTTTTTAAGCCCAGTGCTAGACGTAGGCATCCCAAAATCGATTTCCAATCGAAACATTTTACAGCCGTTTTCATCCAAAATGTGCCTAGATATGCTACTTATACTAAGAATATATTTATAAGAGTTGTAATATTAGTGTTGTTGAAGATGTAAAAATTTGAAAATGTTTGTATCTCCTGCATTGTTATCAGTATCATAAAATATTTCATACCAGAAAATCTCCTTTTATTAATAACTTTGTTTAAAACCGAAAATTTATAAAAATAATTATGGTATGATTATTTTTGAATTATTATTTCTTAAAATCAGTACTTAACAGGAAATGCAACCTATTTTTTCGCAATTTTATGTGAATTACCATTACGAAGATATTTTTTTGTTATGTTATCCCCTTTGTTTACATTAATTATCTGAATTTGAGACTATAACTATATAATTTCTTGAATTTTATTTTTTGATATTCTAGTTTGATATTAATAGTCTTTTTGATATATAAATAAATAAAATTGAAGTGTCTGTTTGTAATGTCAAAATAACATCTTTTTACTAAATGTATGGAACTTAAACCATTTTTTTTTTTCATATTATGATTTGTGGAACATAAAACAAAAACCATTTTTTTTATTTTGTCTGTCTGTTCTGGCTCATCTTCGAAACGGCTGGACCGATTTTCACTGGCAGATAGCTAATGTTATAAGGAGTAATTTAGGTTATTTTTATTTTAGAAGCCACGCGAGCGTGGACTATTAATTTTTAGTCCGCGACTATATAAAGGCCTCAATTCCAAGTAGGTAGCTAATAGAGAAATTGTATGTAAATAAGATGTAAATAAAGTAAAACTTCAGGAAACGAAAGTCATTTAGTACATTTTTGGCATTACATAATATATTACACAAGATTGTGAAGTGATACTTGCTCGCAATAGGATTTCGTGTAAATGTGAGACAAGTTTTTTTCTGACCTTTTCTTGTGTAATCGTTATGTAATTTCACTCAAGCTTTTGTTCGGTGGGATATAAAATACCTATGTCGATGATTTTGCATCTGAAAATCTCACATTGCTCTAGTAAAATTGTCTGAAGACGTAGTGGCAGGCTTAGGAAATGTTGGCTTGATGACATGCATTCGTTCTTGACATGTTGGCCTGAGAAGACAAGAGAGAAAGAGATGTGGAAATGAAATATGTACCATTAAGGACAGCTTCTTTCCATTCTATACAAGGCCAGAACGCAAGGGTGTGAAACTAATCGCGTGTATATTGAAAGTCACTTTTTTACTAATCTCTTCCAATCTATACAAGAGTAGTGCGCAAATACTCGCGTATACTTCGTAGTAACATAATCAATTACCTTACTCCATAATATACAGTGCCAGTACGCATACTAAAATGCAATGATTTCTAAGTAGTCGAGATGGTTAAAATAAACTCACACTAGGGCCTCTGACCAGGGCCTCAAGTCTGCTATTACAATAGTGTCAGAATGGTCTCGCCATTGTGAGTATTTGACAGTTTTTTTATGGCAAATCTGTCAAAAACTCACAATGAAGAGACCATTCTGGCACTATTGTAATAGCAGACTTGAGGCCCTGTAGGTTAGGTTAAGTTAGGTTAGAACTGTGGCAGAAACGGTACTCTCTTTCTTCTCCTTTAAAACTCTTGTCAGGCGTAAGTGATGTAGTATAGTTTGGAACCAGTCCGTACGCGTCCACGTTACAAACTATACACGAGCAGTACGCAAAATACGTGTATACATTGTAATCGCAGATTTAAAAATAGCATTACAATGTATACGCGAGCAGTTTCCTATTGCTACGTTCTGGCCTTGTATAGATTGGAAAGACACTTAAGGACATCCTAGGGGCTAGGATGTCCTTAATGGTACATATTTCACTTCTGTCTGTGCTATAAGACATACTACTATGTAGGTTGATGAAATAATAAAATTCGCCTTATTAAAGTCTCCATTTTAACATTTTCCAGGTGATGGGAGTATTGCTGGTTATACTATCATCAGTGGACAGCGGTGGCGACGTTGAAGAGCACAAAACTCAAAGGCATTTCAACCGAGCAATGGCGATGAGGTCCCTCCGTGGTGTTGCCCTTCCCGGGTCTCGCGGTCGCAAGAAAGGCGGGTCCTAAACGTACATCACTAGCGATAACCTGAGTTTATGATCTTTGGTCGTGTTCCTAAATTGAATTGTTAACTTTTTTATGTGTAACTGCTCAGAACATTGTGTTCGATTTTATTTTCGTTTGTTTTTTTTTTAAGTTTTTTGACGTGTAACTTGGCGGGAAATGTCTGTGGATTGGTCGGCCAATTAGAAGCCCTGTGCGAGTGAAAGGAAATGATAAAACGAGGAAAGAGAAAAGAGGACCACAGATAATTATGTTTACCTAGTATAAAAACTGAAATCCCAGTTTAATTAGTTCTTAAGTTCTTTACCTTAAGGATAGGATCCGTGTTGGCAATATTTTTTTACGCCATTGGATCCATTTTGTTTTTTTTTTTATTTCACGGAGATCGTAAACTCAGGATGTTTGAACAACTCCCATTACAAACATTTAAGGCTTGATAAAACAAATTACGAGTGATGTTGTCGTATAGCTACAATGTTTTTATTATAATCGATATGACCCGTGGGATAAAACTGTAATATTGTGGTACTGTTCTGTTAAATTATGCTTTTCTTTTTATTTTACCGAAAATAACATTTTGTATTTCATCAAGTTAACTCGGTATGAGTCTATTTGAAACATTGACGAAGTCAGATGTAGTGGTTACCAATATGTTAGTCAAATTGGTTTCGTCCCTATGATTGATACGACACTGGCCGTTGAGAACACGTGGCGCGAAAACGCGAATCATCATCAAAAGTCATTTATTCAAACTAGGCTGAAAATCGCCACTTTTCGAATGTCAAAATTACATAAGACACACAGATTACATTTATATATAGGAGCACAGAGTACATTTATATAAAGGAGGATAGAGACGTCACTCGAACATTTCATGGCGCCCTCTAGGAATAAGTAAGAACAACAATCCATGAAGCATATAGATGAACCGTATATATACGTATAACTATTTCATAACATTATTTTAGTATATGCAAAACCTGAATATAGTTTGTTCAGAATAAGTAACTGAATCGATTCCAATAGTTTTTACACCATGTTATATTTTTTCCCAGAAATATTTAAAAAGGTTACAAGTTGGGACACCGAGCGACACTCAAGTACCTATCCGCACTTGACCATTACGAAAAAGTCCAAAGCCTGCAAGTGTGATGAAAAATGTTATCACCAGTTAATTACAATACAATCGTCGTACGGTTAGATACCTACTGCCAAATTAATATTATTATTAATGAACGGAAGGCACGGGCGGCGCGGGTGCGCCGCGTGGTGAGCATGTTTTTGTACGGACAACCAGGTAACATAACAAGCTTATAACTTTGTTATTTTTCATGATACATTTTTGAAATTTTGTACATTAATTCTTTACATAAAAATACTAGACACGTGTTTCGGGTTTCGCATAAACTAAAACTAATGTTGTATAAATAAATATTTGATACCGCGAATCATATTTACATCAACATACAACCTGATACTGACCTACAAATTGCAAAAAACGTATGAAAATTTTAATTTCTCGGGCTACTCTGACGCTGTCTCCATAAGAGGCTACCGAGCGCACAGTGGCGCCCTCATCGTTATTTCGGTGATTACTTTTATTTTAGAATGAAAATGCAGAAAATAAGCTCGTCAAGTTGTGCTTCACAAGACTATACGTTATTATTACTACAAACAGTAGTTTTAAATTGTTATGTTTTATTGTAATCATTAAAACGGAGCTTAGTGGCCACTATTTTCCGATGAGGGCGCCACTGTGCGCTCGGTGTAGTCTTAAGAAGATGGACACACTACAAATTCCGTACTATAGCCATTGCATACGACTGATGAAGAATTTTAATGTATTCGGACAATTCAATTAATTAATTCGCTAAACAATCTTTTTCCTTATCTGAACGGAAAATGTGACCAGTTAACTTGATGGCAATATACTTTAATACCCTTATCGTGTTGTGATTATAACTAACTTGAGATGCTATGACAGAATGTTAACGGCTGGTTGTGCTAATAACTTATTAATATTATATTTATGTATTTACAGTTTAACGGAACAGTACTATCAATCAGAGGCTAATGTACAAATATTCTTTATGTAAATGTGACCAGAACGGTCTTGCCATGTCTTATTTGATCTCTGCTTTGTAGTCTTCATCACGTCGACATAATACTGATGTGGTGTACCCTTTTAGCAGTTTGGAAATATATTTAAAACGGCTTTTCAGTATATTTACCTTTTATAAAGTACGATCTACAAATCCGCTCCGTTCTCGATTAATATTTGTATCTTAAGGTAAGAATGTTCTTATTTTAACAGGAATAAATGCTTACGGTAAGCAATAATAGTTAAATACTATTTGTAGCTAGTTGATAATATTCGAATAATGAACAAGCTCGAATTTCAAATAAACTGATATAAAGCGGAGGAAATAATAATTGTTGAGTACTGCGCATTGACGTGTACTACACAAAATGAACAGGAAAGCTGCTAAATATAAGGAGTGTACACGTAATCCGTCAAGTTTGAAGACAAGAGCTGGTTATGGCGTGCCTGCCTTGCAACGAGCGTATCACTTTTGCAACCTAGTCATTCACTTAGACAAGTTTGGCTCGCGATTTCGGGGCCCTGTGTGTATTTCGTTTAGTAGTGCATGCAAAATAAACTTGTTAAGTGTTCGTAGCGTCTAAGGAATTAAAACGGAGGAGCAATTCTTAAATTCGAGATTGGTAAAAAATGTACCTGTTTTCAGTGGTTCTTTTGTTAATTTTTGACTATTTATAAATACATGATTGTCCTAGCATCTATGTTTGTATTTTTTTTTTCCTGACCTTTTAGGTGTAGTTCAAGTCGACACTTGAAACCGATGCTATAAGTAGACCAAGTATATCAAGTTGCGCCACAATACCGCAGTCAGTCCTCACATACAAAGATAAAATCGATACCTCCCAAGCAAAAAGTCGTAACAAGTTTTTTTTGTAAAAAGAGATTTTAGTACTATAATGTAATATTATATAAATACTACACATTCTTAAAAACGATATTTTCATATTTTCACTAAAAACCCGCGAGTTTCTAACCCGCTAATAGTCTTATCATATTATGTTTTGTGGCTGATCAACACAAAGATGACGTTAAAAATCTCTCGTGAATAATCACTAAACATACGACCTTATGCACGGGAGGTGTCGAAATACCCTTTATGTACTATAGCGGTCTCAGACACCAGAACTATTCCTGCTTGCAACGCTCGGCCGCTGTAGTAAAGCTTACCTTGCTTATCTTTATTCAACCAATAGCATTGCCGCATCAGATTTTTGCTGAGCCACTTTGTGTAAATGACAAAAAAAAAAAGGCTAAAGCAATTACAAGGTCAATTATACCCAGAGTCGGAACTCGATTATCTGCAAGGTATTCAAATAAGTTGCGTGCGGGAATCGAACCCACGTGCGTCGTTTTGTAGCAAAAGCTAAGCCAAGAAGTTTTTGTTATAGCTGTGAGTCGATACTCAGTCTCGCCTTGAAAATAGATTTAAAGCCTTGTTTTGATTGGTTGAATCGAGTTTTAAGTTTGAGTAACGTTCTGTAAGAAGAACTTACAAATATCATGTGACTCAGGCTGGCTGGACAAATCTTCAAAATAGCTCGCATTTAACTAGGTCAATAGGGCACTTTATGTCGTGGCTAGACACCCTAATTTCAGAATTTGTGACGCTACAGAATCTTAGATAATCGATCGAAAACGTGTAAAGAAAAGAAGCCATAGAAACTATTGTTTTTTTTATCTGTGTATATTATTAAATAAAATAAAAATAAACATGATGAGTAATAGTCAAAAGGCACTGCGCCCGCGCAGCCACTGTCGCCGCGACAACTATTGTCGCGTCTTCGGAGCGGGTCATTCATAAAATAAGTAAAGGATTTATGCAAAAATCTTAAAAAAATATAATAATTACGTAAGAAAAAAACATCACAATAAAAAAAATTGCTGTGGATTAAAACATTTCGTGTATAAATAGATAGACCCATTGTATTTAAGAATATCATACAACATGCGCCAAAATTAAGCGCAGTTAGAGATATTGTTTAAGTATGTAGATAGTAATGGTGGTGGAAAAGTGAGATTTAAGAGGAAAAATCTCGAGATCCAGGAAAGGACTGTAACATCAATATCTATAACAAAAGTATCAAGTGTGTGCAATCCTATGAATTAGGTACCGTAAACACTGAGAACGATGTAGAAAAGAATGGAAATGAAAAATCGGAGACCATCCAAACTAAAGCAGAGTACCTCGTAAGAACTTGGGATGGTGCAAGGAAAAAGATTAGAAATAATTAATATATTTTATTAAACCTAATTAAAAGCGTGCAGGCCACTTATACTAACTAAATATTAAAGATACACAGACAGCATCATCGGAGGGAAATTGTATAAAAACAACCATAAATAAAAAATTATAATGAATTTATTATAAAATGTATACATGTAACTGAAAAAAAGTCCGCCGCACTTTCACTTTAGCCATCTCAAACATCTAAGCATAAATGAATGTCGAATATTCATATGATAATGTACAATTTGATTTTTTCAAAAATAGTCAATTGATCATTACTTATACCTAGTTAACCAAAACAATAGCTCTTTAATAGCGTGGCGACATTAAAAGACGTGAGAATGGTATTTCTTGATCGTTATCTTAGTGATGCTTAGGTATTAGGCAGCTATGTCGTGGATGCCCAAGCGAAATAGATCGTGTTGTACAAAGAAGGAATCTCCGAGTGGCTTCAGAACAAACGTTTGCATGTACGGGTGTGGGGGATCATCGTCGCACTGAAAAAAAAAACATACATTTACATTTCAATAGAGTACACAATGAATTACATTTATGAGTTTTTTTTTTTTTTTTTTAAGTACGGACATCCGAATCGGCACACTTTCAAAACAAAATTCCGTGCTCGCCGTGTCTACATCTGTTTACCGCCCCTTTTAGCGTCGACCAATAAGACAAAAATACATAGGAATATTTTGTGTCAATAAACTCAGGCTCTTGTTACAATGATCACAGATATCTCATCATCCTTTTTCGACCAATAGGAATAGAACAATAAAAGACCCCCAGGTTGATGAGCTTATGTAATCGTTACTCTAACGGCCGAGCGCTGCAAGCAGAATTAGTCCTTAGGTGGTCCGATTTGGATGTCCCCGATAGTACGTATTAGGAAGTAAATATTTATTAGAAGCCAATATTAGTTTTCACCCCAAGATTATAATATTAGGACAAGGGATGCATTCTGGCACTTCATTAATTAGTTATTATCATAAAAAAAGCAAAAACAAAGGTCTATACTATTTTCATCACATCACACCAGCAAATAAATATATAATGAAGTGCTAAATTAATTATTTCATGGACTGTACATGCGGTGATATCGTACACTGTACAGGCTGTCTCCTACGACATAACAGGAGAGGAAGGAACGGCGCGGCGACTACGTGGGCTTGATGATTTTACTAACTCATCATCATCGTGTCAGTCGAAAGACGTCCACTGATGGACATAGGCCTCCCTCAAAAGGGTGGAATTTGCCATAATCGCCACGCTTGGCAGGCGGGTTGGCGATCGCAGTATGGTGTTAAAAATCATAGAGAACGCTGCTGCCCATTCTCTAGCAAGTCCCTTAGTCGCCTTTTACGACACCCACGCACAGTGGAACGAATGTATGGGAGCGGTTGGACGTAGACATGTCCGAAAAATAAGAGTAAAATTATGACAAACTAATGATGCCATCTTATTCGATTACTTAATGCCTTCATAAATTGTGGTGATGAATTTCTTCATAACTCCCATATTTCGGGAGTAATTTGAGAAAATGTGAAATTTTACTATGAAAATGAGTGTATCGAGCTCTCTCCCTCCTGATTCCGGGCTTGTTTCAAGTAGCGGTCTCTAATATCGTAATGCTATTACTAAGAGCTATATTTAATACTAAGACACATAGTGCGCCAAATGTGCACTTTCTGGGATAAAAGGAAATGAAAATTAAAAAAAAAAACGTTTTTTCCCCATTTGTATTTACTTTAAACCGCAGACAGACTTATTAAGAGGTCTATAAATATATTATATATATACAGAAATATATATTAACAAAAATATTCACAAGAACTGATGAGAGTATGACTTTTAAGTAAGTTGATAATAAATTACCTAGTTTCATTAAAAGTACAATAAATAATTAAGATGTAAGCTCTAATTTACTAAGTTACACATTTTAAAACAATAACATCATTTAATTATCTTCGTCATCATCATCATCATCAATTAATTCAAATTCAGAATCGATGTCCGCTAAATCATTTATGTTAACAAATTCGATATCACTTTTCTCAGAATCCGTAAGCTCATAAAATTCCTTAAAAGAAGATTTTTTTACAAACTTATTTCCTTTTGGACGGATACTTGTAACAAGTGGATCAGAAGACAGTAAAAGATTGTGCATAATATCTTCATTGCATGAGATACTGCTATGCTTTCGAGAATGCCCCTCTCTATATTTTCTAAAATCTTTATTTCTAGCCTCAGATGCCTCTTCGGATAGAAAACCAATGGGCACAATTGACATGTTCTGAACTATGTCTGGCCCATGCATTAAAATTTTATGAAGTGAAGAAGGCATATAATACCATGGGTATAACTCCACGTAAAGCTTAGCAGTATCAAAGCAGAACTCTCGGAATTTAGTTACGTTGATCTTCTCTCCTGATGAAATACACTGCAAGATCACACAGATTTTTCTTAAAAGCATAGCATCTATTCCGGTCAGTTCAGCAGATTTAGTGTAGTTTTCAAAAAATCTCCTTGCCGAGTTGCCATTGTTGGTGGATCCACTGCCTTGTTTCACAACATCGAGAAGTAAGCCCGTTTCTCTTCTTACAGCCTCTTGAACTCTTTTCTTCCTGTCATCAACTTGCCTTTTTGCTATATCACCCCTTACTTGCCATGATTTTATGTCTAATTTGTAGGAAATGTGTAATAAGCATTCCATTGAGCGAATCCAAGCGTGAAGGGTGCTTAAGCTATATTTATACATGTCCTCGTTTGCGTGTTTATCTTTGATTAACTCTAAATTATTCATTTCTTTAGGACAAGCCTTGCATATGTCACACACTGAAGCTGCTGTATTGGATATAATGGAATGAATTTTACCATCAATCATTGTCAACAGCAGTTGGTGTTTGACACTAATTCCATCAGTGATGGTGGATGGAGTTAAGGCTTCAATCTCTGCTTCGATTTCAGCCATCTCTCTCTGCACATTTTCTTTGGTTTCCTTTATAAACTTAAACAATATTGGCCGGCAAAATGAAGTGGAAGATGGTCGCTCGTTTTCCCAAATTGTTACACCTTTTGAGACGAGCCGCAGTGGTACAAGACTAATCATAAAATTACTAGCAAGATCGATTTGCTCATCTTCACTCGTCCTTTGATGATAAATGCTTTGGCTAGATGATCCGTCAAAACCCCATTTGCTGGTCAATACGAGCTGTTGATTGGGATCAACAGGGGTTTCTAACGACCTAATAAGTCTTCTTGAGGTTAAATCCATCAAGGCTTGTAATTTGATTTTTGCAGAGCTCTCTGTAACTGTGAGATCTTCTTTGGCCGGATAGCACTTAATTTTTTCTTTAACCAACATGTAGTAACTCGGGTATTGAAGAGCTCCTTCTTGAGTGTTGAAATCCCGAAGAGTGTTATAGCGCCATCGCCATTTCGATAAGTTCATCGATACATAAAGAGCCAATGCCTTCAAAGGGGATATTTCCCGTACCTGAATTGATTTACCTTCAATGAAGGCTTTGATTTTTGAGGCCTCTTCTGGATTCTCCGTCAAGTATTTCATAACATAAGCTGTATCGCTTTGTCCTGCCTTTTGAAGCGCCCTTTCGGCCGAAAACATAATTTCAGCGCTGCTACTGCTGCATGAAAGACTATCTTCAGTGCGTCTTCTTTTTTGCCGGTTACTAAGGTCCTCAAAAGATTTACGAGGACTAGGATGTGTACAAGTTGAAGCATCAGATTTAGCAGGAGAAATTATGGGCTCGATGACGTCACTTATATTTTCTGTAGAAGGTTCCATATTTTCATTCTGTAATTCCGGCCATTGAATTGCAGCCTGTAGCCAAATCTCATGTTTCTTCCGAAACTTATCTGTGCTTCTTCCAGACTGTGTCCATTTTGCATAAATGCGGTAGCAAAATCGACGACACCAGTCTTTTAAACTTGTTTCAGCACTTTCACATAACTGAACACAACTGTTATCTTTTAAAACACTGAACAAATAGTTAAAGTCGCGTAAATCTTTATGTGCGCGTGCGCATAAAGCAACGTGAATATCAAGATTTGTATTAAAATTTGGAAAATACATTGCGAGATTAGCTTGGATACAACGAGGTGTAAATCAACACTGATTTTAAAGTTACTAATAGTGACCTATTTATATAAAATCCAGGTATCCCAGGTATCCTTTGTTAAATATTGCAAGGTAATTAGTTATTGTGATAATTAGTAAATGATGCATGCTAAATTAGTGTATTAAGAGCCATTTAGTAATTAAATAATAGCAATGTTCTTATCAGTAATCATTAGTGCATCAGTTTTATATGTAAACCTTAAGTCCCTAATTATATATCCTAATTAGCTTATATCTTCTCTAATTGGCTGCTCAGAAATGTTATTGTAATAAGGTAAACCTTTAGAAAAACGGTTTTAATCAACAAAATAAACAAAAAATAAAAAAATTGTGTTATAAAATAAACATCACTCTTTATCCCAGAAAGTGCACATTTGGCGCACTATGTGTCTTAGTATTAAATATAGCTCTTAGTATTAGCATTATGATATTAGAGACCGCTACTTGAAACAAGCCCGGAATCAGGAGGGAGAGAGCTCGATACACTCATTTTCATAGTAAAATTTCACATTTTCTCAAATTACTCCCGAAATATGGGAGTTATGAAGAAATTCATCACCACAAGTTATGAAGGCATTAAGTAATCGAATAAGATGGCATCATTAGTTTGGCATAATTTTACTCTTTTTTTTCGGACATGTCTACGTCCAACCGCTCCCATACATTCGTTCCACTGTGCCACGGGAGGAAATGGGGTGGTGCTATTCTTTACGTCCGGCATCACACGGTACCATGATTTTACTATCTACTAGTAGATAACTTGGAGACTTATATTTTCAGTAAATTGTATAGTCAACCAACGTCATAAAGGCTGTACCACCCTATGGTTGAATGTCACTTGTACGTCATGAAATAAGGTAATTTTTCTGCTTTCAAGATCAATGTGATAGATAGTTTCAATCTTTATGAAGTTTTTTTGGGAATTGTTTTCAATCGCATTAACATAGCATCACGCTTGTATTGCCCGAAGGGTTAGACAGAGGTGTACCTACAGTAGACCCTCATTTTGAAAGTTATGTTTAAGTCCCATGCTATAGGGGGCGAGCCATTAACCGGGCACAAATCCAGACTCCAGGCTACAGGGAAATACCAGATGGAAAACCCAATAACACTTCGCTCGTCCCGGGCATCGAATCCAGGACGTTTAGCAGTAGCGCTAGCTACTACTAGACCAACGAGGCGGTCAATCGCGGTAAAACAATTAAATATAAGCATGATGGACGTCGCATACGTTTTTGCCCGTTGCTGCTGCACTGCTAAATTGTTATACATCATCAATGAATAAAAGTCGCAAAAGCAATGAGGGATTAACACGACAAGGCGCGCCAGTTTGGGCCTTTTACTGCTTGTCGCATCGCCCCACGGGCGTTGTCTATGGCCTCGCGTATTCATTTGTTTTTAAATTAAGCTATCCTGCTACTGTTATGTCCAGGGCACATCCAAAGAGAATAAGAAAAAAAAAAGTGATAAAACAGAAACACTTGCATCGCAGCTAATCCTATTATCTAGTCAAGCAACAAAGCTACCTATCTTTTCGACCCTAACTTGGTCACCTTTTGTTGTCTGGTCTGTACCAATTTTACTATTGTGTGCTTATTCATTGAATTTATCTGACAGTGACTTCATAATCCAATTGTTGGTAGGTATGTTGCATGGTTAAAAGTTCTTAAGTAAATTAGTATGAACAGGAAAACATAAAGAACCCTTAGCCTAGTACGCACGGGCGACTTTTCCACCGCTATTTTTTTAAGCGCACTGGATTCTCAACGCACCGCTTACCGCCGAGAGTTGAAAATCCAACTGTGTGTTTTTTACACGCGCTGGGATGCGCTCTGTTGTGTTCTTAAATATTATTATTTGGTAAGACACAGTAGCAGCTAATCGGCTGATTCGTGTTTCCAATAGCTTGGAAATATTTAATCTGTCCAATCGGTTCTTGAAGCAGTTTAGTCTGGGAGCCGTCACATTTTCTGGGAGCCTATTCCATGCTGTTACAACTTGGTTAGGCAAGAATTGCTTCAAAGGCTTTGTCTTTTGACGAATTTCTCATAGCTTTAGGGAATGTCCACGTAAATGTTGGTTGGCATTCAGTGTGTAAAGGTCTTGAAGGCTGGGCACTTCATAGTGGTTTTTGTGTTTTTAATGTTCGGGTTTAGTGCTCAACACCAAGAGTTGAAAATCCAGTGCGCGATAAAATCCCACTGATATTTTTACGTCCGTGCGAACATGGGCTTATTTACAAGACATGAAGACATGATGAGCCTTATTTTAGAAAGGGATCATGTGCTAAGCAGTGTGGTAGTGCAGAAATAAAAGCACTAGGGTCTACTCTTACTTTGTATCTGTAGATAAAAGTAATTAGACGTTGTGAAGTGCCAGCCTGAACATGTCGTGTTCTACATAGAATGAGTTTGCTATTGGCTTCAGTACAAACGTTTGAAAGTATGCATGAGGTAGGTCATCATCTGTCTGTTTCAAATGCAATAAAATTATTTATGTAGGCATTGCTTTGAAATTTTATTGGAGCATGTTTTAACCTTTGGCAGTAATAAATACGAATAGAGAAAGTACTAAGTAGACAAACAATTTTGGGAAATATATTTTATGGGACAAAATATTTGCAGAATATGAAAAAAATATCCCAATTACGTATACATAGTATAGCAGTCACAATTTTCTGTATTTTACAAAGAGTTATGCATTGCAGCATTACAACGTATAAAAGGGTCTAGTTTATCTGTTTCTTTTAATTTTAGAGTGACACAATAAATTTTAACTTATCTAATATAATTAATAAAATCATACCTGGAGCTGTCCGAGCACATTTATTAGAACTCCACCATCAAACATGGGCTGAGAGTCAACGGCAGTTATAATCCTTCCAATTTTCTGAAATGCTAAACTCTGAAATACAATAACAATAAGTCAATTATTTGTGATACTAAATTATTTTACCATTAAATTTACGACGTTCGAACTAGAGTGATCTACGGCACAAAAGTATGTTTTCGAGAAAAATAAGGAAACGCGTTGTTAGGCTTTGTTGTAAGAAATTTATGAGCCATGATAATTTTATAATATTGTTTCTTTAGTTCACTTAGATCACATTGGTTTTCCATAAACGTTAAGAACTCAGTAGTAAAATTGGGACCATTAGTGATCTAAGTGCATCTCATACTTGATCAGTGTGGCATGCCTTCACTTTGCAGACCGTACCAATTCTATAGTGACATGTTGTGATCCCTCAAGGAAGAAAGCACTGAAGAGCGTTTAGATCAGTGTGGCATGGTAGAATTATGGTTTTTCTATGCCATTGTGTAATAACCTCAGTATTGGCAAAAATGTCACTTAGATCACTCTGGTTCCAACGTCGTCAATTGTAGTATTAGAAATTGAGATAAATGTAATGCGTAAAAGTAATCTGTCCAATGTTCCAAATGATTGATTTGATATGAGACTTGACACAAACAAGAACCATTTATTCATGAAATTGATATTGCATTGAATTATGTTTTTTTCCAATATGACAAGTCAGAGTCATTGAACTAAGATTTATTTAATTTATTAAGGCAATGAACTGGAGACACATACATTTAACTTTTCCATTATTTTAACTGCACCTTGCAACTGTACGCCCTCAAAAGTCATGAACGACGTTTCGACCTGAAACGAGATACATTAACAATATAATGACACATGCTGAATCAATATTACTACCAGTGGGGCTCCTTCTAGGAGTACTGAGTGATTCATAATTGTTTTGGTTTCACTAGAAATGCAAATTTACTGTTCCTGGCTGTTAGTCACCTTCAGATGGCAACATGTTTTATTGAAATGACTAAGAAATTGTGAAATCGACATGCAATAAGATATTATTTCGGCGGGAGCAACGAGATAACCTAAAAGTAAAAAAATACTTATTTACTTAAAAATTTAATTCTATCTAATAGGTACGAGTTTCTGAGACTGAACATCCTATAACTAGAGAAAATACTTACATTATACATATTCACTAGGTTTGGTCGCTGTGCCGGATCATCGAACAGTGTGTAATATTGCTGTACAAATCCTTTGCCAATTGCATCGTATTGCGGATTGAGCGCCATTATGACGATATATATTTACCTAAATTCCACTAAAACACCCTAAAATCACTTTCAATAATAAAATGCAGGCCTTTTGGGGCTTTTGCATACCCTACCCTGAAGGCTTTCTTTTTGTCACACAAGAAAAAATGGCAAACCGTTGTCGGTGTTGCCCATATTTGGTACATGTCACAGATTAGAGAAACCTTCAGGAAAATTATAACAAATTATCTCATTGGATAAACTATCAAAAATTGTTTATTTTATTTATTTATTTCATCCAATCATTCGTTCACTTGTGCTAAAAGGTGATTCTAAACTTGAAGAAAAAATGCTCATTGTGCACTTAAGATGCTCTGTGGTTCACTCTGAGTTTTACGTTCTCTGTCACTCATCAAATTTTGATAGTAAAAAGACATTTTGACATTGACATTTTGGAGATGGTAAATCTTCTCAAGTGATGCAAATTTTATTTGTTTGTTTCTCAATTGTGCTTGAAATCAATTAATTTTTTACTCCTCTAAGTGCATTTTTACAAAACAATATGTCTCTAGCCGATGAATTGCTTGCTGACTTGGAAGAAAATGACGATGGAGAACTTGAAGCTCTTATTGAAAGCAATAAGATGGACGAAGACCATGAGTTCGCCGTGCCATATCCTGTTATTCCAAAAGAAGAAGATATCAAAAACGTATCTATCAGAGAATTGGCTAAATTGAGACATTCAGATCGATTGAAACGGGTAATAAACCATAACCTTATTTACGAAATAACTGATTAGGTTCGGCAGAACGCGAAATTAACTGTATTGTTATTTCAGGTAATGACATCAATAGAACACAATATTGGTAATAATAGACAAAAAATCGAAGTGACAGGGTTGATGGAGACAGACCCGGAGTACCAGCTCATTGTAGAAGCTAACAACATAGCTGTTGAGATTGATGGAGAAATTGGTAGGTTTAGATTTTGTATTAAACCCCGGTTCCAATATTTTAACTGTCATTGGGTTGCCATCCTTTTCAAAAACAATATTCAATTCATTTACAAATTATATGCACACATACAAAAAATAATGTCAAGTTAAAATTATTGTAGCGGTTGGTGTACCATGTCTAAAAAGTGTAGTTTTAGGCAAACATAAACATGAGATAAAAATTATTTTTCAGCTATTATCCACAGATATGTTCGGGATAAGTATCAGAAAAGGTTCCCTGAGCTGGAGTCCCTGATCATATCACCGCAAGACTATATCCGTTCAGTCAGGGAGCTTGGCAATGATTTGGATCAGGCAAAGAACAATGAGACACTTCAGAGTTTCCTTACACAGGCTACTATTATGATTGTGTCTGTTACTGCATCAACAACACAGGGGTAAGTGATAAATTGAATCATTATTGATTATCATATGAAATCAATGGTAGAATCATAATAAAAGTGCCAGTAGTAGTGAATTTATACCAGCTCAATTTTTTTATTTTTTTATTCATATCTGTGTTTCTCTGTGTGTCTCATGTTTTAGTTACTATTATCTTTTTCAGTCATACATTATATATAGGGTCTATGCACACGGCAGCAGTGGTGGACCAGTGGTAACAGCTGCAACTTACGAGTTGTAGGTGAAAGCCCAAGCACGCACTGTGTAAATTATTTCAAAACGGTGAAGGAAAAAATCGTGAGGAAACTGGTCCTGGATTATGATCCACTCCCTCTCCCCTCCTCTCTCCTGGTCCCTGTCCCAGCAGCGATTATGGATGTCTGAATAAATGAATTATTATTTTTATTTTAAAATGTCTTTGACATATCTTGGGACCCTGGGGTCCCATACCTTTGGAAGGCATACGAGGGGCACCAACTGACTATTGCACAATGCACAATGCAAGTGCACCCATAGACAACCCCCAGATGCAGAAACAAAGATATTGGACTATGGATTTGGGTGGTTAAAATGGACTGGTTACCTAAAACTATGTAAGGCATATGGCCCCTGCCAGATCAATATTTTATTGTACATGGAAAAAATGGCAGGAGGTGACTTGCACATCAATAATCGACCCTGGAACCGGTCGCTAGCACTTAGTGCCATAGCAACAAAGGGGCAACATATCCTGAGATACTCGAGGACTGCAGAGGTATTGCACGTCTATCAGAATAATCCCAGATTCCCAGAGCCCAGAAGATGGTCAAGATCCCTAACAGCACTTACTGGAATACTTCCTTCCTCTGAGCATGTTTGATCTTGACTCCACTCAAGCCGGCCAATAAAGGCAAGAATGAGGTGGGAGCTCAGTTCCTCGTCAGTGTTCACTCCAGAAGGCCAATAAAGGCAAGCCAGAGATGAGGAACATGAGTTCTCCCGGGAGATAGGGTCCGTGGGGTCACTACTGCCCAACAGATGCTGCCCTGCTGGTTTCTGTATCTTTCATGGTCTGGCTCCTCACCCTAGACCTGTTCCGGGTCAGGGTTCAGTAGGGTTATTATTAATATTATAGGCTGATTATGATTATGCACACGGCTGGCATGCACCTTCAACTATGGCCTAGTCTACCATTAGGAGTTTCTCAATTATTACCTAGTTATGTACGTCCTCCTGTATTCTTATTACAAAGCTATGAATAACCTTTTGTATCATATTTCAGGAAGTTATTGACTGAAAGCGAGCTCGCTGAGATTAATGATGCTTGTGACATGGCCGCAGAGCTGAACAGTTTAAGAGCCAATATTTATGAATATGTTGAAAGCAGAATGGCTTTTATTGCACCAAACATAACAGCTATTGTTGGTAAGTTAAATAAATCTTCATTATTTTAGTCTGAAGTCTGAACTGTGAACATGACAGAAATCTGAAATTATTAAGTGAATAGAATATATACAGAGTTACAAGAGAATAGTGCTGTAATTATGATTATCAGTATTGGACACAACCTCATCATAAGCATCATCTGCATTGCCTTTTCACAACTATGTAGGGGTCAGCTTCTAGTCTAACCGGTTGTAGCTGAATACCAGTATTTTACATGGAGCGACTGCCTATCTGACCTCCACAGCCCAGTTACTTCTTGGTAAGACTGGTTGTCAGACTTTCGGGCTTCTGACGAAATGAAATGACATCGTTTATTCTGTAAATAGGATATCAGAATCTTTTCTGCACATCATATTTAAAAAAAAATAAGATAGATGGAGTCGACATTTCCTACCCCTGAGAAGAAATGGTGAAACAAACTCGGTGGTAATGACTGTCAGATTCACAAATGACAGCTGGGACCAACGGCTTTACGTGCTTTTCGAGGCATGGAGGGGTGTTGGTATGTAAATATGGTCACCCATCCAGGGACCAACCGCGGCAAGCGTAGCTTAGCTTTAAAATTTTTGTTTTAATTTTTCATACATTTTCAATTACTAGGTGCATCAACAGCCGCAAAGATCCTGGGTGTGGCGGGTGGTCTATCCAAGCTAGCTAAGATGCCAGCCTGTAATATCTTACCATTGGGGCAGCAAAAAAAAACCTTGTCAGGATTCTCACAGGCTACTGCTCTACCCCATACTGGCTTCATATACTTCTCAACTATAGTTCAGGATACCCCACCTGTAAGTATAATGTAATCCTAAACTAATATTATAAATGCGAAAGTGAGTTTGTTTGTTTGTTACGCTTTTACGCTTAAGCGGCTGAACGGATTTGGATAGAATTTGGCACATGGGTAGATCAAGACCTACTCATACTCATAGACATACTTTTTGTCTACTACATTCCCGTGGGATAATTTCCGACCTCCACGCAGGCGAAGCTGCGGGCAAAAATTAGTTTGTATATAATGAACTATGTGGCAAAGAATGGCATTACACACTTTGACACCTGAACAATTTTTCTATCAATTTTATTAATAGAAAAGTTCCAGGTTTCTCCGTGAATTAATCAAAGTCAAAGGAAATCTCATATAGAGGAAGTCTCTCACTGCAAACATGGTCTAGTTAAATACACCCCTGTATGTTATTTCCTTTTGAATAAATACTTGTTCAATTTGTAGGAGCTAAGATACAAAGCAGCGAAGTTGGTGTCAACCAAAATAACGTTAGCAGCTCGTGTAGACGCTTGTCACGAGAGTACCGATGGAAGCATCGGTCGGATGCTGAGAGAATCTGTTGAGAAGAAACTTGACAAAATGCAGGTAAGTCGTACTGATATAAATTAGAATGGTCAATAGAAGTTTAACCATCGGAAGTGTAATCTCGTGGTCACGAGATACACGCTCAAGTGACACGCGGAGAAAACGTATGAAAGAAACTTCTTTCGTACGTTTTCTCCGCATGCTATAAACTTATAGCATGCCACGAATCACCGCGATGCTACTTGCTGAGCGATGGACGGAAACAGTTGAAGCTCGCGTGTCGCTTGACGCAAGTCGTATCGCTCGAGGCCGAGTACCTACCATGGCCTAATTGCGTAGAATCTTCTGCAAATACAGTAGTTAGTATTTGCAGAAGACCAGTGGCGTAGCTAGTCCTAAAGAGGCCCTGTATCAAAACTTTGTTGGGGGCCCTCTTTACCCGACTGCGCCGAAGCTACAAAGCAGGGGGTAGTTTTCATTGCGAGTGTACTAAGAAAATGAAATGAGCATGATCGAAATGAGCTCGAAAATTGGAGCACCCTGATTTCGACAGGTTAGAATTTCTGTGTGTGTGACTAAATTAATGTAAGCGCCTGAGAATTGGGTCGCGCCTGGGGGGCCTTGTAGATTGGGGGCTCCGTATCATTGATACGGCTGACACTGCGGTTGTTACGCCCCTGCAGAAGACTTGATTAAAGAAATTGGAACTTGATGCTCCAATTTCAACCCTCCAACAGTAACACTGTCCCATAAGTCACTATTTTGAATTAATCTCGTCGGAAGAAGGAATAAAACTTTGTATAGAAGTGTACTTTCTATTCAAAATACTATGATTATTTTTTTGTTGCTGAAACTTGATCCGAGTCTCTTTTCAGTATCTTAATTTACGATCAAATCTCTTATCATTTTACATATATTTTATTTTCTCCTAAGGAACCACCTCCGGTCAAGTTCGTGAAACCCCTACCCAAGCCCATAGAGCAGAGTAGAAAGAAGAGAGGCGGCAAGCGAGTGAGGAAGATGAAGGAACGATACGCCATGACTGAGTTCAGGAAGAACGCCAACAGACTTAACTTCGCTGACGTGAGTGTAACGTTGGAGTTTCATATTATTTTCGTGCGATATTTAATTAAATACAGTATTTTTGATTGACACATTGGGTTGAAAAACAGTAAAATACATAACCAGGATGAGGGAATGAATCAAAATTCAAAAGTCATATTCAATCTAGACTGAGAATCAGCACTTTTCGAACATCAAAATTACATAAGATAGTCCCCCAAAACGCCCCAGAAGTTGCTCAACAAACTCCCCAGCAGCATAGCTGTCCCTTCAGTTAGAACAATTATTCTATACAATAGTATGCAAAATAATTTACATAACGCAACAAAAAACATTAAATTAAATAATAATTATGGTACAAAGAAAATCATGTCCCTGAGACCTCTTCGCCTCTATCGATCTCAGAAGAAAACCTTCTTAAATATTTCAAGGAATCCAATGATCATCGCTCTTCGTAAGCCTAGCTCACTTCACGTGCAAACTTTCTAAGAACAGCAGTTTTCAGGAAATGGGTTACTGTGTATGCCGTGATAAACGAAATTACAAAGCCATTTTAATGGAACAGGTATCATATCGGCGAAAATTCTTAGCATTTCATGATAGAGAAACCGCCATAATTAGCGGATATAGTGAGAGCAGCTAATGCAATGTATACACTGATCGTCAAAATAATTGATGGTATCATTATCTGCGCTTGCGTTCGCGGAATCCTTGGCGTAAATGTGACGTTGCGCTCGACGGTCCGAGGCAGATGCGTTGAATTTCAAATCGTTCGGCAGAAGTGGCCCATTTTTTCACGCGACTCAAATAGACCGGAACTCGACCTGTTGAAGCGCGCGGACGTCCGTGCCGGCCCGTTGCGCGTGCGCTTACTGCGATTAGTGCTTATACATACGGTTGTAGCAGTTGGCTAACAGTTGATTAAAGGGTTTTTTTTTATATGAAGTAGCTTACTAGGGGAGGACAATTTGTTTGTGCTTTTAGGAGGATGTGCTTAGAAAATATAACAGTAAGATTTTGTGTAACATTAGGAGGTTTTTGTCCAATATACAGGGTTATTGGTAATATGTCGGCAACCCATTATGGTGATGTAGGAGAGGTTGTGGCAGCATCAATAACGCCACATGCGAACTCCGCATCAAAGACCTGACGTCACAAATCCTGCATCGCGCAATCAGAGTTTACCGCGCGACTAGAATATAAAACATCCCGACATCAACCCTCGGCCAGTTGCCCACAAGACACAACACCCATCTAGTCGGAGGATCCTCCGTTTTCAATAGACGATGAGTGAACTTTACACCCTGTTCCGCAAATATCAATGATTGCAAACGACCTCCTCTCCTACATCCCCTTAATGGATTGCCGACATATTACCAATAGCCCTGTATTTGACCATCTACCCTATTTCCATAGGTAATAAAATTCTTATGATTGTCACTTGTCATTGATAATCAAAACTGTAACCTAATCCAACCAGAATGATGGCAATAGTTACATCATTGATATAAAAATATCTAGAGCAGTAACGTAATATTTGGTGCGTGAGTTGAGATGAACAATACATAATTTGTTTTCATTACTAGGTCTAACCATCGAACCAAGACCTTAGTGAGTTAATTAAGTTTATTCTATATTCTATAGGATATAAAGGTAATTGGGTAAATGAAAATCTAGGTTTATGCTTATGGCCACCGAATTATGTTAGTCTTGTAATTTTTCAAATCATTTGGAATCGTCGACTGTTAAATTGTGTCTTCATTTTGTCTCATTCACTAATATGTTATGGATCATCAATTCATCAACTCAGTCTATCGCAGTCCACTGCTGGACATAGTCCTCTCCCAGGCCGCGCCACAATACTCTGTCCTCCGCCTTCCGCATCCAGTCTGACCCAACCATCTTCTTAAGGTCGTCGGTCCATCTAGCTGGGGGCGACCCACACTACGTTTGCTGATACGCGGTCTCCACTCTAGAACTCGTCTGCTCCACCGGCCATCGGTCCTTCGACAACCATGGCCGCTCACTGCCACTTCAGTTTGCTTACTCTGCAAGCTATGTCGGTGACTCCGGTTTTTATTTCCAGATAATTACATTCCTGATTTTATCCTTCCAGCTATGGATGATGACCAGAGATCGGAATAGTTACGAGTTAATTTACCTAAACTTGATGGATGTCCACAGCTCCTCATGAATGAGAAGCATCCTCATTTTGAGTTCCAAGTTGGGTATCTATCTCGGTTTATTAACATCTGAATACCTTGAAAAATCATACTATTCCCTGACATTATCTACTTTTAAAATAAGAGCTTCGTGCTGATAACGTGTTATAAGAAAGATCTTATTAAAAGAATAATATGAGAAGTATTATTTTTATATAATAGAACCGAACAGCATTGAAAAAGAATTATAATATGTCAAGTAGAGAGTAAAGAGTACAAACCATAACTTTTTGTATTTTAGCAGGTACACACATAATAAGTGTGAATATACAACAAAACTTCGCGGAGGTATGTAACATAGAGTGGACAATACCTCCTCTAAAATCCGGGAATAATTATACTTAATAAAAAAAAAATGGGTTCCGTACTAAAACTATTACATGAAAAAGCTTTTTTAGCAATTTTAGTACGTAATCCTAAAAAATGTTATATGAATAAATGAAGTCCAATAAATAATGTGTGGCTTTTAAATCCCGGAATTTAAACGTCGAAGATTATAGAGGAGGTATTATCCACACTATGTTACATCGTTTCTCGAAGTTTAGGTAAATTTACTTTACCTATTCCGATCTCTGATTATGACAAATATCTTAAGATTCAAACAGACAGAGCCAGATTTCCAGATTTTAGGCAAAAAGATTAATTTCATACCTAATCAAGATAAACTACTCTCTATAGATCAAACCATCTGACTTTGAACTTGAGTTATTAAAGCACGAAAACCTAACTTATCAGCCGATCTACACAACCGTAGGTCCATCCCCTCGTATGAGACTGGGATATATTATCGCACTTCGTTGGCGGCGCCCGCTTTAATTGCCAGCACCGATCGAAAAACCATCCATTATAATTCCATCTGTGTTAATATTATTCATAACATTTAGTATCAATCAAGGCGTTTTCTAAAACTGTAAGAGATTTATGAACTATGAATAAATTTTTAATTATATTAGATAGTTTCTCAGTTATGAATATTTCATAAAAGGTGTTATGTCTTCCATTTTAAAGATTTGCAATCAATCTTATGAATATCTTATAATGTCTATGACATACGGGCAGTCAAATGCCTGCAAGTCTGGTCAGTCAATAATTCTCAGCAATGACAGCAAATTGGGTTGTGGAGGTCTAATAATAGTCGCTTCATGTTAAATAGGTATCTAGGTAGTAATTGCGCTGAATTTACCGACCCAGGCAGACTTTAAGGGGGATGCGTAAGGTAGCCCGCGAAACTCAATTTTTTAAAATGTTTTTTCTGCAATTTGGAGGTCAACATTTATGATTTTAATATGATTCGCGACCGTAACAAATATGGCTTTATATAATTATAATCATTACAATACAACTCCAAATAACAAATATGGCTTTATATAATTATAATCATTGCAATACAACTCCTTTAAGTTAGGATTGTCCTCAAATTTCATGATTCCATGTCTTTCAATAGGGTATTACGAACTTTGAGAGTTGTATTGATGATTTTATGATTATAATTTTATAAATAAATAAAATACGACCCCGAAAAATATTTTGATCAACTTACAATCTGATACTGACCTGCAATTGCTGATTGCAAAAAACGTAAGAAAATTTTAATTACGCGGGCTACCCTGACGCTTCCGCCTTAACTTAGTCGGAAATAGTTGCCAGTTTGATGTTTATGTCCACCAATCTGTCAAGACATTTATTTTACGAGATGTGAAACTTTAAACACTTGATTGCGCTGTGTATGTCATAATATTCTACACTTCCTCATATAGGCTTTAAACCTAGAGGCTACAACCGGGAACCTATAGAAGTTATGATGTTTACTGTCAATCAACTTTCTTTGTGTACTACCTACATATCAAACTATTAATTTCCAGTATAAGCTGATCGCGCCTTGTTTTGGAATTCCGTACAATGAGAGGTCAGCTTATGCTGGAATTGTATAGCTTGATATGTAGCCGTGTGTACAAGACAACAGGAAGAAGTCCTCTCTTAAAGGGAAGTCCATTTCCTTTATTATTCTTTAATTGCAATTCTATGGTACTGTCTGTATCTAATAGAATAGGAAACCCATTAAATATTGATAAGTTGGACATATTTTATAATAGGTAGTCGCAGCTGCTCTGAAGTATTGTGGAAATGTAACTACCAGAGAGAAAATTATTATTATCATTATATTTCCTTTTCAACAAATAGTTATGTAATATAATTTTACTAGCTTTTGCCCGCGGTTCCGCCCGCGTGGATGTCGGTTATCGCGTAAAAAAGTAGCCTATGTCCTTCTCCATATCCCAGGCTATATCTCTGCCAAATTTCATGACGATCGGTTCAGCGGTTTAGGCGTGAAAACGTAACATACAGACAGACAGAGTTACTTTCACATTTATAATATTAGTATGGATTAAGGCCAAAATTACCAGAATGCCCAAATTTTTCCCTTGCAGGGCAATGGCCTCGTCTCATACAGATAAATCTCACGTTCACCATAAGTTTACTCGCTGTCTATTAGCCAAAACTAAAAGCAATGAGTCAAAGTCTGTGTTCTTTAGGAGAATAAATTCTTTAAGCCGAAGTAAAATTATTTATTTCAAATACGCACATAAAAGGCACTTTTGAACATCAGAATTTACAGAAAAATTTAATTGATTCTTGTTTCCCCTTTGAAAAAGTAGTTACGTATGGAGAAGAATGGGAAAGAAAATCCACACTTACTCTTTTCAAATGTTAACAAAAGTTTGTATACGTTAATTATATTATGTGAAGATAATATACCTAGAATAAAATGACTATACCACAATAGGTAAAAATAATGAAAAGTTAAATTAATTATGTGATAGTTACATGGTGCTCACATATTTACGAACAAAACAAAACACTATACCCAAAGTCACAAATTCAGATAATTTATGTAAACAAAGGGGATACCATAACAAAAAAAATATCTTCGTAATGGTAATCCACATAAAATGGCGAAAAAAGAGGTTTCATGTTCTTTTAAGTACTGGTTTTAAGAAATAATAATTAAAAAATAATCATACCGTAATTATTTTTATAAATTTTCGGTTTTAAACAAAATTATTAAAAAAAGGAGATTTTCTGGTATAAAATATTGTATGATACTGGTAACAATGCAGGAGATCCAAACATTTTCAAATTTTTTACATCTTCAACAACACTAATATTACAACTCTCACTCATAGATTCATATTTTAAGTAGCTTACCTATCCACATTTTGGATGAAAACGGGCGTAAACTGTTTCGAGTGGAAATCAATTTTGGGAGGCCTACGTCTAGCACTGGATTGAAAAGGGCTGATTACGACGATCATATGCCGTGTCACCGACATACTAAACAAAACATTGTTTGACAACGATATTTTGTTTGCATAGTTCCTATAATTAATTCACTTTAATTTTAGCGATGCCTATTTACAAAAAAAAAATATATATAAAATGTTTTGCACCACTGTCCTGTCATTTTGACAGTGACATTTCTTGACATTACATTGCTTACATAAATTATCTGAATTAGAGACTTTGGGTATAACACGAATTTTCTTCCTCAGATCGAAGACGACGCTTACCAAGAAGACTTGGGCTACTCTCGCGGCACGATCGGCAAGTCAAGCACGGGCCGAATTCGCTTACCACAAATAGACGAGAAGACCAAAGTGCGCATCAGCAAGACTTTACAGAAAAACTTGCAGAAACAACAGCAGTATGGTGGTGCCACCAGTATTAGGAGGCAGGTGTCCGGAACTGCTTCGTCTGTGGCGTTTACGCCCTTACAGGTTTGTTATTTGGCTTATTTTAATATAGTAGAGAACGCACGGCATCTACCATCTTTGAGAGGCGCCCGCTTATCGGAAGGCGAGGTGTTGGTACACCATAAGGTTGACTGATGATCTACTAAAGGTTGCGGGAATCCGCTGGATGCGAGAAGCACAACCGGTAGATTTGGCGACATTTCGGGGAGGCCTATGTCCAAAATCGTCGAATGTCTGACTGTTGAAATGATGATCATGACTAGAAGTTATACCGTGTGGTGTCAGGTATGGTGAATGAAGCAAAGAGGCTTTGGAGGATGGCAACAACTTTGTCCTGAATCATGTCACCCATCTTGGAATTTAACGATGACACGTCTGCGACCCGTTTGAGATACTTTATGTTAATTTACGCCACGGCGCTATTTTCCATACACAGGCTAAATAAAAACCTCAAGCCTTAAATTCGGTTTATTTATGGAATATGCAAACGCGAAATGTGTTTACATTACTACGAGATTAACACATTGTAGACCGTTGTGTAATAATGATTAATTAATGTCAAATGGAATTAACTTTCGACATATTAAAAAAGGAATTAAATATCTGCACTGCCATTAAAACTTGCGTTTTGATCGATATTCTACCTAATTTGAATGTTTCGTAAATATTGAATAACAAAATACCACATTTAGTCACGGTGCAACAATATTATGCATGTATAACATTATAGAACTTTTGTTCGGACGTGATATCACTACATATTATAAAACAAAGACCTCCGCCGCGTCAGTCTGTCTGTCTGTTAGCAATAAACTCAAAAACTACTGCACCGATTTTCATACTGTTTTCACCAATGGATAGCGTGATTCTCGAGGAAGGTTTTAGTATATAATTTGTTAAGTTTTTGTATACATTAACGATATTTGTTGGAGGTGTCGGGAAAAAATAAGGCGTCTGGGAGCTTGCAACGAAAACGCTGTCTAAACCCTTTGAGATATAACAAAATAATGTATCGTGGAATTGTGTATCTTATATAGGTCTACAGAAAATTCCGCGATGGCATATGTCTACCTCTTAAGGATAACATACTATATCCATTTTGTTGTCTTTTTGTAAGTATTTGTTGTCTTTAGGCAGTCGGAACATACTTATCTTTTTATCCTTTTTTTTTGGTTCTATAGTGTGATGCAATTAAACGTCCATTTAGTGTTACACAATAAATTTAATAATAATGATTACTGACTAAACACGGTGTATTAACAATAACTAAAATTATGGTAATTATAGTGACCGACTGTCTGTATTCTTTGACGACTGTATTAGCACTAGGTGACGTGCAACGTCATAGGCACTTGAGTTCACAAGTTTGTGAGTGCATGTGTGGGGGGGTACATTCCACTACAACATAATAGAAGGTACTGCAAGACTTCTTTATGAATTTGAATAATTGAATAACGAATAGCAAAACTTTCTGCACGTTCCCAATTAGGCAGTTTCATGGTCATAAGCTTAGGCCTGTGTTCACCAACATTCAAACCACCGGTTAGGTATTTAAACAGTTGGTTTATGTCAAATTTCCTAAGAAATTTTGAGTAAAGAACTGATTAAATATCTAAACAGTTGATTTAAATGTTGGTGAACACAGGCCTTAGGGTCGTCAGGTCAGCCAAATTGCTAGCCGGTTTTTCTGTAGCTAATCTTGGCACGTACACACCAAGCGTATAGTCGGCCGTTGACTGCGAAAATATATGAAAAACAAGTGCGTAAATTCGTCCCCACTCCCTCATTGTGAGTGGTCACTCACAATGAGGGAGTGGGGACGAATTTATCCCAAGAACAAACTTAACATTGTAGTTGAAATACATGTTCATACATTCCAACTGCAAATGTAAGATGGTTGACTATTACTCGTTATTTATTTATTTATCTATTAAAACTTTATGCACAAGTAAGTAATATATTTTTTTTTTGCTTTATCTTGTAAAGCATGCTTTTCTGTGATAGTTTTCCTTTTAACTTCGTTATATATGTAAACTACTGCCGCGAATTTTGAAGTGAAAACTTAGGCGCGTTGAGCACTTTTTGGGTGAACAAAAATCATGGAACTCGCGTCATCGTCACCGAACGTTTTCCATGAGCTATATGTATACTGTGTATTGTATACCTTTTGGGAGAGCAAAAATCATGGAACTCGCGTCATCGTCATTTTCACACACTTGACTGACTCAAACAAAAATTAGTACTTTAAAGCTTTAATATTATGCAAACGGATCTCTGAATCGAAAAACGGATTTCATAAACCCGCAATATTTTTGAAAAAAAACTACCCACGCAAAGTTAATAAAATTTATATGGGACTATCGTGCAAGCGTCACCAAATAAAATAAAATAATTGACAAAAATATCGATGAACATACAAAACAAAAAATTCAAAAATACAAACAGGCGAACATTTATAACCTCCTCCTTTTTTTGAAGTCGGTTTAAATTCATTCGCATCGTGGTAACACGAATGTTCTCCTTATCAAAAGGAACCTCTCAGTTGCCATTATATCCTCATGGAATTTAATCATTAATTGTTTTATTACGATAAACTGCAAATGTATTACTTACTAGCTGCTACTCGCGACTTCCCCAGCGTGGCTTTTTCTAAAATAAAAATTAGTTACTCCTTATAACATCAGCTATATGCCAGTGAAACTCCCGTCAAAATCGGTCCAGCCGTTTCGTAGATTAGCAGGAACAAAGGGACACAAAGACAAAAAAAAAAAAAATTTTTCTTATAAGTATCGTATATACTTTCATAAGCATTAAAAAACTGTTATTTTGACGTTACAAACAGACACTTCAATTTTATTTATTTGTATAGATACATATTCACTCAGAGAATAATAGAAGTAAAAACTGTTCATCATCATCTTCCTGCCCTTGTCCCATGTTACTTGGGGTCGGTGCCACACGTTTTCTTTTTCCATTCCCCCCTGTCAACCGTCACTCTATCATTCACTCCCTTCTCTTTCATATCATGCTTCACACAATCCATTCATATTTTGGCCTTCCTCTCCATCCATCCACATTTATTTTCATCACTCTCCTCGTCACATGCGTTTCCTCCCTCCTCATCACATGCCCGTACCATGCCAAACGACGTCCTTTCAACTTTTCTGTCACCGGCGCCACTTTCAAACTTCCCCTTATATACTCATTATATCAAAAGAAGTAAAAACTGTTATTAGTATAAAAACAGTAATTACTTTAGAAAATATATCGTCATGGATATGTAGTCTTTTGGGGTAAACAGAGGTACTTAATAAAGAGTTAGACCGGTAAATGTTTGACACTTGATTTATCAACAGCAGGATACGGTAGTTAGTCATTCAGTCTATGTACATCACAGATGACAAATTATGGACCTTTGAAGGTATAAACAGTATTGTGTATCATCTATGGGCATAGACCGTAAGATGTCTTTTTTTTTTAACTTATAAGTTTTTAGGTTGAATGCGCAAGCGCCGTGGTTAAGCATGAAGTGCTAGTTTCCAATAGTGGGTAACACTACCATAAAGTATAGTATTGTGTTCAAACAAGTATATTTAGGTAAATGTGCTTGGTCGGACTTTTGAAGTTATGAGCCTTATGGGAGCTATTTATCGTTAAACGAAATACATATCGTCGCTTAGGTTACAATACCGTGCAAGTTAAATTTGATAAGTATTCTGAAGAGACAATAAACTGTTCACGAAACACCGCGTAAGTCTAAACAAAATAGTTTACAATACCGCCTAAGTCAATGAACATTACCTGAAAAACCGCCGATGAATTGACTTGTATAACATCAATCTCTAAAATAACAGTTTTTCACCTTTTCTTTATTTCACTCTATTCAACAACATAATAAATAATCAAGTTGGGTTACCTTTTTGGTGCATCAGAAATGTCTCTCTCTGATAAAACCGAGATAAATAAAAAAACACAGTATGGCGGACTGACGACTTATGCGGTTGTGACACAACAAACGATTTGCGCGGTGCCAGAACTATTCGAATAACACGCTGCGATTGAATAATTTTGAAAGAAAATTTACATTATTCGATGCGCGCCGACAAAATCTATCCAATGAAGTATAAAACGTCACATGGCCAATTTTTGACTTACGCGGTATTTTCACCCAAGCGACGATATTCTTGATCTGTATGATGTACCTATCTTTACACTTTCGGGTTAGCGGTCCCAACCTACATTGTTGCATAGCTATTTCTGATAGCTTGTTAAATCTAGTAGAAAGATTAATTACTTTAGTCTGTCACGAATATTATAAGTATTTCAATTATGGCCAATAATAATAATAAATTATTTTGTTATGTTATGATATAGCGTCGTAATTTATAATGTTCTGCCATGGACATGCCGTTTTATGAACACGAATAATGTCTGTACGAAATTTGAAGGTAGTAAATAAAAGCCTGGAATAAATTCATCGTAGAGTTACATTACATTTCGCTATTTCAAAAAGCAACAATTTTTTAAATGCCTTACTTTAAAAGGTAAAATCTGAGAATCAAATTATGCAAAATGCAATAACTTAAGTAGGTATTCTTCTTTGCAAATGTCGTTTTGCTCAACGTTGTTATGTGAACTGATTTTATAACACCTTCGAGAAAATTTTTCGGATAATTTTCATAAAAGTATGGGTGGTGAAATAATTTGATTTTATTGGAATATTTTATGATACTAAGTAATGGAATATATTATCTGAATTGAGTTTTAAGTACTTACTTCTGTAGGCTAAGTGGACCTTAAATGGCGATATTTTACCTTTTCTCCGGCATGATTTTTGAATAAAAACACATTATGGTGTAACTAGCTTTTGCCCGCGGCTCCGCCCGCGTGGATGTCGGTTATCGCGTAAAAAAGTAGCCTATGTCCTTCTCCATATCCCAGGCTATATCTCTGCCAAATTTCATGACGATCGGATCAGCGGTTTAGGCGTGAAAACGTAACATACAGACAGACAGACAGAGTTACTTTCGCATTTATAATATTACTAGCTGTTGCCCGCGGCTCCGCCCGCGTGGATGTCGGGTATCGCGTAAAAAAATAGCCTATGTCCTTCTCCATATCCCAGGCTATATCTCTGCCAAATTTCATGACGATCGGTTCAGCGGTTTCGTTGTGAAAACGTAACAGACAGACAGACAGTTACTTTCACATTTATAATATTAGTATGGATTTATAATATTAGTATGGATTAGTATTAGTATATTAGTATGGATGTTTAATGGCGTGGTATAGGTACCGATGAAGAAATATCACCCAGATTTTGCCATGGGTGGCGTAAGTCTATGAATTGCTTAGGCATGCTGTCAGGTAGCATTCATTTTAATGGGTACCACTTAGCAAATATATAGATAAAATTATTAAGTCTTTCGTAATCGAATACCATCTAACTACTAGATAGTGTGAAACACTTATCTTTCCTAAAGCAGTTGTGGCAGTGGAAACGACCGTGTTTACGAGTTATAGGTCGTAGGTTCGAACGTGATTTTTCCATATTAAAATCAACAATCGATAACATGGGCAGAGTTTTTTTAGTTTTACTAGGTACCCCAGTACTAGGTAAGCCCAGTCAAGCACTTTACTTAGTGTAAATGATTTCATCACTACTGCTCTCAAAACGGTGAAGGAAATAATCGTGAGAAAACCGGCATGTCCTAGACCAAAAAATTACACACACATTAATTTCTCATATATGTATGTTACGGTGAGCAAAAGATTGATTATTTGTATTGATATATTATAATTACTGTAATTTTGTTATTTTCAATTTTGCAATTTTTCGCTTTAATTTCGAGAGGTGAGACGGGCTGCGAACAGTGTGGACTTCCTTAATACTTAAGGGGGAACATCCGATATAGCCGCGAATTTCAAGTTTCCCTCGTTTTTAGCCAATTCCAGCTCTGTTTTACGTCATAATTATTATATCACAATAAAGAATAAATGGTGATTATAAAAAAAGTTATTTTAATTTTACTGATAATAATCATTTGTGTTCATACACACATACTTAATATCGACATTGTTTACAACTTGGTACGACACTGTCGATACGCATGTATTTCGCATTGGCTCGGCGCACGCGACGTTCGCAGTGAACGCAATACATTGCGAGATCGCTCACGTAGTACAAGATGGTACCCATGTATTGCAAGCGATGTATAATTTTGCATCTGTTTGCGATTGTATCGTATTTGTCTATAAATTACATAATACTGTTGTAATAAATACAAATGACACTTGTATTTTAAAGGTTTTGGTCTTACTGGTGAAAAGAAAACTCTTCTCGGGCTACACTACACACCTGGCTTCTTTTCCGACACGTTATAATAGCGCAATACGGCATAATTGTTTATTTTTCCCGTAGGTTCGTACGCTGTCACAATAAGAGCGCGATTGTTGGCCGGTGAAGTAAATGAGCGTTGCTCATAAGTGCGGCGCGCCTGCCCCGCCCACAAGATCATTCTAACCTCTATCTGTTCTGTGGTCCTGGGTATGTACCCATGGAACAAATAGCCGTCCTGTAAATCTCTTACGCCTTGATATTTACTGTATAATTAAAGCTACAGGTACTTTACAGCAATCAAACTTCTTATACCGCGTGCTGCAAGTGCAACGGTCATGCAAGCCAACCCAACAAAAAGGCCTTACCATAAACGTTTTAAAATTACATAACTACTCGTTGACTATAGTAAAAAATGTGTGTCGTTGTACGCACTTAACAGTCGCATTGTTTCAGTGCATTGTCTCACGTATTCATTTACTTCTTAACGTACATAACACGAATAGAGACATCTTCTCATTATACATAATCGTTTTGAGATTTTTCTGCATTCTTATCTATGCGTTGATTGAGATTTACAATAGCTGTTTTTACATGCGACCTAAAATGTAAACAATGGAAGTTTTTTTGGGTACATATATATTAGGAAGGAGTGTAATATCATACTCTCACGGTGCGATGAAGACTGTATTAGATTCCTAGCTTCTTCTTTTGTCTGTTTTAGAATAAAACTTATTTCTATACATAATACTCCATCTGCATTTATGTTCTTTTTCGGGTCAGCTTAGCCTTATTCAATAACAATTAAATCTCAACTTTAAGAACTTTGCATATGGCTGAAACTACTATGTATTACTACTGGCCGGTCAGGACTGGAAAGACAACCGGGCACTAAGGAATGTTTTTGCGTTTCCGGCCTCTTGCTGATTAAAACATTATAAAATAAATCATCAGTCGTAAAAAAACCGGCAAAAACCAAATATGACGTTTGAATACTTTCATCAGAATTCATAATTTTGGATCTATGTTCCAATTAAAAACAAATTAACACTTTCTTCTTCGCCACTCTATAAATCTTGCATAATTTGCAACACGCATAATTTATTTTATTTGCATATTCATGTAAAATAAACCAATCCATCAAGGTAATATGGAAACCAAAAAGCAATGTCTGTGAGTGATTTCACTGTTCTTTCAAAAAGCCTATATGTACAGACAGACACACAGTATCTACATGCAGAATAGTAAAACTAAAAAAAAAAAATTTGCAATATATCCTTTGCTTTGATCGAATTCTACGTAAACTCCGAATTGCCTCGTTCATTATCTATTCCTATGCTAGTTAAACACTGGACATCCAACATTCAACTCGCTGACGATTTCCTTCTCGTCCTCAATAACACTAAACCTGTCTTCATAACAACATACTCTTCGGTCATTAACGTCAACATTTTTTACATTTGTACCTCTGCGGGGATCATTATGTCTTTATATTTTCCGCATCACCGCGTTTCCCATTATTAACGCCATTACATACATAGGTACGCCTCAAGAGTCAGGGTTGCTGGAACAAAAGCACCGACAGAACTATTAATTCGATCGTCTATTATCTCATCTGGTTTTGGAAACCTGCCGGTATTGTTCAGTAAAAACTAGCGTGGTCCTAGGTTGTATTTGAAATACAACGCTAACTTAGGTATTATTTTAGGCGCTAAGCAGACTGAGCAACTTTGGTCTCCATATTGCGGCAACAGGCAACTCGCAACTAGCTGTTTACATATAACATAAAGAAAATGTGCTGACATAGCAACTCTTGTTGCGAGTTTCGATGATCGACAACAGTTTTCAGTTGCTGCACTCGATGACACAATCTGTTTCAAATTGACGAAACTAGCAACTTTGAAATTTGTACTAGTTGTATCAAGTTGCTGGTTTCCCCAATCAATATAAATTGGAAGGAAACCAACATGACGAAAGAAATCAAGACGATAGTTTGAACAGAAGATTTTATCGAGGAAATACGAAAATGTCGTGCAATCTGGGATTTGAAGAGGTGGATTTGATCTTCGAGATCCATAGTCACACTGACTGTTGATCATGGATTTGAAAAGTTTATACAGAATCGCGGCAACCGTAAACTGGGCCTTTTTGTTGCTGTAACTGGCAACCTTTAACGAAAACTTTTAAAAAGTTGATAGTTTCTTCAACTAAAGTTGCTCTGTCTGTGGAGCACCTTAGTATTGACTAAGACAAGGAAAATCCTGTTTTTACAAGGAAAAATGCTTTTACAGTATAATAAATAAAACAAGAGTCCTTTTGAAGTGTTAAAATGTTGAATGATGATCCTGTGCGGTTGAAATCTGACTTTTGGTGACCCTAAGTACAGAAAAGTACTAAAGTCGTAACTATCGTATCTCACGTAGATCTCCGCCCTTGAGTGGACGAGAGGAGCAAGAGTTCATACAACTTTACAATCCCGTTTTAAATTCTAAACATTGTCGCATCATAGTTGTTGTTATTATGTAATGATGCACATATATGTGAGCCCTGGCTACGGAAAAATTCTCACATACATTAATACATTGAAAAATTAGCTCATGTTAATACAAATGAAAGTATTTAGGTTACTAAAATTTCACCAAAAAATTAAAAATTACCCAGAATATACATTTTTTACATAATTATTACAAAAACTCCGTTGTCCTTTTAGGCTTCCTTAGAGTCTTCACATTTTTTCATACGGGCTGGTTTTAATTCTGAATCTCTGCAAAATGATATGGTCCTTCGAGCCGGATGTGCCACCTTTTATTTCCTGGTAGATAAACCATAATTACCATCCTGAACTCTTCGATTTATTTTGGTTTACCAATACTTTCTTACTTTTCTTCTACACTTACATCTCCATCAGTCTCTCACTTGACTTGCCTCTTTTGTTACGCTATCTTACGTTCATAGTTAACATCTTTCTGGTCACATGCTTATCATACTGCTGCATGTTTATACCGTGACAAACACACCTATATTTAAATAATATTCATTTATTTCAGACTTATTAATTTGTCCATAATTGTTGGTAACAAAGATCTTAAAACTATGTTAGCATTGCGTCATTCATAAAATTCAAAATTCGAATAATAAAATTGCCCATGTAAAAAAAAAATGAATAGTGGCATCTCGTCATATAAAACTGGATGAATCTCCCCAGCACTGCAGACTTTAATTTCTCAGAGATCATCCTTAGGATTCCGTTGGCGCTCCCCCGAATCCGGCGCATCAGAGAAGCTTTTTTTCTTACGCATAATGGCATAAAATTCATCGACTCTTACGTCAGCAAACATGCCCGACGCGCTGCAGAATCGAGGGAGCCTCACCAGAATGCTAAAGGCATTATTGTATTTTAAAGCGAAAAGCGTTGTAGCCTCGCTGGGTGTTGGACATTAAAGCGCTGCCGCGCTGGCGTAAAAGTTTTGGCAGTAGGCTTTGAAAAGCGTCACACATTCATAAACCTATATCATACATAAATATCCCCACATTCCCTAACATCATAATCATAACTTATAGTAAAAGAGCCAACAAACAATTGTGAAGGAGCGCGCCGTCCATAAATACTTGCATTGCACGTAAATCTTCAGGTTGCAATACACCGCGGTCCGCACCTTAAGTCCTAACAGTAATGTGCACGGCCCATAACAGTCTATGTAACATCTTACGGTTATCTAGTAACGATCGCAGTTTCGTAGGCGTGCTACAAATTTGTTAGGCATTCATCGGCATAACCGGGCGGTAAAATCGAATTATTACTGCATAACATAACATCGCACGCCTGTAATCCCCGAAAGGTTAGGCAGAGGTGTACCTATAGTAGGGTACACCCACATTTCGCCAGTTATGTTTAAGTCCCATGTAATAGGGAGCCTATTGCGACCGGGCACAGATCCAGACTCCGAAAAACCCAAATAACAATTTGCCCGGTCTGAGAATCGAACCCATGACCTCATCCTCAGCAGAATCGCTTGCAGCCACAGGGCCAACGAGGCAGTGAACCGCAACATGCCAATTCAGCGAAGGTAGATGCCGACGAAGTTTTCCGATCGGCACGAGTCGAATGAAAGCCGAATATGTTATGTAGTAATTACTTCGGATTGGCTTTGTTGTTCCACATTTTTTTTTCTGTTTTTTTTTTTTGTTGCTTATTTTACAATAATTATGGTTTTAGCCACACAACGGAATACCTCTCAGTGTGTATTTGAATGCTGGCTTTCATTTAAATCTTCTAAAAATGTTGATTACTACAATATATTTTTATAATATTGGTACCTAATCTTAATATATACAACAAAGTCGGGTTATTTACTCCATTTATAACTCAAGAACGGCTGTACCGATTTTTATGATCTTGGATTTGTTGGATTTGTCTCCGCCCCAAATAGCAGAATAACGACGCGACACTAGTAGCACAATTTCTTTGTCGGTGCCTGTCGCGCCCGCGATATCGCGCGAGTCTGTACGAGCCTTAAAACAAGCAAAAAATTTACGAAAAAAAATATATGTAGAAAATTCACTATCTCATACATTTTGTACAGAACAGCTTTTTAGATGATATCTCGGGAACGGATCTCTGGTAAAAGGTAGTTATTTATAGATACATTAATTGGAGAAATATTGTGTAAGGAAATGTTTTGATTTGTACTTATAACTTTTACAACTCGTTTTGTATAACATTTGCAAGTCTTACAAAAATACTGCGGAATCAAATGTGCCGACGACGCGAAAGTGTGTAGCAAGCCTTAACCGTCCTTTTATGTCGGTTCAACAACCCAATTAGTCATGCGTTATTTATCTGTGGCGTTTCAAATGTCAATATGCATCATGGATGTTGAATCTTTTATATAGACCTCATTAATTTGATTATTATCTTCTCCTTAATGAATGGTATGGTAAGTCAATATTTTATTAAGTTTAAGTTTTTGTTTAGTTTTTTTTTTTTGTATGTTTAATTTTGTGTGTTTTATGTATTTTAAAAGCGTATTTTTAAAAAAATATGTTGTGTGTAATTATGTTTTCCGAGATTTCTGGGCCTATTTACGGATTCCGTCTTTTTGAATAAGAAACCCAAGAGTTGGCCCTACGAAAATCCAATTAACTTTGGTTCATTAGCTTTCTAACCATCTTCAATAATATTTCTACCTCGTCTGTGTCGACGAGGTTCTTGTAGTATCTGAGCAAGCTACTAATGAAATCGAAACCATTATTGCACGAAATTGTTTCAAATATAATTAATCGCCATCTGAACAGTGGCGTCACCATTGAATTCACCGTTAAAGGAATGAACTAAACGTTGACCAGTTTATCTTGAACCATGGTGTAAAACAGAACTAATTTTAAACGTAGTGATTGACCTTACTGTTGTAAGTAGCGCCACCCTTGTTACACTTGGCACTTAGCACATACAGTACAGGGTTGAAAGATGAAAGTTTATTGTGATAGATGGTAGAGATGAGTCAGATATCATGTCACATGTGAAAATCATCGATATTTTAATATCATTTCATCATGCAGTGACAACGACAAAATCATCAATGCCAAAATCATTACTTGAATGAATGCGAACTTCGGTAATTCGTCGAACGGGCGATTTATTTTCGTTTCGAGTTTTGAGAACCTGGTGGCTAAGTAAGAACAGCTGCAAGAGTCGATCCATCAGGTAAAGCTACGCTTGCCGGGATTGGTCCGTGAATGGGTTACCATCTTTACATAACGAGACTCCTCCGTCCCTCGGAAAGCACGTTAAGTCGTTGGTCCCGGCTGTCATTCGTGGATCTTTGACAGTCGTTACGGGTCGTCCGCGAAGCCCGAAAGTCTGACAACCAGTCTGAACAAGGGGTATCGTATTACCAAATTACTGGGTTGTGGAGGTCAGATAGGCAGTCGCTCCATGTAAAATACTAGTATTTATTCAACATAGTTGGCAAAAGGCTAGGCAGATTGATTTATTTTCGTTTCGAGTGTATTTTTCTTATGAACAATCGCTGGTTCATTTTCATTTTTGAGACTTCGAGGTTTTTGGATAACCCCATCAGGATAAACAAGTCTTTGTCACTATTATTGAAAGACGTTAGAATAAACGGTGGTAATATACACATACCTATTAAATCGTCAAACATACTTAGTATTTGCTTAAATTTGATTCACTTCGATTCTTTATTTTATTATATACTAGCTTTTACCCGCGGCTCCGCCCGCATGGATGTCGGTTATCACGTAAAAAAGTCTATGTCCGTCTCCATATCCCAGGCTATATCTCTGCCAAATTTCATGACGATCGGTTCAGCGGCTTAGGCGTGAAAACGTAACATACAGACAGACAGACAGAGTTACTTTCACATTTATAATATTAGTATGGATTTCTGTATTTTCCATCGTATTTGTGAACATAGCTCATTTTTGTTTTATTATGTAACATATGTATGTAATTCAACTAACGGTATCTTACACGTCCTTTAATCATGAAGAGCGCTGTCTCGGGTCCACTAGTACCACTCCTTCAAAAAAATATTATCTCGTGACTGAGAAGGAATTATTTATTTATCACATGGAAAACCAACAGCTTTACATAAACACAATAAATATACTGGCATAAGAAACATGAAGCCAATTATAGGTTTTCACGGCTAGCTATGATGTAATACAATAAGAGATCTTATACACGACAAGTTGTCAAGAAGCACACCAATCATTAAATCGGCATCGCCAAACGTAAGGAATAAACTACAGTTTAATAAAAAATAAGAACTAGAACCAATATTGATACTAAGAATTAATTTTGTAGAATTCAAAGAAAAATGAAAAACGCCTCAATCAGCTGCCTCGGTAAGTGTCTAGAATTTGCTAGTACCTTTTATAAAGTGTCATATTGAGACACGAAGCAACAAAATACGATCTAGAGGAATGTGGCCGCTTTTCTTTAGAGCCGTTTTGCGTGGATGTGACGCATATTTACCCCAAACTATTTTTTTTTTGTGTTGTGTTCTTTTTTTGCGTCATGTTTACCGCAAATAAACGTTTTTTTTCTTTTCTTTTCTTTAAAAAAAAAAAAATCTTGATTTACTGTATTTCACAAAAAGTCCGTGTTCCAATACCTACGAGATTATTAGACGAGGCGTGCTGTATAAATGGACCATGTCATTTACCCTACCTAATAATCAGCACAAAAGCAGCATTCAATTGATATGTATTGTTAAGGAGCTTATGAACTGAAATACATAGGTATGGTGTTACATAGAAAGTAGAAATCCATATGCTATGGTGCATCTGCGCCCGTAACCTCGCGTCTATTTTTAGTACAACGCTTATTGAAGGCATAATATTATAATGGTCAATTAAGAGTATTAAGATAAAACATAAGCAATCAAAAAAAAAACAAAAAAACAGTTCAGCAGTAAGTGTGTGCTCTTGCTTCAACCAATAACAGATTGCATTCAAAGGTTAATATGTCACAAGTCGCGGTAAATTCATAACAAACAAATGTTTGTAGTTATAGAAACATATTAAGTCGGGTCCGCTGCGCTAAGTTTTCGTGTTTTACAGACACATAACATTGTTAGCTAACCGATTTGAGGGCTTGGAAAAAATGGCGCAGCGGACCTGGCTTTAAAGCCGGCTTATAAAAAATTGACTGATCGTTAACAGAAATCACAAGTCTAATATGTACGGACGGCTGTGTTAATTGGTTATAGTATTTTTATATGAGGGTGAGATACACAAATTATCCAGACGTCTTTGCAGTACCTAGTTATGCTAATGACCAGTAATGGTGTTCGTCTATTCCATACTCTAAAGTTACGAGTATAGCATGTATGTAAGTAGGCGAGCCGAGGAAATTAGCTATTAGTATTTCAGGCGATCGGGTTAGGACAAGACTTTCTCCGTTTACATTTCGCTGTTGGTATTTGTGCTATGGGAATGGCTACGCCCTTAGGTTAAACGATGTTGAGCCTCGTTTAGATTTAGATATACATCAAAATGGGAATACTGCCTTCAAGTTTAGAGAGTAACTTTTGAGAGAACCGTTTTACTGCTGTAGATTATTCGATAAATACTTATCTATTAATATCTTAATAATTATAATACCCACATTTTTTATGGGATAAACGTTATCGTCTGAAAGCAACTTTTAATCTAGCCACTAAAATTCAATCTTCCATGAGTTAATTGCAATCTCTTGCTTCGCTGAACATTTTAAGTGTTCTCGTTCTGCTTTTCGAAAAAGATGTTGCTGTGTTCATTTGTAAATGAGTCTAGCATAAAGCCGGGTCCGCTGCGCCAATTTTCTAACAAAATATGTTATCAAAACATGTTTTAGGTAAATAATGTTTTTGTTAGAAAATCTCTTTTCGAAATTGAGTTCCGACGAGGAAGACGTATCTGCTGTTCTAGTAACAGTAGATTTATTTCTACAAAGAAGAAATAGAAATAGATTCCGTGTCTGACCATACCTCATCGTACTTCAAAAAATCACGAAACTTCTTCGTCTGGAGAACACTAACACGAAATAAGTAATATCACCCCCTCATAGACGAATGCGAAGGATGTTATCCCTTAGAAAACAATGATAATGTGTTTGTAAAACACGATAAATTAGCGCGGTGGACCCAGCTTAAAAGAAAAACCAATACCATACAACAAGACGAAATATACTGTCAGTGGCAATAAGCACGAATAGTGCAAACTTCGCAACGGATTTAATGCGGTTTTATGTTTTTCTAAGAGAATGTATTCCGGAAGGTGTGTAATACATTAATACTAAACTTATATATCATAAAGAAAACTCGATGTTTTGTAAAGTCGAAAAAAGCGTGCTAAGCAGGGGCGGGTCGCTTGTTATAGTTGTATAATGTAGGACGTAGGTACACTACACTTTCCCAAAACATACCGCTACCTATTGATGCAAGACCACGCCCAAGCATTTAGCGCAGATAGCTAGGCCAGTAAATATAGATGCATTTATCCATTGCCCTCCGCCCGGCGGCTCGGACGGCGTTAACCTGCAACATCGAGACCGTTAGCTGCCTGATAGCAATCAGTAAGATTATGCCCCCATCATACACAACACAAATGCATCGCCTACCTGATATACCGTAAAAGCTGTAGATAAGTGCATCGATTGGTATGATGTATCGAATCAAATTTCTAAAGCGACTGTCGAGGTTTCTTGGCGGAATAATATTCTAGTGAAGTATATTATGGGGAATAATTTTCAATAACAACATACGACCTCAGTGAAAGTGGCCACACTGACATCATTTTACTATTGTTTAAAAACATAAGTGATACTTATTTTTTTCTAGCACAAATTCGAGGTAATTGAAAAGAAATAAGCATTGCCATTGATTACTGAGTGGGTCAAACTCCTCGGAAACAGCGATCATAACACTTTTTTATAGTTTCCTCAAATATAAAATCCCATTAGCGAAACTAACTTTTCTGTCTGACCGCGCCGCTAATAAAATGCTGAATGGATTGAAGTTATCCGAAATGTAATTTGGAATTTTATGGTCAACTGTAGTTGTTTAATGGATGCGCTGTCTGCCTGGCTTGTTATGTAAAGTAAAGAACTCGTGCCGTCCATCGCGTGAACGTTTGTATCAACAAATGAAGCGACACGACTGAGTGCAAAAAGCATCTAACGTGATAAGCAAGAATTAAATGAATGGTCATTATAACTTTGCATTGCCTTACCTGTCTATTTGCGTACGAGGCAGATTATTGCTGCGTCGGCATGCTATTACAATCGAAAGATAATGACAGAATAACAAACGGAATGCCGAGTAATAACGAACTGAATTAAACCGCGGGTCACAGTCGTCTTGTTAGTGCGGAAGATTGTAGATATTTACCTCTTCCTTTCTTATAGAGCTCGTTTTAGAAGAAATTACATGGCGTGTTACTTTGTAATACAACGTGCACTTCTATGGAAGCCGTCTCATCATTTACAATGTGCTTAATTGATACATTACGACGATAGTTGCTTACCTTGTACACCTAATGAAGTGTTTTCTATTTAAAAACCAACGATGATGCATCCTACTATAATAATATATATTCAGAACAAAACAGAACAAATGCAAGCATATTATCCTTGATAATGACAAATATGTCTGAGGTTGCATACAAAAGACTAAAACGTTTTTATTTGTTACAGGGTCTCGAAATCGTGAATCCACAAGCAGCTGAGACGCGCATCAACGAAGCAAATGCCAAATACTTCTCCAACACTTCGGGATTCCTGTCTGTAGGCAAGAATACAACATAAAGACAATTTCTATCCTTTGTGTTAAATTAGAAGTTTTGTGAATAAATTATGATGTCTAAGAACAAACATCGTTTTATTATAGTGAGAATTTATCTACTTATACCCAGCGTAGCGCTAAGTTGGCCAAGAAGAACGTGAGCGTATCCATACGAGCGATTTCACCCAGGCTCGTGTTTAGAATTTACTTAGACGTTGCATTGTCAAATAGAAATGATCCAACGTTTAAATGGACATTTGAATACAACATATTTTGCAAGCAGCCGCAAGTGTTTATAAATTTTAATTACCTACAATTAACAATCCATTGCCAAGTCAATGACAGAAAGTTTGTTAGGACTGTTGAAGAAATCGTGTATTGTACTTGTAGTACGGTGAAAGACGTCGAATGTCAAATGGCATTTGAAACAATGATCCATTTAATTAAACGTTTGAAAATAAAGTAGCTAAAAGTAATAAACAATTCACACGTAGCTATCGTATTATAATATAGTATACTTGCATTGGTCGTATAACTGTCACGTCCAAAAAGAGATGTATTTTAGGTCGCAGGTTTTAGTGGCTCGTTTTTACAGTGCTCAAAACGTGCCATGTTTGTCTGACCTACAGAGGTACCGGTTTTAACTATTGTATTGGTTCCATCACTTCCATCTTTTGTTGTGACTGGATTACTGGTACCCAATACCTTGAGAATCCCAACCTATGAGCGTCATGATTTCTTTTATAACAAAGATGCCAAGGCCATATTTATTACATAATCCAATCCACCGTGAGTTTATCAAAAATAGAACGATGTTCACACTTCACAGGTACATAGGCCAACATAAACAAATGCCTAGCATGCAACAGCTATATCCACCGTCCGCCATTACTGGCATTGATAAATCTGACCTACAATCAATCAGCAAAGGTCTACCTTTCACAAACGCTGTGTTTATCACAGATTAACATCATTCTGTACCGTAAATACTGTGGAGTCACGAAGGAAAATCCTAGAAACATTATGGTTGGTAGGTACTACTAAACTGTTCTATCTAACACAATTAGAGTTCATCATTATCATCATTAGTAATCTTTATCGCTAAACGTTTCAGTGATCAGTCGTCACGAAACATGAAGTGCTGATATTATTATGGCTCATTTGCAGTAGACGATTATTCGGTTTTATCAATACAGCTATATAATAATAATCATTTCATTAAAAGCGTCTTATTATATTACATTCTAATGGTAACAGGAAAGATAGAGGGCAAAAGACTGAAATCCAAAACGGTGCATGGTTGGATCAAATATTTGAGCAACTGAAGTTGCCTATCAGCGCCGCACTCCAATAGGCCACCGATGGTAATAGATAGAGAAACACTGTTGGCAATTTGAAACGGGAGTCATTATTCTCAGCAGAGAGAGAGAGCGATTGAGAAGAAGAAAAGCGTCTTAACGGGCCTCTGCGGGTTGGCTTCGGCCCCTGGTACGAGCAAAGGTCGGGATCCCAGTTTCCCGAGATATGTCAAAGACATATAATAATAAGAATAAAATATTTTATTGACAAAAAGCTGTTACATTTTAATTTGAAGCCCTGCCTCCTGAGCTAGGCGGCACTTGCGTCACAGGAGTCATATCTTTCTGCCCTATGACTAGCCGTACCTACTTTTACAGCTTAGGCATAAACTCATTTTAGCCAAGACCAAGCCTATCACAATCTTGAAACACCTATAGTTGAAGTCACCCGTTTCTCAAACTTTTACATACATCATACAAGTTTTATGCTATTCAGTGTTTTTGGCTGCAATTTTCAATCTAGAAACTCCTAAAAGATTCTTTTCCCGTTTTAAAAGAACATGAAAACTTTTGTAGTGAACTCGCAAGATCGTAAAAAAGTAATTACCTAACTCAACACTAATCGCACATCAAACGGACATATCGTGACTGATTAGATTAGCAATAAATTCTGAAAAATATTCACAGAAAGGTCCGTTCTACTTCTGTCACTTCCTTGTATTTCAGTTCTGATTACGCAAGTTGAGATGCATTGGCCGTCTGTGTTACTAAACAGATTAGCACATAGACTTGTCCACATTCCATACATTTTAATACTTATGACGAGTAGTTATGTTCTTTATCGTTATATTTAAATAGCCCGTATTTTATAACACAGTGTATAAAATGGATAGTTTCTAAATGACTAGTCGTTATGTTAGACCTTTGGTTTGTTTAAGATGTGAAACATCTTCAGAGAACCTAACATTAGAGCAGATTAGACGTGATCTCAACTAGAATGTGTTATGCCCAAAAAACGCAGTTATATTTACTGAAGTAGGTAGACCCTTTTTTTTTTAGTACCTATGACCTTTAAAGCTAAAGTTAGTCTACTTCTGAAACTTGGCTAAATTATTTTCTTGTAATTATTTTGAACGTGCCATTTCAATGCAACGAATACAGGTGACGGACATTAAAGTAAGTAGATAATGATAATAATAAAACAGCAGTAATAATAAAATAATAATCATAGTTTAGCGTAAACTTGAAAATCAAGCGTCATTGCTTCTCAAGTTTAATAAAACCGGTGGATAATAAAATTGAATGAAGTAAACAGCAAAATAAGCACAACATAGAAGCGAAATGTAGGTAATAATTATTATCTGTGTCTGAATGTGGGAGTTAATCAATTTCGCGCGTATTCAGCTCCTCCTGCCCACTGCCTAGTTAAATCTATCAAATAGACAATAGAAAGCGCACATGCGATATCAAAATACCTACATCTCTCATTTAATTGAATGAGCCATTACTTTTATTTTGATTCTATGCTGTGTGGTAAAATGAAAATTACGGACATTGTAGATACATTCTTGTACTTATATCCATCAGTACCGGGTAGTGCCCGTGTCGTGGCCTATAGGCCATTATTTCAGGGCTTTTTCCCTTTCCTACAGGCCACAGTTATTTTCCTCTGGGATTTTGCATCGGCATTTTTAACAGGCCATTTTTCGCGCTCGGCGCCCCCTAATACCCTGTACCATAAAGCCGCCTCTGCCTAAATGGAAGCTTAGGTATGTTGAATGCTCGTTAAATAAATTATGTTCGAATCTTATTCAGTCAGCTGTAAGTACACTGGGCAAGCAGGGGCCTTACTCCCGAAAACGATTCGAGTTTGATTTTGATCCGAACTCGATTTAAAACATAAAACTGACCGAAGTTAGTTTCGCTTCGAACCACCGCACGAGCGTGCGCTAGTGTTGGATTCAAGAGTATGAATTGGCATTTAATTCGAACCCAATTCGATTGATTCAGAACTCAATGCTGTCGGGAGTACGGCCCCAGAAGCGAGTTCGAATCGGAATCAAAATCAAACTCGAATCGTTTTCGGGAGTAAGGCCCCAGGTTGGAGAATCGAGTATCGAATTTTAAATCTTGTTTGTTTGGTAGTTTTTTTTAATGGGATTCCGGATTCGTTAATGACGGAAGGGAAATCTCCTGGCTCGTTTTCTTGCCTTCTTTTAACGTCTTTCTTAATGTTTTTGATTGGAGATTGTTGATGAAGACATACGGGGCTCAGGCATGGTGTGCAGGTTGTGGATTTTTAAATCGTCCGTGCCACCATTTGAGTGATGCGTTTTGAAGTGTGCGTGTGCATAAAATTTATCTACTAATATAATAGCTTTTATGCCTATCAACTATTTATGATTTATTCCGTTCTAATACCAAAAACTAATACCACTATGTACCTATGTTTTTCAACAAATTTGATGAAAACAAAAATATCAGTGGTATGTATTAGTTTTTGGTATTAGAATGGAATAAATCATTTCTACTCCATCCAGACTCATGATCCCTAGGAGTCAAAGTCAAGATTTTAGAACTGTTTTATACAAACACGGAGATTACTTAAACGAAAACAAACATTAGTTATGATAAGATAACTTTATTTGCTCAAACATGTACAGTACATACAATTATAAAATAAATGCATGCAAGGTGTTATAAGTAGGTACATGGAGTTGTGCTAACATGTTTACCATATTTTCATGGTGTGCAAATATTAATAATAAGTTTAGAATACAAAAATAAAAAAAATATTATTTAGGGCTAGCTATAGAATATATCACCTTGATGTGATGTGATGATCACAAACTAAACTTACGTTCGAGATATAAACTGCCCTGCGCCCTTCTAGGTCATAACTACGTGGTCCTACATCCTCAAACTCAAACTCAAAGCATTTATTTCAAATAAACCAATTACAGGCATTTTTGAATTGTCAAGGGGTCGGTCAGTCAGAAAGATGAAGCTAGTTGCCCATTCCAAAGCGTAGTAGGTTCCTATGGAGAAGAACGGACAAGAAACTCCATGGACACTCTTTTAAAACAAAATATTGTTACAAAATATGGGTTACATCATTCATGTTGAAGTTATACATGTGAGAACAATGTAGAAAGACGTGCACGTTAGAAGCGTCCGTAATAGAAACTATTCAAAAATTAAAATAAGCCTCGGCAGCTAAGAGATGACCAGTCCCAACTGACGGCGCCCGTTCACGAACATGACGCATGGATCAGCACCATTTAGCTCAACCATTTTGAAGGGAACTTAATGATCCAACACCCTACGTGCAATTTAATGAGTTCAGTACCTACATAAGTATTTAAAACTCGTCCACTCGTCTAGTTCATTGTTTCACAGTGTTACTACAGTTCAAGGACGCCCTGTTACGTTCCTATTTACTTCGTTACGAATGCAAGGATTATTATGTATGTGGGTTAAGTTTTTATTGGCTTGCATGTTTTTTTTCCGCGTGTGTTGTAGAGCGTAGGCTTTGGTGCAGAAACGTTTAAATCGAGTTTTCTAACTGTGCGCTTGGAGCTGTCAAAGTCGTAGATTGTCAGTATTGAATTCGCCCGCCCGCTTATAACGTGCTCAGCGCCCCGCTGACGCCTCTTCGTACGGTCTACACAATCGTGTCATCAGCACAGTTCTGCTGTCCACGGTATCGGTCATATTATTCGTTAAAGGGGATGCGCTAAGGTAACCCGTGGTATATCCTGGCGGTTTCGCCTTAACTTATTATTGTTATTACATATACATAGACTCTAATATTTTGACGTTGACAGACGCACAGTTAAAAAAATCGGGTTATAACCGGCATTGACTGTGTTGTATTTTCGTATTTGTGAACGAACAGCCCAAACCTACTGAACTATAAAGACCAGATTTTCTATTATGCCTTTGGTGGTCTGCCTCGTGATACAATCAGTTAAGTTTCTTACGACAATCGCTAAATGGTTCCCTAATATACTGGTTCTTTACGTAGCACTTATAAAAAAAAAACTTGTATCTAACCTCCGTTCGAAGAAAAAAAAAGCTGCGTAAATAAATTTCGGATTCTGTTCATTCGTAATCATATAGGTACCTTACATTACAATCGAAATTATACGTAATGTAGGCGTGTTCTTATTTCTTTAACAGGTACTAAAGTTTCAATCAATCAAGTATGGTGACATAACCTTGCAATGTAACCGGTTCATATAGTTTTATTCAAAGTCTTAAGTAGCGGACATGAAACCCTAGATATGTTCAGTCAAGAACTTTAGTTTCGCAACGTAATTACTAATAGCAGAAAACTGAACGTTTTTGTAATTATGTATCTTCCTGTTTCTATCATTGACCCCGATCTGAGATATATGCAGGTTGTTGATTTAAGATACGACAGAGATTTGATTTAGAGCTTATGAATTCATATTTCGCAAAGAAAATCCAATACTTATTTAAAGTGGCTGGATTTCATTAGAAAGAAAGAAAAATAGTTGGTTTGGGATACGCACAGGAAATACCTCCAAACAGTAAACAATGAGCATATAAAACAAAAATAAAAAGACTCAGCATAATGTTGCGATATTTAAAAATAAATACCGCAACGTTGGTATTCTGATAAGGCCCGCTGCGATGCCAGGATGCCACAGACATACTACGGACTAAAAACCCCACTAACTAGGAGAATAAAAAATACAATAAAATATTCTTAAATTATAATTTGACATAACAGATTTTGAAATTACTTACCAGATTATCTAAATTCTTTAACTAATAATAATTGTGATTGTTGCTAATGTTTTGGAATATTTTGACATTACACATTACGACTTATTATAATCTTCATTTTATGATTTGCGAGAGATTTATATTTAATTCATTTATTATTCTGATTTGTTTTAGTCTGATCTGTAACTAAATATTAAATTCGACTATGGCTAATAATAATTGCAATAGCTGTATCTATATTACTATTTAATTCCAACCCTAATATTTTGCATGCCGTAAGGTAAAATGTATCGGGACACTTAATAAATTTTCCAACTTATATGTATACTTAGGTACATTATCAGCAAATAAATGATTTCTTTCGTTCTTTCTTTCATTATTTAAAAAACAACAAAACATTACATATCAAAACAATAATATTAGCCAAATTCGATGCATACAGAACTGTATGTATCGAATTTGACACCGAAATAAATGAATTTGCTTTCTAAAGGCTATTATAGCGATGTATCGTAAACCTAGGCTACGTAGTGATATATTATCTGCGCCTTGGAACTCGACTGATTCGATTCTTAAAAGTCGACTCATCTAATTAATCGTTAAATCCCATGTTAAGATCCGAGAGAACATATATTGCTTAACTTGTAATTAAGTAATGATTTATTTTTATTGTTTATTTATTTTTTGACGTCTATAACAACAAAAACGTTTATACATAAACCCCGTAAGGTTAAGTGTTTGCTAATCACATCAGCTAACCTAAAATTTGAATCATTGATGGATAGCAGATTCACTGATGAGAAACGTTGCTTGATGGAGCTTTCAAAAAATGGGGGTATTATCAAAATTCATTCAATAGAAAAAATGCACCTATTGGCTATTATACCTAATCGTCGTGCCATTACATGACTCGCAAGTAGGTATTACAAGTGAAGCAGAATGTAGGTAATCTAGACCGCGCTGCTAGTAGATGATCCAGCGACCTAATTGTCATTGTCGTGATGTTTGTATATCATCATTCTTCATTATCTTTTTTTGTTTGTTAATGTCATATTTCAGATTTCAGGCTCCTACAAATAGGCGCGACACGCGACGCAAAGACACCGCGTGCCGCGCGACGAGCGATCTCTTTGTGTCGCGTCGCGTGCCGCGCCTGTTTGTAGGAGCCTTTCTGGCCTAAATCCTAGAGTGCAATGAGCTGATCTAGGTCCTATTCATTCAGAGTGCGGAAGTTTGAATTGGAGCAGTAACCTGTAGCGATGTTGAATTCAATCATTGCTACCGATGGTTTTATGACACGTTCTTTTTTAAAAGGAAAACTTTATGAAACCTTTCTGAAAATTGTAAATATAGTAGTGAAGTTGTTGTTTTGTTCTATGTAACCGATCCAAAATCTAAGTGTGACCTCAAATAAATCTGATCAAACCTAAATCAGAAACAAAGTTACATAACTTCCTATATACACCTGAAGGAGGATCTCAACCATACCTACTTTAAACAGAGCACGTGCCGAGAGAAGTGTTCCAGCCATTCGGCCGTGATCAATTTATGACGTTCTCGGTTCTAGTGAGTTAGACGCGGCTGTCGAAAATTTAAAATTTCTTGTCTCACAGTATACCTCCACGAATGTCTTTATGTTCGTCAAATACTCTCACTTACCGCTTTCTGCTTTAATAATTATAACACGACGAATGTGCATCGCAATTAATGCCAATTTTATGCCAAAAAGAATTAAGTTAGCATTACATTACATTGCATTAAGTATAATGAATGAAGTTTCTATTTGCATGAGTGTCTTTTGTTGAATCTATGATTATTTCATGAACATGACACACTTATTAAGTTAAACATGAAATTATTATAAACTGTTTTAGCCGGAAAATGAGAGTAAATTTCAAATTGATAAATCATAATGTTACTTTCGTGAACGTGTCTCACACGCTATTAGTTATTATGATAAAATTACAAGAACGACAAACTTTTACCGAAATAAGGTTGTTTTCGATTTCTTTGGCATTTATGCCCGCAAGAAGTCGGTCGCACTCCCAGTGTATACATATACACCCAAATAGGGCTTAGAACGTCTGTAGGTACTCTGTTGTATGTAAAAGTGGTTTATATATGAATCTAATGCATGCAGGACATGTCTACACCTCATTTACTGCCACCATATAAATTAATAACAGCTCGCTGCGCTGCGAATGTTTAGAAATTGTTCATAGAAAACCTAAGAGCTTGTGTGGAATATGTATGACAATAAAATAACCATAACATCGACAATACACTCTCAAAATATTTATAATACCTCGAAGACTCATGGCTTGCACTTGAATCGTGCGTGGGCTTGCATAAGGACGACCGCCAGTAACGGCCATTCTACGTGCCTCGAATGTATTTCCAAAGCAAATATCCAACATTTACATATGCAAATTACAAAGGTTTTAGTTCGACAAGTTTTGCAACACCTTCTTCTATTATCTCCCGAGTTCCAAACTGAGATCTGGTTTAACTTGTATCTGGCGCTCGCCTATTGTGCGACAACAGATTGCCGGTGCAGCGTTACGTGATGTCGTGTAGATAAGACACACCTAACAAGAAAAGAACGTTAACGGTTCATTGAAATCGAAAGAGTGTACGGGCTGAGTGAACGCCTGTACCTCGGCCCGAGAACAGGTTCCGAGCGGCGAGCGAGCAGCGAGTCAGCGACACATCCCAAGCGGTCCGCGAGGTTACCGCGCAGTGCTCCGCCGGCCGCTTATCTACGTGCGCGTGCACATCCGATACCGACCGAACGACCGCGGGAATCAACCGCCGCGAACTTTACAACAAAGCTGCTGCAGATAACGTTTATTTACAACTAAACGATATCAGTGCTTTCATATTAAATCAGAACTTACAAGGACATTGATTATGAAAACTTGATTCGGATGGTGTTTGAAGTGTTTGTGCAACCGGCATTTGAATAGCCGTTTGATAGTATGTTGCGGAGTGGACTGGCTTGATTAAGTGGGTGTAGCCATGGCGAGCTTCGAGGACCTTGCCTTCGACTGGGCGTCGCTTTGTCAAGATTGTCCGGAATGCTGGACGGAGTCAGGTAAACGAACCTTTTTGACGACCGTCCCAAATTCGTCTCTAACATTTTTTACTCATGTTTACGGTTCGTTTCCAGCTACTCTGAGACATGAATCCCCAGTAACTGTAGAATTTTGGTAATGTGAATCACTTCGTTAATTTGCTGGTGGACTACCCTCACATGTGGAATTGTACCATGCCTAATTAACGCTCTGAATTCTAACATTTTTGTTGCCATATCAGTAACATATTTTGTGCTATTTATTTCAAGTGAAGGTAATCCACCTTGGTTAATATATTGGGCAAAGTCGAATTAAAATCAACGCACACGCATCAATGTATGTTGCTGGTAATTAAGCAGGTAGGTAGGTACACAAGCGGTTTAATTAATGCACGGTCCAAGAGGGCAACCCACAGGTGCAATCAAAACTAAATTATAGGTACCGGTTTTTCAAATGACACTGCGTTTCGTTGTTTTTTTTTTTTTTTTTTTCTCTATACTCCATTTATTATAACATTAGACAAATAACTGTTCTCACCCTTTCGTTATTTCGATGTAAACGTTTAATAAACTCCGTTATTTCACGATAAATACAAAGCACTGTAATCTATATTATTTACCATTTACATTAAAAAAATAACTCTAAAGTGTAGTAATTTCAACAATATTACACAATAACTGTCGTTATTAGCCGTTATTTGTCTAATGCTATAGTAAATGGAGTATAGGTAGGTACGCCCTGATAGATTCCGCTTAAGCATTTATCAAAGTTCATTCACCTACTACTTTATCAATAAAAACTAAGTTTATAAATATTTTCGGTTTAATTTTTTTCCACGTTTTGCCCTTTGTTACTGCTGATGATAAAAATTTTAAGCATTGCTAACGAATCAAACGAAACCGATAAGATTACAGAGTTATAAAATGTGGGTAGAATAATAAAAGTGTCATAAAATGGCGACTAGTGCAAGTTAATGTGTCTGCATGAAAAAGATAATTTCGTGCATTCTCCGTGCTAATGTAGTAATGACTTATTTTGTCGAATTATGTGTGTCGTTTTTGTCACAGTAATTGCACTGCACTTTCAAATACTGGATGCTGAAAGCGAGATTTTATGGATTCTGATACTTTCTGTATAGGATGGTTCACGTTCACAGTTACACGTTGTTGTATTTTTAGCCCGTGTTAACAAGAGAGCTGGCAAGACCTATGAAATCCATTTTTTCTTCTGCAAATCGATTATAGCAAAAGGATGTTCTAAAATGATTATTAGAAGAATCAGTCCTGGCATCGTAGCAGGCGACGTTCTGTAAATTTTTCCTACTCCATGGAAAAAAGGCGTGTGTTTTTGTTTGTTATAATATATCCTGCATCAGAATCTGCAGATACTTAAGTTCGGAGATATAAAGCAAATAATCCAAAAGACATCAACGCGGTGTAAGATCTTATCTTTATAAATATCTTAGTTATCGACATGCTTGAAAGCAAATATTTATGCGTGATGATTTCATGCCTATGTTATCTTTTAATTTATTGGTATTTTTTTATTATTGCACGTACACAGAACGGTTATCTTTATTGAATAAATGCATATTACACATACTGCTGACTGCATAAAACAGCATGGAGTTTACGATATGGGAATTCTCTATAGACCGCTAAAAAGTAAATTCTGAAGTAGAATCTATATATATATTATAGAATCTATATACGACCGCTCGGCAGTTGTTTAGCTAGTTGATGATCGAAATGAGAAGATATTGGTATTTTAATTAGAGATGAATCCGATATCATGTCACATGTGAAAATCATCGATATTTTAATCATTTCATCATGCAGTGACAATAACAAAATCATCAATGCCAAAAGCATTTCTTCAATGAACGCGAACTTCGGTAATTCGGACGGGCGGGCCGTCTCGGGGCGACCGACGACGCGGACGTTGCGATGCTTCGCGATCGGCGACACTGAAGTCAGAGAACCACAGGGTTTCGATAAAATGCCCGGTGCTGGGCACATAAATTCACATAATCATAGTTTCACTAAGCCGTTCCTGTTCATTTCTGCACTCATAATTGAAGTGACGTGATCTTATACATACTACTCAAATAAAAATCATTGATGATTTTTTCATTGTTCCCGTCATCAATATTTTTTTGTCATTGTCATGCAGTCACTGATACAGAAAAATCATCACTCAGTCCATCTCTAATTAATGTAGTTGCGGGCTGTAACCCATCTTATAATTCACTGTTTTTAAATTACCATGGACCAACCTGTTCCCGGTCCACAACTCATTATTTCCTACCATTATTTATTGGTTGCACGTACTAGGTGCGGTTATCTTACTCGTTCTAAATAAAACATGTCGTAGCGTTGGTTGTGCTGAGCGTGAACGCTTCACTGTTAACACTTTCGTGAAAAAGAAACGTGTGATAATGGTGCGTAGACCTTGGTTAAGTGTTGCGTCTCTTGTTTGTTAAGTGTTGCACTGGCCACGCTTTCCGTCATTTCTACTCATGATTTTGGAAGGTAACATGAATTACTTTTGTGGCTTTGTTTGTTTGTTTGGGGCTTCTGACTAAGTAATCAGATGCACGGGTCGAATCGATCAGGTTGCCGCGATTGGTCCGTGGATGGGTGACCTTCTTTATATACCAAGACTCCTCCGTGCTTCGGAAAGAACGTTAAGCCGTTAGTCCCAGCTGTCATTCACTTTATGATCTGAGTGTCTAACTTTCAATTCGTCTACGAAGAAAATTGCTTAAAATTAATGTCTACACAGCAAATTGCCTAAGCTGTAAATTGCCTAGAGATCAAAATGTTTAACAAGCAAAATGCCTAAAATGCAATAATTTCTAAGTAGTCGATAGTTAAAATAAACTCACACTAGGGCCTCTGAACTGTGGGTTAGTTTAGGTTAGAACTGTAGTTGTTATTACTCCCTGTGTGTTAGTACTCCCTTTCTTCTCCTATAATAATAGACATATTGCAAGGTAGGCATTTTGGTTCATAGTCGGAATAAGGTTTAGTTCAAATACTGTATAGACATATTGAAAGGTAGGCATTGTGCTTCCTAGACAATGTAAGGTTTAGGCAATACTTGGCATAGACGTTTTGATTTCTAGTCAGCATGATCATAAAGATGTCATTCGTGGTACTTTGACAGTCGTTACGGGTCGTCAGAAGACCGAAAGTCTAACAACCAGTCTTACCAAGAGGTATCGTTTTACCTAGTAACTGGTTTGTGGAGGTCAGATAGGCAGTCGCTCCTTGTAAAATACTGGTATTCTGCTGCATCTGGTTAGACTGGAAGCTGACCCCAACATAAAGAAAAGACTAGGCAGATGATGTTTTTTTTTATCCTATTCGCTCATGCCCTTAATCTCACCCGATGGTAAGTGATGATAAGGCCGAAGGTAGAAGCGAGCCTCACCCGGAATCAACAACCACAGAGGAACTGGCTATCTTACCTCTAACTGCCGAAACATAACAATGCTGTTAACATTGTTGTTATGGCGACAGACTTAGATAAAATGAAGTTGAATTAGGGCCGGTTGTTTCAAACGGTTGGTTAACGTAACATACGTACAGTCAGTATACACAATTAGCTGACCCCCCCTTGCATAAATGGTTGAGATTTTTTTGAATACGGATCGATAGAATTTTATAATTCTTAATTTGGTTTAAATACCTATACGAAATCTACCTAAAACCAGAAAAAAAAAAATCCTACGATTTATTAGTTAAAAAATCTCAACCATTTATGCAAGGGGGGGGTCAGCTAATTATGTGTACTGACTGTACGTCAAATAATAACGATTACATTATGATGTTTAACGTTCGTTAAATAAAAAAGCGTTGTTTCACTGCATAAAAACCGATCGTCAAAAATCAAATGTAAAAGAATAAAATGACGTTAACCAGTATGACACCTGTTACTGTAATCGTTATTTTTTAACGAACGTCAAGGGCATAATTTTGTGAAACAACGGTTTGACGATAGTTAGCGCCATTTATGACGTAATACGCGTGCGTTAAGTGGACGTGAAACATCTACTTGTCCTTTTGCGAATTGGAACAGCTCAGTAGTTTTCTGTTGATGTGTTTTGACACAAATAATAATACAATGAAAACAAATAAAATAAATAAATAATATGAACACATCACGCATTGCGTGTTTTGACACGCAATTCATAAGTGACAGTTATAGTCACCTACCTACTTTATATGTTAAATTAAATTAAAGTAACTATCTATCTCATCTTCTTCTGGTGCCTTTCGGATTAATGAAGGTTGAACATTAATTTTTCTCCTTGTCCTTTTACAAATTGGAACAGCTTAGTAGTTTTCTGTTGATGTGTTTTGACACAAATAATAATACAATGAAAACAAATAAAATAAATAAATAATATGAACACATCAGGCATTGCGTGTTTTGACACACAATTCATAAGTGACAGGTATAGTCACGTACCTACTTTATATGTTAAAATAAATTGTAAGGGTTTGATGTCATAATATATTATTGCGGTAGACCCTTAAAGGTTACCGTGTGATGTTGTATGGAGGAGATATATTTTTATAAATATAGGTTATTTCAAATAGTTCATTGTTTCCTTGTATTTCGATACCTAACCACCTTGCATCTGGGCTTTTGTTCCTGTACAACTAGAGGGACAAAATCTCTTGTGTAACACGAATTGCGTGTTTTGACACGCAGTTCGTGATTTTTCTTATTAATACTTAAATTGCAAATATCCCAAGCAAAAAACTGCATGTTTTTCTGATCATTTACAGCTAAAACTTGTCTGATTTGGCTTAGGTCCTCATTTTATTTAAACTTCTATACTCGAGTATAATATGGAAATTAGTATGAGTATACTGACTAACTGTTATGCTTGTAGAAAGGTTGTGGGTTGCAACATGGACAACCTGTCACACCATAGTGCAAGCTGGTTAACTTTTAACCTATCATATTTATGGCAGACGTGGCTACAAGACTTGCTTGAAACTAATTGGAAGTAGTTAATCAGAAAGGACTCAACCCACATTGTGGTCAGGGATGACTTGTATATACCTAAAAGGTCCTAACGGTTGGTTCTTTGACTCAGCAAAAAAGATCCATGACTCTACAAAGAGAAGGTTGATTTTTTAATGTTGGGCACCAACCCACATGTAGACGGGTACCTTCCGTTAACCGTTAGGACCTTTTTGGTATATACAAGTCATCCCTGACCACAATGTGGGTTGAGTCCTTTCTGCTTAACTACGTCCAATTGAAACTCGAACCGGTCAGCGATCAGATTTCCGCATTTTCTTTGAGGAAAATGCTTGTAAAGTTTTCTTTTTCACTAGAGAATTGAGTGCATTTTGACGTATTACGAGTACTTTGATAAATTAGTAATGTGTGTCAATCTTAACTTTACCTGTTCTAAATCTAGACAATTCATAGTCAAATGTCAATAAAATAAAAGCCATAATATATGACTAAAATTAAGTAAGTTTCCGTTATATTTGTTAAGTTTTGTAATGTTGCAAGTAAATTGAATTTTGTTATAATAAACATGTTACGATTACGATGCAGAAATACTTTACACACCTCAAGGAGATTTAAATTAAAATATCATACTTATTATCATGTGTTAAATGATAAATGATTTTATTACTGTAAGTAGGTTTGTCCAAACACTTTTACACGTCAATCATATTTTAGAAACTATGTAAAGATGAGGTCGGCGTTTCCTATCTGACTACTCTGAGAAGAAACGCCGAAACAAACTCAGAGGTCACATTCTTTTTTAAAGTCCAGACATAATCTTGGTCTGAAATGATGTTTTGAGAAAAGAAAAAGATTGAGTGGACCTGACTAGTCAGAGCACGCAAAAAAAAATGCAGTAAAGATCTCAAATACGACACAACCACTTTGGTTAGTATTGCAAATCGTCTGAAAGCTAAGTACAACTCACACACAACTGTGTTACTCGTTTGTTTAAGGCCTGTGTTCACCAACGTTCAAACCACCGGTTAGGTATTTAAACAGTTGGTTTATGTCAAATTTCGTATGAAATTTTGAGTAAACAACTGATTAAATATCTAAACAGTTGATTTAAATGTTGGTGAACACAGGCCTTAATCAAACCTATCAAGAATTCTCTTGCAGTGTTTAGAAATGAATTAAGAAAAAAAGAGTGTAGTTTTCCTAAAATTTATCGAGTATCGTATAAAGTGAAAAAACACAGTATTCACTTATTTTCTGGTTCGACCTTGACTGAAGAATTTCAGTTTATCTTGAAGTTGAATCAGTCAAAGATCAATTCAAATAAATGATATCGACGTGTTGCTAGTTGCTACTCAGACATTGTGGAGTTGACTGTTGAGACTTTGCGATAAGACCATATTTTCTACATATTTCTATTGTAAAACATAATTCGGTATTTAATAACGGCCAGTTGTCAATGAAACCTATTTCGAGCGTAACTACTTCCATAAAAGCAGATGATTTCACATAGGTATCGCTGGTTAATTCTGTCTCCCAGGATCTGTCAGATGTTTCGGTTCGTTTTATAGTTTTTAATTAAAATTAACAAGTATCGTTAGCGTACCTCGGAAGCCTCCATAAAACAGGGGTAGAAAGTTAAGGTCGGGTTGCAATTTCCGCTATTCAGTTACAGTGTTAGCGAATTCAATCAAGACATCGTATGCTACGGACACAGGCATTGATTTGTTAACTTAACATTATTTCTGTGCCTACATTACTTTCCCTTAATGTCTAGACTAGACAGCCAGGCTTGTGTCTTGTCTCGATAGATTTGTACGAATAAAATACTACAAATTAACATTATAAAGTCAGGGAAATTAAAGCAGATATTAGAAATTAATGAACTACAATTACCAGCTGACATCGTCCGTACATTAGTTACATAAATTCAAATTACTCATATTTTTTTTATCACTTGTATAATTGTGAAATGGCTTTAACACGGCAAATTGAGGTAGAGTGTGAATTGGCTTCACAATTAATTTCCCTAACTGGACATAATAAGTAATATGTATAAAGTAATATGGATATGGTCGACAGCATCTAAAAAATCACCCATACCTGTTGGTGAGAAATCTGTGTAAAACAAATTAAATGCAACTACAGTCAGTAAGATAAGTTGGAATGTTCAACGTGATGGATCAACTACATATTTTTTCACGCATTACTTCAAATTAGATTAAGTTGGTATGCGGTATGATCTGAGAAAGACCACGGTTACTAGTTTCTTGAATCCATGGGAAACATAAATCACTGTTATAAAATTTTGAATAAGTAAAAGATCGAAGAGCATGCAATCGCTTTTATTAACACGATTAGATTAACTTTGCTGGATTGAAAAAAACACAAAATTACCCCTTTTCGTAATGTTGAATCAATCTCATAGCTATAAAATAGACGTGTTTTTTCTTATTTTTTTTATATAAATGAAAAGGTAGGTAGTAAGATTGATTAGCACAATTCGTCGAGTTTGTCTTGATAAAATGATTAAAATAATTACTATGTTTATCCCTCCGACTCAGCCCTTAGCCGAGGTTCGTACCCCACATGGGTGCCCTTAGCGCGCAGTCGTTTAGTTTATAGTTTTTACGCCCTGGCTGGAGGCTTTAAGTTTTTAGGAGCTTAAGGCAACCACAGGAAAGACCGGTTAAAGAGTCTCATCCTCTTATGGTTAACTCCGAGATGCCCAAGCAAAAAAAAAAAAAAAAAACTGTGTTTAAATACCTACCAACTGCGCGTGGCAATCACTCGCGACTTCCTTACTTCAGTTGGCTCGAGCGCCTTAATGGTTACATCAGTTGAATCTTACATGGCCAGAATTCAGCATATAGATACCGAGCTATGAGCTATCACCAGGCATAGACAAGTTCTTATTACCAACCTTGCGGAACGCTTTCTTGCTGATAATGTAAAGAAAACCTAATTAATCATCACTACACGAAGTGAAACTAAAAACTGTTGAACGTGGATAAACGGCCGTCGTCTTCCATGAGAAAATCATAATATGAAACTAGTTTGATTTTAATGGTGTGATTAATTTAATCAGAGTTGTTGAGACTGTCACTTTTACTTAGGTTGGGATCTAAATAGGGTGTTTGATCTTATAGGGAAGTAAAAGAAAGCTATAGCTAATTCTAGTGACTTTTCGAATTGCTGGTTTTATACTAATACCATGGAATAAATTTTAGTTGCTATAATGTGAAATTGTATCAAAAGCTATTATATATATCCTACCTTTTATTGAATTCTGCAAATGCTGGTATGATAAAGGTACTTTTTTATTATTCTTTCTAAAATCAGTACCTAATTAAAATAAAATGAAACCCTTTTTTTCGCCATTTTTTGTGAATTACCATTACGAAGATATTTTTTTGATATGTTATCCCTTTTACATTTTTTTTTTACATAAATCTGAATTAGAGACTTGGGGTAAGTACAAGGATATTGAAACCAAAATTCTAACATTCTTACAGATGTTAAAGTAGATCTATGCACTTCTTAAGGTTACTATGTTTGTGACGTCAAACACACTACAGTCACATAAAGGAATGCGACTTTTAAAGCAAGGACAGTATCATCTTGCATCCTTTAAGAAACAGGTAGATCTCTAGGTAGGTTATACTTACTTATTTCTGTGAGATTATACGTGATCATAAAATATTCGAGGACCGATTTAGAAATCTAAGCATCATTACAATTTAATTCTTCATAAACTGCAATATACATATAAGTATGAATATGAACCCAAAAACGTGATTATGTAAATAAGTTATGTGCAAATTATTAGAATTTTATAATTCCGTGTGAAACTGTTATTTTTTTGTTGCTTTTATCTTTGTTTGAACTCATGTAAAGATTTGCTAACACTCTACCTTCACAGTTTAAGAGATTTCATGATACCCAGTGCCAAAGTCGAAGTCAAATCGTTTTTTTTTTTGTTCAATGAAATCTCCAAAAGGCTGGTTGACGCTTCCCGTCACCCAAGGGCTAGCTTTTATCTTGGCTAGAGGCTAAGCATTGCCATACAACGTGGCAATGCCGCCAGTCTCTTAGGTACATTACCAGTCGACAGCGATGCGGAGGAATTTTACGACGCCATATTTTAGTTCATTTTGTTATTAGTTTTATTTCGTTTAGGTTAATTTATTTTTAATTATCTTGATTTAGTTACCCCCCTTTTATTTCAAATAGGCACATAAAAGGCACTTTTGAACGTCAACATTTACAAAAATAATTAATTGATTCTAGTTGCCAAAAGAAGAAAGAAGAAGAATGGTCAAGAAACTCCATACTTACTCTTTTAAAATGTCGACAATATTTTGTATACATTCATTAATTATTAATTATATATGAAGACTATAGTATATACTATAATAGGTAAAAAGAATGAAAAGCGAAGCAATTACAGACAAATTAATTATGTGATAGATACAGTGCTGTTTTTATTGCACAAGAATTTATCATCAACGTGTAAATTTTCTCACAGCGAGCGTTTTCCTACAATTATGTATCTACTTAGTTACCTAGCTGACTCTGTTTTGAATACAGACATATTATTACCCCTGCTGGTAATCGTGTATACCTGGCTGATAAAAAACACGATGGAACACGAGGTAGATAAAATACAAAGTAATTATCTAGTCAACAACAAAGATCAAAGTAAAATGATTAATGGGTTTCAGAGAATTATCTTAATATAGACCAGTATTTGTCCTTCTTTTCTGCAATCGGTCCCTCATTACTGAGGATCGTAGTCACTGGACCTCTTTAATCGATCAATCTGCCCCCATCGACTCGGTCCAATGTTGCCACCTGCTGAAATTCGCTTGAGGACGTAGCTTCTTTTACTTGGTCGGACCATCGTGTTGGCGACCGGCCTCGTGCTCTCTTTCCTTCGGCATTGCCAACTTGTCATTGTCGCATTATGTGGCTGAAATAGGTCAAAATACGCTATGGCAAACTAGACAATCGGGTCTTTATATCGAGTTGGGAAAGGACAGACACATTTGTGCGTTTAGCTATCCATGGTGTTCGGAGCATCCGCCTGTATTTCTGTATTTCTAATCCTGTACTAATTGCCTGACATACCTCTCGATGTAAATGGTTGGATCACGTAACAGTCCGATACAATGTCGCCTTTCCTTTAGGGTCGTCGCCTGGATTTCGTTCACCATATAAGTCAAATCAACTCTGATTTACCGTCGACAAGAACTATTTACCACCATTTAAAATTCATTATTAATGAGGCAAACTTAAAGTAATTACTTAGAACGTTTGTGCAATCAGGTGGGAAACTACCTTCTATCTTAGGAAAAAAAGGCATGATCACATAAAAGTTAGAATGTTAGTTTTTATTTCTGTTTCGCTAGCGTGAGCTTTGGCGAAGTTCCGTCTTCCGGATCGATGTTCAGAAACGAAGAAAGAAAACTGGCTCTTTAGGGTTCCTTAGTCAACAAGGAACCCTTATAGTTCGCCTTGTCCGTCTGTCTGTCTGTGCGCGGCTTAGCCCAGAGACTCAATTAGTACTAGAAAGCTGTAATTTGGCCAAAATAAATATTTATACTTTGTCGTATTTTTTCCTACATTTCATACACGTAAAGTGGGGATGTTTTTTTTTTAATTGTTGTTTTTTTTATATAAAAAAAATTCACGGCAATAGTATATAGGTATATAACGAAGTTAAAAGGAAAACTATCACAGAAAAGTAGGCTTTACAAGATAACGAGTAGCTAATAACAAACTTACATTTGCAGATGGAATGTATGGGTGAACATGTATTTCAACTACAATGTTAAGTTTGTTCTTGGGATAAATTCGTCCCAACTATACGGAACCCTTCATTGTGCGTAGTCCGACACGCTATTGGCCGGTTTTTAATTCAGATTGTAATCTCCTCATTAATTATTCATTCTCTTTGCCGATAATCAAGCCGACGAAGATAATTTCATTATCATATCGAATCTGCGATTCGTTTCGCTCAGCTGTTCGATAATTCTTACAAAATAATGACAGAGCTCACTGACTGCTGACGAGATAATTGAAAAGTACGCATTATAATTGCTAGAGATTATTTCACTTTCGATTCACACCCAAAAGGTAGTAATTTATTTGATTGAACATTGTTCTTACGCCAATATCATTGTGGGCGTGAAACGGTTCTTATTTAATTAAACCCGGCGTTAGTTCACACGGTTATTTCTGTTCTGGCATTGACTTAAGACCTTATGTCAGATTAAGTAAGTACTATTACTATTCGGTTACGGAACATTCCTAAGGGCATTCTGTGTAGGTTGGCAGCTTAAATTTTAGGTCAAAAGCCTACGCAGGCGGTCAACAAATTGATTGCTGAGCAATGGCAATGTTGTCATTTATGTACAATTTGCATTGGATAAGATAAAATGGTAGTTTAGCTGATTCAACTCGGTACTTATAAGGTGGTGTTAGAGTTTATCGTTAGCCAAATAGATATGTATTGAGTCGAACCTAAGAAATTCTACGTAGACATTGTGAACGGAAAGTCTACTAAGACATTATGGATGTCATTATTAGATTTTGGAGGTTAACTTTGTAAGAAAACACCAGTCACTATTCGCACTCACTAGGGACCTTCGCCCGCAACATCGCAGTGTTAGACGTCAAAACAAAAATGAATTAGCCTTACCAAGCTCAAAATTAACTATGTTTCATTCAGGACCTTTAGCCATGTGCGTGAAAATATATATAATAAGCTTCCAAATCCAATTAAGGACAAAGAGTACGAAAATACATTTTTCACTTCTTATGCTCTAAAAGTTCGTCTTTATGTCACATGTCGTGCGTAGGCGACATAAAATCGCTTTTTATGCTCTAGAGCATAAAGTAAAATCTTCGTCGAAGACCAAGGCAATCGATCCAACAGCAACACGAACAACTTCAACTTCATAGAATAACCTCTTAATTTTAATTCGTTTCGTTAGTATTCTAAGAACAAGGCAAGGATACCAACAGCCAAAGTACACAATAAAACTTCATGAAATAAACTTATATTTTTTATTTCGTCCTTTTATTATTTTTTATTCGTTTTTTATATTAGTTAATCAATACATTTAAACTATTACTAAGTTATCATAGATATAAAAACAAAATGTTTTTATAACTGAGCAGTAACGACCTAAGTCAGGTGTTATGTCACGTTACTACTGAAAAAAAAAAAAAAGTTCATTAACATAATTATTTTTTTATTTTTTATTAAATTTACAATATGTAATATGTATATAATATGTTGCTGTTACATTTTCTCGCAATCGAAGTGAAAAGTAGAGTGTACAACTCGTCCTTAAAACCCATTTTACACTCTACTTTATAAACGATATAGACTACCACCTAGATAAGGATAAACGTCTCGCGTAAAATGGTGCGTTTTATGCACTTAATGTACAATCTACTATAAAAACACTCTCCAAAAATACCTTATATTAAAATCGTATTACACTCTAAAGGAATTCTTTGACGATAATAATAATCTTGACAATGAAATTCATACCTATACACAATACTCGTACACACAGCACCTACAATTTTGCCTTACTACCTACCTATGTTATGTTAAATTGTTTCATGATTATTGTTTTTGTCGCTATTTGTTTTAATTTGTTATCTTATTTTAATTTATGAATGAAAATAATGACCTATTAATTGTACTTACCCTATCCTATATTATATCATGCATGACATTTACATAGTTAAATAACAAATGATGGACATCTGATAAACATGTTAAAATTAAGTTTTAATAATGTTAAAATTAGTATTTTTGTTTAAGCTCAGTGGCTTTAATATTGTGAAACTGTAGCACATATAACTATCTATATTGCTGTGCCCTAGCAGGGTTCATGTATGAAACCTATATATTACTTGTAACAACTTGTAAACTACATGGATGCAATAAAAATGATGAGTATGATTATGATTATGAATTTCTTGTCTGTTTGCGAACAACTTCGATATTTAACAAACATTCTATGAACGATGGTGCAGGTAAATTACACTCACGTGCCGCTATCTTTTCGGTACAAAGTGATGTGAATGAACTTAACCATGGAAACTATTAGGTAATGTGTGCTGTAGCTTACAAACGTCAAATAAAAGTGTTAATATGACGATAAACAGGTGGCGAAAATATCTTTCACTTCAGTTTAATGTGTATTTTATTTAATGCCTGCACTTTCACTGACTTTATCACTTATTACGATTTTTACGAGACATGAAACTTTTTACAGGACCTAAAGTCTAAAAGAATAAAGATAATATCAAAATATGTAAGACCATTCTCTTTCGGTTCCAGTACGGTCCAGTTCGTAAGTTCTCACGACTGCAAGTGATCGGTGCGCCTGTCATTGACCCAAGAATTAGTGGAGCCATAACTTTATATGAGCTCCAATCCAACTATATTTCAATGTTGTTCGGAATTATTAAATTGGTTCTAATAATTCGCTCGTAAATACATAATCACGTTTCTCGGTCGTGATTTTTTTAGTTTGCTTTGTTGTCGCCAATTTATTAAAAATGCTGAGGATTTTGCGTTGCTTTTCCGTTAAACTCAATTTATTGAATACTAAAAAGCCGGCCAAGTGCGTGTCGGGCTATGCACAATAAAGGGTTCCGTAGTTGAAATGAACGAAAGGCGCGGGCCCACCGCGGTACACGGAGAGGCTACGCACGTGTATTAAGCTTCGCTTTGTAAGAAAATGTATGTGGTTGTGTCCACTGCAACCCACGGAGAGGCTACGCATGAATTGACGTCATTGATACATGCGTGGCTTGCTCGAATAGGCGGTTACATAGCTCAACGCTGTCGACGTGAGTCTAAGTTTCCACTGGAGTACACGAATATGACCCACGACTATGTACAGCTCACTTATCGCAGCGCAGTTTTCAGTCATATACCTTGTGGAACGGCCGCGTAGCCTCTCTGTGCGCCGTGCCACGCTATACATAGTCGTGGGTCATATTCATGTACTCCAGTGGAAACGTAGACCCACGTTGTCAAACAAATTAATACACGCCGCTAAAATGCGCCGCGTGCCCGTGCACAGCATGCGCCGCGGTGGGCCCGCACCTTTATCCCAAGAACAAACTTTACATTGTAGTTGAAAAACATGTTCTTCTGTATACAGAATGTATGGGAGAACATGTTTTTCATCTGCAAATGTAAGTTGTTCAACTATTACTCGGTAACTTGTAAAGCCTACTTCGCTGTGATAGTTTTCCTTTTAACTTCGTTATAATATACTATGCTGTGACACTTAACTCTAACAAAACCTAGCACTTTAAAGCTTAATGTTACGCAAACGGATCCCTGAATCGAAAAATGGTGTTTACAAACCTACAATATTTTTTATTATTCAACGATATCCAATATAAAAAATACCATCCCCACTTTAGTAGAAACCCTAAAAACAAATAAATTTCAAGATTTTATTTTACCACTTTGTCGGCGTGATTAATTATGTACGAGTATACCCATACCAAATTACCGCCGAGCGACAGACAGACAGACAGATGGACATGGCGAAACCATAAGGGTTCCTTGTTGACTACGGAACCCTAAAAACAATACCTATTTGAAATAACGACTCAGCAAAGTTCTTTGATAACTCGCAAGACTTGCTGAGTAAACCATGTTAGAAAAATCATAAAACCACTACATAAACCAAAAGTTAAAAGTCAACATTTTGTAAAATGATCAATCAATTAGATGCTTTTTTCAATGACAAAGCACTCTGTCCAAATCACTTACACGTTTTATTAGCCTGTCTGTCTTTCAATAAATGGTAGGTAATAAATGGAGGTTCTATTTTACAGTATTCATATAGCGGTAACAATAAAATTATTGTTTTTATGAGATACAATTGCAGCTGTCTTGATGTCGTCTATACTCCATTTATTATAACATTAGACAAATACCTAACTGTTCTCACTCTTTCGTTATTTCGATGTAAACGTTTAATAAACTCCGTTATTTTACGATAAATACAAAGCACTGTAATCTATTTACCATTTACATAAAAAAACTAACTCTAAAGTGCATTAATTTCAACAATATTACACAATAACTGTCGTTATTTAGCCGTTATTTGTCTAATGCTATAGCAAATGGAGTATAGGTATAAGTGATAAGTGACGGCGTCCCTAGACGGTCAAAACTGCTTGACAAGCGCGTGAATTGTTCGGCTTATTCCACAAATCCCCCCTGAAAATCCCCCTTAGGAGGAAAAGTGGAATCTGAAAACAGTCTAGATTTCACCCCTGATAATCCCGTTAAGGGGGGAAATATAGAATTGAAAAAACAAAAAATAACTTATTCCAAGATCCCCTGAAAGTGATTTTTTTACATAAAGGTTCAGTTTTTTCCACTAAGGGGGATTCTCTCAGGGGGGATTAGTGGAATAAGCCAATTTTTCGTGCTTGTCAAGCAATTTTGAGCGTTTAGAACTGAGCTTGATGTTCTTGACAAGCAAACTACGTGCTTGATATTTTTTTATTGTTTCAATACTTGTCAAGTATGCTTGGCCGTACATGCTTGTCAAACAAGCAAAACATTCAATAAGCTACGGAACGTCATGAAAATAAGTGCGGATTTGACGAGCATGCTTGACGCTGCGTCAAGCTTCGTCAAGCGTGCTTATCAAGTACGTAAATGTAAATGTAAACGTAAATGCTTGTCAGGCATGCATACCTTGACCATTGTTTTTTCATAACTGTAATGAAAAGCTTTACTGTAAGCTACTAAGCTTACTACTTTGCTTAGCTTTGCTGGTAAGGTGTCGTGACCTTTGATTCGATTGATGATCGTAAATTTTCTTCCGTTTTATGACCTCTTTTGAAATTAAGCGCCATGGATGGTCATTCCACAAAGTATTACCAGTTCAAAATACTGTTGCCGTAAAAGGAACAAAACGTCACTGGAATGAATAATTAACAATTGGACATGGTCAAACAACCGTTATAATGTAAGTGTAGGTATCCGAATTCTTAGCTCATCGCCTCTGTGTATCACTTTTGAATATAAACATTAGCATTAGAATGGCTGTAAATCAATGGAGTCGCCTACTTAAGGGCCTCGGCACAAATTCACTAAGTAACTGCCTTGCATGACAACTTATTTATTAAGTGGAACAAATTTTTAAGCTTTAGAAATGTTGTAGTGTAATGGGCACAAAGTTGGAAATAATGTGACAATGCTCAGACGAACAACGATGCTAGCAAATGGTTTATTTATACAAATTAGTTGGATGGTTCTCACAAATGGAAAAACTAAGAAGGTTTTTGTTATAAAGTTGAAAAACCAGAATAAGTGAGACCGAGACTATTTACCTTTGTCTCTTATAAGGTCGACAACGTAATGATTGTTGCTGATGGTAACGTAGGCCGTCGCGTCGGGCGGTCTGTTTGTCACCAATAAAGTAATGACATAGAAAGACTATAAAGTGCTGTATTACGACTCCTCCTTAAGAAGACGAAAGATAACAGTTTTGTTAACACAAATGCACTTTAAGTGATTATCTGACCTTTGTCTTGCAATAAAGCTGAAGTGTCTACATTTACGATACGTAGAACTAAACACAAACCGACGATATTTCATAGACAGGCATCATTACAAAAGCAATAAGTCCGTTATAAAACACAACATTATCGCTGAAACAAAGATCTTTGTTGACTATTAACTGATTGAAGAGATTTCTAACGTCAAACAGAGTTTTTAAAACATATATTGCTATCTGAATGAATAATGAAGATTGAAATTATCCTATCGTATATCTAAAGCGATCGCAGTTTTCTTACGTTGACCGTTGCGATGTAATTTACATGAGATCTCCGCCGGTCATAAATGCAACGCTAATGATTCTTTTAACGATTGTCTTCTGATAGCTTTGAAAGTAATTTCGAGTCAATGCACTCGTTTTTATATTGTTTTTTGTATCAAGCTATGACTGTGCTTTCTTTGAAGATGGTGGTTGGTTTGTTTTACGTTGACCGAGTTTATAGTATCTCACAATTTGTTGTTAACTGGATCTATGTAGTTGAAGCAATTTCTTCCAAGTGGTCTGTACTTATATTTATGGTATTTTGCTAAACTTTATTTGATCAAGTTTTTCTTCATAGTTGTGACGTTTGAAGTAGTCTGAGTCTGCTGGGATGCTGTCATCTATTTTTTATGAGTCTTCTGAGTTTTATTATCTTGTACTGTCAGGGATCTGGTATTCAATAAGCGTTTCTTCAATGTCCGTGTCAAGTTACACCGTCTTAATTGTGAGATTTATAAGTATACTTATATACTCTACTTGTATACCGTAATAATCTCAATCACAAACATAATGTCTATGATCTCAATATAATATTCTCATCAAAATATACTTTCTGGGTCCCATTTCCGTGGAATTTTCACACTTAGTAATTTAAGTTTGGGTTCAACATAGTTTCAACAATTTGTGACGCTGCACGCAACTGCTTAAAATAGTGGCATTAACCTCAAATACATTCCTCAAAAGTTCTATGCATTCAGATGTTTAATTAATTCCTTCATTGGTCTCTGTATGACCAGCTGCTAAATGAATATTATTTTAGGCCATGTCGTGACTTTCTTGTTGTAGATGTTATAAACCATCCAGAGCTAATAGGCACTGCTGTTAGCTTAATAGGTAGGTATTGTCTTTACTGTCTATATGGGAATTCAAATTTGCATAAATCATGCCATTATATCTTCTTTTGTATTTATTTTACTTTCTCTAGATTGTTTTCAATATTACCGAGCGTCCTACCTACCTACAAAATCAATACAATCTTTCTTTTAAAAAGAACTAAGATTAACAAAAAAAATATCGGTTTTGAACTAGCTACCAACATTCAAACAGACAGTCTATTGCAACTGTAATATGAGAATCAATAAAAATCTGAATATATTTACAATCTATTTGCTTATGAGGGACCACGCTTCATCGGTTTTGCTTTTTTCATGTCTGCTGCATTATGCGATATAACGTTACATTTGCGGAATTATGTAAGTAATATTACCGTATTTATTGAGAGCCATCGACTTATCTACAAATATTCCAATATTTAATATGTCTTATCTAACTATCGCACGAAATCGGAATCCCAAATTAGAATAGGAATCAATAAAATTAACAAATTTAATCATATACGTTGTTAAAATACTCGTATCTACTCTGGTCACGAGCGTCCGATGACTTTTTACTAATGAAGGAGAATGTTGTGCATACTCAGTAATTAGAAGTATAATCTCAAGCTAATGTTAAAAATATATATCCGGAGATCGTGGTTCAGTGAATGTTTTAATGTTGTCTGAATTACTTGAATTATTCATGAAGTTTCCGTTATGGTGCACTTCGTTTCTTTGCGAGGTTTTGATGTATTTAGAAAATTGCTTGTGAAGCCGGATATAAAAGCTAAATCATGAGTTATTCCATTAGAATTTCTTCACTTATCTGAACACAATAGATAGCGATTAGTAATCTCGAACTATCTGTGTTTCTACCATAATTGGCATTTTTTGAATTAGTGGTAATAAACTTACAATAGAGATGTTCTGCAGTATACATGATTTGTCAGTGTTTAGTGAACGTTTATAGATTGTTGCTATATGATCCTCTTGACCTCAGTCGCATTAAAAAGAGAACCATATTATTTCATAGCCACACCTTATAATAATTAATCTTTCTATTGCTGACAAATTCGAAGGCCTTAGTCAATTCAATGCATTTTTTAATGAATATTCAACAAAAACACCACTTCATATATTATAATATTTAAGCGTTCTTCGATTTGAAAAGTTATTGCCAATTGATAGTTTGATTACATAACAGATAATGACAGCCAATATATTTAAGTATCAACATTAAGTTTGCTTTCTTTGCATATCTGCCATGTTACAAGATGTCAAAAGATGGTAATCTTGCTAAATGGTTTTCAAAATGGAATGCAAACAGTAGTCACGAATTTAGCAACGCACTTGCGAGTTGTTGTGAGATGTCTCGGGCAAATATGTCAGTTATAATATAATACACGAATTACAAAAATGAAGGTACGGTGGCCAGCACATCAAGTTACCACGAACTGTAAAATTTTCTCGTTCAGTTTTGAACTTAATCATCAACATTTTAAAGTTTACAATCGTTTAGAGAAATTTGTCAGTTTTGTGTAGCTTGATGTGCTGGCCACTGCACGTAACTAAGCTATGTATCGATGTGAATATAAAGATGTCAATATAATTTGTAGGAGACTTTTTATTGTGTTTTTTTTTTACGTTTAGCTGGTTTTAACGCGTCGTTTGTTTATTAATTAAGCACCAAATGCTTTTCATACCCTATATCATTGTCGGACATAGACGAAATGTTCAATTATTATCAACATTAAAGTTGGATGGGATGAAAAAATCAAATTTGTAAGTAAACGATTACGTTGGTAGATACATCTGAAATCCACGTGGGTGTAGTCGCGTACATAAACTTGTGTAGACAATAATATTTTGAACTTTAAATATCTAGGAAGTGTGAATTCAATATACTTCTTTCTCAAGGCTTTTAAGTTTCAAGTTTGAAAGCTGTATGTGTCATATACAACATTATTTTTAGTATATGCAAAACCTGAATATAGTTTGTTCAGAATAAGTAACTGAATCGATTCCAATAGTTTTTACACCATGTTATATTTTTTCCCAAAAATATTTAAAAAAGGTTACAAGTTGGACACCGAGCGACACTAAGTACATATCCGCACTTGACCATTACGACAAAGTCCAAAGCTTGCAAGTGTGATGGAAAATGTTATCACCAGTTAATTAATAAACAGTTTTTAATATTATTATTAATGAACGCAAGGCGCGGGCGGCGCGAGTGCGCCGCGTGGTGAGCATGTTTTTGTACGGACAACCAGGTAACATAACAAGCTTATAACTTTGTTATTTTTCATGATACAGTTTTGAAATTTTGTACATAAATTCTTTAACTAATAATACTAGACACGTGTTTCGGGTTTCGCATAAACTAAAACTAATGTTGTATATTATGTGACAATCGTATAAAACTTACATAGGTATATCTGCTAACACTTGTACATTTTCTACGGTCTGCCTGTTTGGAATTGATTTAAAATGACTTCTGGATTGCTTCTCTTGATTAAAATAAATATAGTCACTATAATGAAAGGATGCAGTGAATGCAAACTGCTGCGTTCTCATATTACTTCGCTTGTTCTGTGTTTTTATTCAATGTAGAATTACATTGTTTTTCTCTTGTTTCTATTATGTTGTGTCGTTTTAATTTTAAACGAAGATTATTCTAGGAAAATGTGCAAGTGTGGCATAGTTTTTAGCACTTCAAATGTTTTGGGAGCTACCTTAGTATAGCTGTACTGTACATGAAAACCTTGAAAAGGTGCTGACGTGCTTTTTGTTTCTGAATTCTATTTTCATGGTTCAGGACAAAATTATGGTCACCTTTTAGTGAAACCTGAATAGCATTCACACCTTCTACAAGCTCCAGGCATTTAATAAAAACTAGTAACAATATACCCTTAAAAAACTTCACACATAAATCTCATCACGCCTTGGTCACCGAATACTTAATGTAACATATCACATATTCACTATAAATAGATCCTATTGTCTTCAGGCGTGATACAGTGCCTCACAAAAAACCTTTCGGTCATTCTTTTGTCTAAGTGTCCATTGTTTTAGTTTTCAAATGTCCTCTCCCATGAAGTTACGCCAGTTTGCGTAACTTGAACCTTTTTCGCCCTATACTCGTGAGAGCCCCAGGGTCCATGTGCTGTCAGCCGAGGCCGGGATACTGCGTAACCACTGTGATGTCAATGGCCACGGAATGAGCAATCTAGTCGCCCCTACTATGTGACACCTGTTTGGATCAAGTTTGCTTTCATAATTTCTTTGAGCGATAAAATAGTTTTTATTACTTCATCTGTTTTTGTCAAATCGTTATGTTTATAGTAGTTCTACAGCTGGTCTTCTCTGTTGGTGAAATTTTAGCATGTTCTTTGCGGACTTTAGTGAAGTTTGTACTTAATCAAAATGTCTATCTCGTCCGTAGTAGGTAACCCAAACGGCTTGTTTACTAACATGAATACAAATGAGTGAGCTGCCAAATTGAGATTTGGGTTAAATCTCCAATCTTGATAAAACACTTTTTACCCATAAACGAGTATCTATAGGCTATTTAATTTTATGAAATGCGTTAAAATGTCCAAATTCGTTTGGCTATCCGATAGTAAGTTCACGCCTATCTTGATTTTCTCAAATGACGTCACGCTCTCACTCGTAAAAGTTGTAATATATGTATTTGTATACTCCATTTGAAATAAGATTAGACATTTAACTAAACCTTTTTTACAGTCCGTGCAATCGACTTTGACTTCTCTTCCGTAGGCATAAGGATGGCATTAAAAGCAAAAAAAACCGGCCAAGTGCGAGTCGGACTCGCGCGCGAAGGGTTCCGTATCTATAATGAATGAAAGGTAAATTTCGGTTTACGATTTATGACGTATTAAAATAAACTACTTACTGGATCTCGTTCAAACCAATTTTCGGTGGAAGTTTATATGGTAATGTACATCATACATATTTTTTTTTAGTTTTACCATTCTCTTATTTTAGAAGTTACAGGGGGGGACACATTTTACCACTTTGGAAGTGACTCCCGCGAAAACTATTCAGTTTAGAAAAAAATGATATTAGAAACCTCAATATCATTTTTGAAGACCTATCCAATAGATACCCCACACGTATGGGTTTTACGAAAAAATTTTTTTTTTTGTGTTTCAGTTCTAAGTATGGGGGGAACCCTCAAAATTTATTGTTTTTTTTTTCTATTTTTGTGTGAAAATCTTAATGCGGTTCACAGAATACATCTACTTACCAAGTTTCAAGAGTATAGTTCTTATAGTTTCGGAAAAAAGTAGTTGTGACACACGGACGGACAAACAGACAGACATGACGAATCCATAAGGGTTCAGTTTTTTGCCATTTGGCAACGGAACCCTAAAAAGTGGTTACAATACCAACTGTTTACTGCAGCAGCTATTTGTAATGCCACCAACGCAATAGAAGCCAATATCGGTTGAGCGGGCTTTAAAAAAGGTTTATTGAAATGTCAAATCTTATTTCAAACGAATTATAGTTGACTCGTAGTAGTAATGCTAGGGAGACAGGCAGGATGTGGAGAGGTGTATCAAACAGGTCGCAGCGCTCGCGCAAGAGACACCTTGCTAATCGCGGACCGCATTCCGCTCCATTGCCGTCCACCTTGCAAATGCACAACAAATCGACATTTTGTAAATCTGTTATGGTTAAATTATCCCCAAAGTCTCGAATTCAGATAATTTATGTAAACAAAGTAATGTCAAGAATTGTCACTGTCAAAATAACAGAACAGTAGTGCAAAACATTTTATCATATTTTTTTTTTTTCGGAAATTAATAAAAATAATTACGGTATGATTATTTATTAATTATTATTTCTTAAATTCAGTACTTAAAAGAAAATGGAACCTTTTTTTCGCCATTTTATGTGAATTACCATTACGAAGATATTTTTTTGATATGTTATCCCCTTTGTTTACATAAATTATCTGAATTTGAGACTTTGGGTAGGTATAGATATTTTACATTGTTTGTAGGTGATCCAACCTTGCTAACCTCCATACTGCTGGTAATATGGCATTATTTACAGAATGATTTTGGTCTACTTACTTTAGATTTTCGTAACAACTGTCATGGCTGTTCTTAGCACCATTAATCCAAATGGATCTGCGGCAGACTTGACTTACTTTGCGGCTGAATAAATGGACGCAGTAGGAATATACACACGAGACGTACATATAAGTGCAAGTGCAACCAGCGCAGGCCCTGGGGTGAAGCGAGAGGAGCAGTTGCTCTAGGCACGAGATGGCAAGCGGAGCCTAAAAGCCAAACGCGAAAAACAATTTCCAGCGCAAAATAAATTTTGATAGCGCCTTTTGAGAAATTCAATAAGTGTTATTTATTGTGTGTGATATTCGCAACAAAAGCTGATTTTTGAAAATTTGGGGATTATTATTTATTTAACATAAAACCAAAGTAGAATTAAGTGCTAGATATAGAAGAGTTCAGACTGTACCCTGCAGAACTTATTTAATGGATTCCAGTGTATATTCCATGACATCCAAGATTTATAATAAATTGCCATATTATATTACAGACACTATCTTTTGCCCGCGGCTTCGCCCGCGTGGATGTCGGCTATCGCATAAAAAAGTACCCTATGTCCTCCATATCCCAGGCTATATCTCAAAATTCTAACTTAATATTTATTTTAATGTGACTCACTATGTGAATAGAAACCGAAACAAATGATTTAATATAGTAAAAGTACTTAAGTTCTGAACGTGAATGAATCTTTACCTAAAGATAACAAACACAAAATCAAAATACGAAATTTCACTCAAATTCTTAAAGCAATCAATTGTACCAAATACAACACGAAATAAAAATGCGACACAAATAATAATTTTAAAATAATTCACGTAAGTACCAACGATGTAAAAACAAAACGAAATCCTCCGAAATGTCGGATAGTACACCGTTTGTCCGGAGAAAACGCTCGAAATGTCTAATGAACACCATTGGTGCATAACTTTTCTCAGGGTCACGTTCGCAATTGGACGAAATATTTGACATTTATTTTGTACTTGCAACACGATCTGGATGTAGAATTCGATTAATCGACTAATACTTGACCGGTTGACATTTTAGCGAGAACACCACTAAACGAACGAAAAAAAAAGAAAACAAAATACGTCTATACTCTGTGGTCGTGTGGCGGTGTGACGCGATACTTAATGTAAACATTCATCAAGGTTATACGTGCGTAAAGTAATGGATTCAATGAGAAAACGGTTTAATCTTAGAAGAATCTTATACAGAATTACTGAGAAATAAGTGTAGATTTCGTATTGAGTGTTAGTTTATCGAAAAGTGATAAATATGTCAGTGAAAAAGTAACGAAAGTTTTGGAATGCACAAATTTTGATCATAAGGCCGCCGTGTTTAGTAATGTTTTTATGATAAACTAGCTGACCCGACAGACTTCGTTCTGTCAAAAGCTATAGTATAAACTCCACTACTCTACCCTACCCTACCCTACCTACCCTACCTACCTACCCTACCTACCTACCTATCTACCTACCTACCTACCTACTTACCTACCTACCTACCTACCTACCTACCTACCCTACCCTACTCTACCCTACCCTACCTACCTACCTACCTACCCTATCCTACGCTACCCTACCCTACCTACCTACCTACCCTACCTACCTACCTACCCTACCCTACCCTACCTACCTACCTACCTACCCTACCCTACCCTACCTACCTACCTACCTACCTACCTACCTACCTTACCCTACCCTACCTACCCTACCCTACCCTACCTACCTACCTACCCTACCCTACCCTACCCTACCCTACCCTATCTACCTACCTACCTACCCTACCCTACTCTACCCTACCCTAATTTTTCGTTAAAACCATAAAAAAAAAAAAAAACGTTGCTATAAACCTCACGGAGCCCGAGACCTTTCCAACGAATGCAAAACCGTGGAAATCGGTTCGTGCGTTCTGGAGTTATAGCGTCAGGAAGGAAAACCCGACTTATTTTTATATAGTAGATATTCTTGTATACTGTTTGAAATACACGTAAGTAGCTAGCTTATTTATCTACGAACATAATTTGGCTAATAGCTACTGATATTATAGCGTATTGTTATCGTAATCGTATTTCCAAGAGTAAAATTCGGCAAACAAATACCTACGAAGGGTCAATAAAATGGTTATAGTATGTTATCCTTAAGAGATAGACATATGCCATCGCGGACTTTTTTGAAGACCTTTTTTATGATACACAATTCCACCATACATTATTTTGTTATATCTCAAAGGGTTTAGACAGCGTTTTCGTTGAAAGCTCCCAGACGGCTTATTTTTCTCCGACACCTCCAACAAATATCGTTAATTCATACAAAAATGCATACAAAAACATAAAAATTATATACTAAAACCTTCCTCGAGAACCAAGCTATCCATTGGTGAAAACAGCATGAGAATCGGTGCAGTAGTATTTGAGTTTATCGCGAACAGACAGACAGACGCGGCGGAGGACTTTGTTTTATAATATGTAGTGATTGACAACTTGCACATATTTAAGCGGAAGCTAAACGAATTTCTAACTGATAAAATGTATTACATTGTGAAGGAGGAATCTAAAAAGGGAATCCCTATGGCCAATAATATTAATCAGATATTCAATAATAGAAATGACATGTGTAACTGACGATTATTATTTATCGAAGACTTCTATTTATTTAATTATTGACTACTAGATACTTCTTGACATTGAAAATTAAAATGGTTAAAATGATTTTCCAATTTAATAATTTTGTAATATTTAATGTTAATCAGCATGGTATTTTGTAGATTGTAATTTATGTGTAAATTTTGCATGCCCAAGTGACGGCAGTGCTTGGAGAACATTAGAAAACATGATATGACATCTACCCCTACCCATGTTGGCAAAAGAAAAGATTTGATTTGATTAATGTGAGGGGAAAGCGTTGACCAAAAGGCGCCGAATGACAATTTCGCTCTACCCTGATCAAAGGCTAAGGTCTACGCTGAGTGCAACTAAGATAATAAATTATAATATATGAACAAGTTACGAAATTGTTCTCAGCTCAACCCACAGCATACAGTCCACCCCCCAAGCCTTGTACATGTACAACCCGATCTTCAACCTTATTGCCTAACATATATCACGTGAAACGTTACATCTTCCAGGATCAAAGTTCATCTGTAATTTTATTAGCAGAATCTAATCGTGAAAGATGTTTATCGTTGACTTAATGTGTCGTGAGAAGCTCAGTTATGTGATCACGACGTGTGTCATCAAGTTAGGTAATGTTTTTGGTGAATAATTGATGTCTTCTTACATTACTATACTATATTTCAGCCCTCAGCCAAACTCTGCCTAACCCTTAGGGAAATATTACTGGCGTGATGTTATGTTACTTCAGCTTTTGCTTTGACATGATTGTTATATTTATTTCCGTCTTAGCTCAGAGCATATTCATTAAATACTATTATAACCTCCTTTCTTATTTTATAGCACTTTAACATTCATCATTTTCAGCTCCACATTTACTCGTGTGAAGTTTGTATTGCTTTTCATAGCAGTCGGTGTTTTTATCCAAGTTGGGTTATATTCGAACTCTTAACATGTATATAGTATCTTCAAGGCATATAATATAATTATCAGAAGAAAAAGAATTACCTGCTTCCGTGACATGTGACATCTAACACCGAAAATCACGCTACTATGTGTTCGTACAAGTGTATATTCCCACACATAACGATGTCAATTCAAACATGCATTCGCTGTTTATCTCAATACTTGCATGCTATTCGATAATTAATTAACATACTTATTTAGTCATTACTAGTATTCACGCAAATATATTATTACAAAATCAACTGGTTATACGAATGGAATATTCATTTAACTGATTCATGCACTGTTATCATGCTATTAGCTTGAATCACAAATTGGAGCACAATTTAAATAAGCCTATTGATGCTAATATTATAGCAGGAGAATCGGCAATTTTTTTTTCCATTTGATTCAAATTTCAACACGTATAATTACCTTTTTTTAATAAGCAAGTACGTAAGCCGCACCAAAGGATAATAAAAGACAAACAAAGAAATAACTTTTCTGTTTCAATTCTTAAATTTGTTGGTGATCAGCTGTATAATGTAACAATAAATGAAATAGGTACCTAGTTCAGCCGTAAGGGGTCAAAGGCCAATGCTTGCATCAATAAGAATGTAAGTTTTTAAACTGTCATGGTCACTAATATTATTATTAACATTAGCGGGATATTTACCATGTTTATTCATTGTTATGAGTTCCCGATATTTCGGCGCTGTTGCAAGCACCATGATCACGGATAAACTCATAACAAAGAATAAACATGGTAAATATCCCGCTTATGTTAATAATAATAAGAATGTAGATTCAATAAGAACTTTGTTACCATAAGATTCGTTTCTGGTCCCCTTCGAATATCACGTTGCTCAAAAAATACTACCTATACATATAGGTAAAAGTCGTCAAGGCGTTATAAACTTTATGATTTTTTGCTATTAATGAGTTCTTGCAGTAAACCGAAGTTCAGGTTCAGTGCATCTTTTTCTTTCTATTCCATTAAGAAACGGACAGAAGATAAATTTTTGTTTAGTTCTGTCAAATTAATCAGCGCCTGTCACTACTCCATACAAGTTTAGATGTGATTAAAAACTTGCCGACTAAAATTACGTTTGTTTACGTCAAGCGCTGATTAATTTGACAAGACTAAACTAAAATTTATCTTCTGTGCTTTTAATGAAATAGAAAGAAAAAGATGCACTGAACTAAAATTTAGTTTAGTTTGTGAACAAGGGAATCATTTTTTACTTAACCAGTCGTTGTATACACAGAATATATTTAGACTATAAATAAATATTTTCTAACGTATAATATTAATGCATGAGTATCAAGTTACGACTGATGTTGGACTGAAGCAATTAGAAATAACATCCATACTAATATTATAAATGTGAAAGTAACTCTGTCTGTCTGTCTATCTGTCTGTCTGTCTGTCTGTATGTTACGTTTTCACGCCTTAACCGCTGAACCGATCGTCATGAAATTTGGCAGAGATATAGCCTGGGATATGGAGAAGGACATAGGCTACTTTTTTACGCGATAACCGACATCCACGCGGGCGGAGCCGTGGGCAAAAGCTAGTCAAGAAATAAATGATAGGTACTTAATAGTTGTTACATTGAATACATAAAAGTAATCATGGTTCTTATGTGTTTTAATGAAAACTGTTGTGCTAATTGCTGGTATACTGCGTACCTACGAAGTCAAATGCTATGCTGCAACACTGTGGGTGATCACATATTAGTATATTATCAATAGTTAAGAGTAAATTCAGGGTGAGAAATTGTGTGTTATTGGGGGTAAAATTATCGAGTATTAAACTTGCTCTCAAAATATTAAAATATAATGTTGGCCTTTTTGGTATTTACTTATTGGTATCCGTCGGCTGGCTTTTGGGTTCTAAGGTGGCTCTTCAATTCTGATATTTGAATTGAGGAGCCACCTTAGACGTCCTGTAACTTTTTAAGGATTTTGTTACGGATTCCAGGATCGGGCCTACAAAATCTGATAATTTATATAATAAATTCAGAAGTAAAGAGATGAAATAAAGCACAGTGTTACTTTTCTTATTTCTTCGTTGTATTTTCTCAACAAATATACTTGCACTTGTTATAATAAATAATGTTTAAGGGCCTATACTACCTCAAATGGCTTAGCATGATCCTCCGTTATGTCGAAAATACTGCAGCATTAATTTTGAAATAAATATATAGTAAAGTTGAGGATTAATGTTAAGTACTATGTTAGCCGAAAACACGATTCCATAAAATTTTCTCGATAGAAAAAAAAACCAAAGTTACCTCCAAACCGAACAATAAACCGCTGGTATTCAAAAAATACTTCAAATTAGATAATGAAACTTTGCATATTAACTGAACTAACTATAAAGCAGGTCTTATGTTATTTACTTTTTTTAAATGACCATTATTTTCACCGTAAAACTAAATTACCTAAACTATCGGAGCCTTGGAGCCTTTTCCCTGCCACCCTGTCTCGCTTGCTCGCGTGACCGGTAGCAATAGTGTGCGAGCGAGATACAGAGTGAGGTGGTGATGAGGTTGTATAGACTCTTAAGTCGCAACGACTAGGACTGGAGAAAGAATGAGCCCGCTCAGGTCAAAACGGCTGCCACCTAAACTATTCCCGCCATTCTTTTACCGCCATTTCATTTTATTTATCAAAAAGCGTAACTTCCGGAATCACTCATTTTACCAACACTTTAAATCAATTGTTCAACTAATATGAAACTGACACATAAAATATAACACTTTTAATCAATTGAGAAACTGATACTAAACGTAAGACAAATAAAATACAACATTTACTATAAGTATTGGTATATAGTGGGTTCTACCAACCATCAATCCACGTGGTAGTGGTCATGTGGGTTTGCACCCATGTGGGTTCCAACGTACCCACGTTTGAGTGTGAGACATGGTTCCTCAATCCATACTGACACCTTTAAACTAGGTAGGTATACCTAGTTCGCATCACGTAAAAAGAACGCTGGCCAGCGAACCACTGTAACGTTGTATAGATCGTGTCACGTAAGTATGTAAGTGCGCTGCGCTGGCTAACCGTACAACCATACCATACCATTTTTACGTGACGCGAACTAATACAACGTATGGTTTTGCGGTTGGCCAGCGCGTTTTTTTTTTTACATATTTTTTTAACTCATACTTTAAGTAACAACAGTGACAGTGGTCGATGACCTCCCAAAAAAAAAAAACATTAAATATTTTTATTTTAAGTATCATATTAAGGTATCGATACCCATCGCGTCTGCAGAGTTAAGCTAGCCAATTTAAAAAAAAAACCCCAGTATATACCTATAAAGGTCACGATTTTTTAACTGAAATCTACTTCCCTTGACTGATCAAATATAGCTCAGAAGTAGACCTGTTCTGTAAAAATGGAGAGAATTATGGAATCATAACTAGAAATGTTCCACAAAACATTTTCCCTCAATCTCGTTATGGAAGAGGTCTGTGACGACTTGATGAGACTACTTCAGGTCTTAAAAATTCACTCACAATATCATAGCCGAGAAAAAATAAACACTATAATAAAACTGCAATAGTATAGGAAATTTCTTTTTTAATTTTAGACACATATTTTGTTTATCCGACAACCACTCTCTTACCTATCTTTTTAATTCAAATTTTAGTTGCATTTTACGAGGGTTTTTTTGCTATCAGACATCATAGAAAAAAAAACGTTGTAGTAGCTTTTGCAATTTCTTTTCAGATAAGTATAAACGTTGATCTCTGGTTCCGTTCCACATTGTAACGACTCTAAAGTAGAATCATGTTTCTGTGCTTCCCAAAATTTACAATGATTTTTATAAATCTGGTTATTTGTGGTGCATATTGGACCCCCAGGTACGGGGCAGTCATTGTCAAAATTATCGTGAAAAGCGTTCAAATAGCAGCACCACAATGTTAATACTGTTGCTACTGTAAAAATCATGTTGAATAGTTCAATATTTATTTATTGAATGTACACACAAAGCACTTCTTCCATCAATCAAGTCTTCCTATTTGCAATCCACTGCTGGACAAAATCCTGTACCAAGTTATGCCAAAAACAGAAAGCTTATGATTATTATTATTATTATTTATATAGTAATTCAAATAATATACAGAAAAAATACCAACACCGAGATAATATGGCGTTCCACGCCAATCAGAAATTGACTGTATATGTAGAAACTTCATTAGTCTTAATTCAACCAGGTAATCGGTTGTAATTGAACATGGCTTCTAATTTTGCGGTTATTTATTTAAAATATATGTACCTACCTAGTTATTGAAGAATTTCATGTCAGGCTAAACCACAGAATAGCCATTGCTTCAGTCATAAAAGCCCCAAATCTCTAGCTGAAGACCACAAATTAAACAATACAAAATTATTATTAGCTTTGAACAAAAACTACTTACGTTACTTGATACCTAAAAATGAATATCGATATTAACAATGAATGTTGTAATATTAGTTAGGAATAAGAAGTGATCGTGGATTCCTAAAAACAGTCCAAGATTAATTAAGACTGCAGCAGCTGGTGGTGATTTACTGTCCTCCATTGAAGAGTTCTATTACCGCTCTCCATATTTCTTCATGAGAGCACAACGCAAAATTATATGGGGCAGGAATTAAAATCGGTTTGCCGTACAACGTGGGGGATATTTTATAACATACAATTATGTGCAGTAGTTTATAAACTAAGCTTTGTACGTTTTCCTGAAGTCATGATGAGCTCCCACAATTGTTCTATCTTTAAGACTTCGAGGAGGCCACCCACCAGAAAAATGACGGTTATTAGTATGCAAACGTTTCATATCATGTCGAACTTTCTTTCGTAAAATATCAAATTCCGTCTTGAATCTGGGAGTTTCATCGCCAAATGAATGAATGAGAGTAACAAAAGACACTGAAAAAAAAATTTTTTTTTTCTTTAAATTTTATTTAGGTACGTTGGAAATACTTCAGTTGCTTTTTTGCATACCACAAGCTTAAACGTTTTTTTTTTAAAGAGAAGGGTACACAAACATCTTCATACCCAATTTGTCCGATGAATCACTATAAACTTGGATAATTGAATGGAAGACTAGCCTACTATCTTCTGCCTCAAAAGTTTCAGGGACTGTAATTCTAGAATTCTTCTTAGGGCCTCCTGCCAAGGTTGCGGGTTTGTCCGAAAGGGATACCGTGGCCCTGGCATACAGGCAACTGATGGAACACGGGTGGGTTTCTGTCAGTAAATGTCTGACACGCCCTCCCGCTTCACCCAGAGCGGGAGAAGTAATTTGATAATTTCCCACCCAAAAAAAATAGGGCTGATGACATATTATCTTAAATAATCAACGAAAAATTGAAATAATTACACGTACCAAAAAATAGAAGCCATATCCAAATTGTACCCTTGTTTATACCCTTCTTCACGTGACCAGAGGGCTGGCCTATTTTTAGGCCAAAGAATCAGCGTTGCCATCCAACGTGGCAACGCTGCCAGCCTTTTGGGCACTTTTTACACTGACGGCGATGCGGAAGAATTTTTTGATGCCCAATGAGCACTTTCCCCTTTTTTTCTTTTTCTTTTTTTTTCGTGTAGGTTTAGAGTATAAATATTTTATTTTTAGTTTGTATGTTGTATCTTTACAAATAGTTTACCTAATACTGAATAAATAAATTTTACTAATAATTATGAATAATAATGAATTAGAGAATAAAATATGAATGCATAATAGTTAATTAATTGTACCCCGCATGACTAATATTTTAGTAAGTAAAATGGCATGTAGCACAAATAGAAGACCATTATATATGGAGAGAAGCAATCAGGAATTACAAAATGTAATAAACATTTACTGCTTGATTAAGAGCTTTACTTAATTAGTTACCTTTACGAGTCTATTCGTAAAGGCAAGTAATAAAAGTACTAATTAGTTCACTCAGTTGCCTTTCATAATTTTGTTGATGATGAATGCAGTAATAGGTCTACAATTGCATTGCTATGTAAGTTCATTTGGTAAATCTTATATAATTACCTTATTTTACTTAAGTGTACAGGTAAGTTTTCAAAACAAGTTTTGTTTCTTTTATTAACTTATTTATTTTAATTTTATGATGGGTTTGCTCTTGACTCTAATCTAGGTCAGAGGTGACAGAGACAAAGTCGATGATGGAGTGAGCTTACCCAGAAGAAGCCTGTTCACTCTCACTTTGAATAGATGAGGGTTGTATGCGTATTTTTCCTAATGTGGCTACTTACTAATCTAGATATCAACTTTTACTGTTGTGTCCTTGTCGTATAATATGCACCTGCACCTTAATTACGTAAGTCGTATCACACTATCAATTCTACCGGTCTCTATGATAAATCTTTTACAGTTCAAGCAGTGCGGTTATGGAATACCTTGCCCGTATCGATAAGGCGTGCTCAATCTTTGTCCATTTTTAAAACTATGTTAAAAAAACATTCTCCTCAACCATATTTTTTTGTTCTTTGCATTTTTTTCAAGATTATTATTATATATAGATAAGTATAACATGTTTTGTGTACCTATGTATGTATTTATTGTATATATGTAAATGGTACACCACAGACTACCTGCAGTATTGTCTCTCCTTCCCCTTTAATCCATCCAAAGGTTGTCTTTAAAAGGTCGCTTTTAGCGATAAGACCGCCCATTGTGTCACCCCTTGTAATTTTTTTACATATAAAGCTGAAAATTTTTTGAGGTGCAATAAAGAGTATTCTATTCTATTCTATCAATCACAATCTGAGTGATTTTGAAGGATATTGCTAATCCATTGCTTCATAATTATGGTTCAATCTTTTTTCTACACAACAACGTATATAACGCAATGAATATTGTTGATCTGTCAAAATTAAACCCATTTGTGTTAGGCAATTCCCCGCTGCTGTTTGATTTGGTTTTATAAGGTTGCGGGCCTTACGCACGAGATTTGTGTTTAAAATACTAAGTTTTTCATAAAAGAATGATTACCTCAGCACCTAATCAATCTTGATGAACTTACTAAATCATACAATTTAATCATAGCACACATCATTTGTCCTCTTTTGATCTCTAGTGTCATCTAATGTTATCATCTCTTCCTCGTACTATCCGTCTCGTAGGCCAATGCTAAAGTTATGTAAAACAATGAAGGATAGGGTAGGTACTTAAAGACTTATATTTTCATTACTTTAATAATAATTAAATCTAAATATATAAAACATAGTCGGGTTAATTACACCATTTATAACTCGAGAACGGCTGGACCGATTTTTATGATCTTTGATTTGTTGGATTTTTTTCCGCCCCAAATAGCAGAATAACTATTAAAACATGCGAACAATTTACGAAAAGAAAGAAATACGCATATGTTTCTTTTTCTCATAAAAATTGTTGTGAAGTCTTGGACAGAAGCTAGTAAGTGTAATAAAAACACTGTTATATTCATTTCGGCTTAACATTAAATAGAACTTTTGTTTCTTCTACAGCTTTCAATACTTGTTTTGCCTGCATTACTAACATAGGGCCCAGAGGAGGCCATCCAACAGGCATAATCGCCTTTATCTTCTCATTGTTTACACCTGGATACTTTACAAGTTTCGCTAATAGCTTTCCGGATCCAGTAACTACTGAAAAGAGATGGACTGAGCTACAGATTAAGTCTATTTTAGGTGGTAAACATTATCCGTTTCCAAAACGAACCTTTGGAAATTTTTTTGGCAAAAATTTTGCTGTCGAAATTTTGCTGTCACCAGTTCTCAGTGGCGTTAATTTTGGGACCCGGCACCGGTTGGTATGGCACTCCCTATTATTTAATCTTACCGGTGGGGGCTGTTTCAGTTGTGAGAACACCAGCTATTTATGCCAAAAGTACTCGTTCAATTATTATTGAAACGAAATAAAACTATTGCATTTGCACAGAAACATTTATTTGGTAGAAATATAGTAAAAGTAAGACAAAGTAGATGACCGTCATTCAGGCCGTTTGAGCTGGAGCGGTAGTAAGTAGAACTCCATAATGGGTTGGATGGTCAAGTATGACGACCAGCAACCCATCTAAAAGATACAATATACAGGGTGTAAGGGACAGCCCTCCGCAGACTGATGGGGCGAATTCAGTATATCATACTAAGATGATCGTTACATGAAATTATTTCAGGAACGTTATGGGAATCCAATAAACCTGATTTGTTTTATTACCTCACGCACAATGTATCGTTACCGTGGCAAACGCATGTAGCGAACGGCAGCACAGCGAGCCTTCGGCCGCCCTCGGTAGCTAGGCAGAAAGTGAACAGCTGATTTCGAGCGTCGTTCGTTAGAGTATTTCAACATCCATAGCTTTTTATTTATTTTAGCTGTTTTATTTACATAAATGGAGTTATGCGTATAGATAATGTAATTTTACATTGAAATAAGGGAATAGTAACTGAGAAAACTATTTAAATAAATTAAATTTTCTTCAGAAAATTTCCGGTAGAATATGATTCAAAATAAGGAGTTGAATGCACCCTGTTAGTTTGCGGTGGGCACCCTGTATAAAGCAATTTTATGGTTTTCCCACCAATTAATCTGCCTAGCGTTTTCCCAGCTATGTTGGAGTTGGCTTCCAGTCTAACTGGATATAGCTGGATACCAGTATTTTACATGTAGCGACTGCCTTATTCTATCTATGGTTTTCTCACCATATCATCTAAAATCAAATCTACCAAAGGTGCCAATTTTTTTTTTTCTGGAAACCCATAGTACCACAATTGACTGAAACACAATGCAATGGGCTTCATAAGTCTTTCTTTGTAAGAAAGAAGAAGAAATGGAAAATGCACTACAGTTGACTACTTTACCTACTAAATTGACATACGTATTGTGTGTTTCAGTTTTTTGTATGAATATTTTTTGTAACTGTGCGAGTTTAGTGCGTTAGGGTTTTTACATTTACATGTTGAATTGCATTATTTCAAATGCAGTCATGTTCGATTAAATTCATTGTTGGATTAAAATGTTTATGTGTATTTATATTGATATTGTAGTTGTTGACGTAGTGATGTATTGTCGTTGGTGGTGCGTTTGAAAATTCCATGTTATTGTCACTGCTATTTTTATGTACGGTCGCCAGCATATTAGGTCATACGAAACTGTTCAATTTCTCAAAACGATTATTAACCTTAAAATCGAATGAGAAAATTTGACAGTTAATCTGACTTGATATGCTGGCTACTGTACTTTATGTACATACCTACAATAAAATTACATTTAGTTTCTTTGTAAATATGAAATTAATTCTAGGTAATTCTGTTAGGTATCTATAGAAAAAAAAAAAAAAAAAGTCCAAAGACGACCATCCAGTACACTATGGTTTTCAGTCGTAGGTACTTAAAATGTGAACTAGTATTTCAAGTAACAGTTACAATAGTACAAAATTGTAACTACTACCACAGATTAATACAGATGGGTCACTCCGAAAAATCATTTAAATAGAAAGCGACTCTTGCTAAGACACCATAAAGTGCAATTCAGCTCGCACAACGCTTATTACCTACAGTTATATTCACATACAAGTTGCCTCTCTTTCTATCGCGTAACTCTTATACCGGTGGCGCGCGTCACTCCTATTAAATTTGCCCTGTAAGACGGGCCCGCCGCGTTCTTGTAGCTTCATACCTAAACTACGGAGTGTCCCATCTGTATTAATCTGTGCTACTACTAAGTATAATAATAACTGTTATAATCACCGTCACCTTCGCCGTCCAACGGCTCTAAGATCGAGGAGAGGTACTTTCCGTAGCAGCTACCCTCATGCAGCACTCCCAGGTCTATATCCTCGTGTCTAGCCCAGATTAACTGGCACATGGTCGTGTAGGTTTTCCCATCGTTGCCGCAAAAAGGTCCTCTTTTCTCGCAACCGACTTGGCGGGCGGAACTCCATGTTATGTGAACTAGTATTAACAAACCTGCTGAACATACATGAAGCTGTTGAAATAAACCAGTACCTATACAACATTTTAATAATGAAATATCTAGTTTCGAATAAGTTTATTGGAATTACAAAAGATTTTCTGTCCTGAAAAAATACAAGTTGTAGGTTCCTAGTAGTAACATGTTGGTTTATATTCAGTACCTACGTTCCATTTTACGAATCACAATGAAGGTTTTGAATTGAAAGCTCTAAGACACGAACATCCTTTTCTGTAACGTTCTTGAACTACCTATATCCAAACATTGCACTTGTATAGTTAAGAATAATAAAATTGTTTAAAGATTTTCAGTCACCCACCTTGGAAATAGCTAAAAGAGAATATTACTAGCAGTTCAGTTTCAAACTTTATGAACAGATTTTGCCTTGGCCTAGGTTCGACCACACAAACACCTCGTCTCTAAATAAAAATAAAATTCACTCACCAATAAATAACATTTTTGAATTGATCAAGCCGTATGAATACGTCAATTGTTCAATTTAAATAAAACTCGTCGCATAAGTAATTACTAATTATTCATACCGTGTTGTAATTAAATGAAGTTTGTTACCTATTTAGTTTCAACTGAAATAATGGAGTAACGAAACAGGATATTCTTTGCACGTACAAATAATATATTATTTGTGAATTATTCGTTATGAACCTCCTAATTGATATTGTTGACATGGAAAACTAAATGACTTGATGCAAGAAATGTGATTTTGATCATAATATTCTAACCATTGTACTTGTTATTTAAACAATGTAACAATAATAATCATACATAGCATAACAGATCATCGAATTGTACCGTTGTATGATCTGATAAATCTTGCCGTCTGAAATATAGGTTTGTGCAAATATTTAAATCATTAGATTCGCCTTATCGCTTCGTAAGATGGTCGCGTTACTGTTTCGTTTTGACATCTCTGACATCACACACACTATGTTGCAGTCGCCATGAAAATGCCATATTACTTATTATACGCAATGTGAGAGCTCACTCTTCTCTTTCATTCATTGCTCATTATATCTTCTTTCTTTTCTAAAAAATTAAATAATTTAAAATGACTTGATATGATGATTAATTACCAAAATTCACCGCGCTCGTGCCGCCACCGTCGCCGCGTCCGGGCGAGTCATTCATAGAATAAGTAAAATTTTGGAAAATGCAACTCCTTTGCAAAATGTCTCAAGCAATTTTAAAATTATAATAATTATGTAAAAATAAAAAACACTTAGATAAAAAAAAAAATTCGTTGCTATGGCTTTTTTACCACCTATAGATGTTCCTCTTAAAATATTTCGTGTGTGAATAGATACACCATAAATAGGGCAATAAATTGAAACAGAAGATTTAGCTACCTGCATAAGCAACGCGATACGTCCATTTACGGTCAAAATATTAGATGGCAGACGACAGGGTAATCCTAATACAGCGCACGGCGGCATCATGTGGCGCAGGATAGTGTTCCTCAAAACGGAACGAAGCCCTATTACTATTAACCCTCGCGTGTGCATGCCGTACAAACGCTGGCCGGTGTTGCAACTCCGTGGCTCAGTTTGTTCGTATGTTCCCATGTTTCTCAATCACGACTCAGCTGGGCACGGATGGTAAAATTTACACAACAGAAGCCGATCACACAAACGATTCATCATGACCAGATGAATCGTTCGCAGATGTAAAGTGAAATATAGCGTGTCTTACCTAATCAGCGAATTAGTTATTTTCTTAAAACATGAACTCGCCTGCATAAGATCCGTAGTCATCACGATCATCCATGGAAATATTGTTCAGTGTGCATTTATAGACATTTATCTTTAATTAACACTCTGTTTGATATGAATATTCATTTGAATTGCTCCGAAATAATGTTTACTACATCAAAAGTGATCGGTGGGTTTTGGTAGTATTAGAATTCATGGAAAACTAGTTTAGAATCGATTTTATCAATATAGCTTATTAAAGATTTATAAAAAAACACTTCCTTTTTTTGCACATATACATCGAAGACGCCACATTAGAATTCATCTCTAACATTATTATTTAGAGAAATATAAAACTTAATAATAAAACTCATTGCTATCAGATAAAACGTTTAATTATACAAAAAAAAAACATATATTTATTCTACTTACTTACTTGGCATAAGTTTGCACATGATACAGATGCATTTCATTAACATCTATTTCGTGTTTTCTTATATCGTCACCAAGTGGTGTCAAACATTGGCCAACGTGAAGCACTCTGAGGTTTTCGTTGCCTCTGACACCATTTTCAAACATACAAAGATTGGCGTAAGTGACCATGTCTGTGCCACATATTGGATCCCATTTTCCATTGCAGTAATTATTGCAGGGTTTAAGGAGGGCGACGTCTAATGAGTCGTCGACTAATCTTGCGGCTTCTAAATCACATATCGATGGATATGTCATGCCATCTGTTCCACAAACCGGTCCAATTATTTGGTAACTTATCGGGCAAAACGAAGCTACAGCGTTTCTTTGCAGAGTGAGCACACACGCGATCGAAACTGTAAGAGAAAATAAGTACGTTGTTTAAATCAATCATTGATATAACAAAAAAGAAAATACTAACGAGGTGGAGGATTAAGCAGGTTTTAATAAAAATTACAGCAAGCACTTTGCTGACAAAAGAAACACTATCACGCAATCGCAAATCGGGGTCAATTATGGACTCTCAATAACTAAACAGCACGAACTCACGAGAGCTTGGGTCACTGCGATTTAGCACAACACCAGTTAGGTACTAAGCTACGAAAACATGGAAAACTGTAAACTTAACACGCACTTATTATATTCTGTAGATCTCTGTATATTGAAGCGGCGGGATGCATGACTGAAGTGTGAATAAACATAGCTCAATCACGATCTACTTATGGACATCCAATGAATGGCCATTGTTGGTTTTCATAATGAATGAATTTACGGAAACAATTGAATTTGGTACATGACATAATTATTTGGATACGATCGGCATGTCTATTAAACAGATCATTGTGTTTCCTTTGCTATTTAACAATAGTACTGGAACATTCCTTTTTGGAGTATTATTATGAATTTATTCCTAAAAAGGAACACTTCAAGAAAGGGTTCCTGTTAAGGTCAGGTGCACTCGCAACCGGCGTGCGTGTATGATGTATGAATGTAAACGAAGCCAAAGGAGTAGTGAGGAGCGTATTATTATTTATTTATTTATTTAACATTGTAAGTACCTAACTTATAAACTTAGCCCCACAAAACCATTCCAATGGTTTGGTCAGTGAATCTCTAGACAATAATACTTAATCACACTTATATATCCAAATAATATTTTTTTTAATTTACTTTTAAATCTATTTTTATTTGTTCATTCTATAGTTTCTGCCTACCCCCACGGGAAGGTGTGTTTATGTATGTATGTGTATTCCTATAAATAATAAATCATAATCGAGTTGGCCTATGAAATAGTAGAATGACTCTTTAGGTAACTATCGAACGGCGATCGAAATCGAACTGTTGTTGAAACACAATTGAACGTGTAACGTTGCATATTAGTAGAATCGGCCCCCAGTTCGTATTTGTCGAGATAAGATTGTAGACGCTCTGTGGTGTAAAGAAATCACTGAAATTGGGCTGCATGCGGTTTCATTTTTTTTTTCTTTTTTTTTTTCTACACGGACTTTTTCTGTCTGGATGTGAAATCCTGATACATTGGCTTTTCCCAATTTCATGACTATCAAAATCAATATTGTAATTTTTTTAATATACCTTTTAATTTTGTAGGTTCTGCATATACTTAATTGCAATTTCAAACTTTTATTATTGCTATAATATCTTGACTCTAACTTGTTTTGTAAATTAACATGTCCTATCTAAGAGAGCTGGGTGATCTGTAACTGAGGACCTTCCTACCTCCTACATCTTTCTCTATTAGATTGTACATTTTATTGACCAGTGCCTGTATTACGATGTTGAGATAAATAAAGATTTATGATTATGATTGACTGGAAAAGCACGTGACATTCATTAGCTTGCCAATCGAACTCGGGACCGAAAAATCTTTTCAGCGCATGAGCGCACAAGTGTCATAAAATACGCAAAAGCTATCAAAAGATCTTGTTACAGAATTCCGTGAAATATCGAATGAATGCATCAGCGGCTTCTTAGATCGCGTTTTATTGTCACAAAAAATATATTCATTGAAACATATTCATAATCTCTATTAGTTAGAAACTTAGAAGTGTAAGTAACTTGATACATTAGTGCTAGTGTATTTTCGTAGTTCATATCATGTAAACGGTCCACTGGCGCATACTCGTAATTACGCGTTACGAGTATTATATTTCGAAGGATATTTCGAGCAGTCGGCATTTGTTTGAACTATTTGATACTTCCTTATTATACAGTTTCTTTTGAACTTTTATGTTAAAGTCTCCTACAAACAGGCGCGACACGCGACGCGACACAAAGGCACCGCGTGTTTCGCGACGAACGGTGCCTTTGTGTCGCGCCTGTTTGTAGGAGCCTTATAGGATAAGGAACTATATTATTGGAAGTGAATTGCTTACTTGTAAATTAAATAAAAGATACCAACAGTATGTTTCTCTTTCATCTGAAATAGATTTGGTCGCAGGAACACTCTTGTCCTCTTGAAGATTTTCCTAAAAAATATTTGTGTTGTTACTCCTATATACATTATAATTGGTTCACTTGCTTTTCATTGTACGTTAATTTTCACCCCTTTAACGGCAGCCTAACAGCAAACAATTCATATAAGTGTCACTATAATATAGTGTTTATTTAGTGGCTCACCTATCACGATTGTGCTGAAATTGGCTCGCAGGGTGAGCTGGCGCTGGCTCGGTGGCAAGTAATCTTATTACAACCGTTTATATTCCTGGGTGTGTCTGCTTATGATTTGTGGCTTCAAGCACCGTTATAGGTGATGATGTTGTTATTGGAGAAGATATGAATGAGAAATCAAAATATAAAATTTTACACAGGAGCTTAAATTTTAAAAAATGCACTGCTTATTCGCAATAGAATTTAATATCAGGTGCTTTGAGCCATCTTTAGAGGTCATAGAGATAAATATTATTTATTTACACTATAACATAAAATTCAGAAAAGTTAATTTTAAGAAAGATGGCATTAGTAACTCAATTCTTGAAATTTTTTGTATAGTAACGGTTTGTCTTTAAAGGTGCGATATGAAACTTTTAAAACCTGCTTTAAAAATCCATATTTTCAGCAAAATTTTACAAATTGTGAATAATTTTTTCTTCAGTAAGCTTGACATATTTACCGTTTCCAAAATCATATTTCCTTCGTGTTTTTGATTGATCTCTTTAGTTCCAGTAAAGCTTCGTATAATTATGGCACCACACAAGTGGAAACCAATATTCAACCTCAAAACAGGTTAAATTACTTTCCATGTACAACATAACCACATCAGCACAAGCCAGCATCATTACCCTCACTATAACGTATGTTATATCATTTTTAAACACATCATACTCCCTTTTGGTACCTCTTCATTAACCTGTTGAGTGCGATTGCGCGAGCGTAGGTCCATACTTGACTTTATTATATATAATACATTGAATATTATACAACCGCTGTGACCACAGCCTTTAAAGGCCATGTTTCTTACCGTTTTACATGAACGATTTATTGCAAAATGAGTTGCGATCACGACCTGTCGATTTGGTTTCCTTCTATAGGTTACAAATGACGGATGTGGACTATTTTACGTTGTTATTAAAGGGTTACCTTTCTTATCTCCACAACCATTTTTCTTCTAGTTGAGTTGTTTGGCTGAAAAAGAACAAAATATAATAATAATATAATATGTTGATATTGAAAGGGAACGGAGAGCTCTGTCCGTGCGAGCGAATATGTTGGCCCGCAGGTTTGCACGTTGTACCGCAGACGTAAAGGTGCGCTATTTAGAGCATTCTGTACCGCCTTCTACACGTGCAGCCTGTGGGAGAAGTATTCGCTAGCATCGTATGGAGCCCTTCGTGTCCAATTTAATAACGCGTTCAGAAAACTGATGGGGTTGCCATGGCGTTGCAATGCATCAGGGATGTTTGCGGAGGCGCGTGTGGATTGTTTTTACACTATAATGCGCAAGCGCGCTGCATCAATGGTGGCCAGCCCCAACAGGGTTCTGAAAATGATAGCGGACAAAGTGGACTGTCCTTATATAGTTCACTGTTGTCAGTTACATGTGTCACCGTATTGTGTTGTTTACTAACACGTAGTTGTAAGAACATTGTTACTAACCCTTTATGAGTCTTGGCTCGAAATAAAGTTTTTAATTTGATTTGATTTGAAAAGATAAAACGCATTACTGTAGAGCTTTTATCGAATTTATCTTGTATTCAAGTTAAACTCTCTTGAATCCCCTTTTCAGCTACTTCAGCGTTTCAGTCGCTGGAAAGGGGGATCCAAAGAAGGAAATTACAATATGCGAAGTGTCTCTTCACACTATTCGTTGAGACCACCAGACTGAATCATGTTTTTCATTTGCATACATCAATATCTTTCGAGTTTTATGCAATCTACATCGACTGCATGTTAATAATACTCTCATAAGTTATGCTGTACTGTGCACTACAATTTCAATAAAAGGTATAGTTTAACTCTTTAACTTAAATACATGACTAGTGAAATGAATCCCCGTTGCCTAGCGTGGGAAATTATTACGTGAACACGCTAGGGTCTGAACTGATTTAATTTTAAAAGCTCAAAGGTTCTATCATTGTTCTCGTGACGGACGAAAGGGAGCGAGCACTCGTTCGGTCACGATTCGCGTTCGATTTTACGAAAATGTTAACAAGGTGCGCAGACGCAAACGAAAGTGAACGAACGCTATTGTTCATGAAACAGGTGCTATCGATAGATATCATCGGAAACCGACACCTACGTCTTCGTACTTATGCAACTTGTTATATAGGAGGATTATTTAAACGCTTCAAATATGATTACAACGAGTAATCTGTCGAAAGTTTTCGATAGAGAAAATAGCTATATGTAAAGGTTACCGTGGAAATTGTTAATTGATGAAGTAACCTTTGTTACCTACTGTTAGTAGCAAGTGTTTGTTTTCATCAATCATCATTATGTTATGACAGCGGCGTCATCAGTTTTCCGGGTGTCACTTCCGTCCGGTCGCAGTAGCTGTGGTGGTTAAGTCATCGGATTGATGACGAATAGACAGATGTGCTGCTGGGGAGTTTATCACGCCACTTCTTCTTCCCAGCTAAAGCACTGGGAAGTTGTGAAGGGTGTGCGTTTTGGGGGACTGTCTTATGTAATCTTGACGTTCGAAAAGTGCTGATTCTCAGCCTAATTTGAATAAATTTAAATAAATAGCCTAATTTGAAGTGAATGTCTTTTGATTTAGATTATAAAAACCGGCCAAGTGCATGTCGGACCATGCACAATGAATGGTTCCGTAGTTGGGATGAATTTATCCCAAGAACAAGCTCAACATTGTAGTTGAAAAGCATGTGTAAATAACTGCAAATGTAAGTACGGCGACTATTACTCGGTAACTTGTACTTAGCTTTGATAGTTTTCCTTTTAATTTCGTTATATATAGATACTACTGCTGTGAATTTTTCCACATACCCAAATACAACCATTTAGCTGGCAGGACTTGACTCTATACTCTATACTCCATTTATTATAACATTAAACAAATAACTGTTTTCACCCTTTCGTTATTTCGATGTAAACGTTTAATAAACTCCGTTATTTCACGATAAATACAAAGCACTGTAATCTATTTACCATTTACATAAAAAAAATAACTCTAAAGTGCAGTCATTTCAACAATATTACACAATAACAACAATGCTATAGTAAATGGAGTATAGTTAGATGGCTTGATAATAGGGTCAAAAAAAGAAAAACTGTTTAGTCCGTCAATCAGATAATAAAAAAATATTAGACACGTATTTTTTACTTTATCATATTAATAAAAAATTACTTAGATAAAACACATTAAACTTGGGGATTGGGGGCTCGTTACGTCACAGCTACGTATAAAATCTACTGAGAAGTGACGTCGTGCCGCCCCCGACTAATCAGTTCTCCCCGACCCTTGCTTTCAAATGAAGCGCCAGCACGCGCTTTAGCTGAGCAGCATGTAGCTTTAAATCCCCCTGATAATAATCAAAACTGATTTTATCCAGCCACCGACGGTCCCTTGCCATCCTTCTCCCGACTCTGCCCTAAGCCGAGGTTCGTACCCCACAAGGGGTGCCCTTAGCGTGCAGTCGAATAGCTTATAAGTATGCCGTGGCTGGAGGCCTTAAAATTCTATTAGGAGCTTAAGGCACCACAGGATAGCCCGGTTAAAGAGTCTCAACCCCTCGTGATTACAAACTGAGATGCCATTAAAAAAAAAAAAAAAAAAACTTGCCACATTGAACTCAATATATCGCCGTAATGTTTTGATTACGTAAAAAAAGAAAAAAAACGTGTCCAATATTTTTTAATAATCTACATAACGGATAAAAATATTTTTTTTGTCAACATCCCTATTATGTTGTAATACCCCTATTATGCAGACTATAGTGTCGCTAATGAAATACCCGTTCTAATAGCTACTTAAGTACTTGCTGCTGCCCGAGACTTTGCCCGAGTGGCTTTTTCTAAAATAAAAGTAGTCTACTCCTTATTACATCAGCTATCTGCCAGTGAAAGTCCCGTCAAAATCTGTCTAGCCGTTTCAGAGATTAGTCGGAACAGACAGTAAGAAAGATATTTTTGTTTTTTTACTACCTTGTACCTTTCATATGCATTTATTAGCTGTTATTTTGACATTACAAACAGACACTCAATTTTATTTAGTTGTGTAGAATAGGTATGAAGCCTATTATAACGATTTTCCTCCAGTTCTAACGTTTTGTATGGATTGAACAAAATATTCTTGCAATTCTCATTCTACCAACCAGAAATCTATCCAGCTTTATCATTCCATACAATATCAGCATTCCACCACGTCATAGAAAGCTGTAGCAATAATATTGATCTATCGCTATTCACGTTAACATTCCAGACCAACCCGTTCCTCTACCCAGTTCATTCCTTACCATGATAGACGGTTAGCATTCCATAGATCTACTTTTATTACCAAACAATTAGCATATTTGCAACAAACACATGTATATTCATGTAATTACAAGGTCACTTACCATCTGGCTACCCATTGTTACATACAGCAAGCCATATAATATTTGCTTAGATAGAATTTCACCAATTTGCATCAGCATTTCACTTTCTTTATGCGCGGGCGCTGTATTAACACATTTTATTGCTCGTAAGACGTAAACTTTAGTTGGAACTGTTATTACTGTCTCATTATTTATTCTGTTATGTTTCGATAGCGATTGTGCGAACTCTATGCCTCGTGATGACATGTTATTACGCCTAGTTGAGTCATCTGCTGATTCTTTAAAGTAACTGTTGCTTTTAATACCTACGCCTTAAGCTGCGAAAGTCGGAACATGTTGGCTTTTCTCTTTTTTACCGGATTTTTATGTGGCTCAGTGTTTCCTGAAAACATTTCGCCTAATGCAAGAACCGCGTACACTTTCTGTCTTAAGGCGACGATAACCGACTTTTAATGATTTTAAACTGAAGATCACGTCTAAACGAGTAGTGTTAATGATATGGAAAAAATATATGTTAAATTAGAGCATTTTCTTAATAACTTAATATGTGAATATTTTTGATTATGTTTATATTACATGGTGAAATTAATTTGTAAAATTATGTCTAACGCGGATAAAAAATTGAGAATTACGCAAAATCTATCAAACCTATTTTTCTGAAACCTTCACCTTTTTAAAGATAATTTAATTATTGATCTATTAGTATACGTGTTTTATTAAAATACCTTTTGTTTTATGTATAATCAATTAATAATGCGTCTTATTTGGGACAGCGCTCCTGAATGGGCGATTCCTATTACTGGCTGGACGTACGACGCGTTGCATGAGCTCAGTACAAAACACGCAAGCTAACCACTCAAGGTCACTGGCATATAATTGGGCCTTAAGTGGTCATCATTTCAGCCGAAAGACGTCCACTGCTGGACATAGGCCTCCCCCAAGCACCGCCACTTCGACCGGTTCTGTACTTCCCGTATCCAGCGGATTCCTACGGCTTTCACAAGGTCATTGGTCCATCTCGCAGCAGGCCTTCCAACGCTACGTCTTCCGGTACGCGGGCGCCGCTCCAGAACCTTTCAGCCCCATCGACCATCTATTTTGCGTGCAATGTGCATCTATTCTGATTGGCAATTCTTCGGGCTATGTCGGTTACTTTGGTTCTCTGGCGGATCTCTTCATTCTGATTCGATCACGTAGGGAAACTCCTAGCATAGCCCTCTCCATTGCCCTTTGGTTGACTTTTAGTACCTATTGAGCATAACTGGTCAAATAAAACTAACCTTAGGTGAACAGTGAACTGTTGATTGCTAATAACTTTTTTTTTTGTATAATCGAACTGAACATGTTATCCTTACTAATATTATAAATGTGAAAGTAACTCTGTCTGTCTATCTGTCTGTCTGTCTGTCTGTCTGTATGTTACGTTTTCACGCCTAAACCGCTGAACCGATCGTCATGAAATTTGGCACAGATATAGCCTGGGATATGGAGAAGGACAAAGGCTACTTTTTTACGCGATAACCGACATCTAGGCGGGCGAAGCCGCGGGTAAAAGCTAGTATACCTATATACTTGTAAGTGTTCATCTTCATAAATCATCTAGCCAACGTTTACGACTGTGCATGTGGGCCTTATAATGCTAGTTTATTCGAATAATACTAAAGCACCATTCCAGTTACGAAAACGCAAAGTAATTCAAACCTAATGAGTACCTGCATCTCACGTATTTTCAAATAACAACCATTCACGATAGGAGTGTGTGTTTTGGTCACTTTTACCCATATTGTCCTATTGTGTCCTATGTTTTTAGTTTAACGACAGTGTTTTATGCGCTTTAAGTGTCGCTAAAAGCTTATAGCTAAGTAATGGTCGTTTCAAATCTATTTAGTGTTGGGCACCTGTTGTACAACGCATTGTTTGGTGAGAGAAAATTGTCGTTTGAAGAAATATTGTTGAACATTGTGTATAGGTTGTTTAAAGTGTTTGTGGGCTTTTAACTGTAATGGCAGCGATTTGAGAAGTCATTTTCTAATAGAGAAACCTTTAGTTATAGAATAGCACTTTATAAACTGTCTACGCCAGAATGTTGAGAGATAAATTCCCATGTTACGCACGCTTGGTACATAATGTAAGTTGATCTTAGTGGAATTCTAACAAAACAAAACACAATTTGATTCATCTATAACCCATTGCAAAATAGTTTTATTCTGATGTAAATCGTAACTAAGCAATTGCATTTTTTATTGAATGCAATATTAGTTAACAATGGGTCAATACTCGTACAACCGTTGTAATATCTAGCCAATGTTTACAATAAATTCCCGTTTGAATACCGTATTTTCAAGAAATCGTCAATTCGCGAAGATTTAGCAACGACACATAACGAAACTTTGCACATGTATGAGAGGCTAGCATTAGCAAGTTAAAATCGTTTTGTCAACCTTACCTCGATTCTCGACATGTCCTTGTATACAAGATGGAGACATTTTCAAAAGCAAATGAAATCATCATTCATAATTTCAGCCAAAAGACGTCCACTGCTGGACATAGGCCTCTCCCAAAAGGGGGGGAATTTGCCATAATCGCCAAGATTGGCAGGCGGGTTGGCGATCGCAGTATAGTGTTAAAAATGCATAGAGAACGCTGCTGCCCATTCTCTAGTTAGTCCATTGGTCGCCTTTAACGACACCTACGGGAGGAAATGGGGTGGTGCTATTATTTACATCCGGCACCACACATTCATCATCATTCATAATTTCAGCTGAAAGACATCCAGTGCAGGACATAAGCCTCCTCCAATTGGGGGGGTTTGCCATAATCGCCACGCTTGGCAGGCGGGTTGGCGATCGCAGTATGGTGTTAAAAGTGCATAGGGAACGCTGCTGCCCATTCTTTAATAGTCCCTTGGTCGCCTTTTACGACACCCACGGGAGGAAATGGGGTGGTGCTATTATTTACGTCCGGCACCACACGGTACAAATGAAATATCCATTTAAATATTTGGGCCATTATTTTATTTAAGGACCAGTTTGGAGAAATTAAACAAGTATATTTTAACCGTTTTATGACGATTTATGTTCACTATTATCTATAGTTAACATTACAGACATTTGCCGCGCTGTTTTCTTGCTACTTCTTATATTGATTGACGTTTATTCAAGGAATGGTGAGGAATAAAAACAACTGCGTTAGGTACACACGGCCACAAATCAAGCTATACATTTCCAGTATAAGCTGATATCTCACTGTACGGAAATCCTATACAATGCGAGATCAGCCTAAACTGGAAATGTATAGCTTGATTTGTGGCCGTGTGTACCTCCTTACAAAATTAAATTTTATTGTTAGGACCATGCATTTCAGTTCGGAAACATATCACATACTGAACTTACGACATTATAGGATAATCTTAAAATGTAAAATTACAAATAATCTCAGTCTAATGATTTCTTTTATAATTAGGTTTGCCACTGCGTTACCAAACTTTAAATTGAAATGTAAGACTTTTCGAAAACAGGTCTAAATACTTATTAATAATTGGACCCTGTTGTGTTAATTGTTTTGGAATGGCATCTAAAATTTACAATAAAATACCTGTGGACATTTTAAACACCAAGGAACTCCCACTATTCAAATATAAATTGCGTAATTTTTTAATTGACAAAGCTTACTATACGATCCAAGATTTTCTTAATAATTAGTACCTACTATAACCTGTCACCTGTATTACAACACCTTATTCTTATTTTGTAAGATTTGCTTTAATGTGATGAACGATGAAATTTTTGATATGTTGCATGTTGACATAATTTATTATTGTATGCCTATTAGGCAGGACATAATGGATCTGTAATTTACCTAACATCTGTCTGTATAACCTATGCCCACAATAAATAATAAAAAAAAAAATAAAAAAAAAAGATCCAACCAACGTTTAATAACACGTTGGTTGGATCTTTTCTGCATAACAGGGTCCAATTTATGATCAAGGTTTTAGGAATAGCTTTAAATAAGGTAAATAATGTATGTAACTTTAAAATAAAGGTTCTCTTTCAATATTAGTTAGCTGTATGGCTCTAAATGTTGGCAGGAAACGAGGGACAAAAAGTAACACAGTACCTTAATCAAGCATTTTATACTTTATTCAAGTAATGCTCATAAAAAAACATGAGAAAACAATAATAAAAGTGTTTAAAATCAAATAAAAATTAACAAAACTCTTGTACTTTGTATAGAATCTACTTGAAAAATATAGTAGCCCAAATAAAATAATGGCCCATTTACTGTGTTCGTTTTTACACTAATATACCTAAGGAAGATATTCCCGGCCACATACTATTTTAGCCTTTTTCTCGTAAAATAGAAGGTCACTCACCGTTCGACCTCCGCCCTGGACGGTCGTTACGCTGCTCCCGCTCCCTGCGCCCGCCCCGGTGCGCTTGTTCGGTCATTCCGCGTCGCGACACCGTTCGGAACGGTCGTGTGCTGCAGCTCCGGCTCGCTGCGCCCGTGCCGTCTCAAGTGTCCGCCGCCGCCGCCACCCGGTAATCGTTACGCCCAGTCGTAACGATTGCACTAGTAGTCCGACTACTAACAATAATATCAACTATTGTCTTTTTCAAGACAGGTTGGTATTGGTTTCTTTAAACCTTGTCATCAAAAACGTTCGCGCGTATTTACCCCGTCAGGGAAAAACCACAGTTTCGTGGTCCTTGGTTGAAACCTAACGGTGCTAACGAATCCAAGGGGGTGTTGACCCAATCACACCCGCCGAACCCCATCAGGGCAAGGCAGTCAATTGGACGGGTCCCAGAGTTAACCGGCCTTGGGGGATCTCCTAGTCGGCTCTGGTGACAGTTTTCCCTTCACAGCTACTCACCCGGTGTCTTTAGGGTGTGTCTACACCCTTCGCACCGGATTTGTAGGGCCCCGTTCGCACAATAAGACTGGCGACGGGTTACAAGCTTAGGGCTCACCATTAGCACACATCTCCCTGCCTGACCCGGCAGGGAGGCTTCACTCATCCCCGGGCAAACCCACCCGGGGAGTTAGGGATATAGTCGTAGGGATAACTTCCCCGCCGCCATCATGGCCCCCCCCCCTGAATATAAGAAAAACCCCGTCATCGGGACCGTTCTGATCGACTTTTTAATCGGAGTCGTATTAAAGGACCCCGTATTCCAGTCCAAATATGGACAGGAATACGGAGCCCTCGCGGCTGCCACCCTCTCGGCGTCCGTTCGCACCCACTCGACGGATAGCCCCCGCTCTCCTTCTCCTTCTCCATCGCGTTCGCGTTCGCGTTCTCGCTCGCCTCTATCGCAGGCTGGCTCATCTGTTTCCGACATGGAAACAGAAGAGTCAGTCAGTGGTGGAAGAGCCGACACCCTGCGTCCCGCTGGGTCCGACTCAGAATCGGACCGTACCGTCACGACACGGTCGGCAGCGTCCTCTGCCTCTTCCCCCTCCACCTCGGACGAAGGCTTCAGCCTAGTCTCGGGACGGGGGGGCAAGAGGAAGAAGACGAAAGCCCAGAGAAAGGCCGCCAAGAAAGGGAAAGCAGAGGCCCTCAGCCCTCCTGCGTCCCCCACTCCGTCTACCGCGTCCGCGCCCTTCGCGTCGCAGGTCCCCACCCCCACCCCGTCTACCGCGTCCGCGCCCTCCGCGTCGCAGGTCCCCACCCCCGCCCCGTCCACCGCGTCCGCGCCCCTCGCGTCGCAGGTCCCCACCGCCGCGCCCTCCGCCGCGCCCTCCGCCGCGCCCGCGCCCTCCGCGTCCGTTAAGAAAATCCCCCCCCCACCGCCGGTATTTATCCAGGACAAGTCCAAATGGACTGATATATCAAAATGGTGTGTCGAGCTCCGGGTTAATTACTCGCACGCCAAGTCAACTCAGACCGGCATCAAGGTGACGGTTCCCACGTCCACGGACTACAGGAGCCTAACTAAAATGCTTCGATCTAAAAACGTGTCTTTCCACACGTATTGCCTCCCCGAGGAAAAGGAAACACGCGTGGTAATCCGCAGGATCCCCCGGGAGATCCCTTGCTCCGAAATCTTAGCCGATCTTAGGTCGCAAAACGTCCCAGTTAACGAGGTCCACCGTATGCACCGCGCGCGACGCGGTGAGGCCTTTGATATGATCCTCGTGATCTGCCCACCCTCCGAGGGTCATAACCCGATATTCCAGATCAAATCGATCTGTAGCCTCTCGGGTCTCGAGATCGAGAGACCCCGCAAGTCAAGCGTGATTGCCCAGTGCCACCGTTGCCAACTTTACGGGCATACGCAGAAGCACTGCTATGCGACACCCAGGTGCGTAAAGTGCCTGGGTTCGCATAGCACTGCGGAATGCGAACGTCCAAAAGACCGCGCACTTTGCACTGAGCCACCTAGCTGCGTGCTATGTGGCGAGGCAGGCCACCCCGCGAATTACCGTGGCTGCGCTAAAGCCCCAAAATCCGCGCCCCCTCGCTTAGCGAAGCGTACCGACGCGCGTCAATTCCGCGAATGCCCGTCCTACTTGGAACCAGTTAGACTGAGTCCCCAGAGACCCAGTCCCTGGAATTACCTGCACCATCAGCAGGCGTTCCCCAATCTCCAGACTAGACACGCCCCTCAGGCAGTCGCTCCCCAGGCCCCTCAGGCCAGTATACCCCGATTAATGGACCCGCGAACCCGATTCGAGAACTCGCAATCGAGGCCCGCGACCATCGCGCCCCCCACCGCACCCGCGCCCCTCGCCGCCGCGCCCGCGCCCTCGCCCGCGCCCGTCGCCGCCGCTCCGTACGCGCGCCCCCCTCCTAACCACACCCCCACTCCCGTGGCCGGTGTCAACAAAGTAGATCCCTTCCAGGTGATCTCTTCCACCTACATGGTCTTCCTCACCCCCCGCGCGAGGAGGATGGCCGATGAGATAGTCGCTGCGACCAACGCCGGTGACTTATACCAAATTCAGGCAATATACAATGCGTATCCCGAGATCACGCAAGTATTGTCTAGATTCGCGAACAACACCCCTAGACCACTTAATGGATACTAGGTCCCCCGCTAGAAACAAACCCCGATCCCTAATGTTAGGTTATTTTAACGCCAATGGCTTGGACGGCCAAAACTCAGAGATCACCGAATTCCTCGGCGATCATAAGGTAGACGTTTTCCTAATTCAAGAGACCTTTTTAAAACCCAGGCACCGTAACCCGTCAATTGCGAATTATCGTATAATTCGCAACGATAGGTCGCGGTGCCACCTGGGAGGTACTCTTATCTATTATAAATCAGAGCTCTATTGCACGCCCATAGACCCTCCTGTCCTAAAGTCCCTACTAGAAGTCTCGATCTGCCGAATCGGTATGACGGGCCACCCATCTATAACGATAATATCAGCCTATCTGCCCCCTACCATTACAATTGATCCCATCCAAGATCGACTACTGACCGACGACCTTAGCACCCTCTTGAGCATGAGTGATTCCGTCATCATGGCGGGTGATCTCAATGCCAAGCACCCAGCCTGGAATAGTAGACTCACCTCCCATAGGGGCAAAGCCCTCTTTGACCTCTGCCCCCTCCTAAATTTTGATATCATCGCCCCGATGAATCACACCCACTATCCGCATAATCCTGACCATGCCTCTGACGTGCTCGATGTGGCACTTCTAAAGAACATCAACCTACGGTTGGTCTCTATAGAGGTGCACCACGAGCTTCACTCTGACCACCGACCTGTTCTCGTAGAATTGGCCCCTCGCATAGGTCTCCACGACCCCGATATCCCCCCGCGTACCAAAAGGATAACGGACTGGAAGCGAGTAGGCGAAAGCTTGAAAGCTAACACGTCCCCCCAATTGGATTCGATCCCCGACCAGTTCGACTCTATCGCAGACACGACGACCGCGATCGACTCTCTCACAGAGCACGTACAATCTGTCCTGAACACATGTTCAAGGGAGGTTCCGGCGACGGATAACCGTCGCGGGAAACTGCCGGACGATGTACGTGCACTGATGACGGAGAAGAACGCAGCCGTCCGTGCGTACAGTAGCTTTCCCTGCACGGCTAACAAAATCCACATGCGCTACTTGCAGCGTGCTGTAAGTAAACGCGTGAAGGAATTTCGTGACGCCGACTGGGATAAGCTACTGAGCAGCCTAGAGCCGAACCATCTAGCATTCTGGCAACTCCAAAGGAAACTCAATCCCCGAGGAGGTGGCTCAGCCTCAATGCCCCCACTGATCCGCCCAGACGCGTCTCTCGCTTTCGAAGACATCGACAAAGCCGAATGCTTAGCCGACAGTCTAGAGGCCCTGCTCGCCCAGCTCTCAACCAGTAGACCAGGCGCACCTCGATGAGGTCGACGCTGAAGTCGAACGTAGAGCCTCCCTCCCGCCCGTCGAAGACCCTGAGTATCCTCTGGCTCCCGTCACACCGGCGGAAGTGCACGAGCTCATAAAGGGTCTGAAACCTCGTAAAGCCCCTGGCTCTGATGGTATCACCAATAGGGTGGTCCAATTGTTCCCCGCCCACCTGATAATGCTCTTGGCCACCATCTTCAATGGAGCCATGAACAATAATGTCTTCCCGCAAGTGTGGAAAGAGGCCACAGTAATCGGTATTGCCAAACCCGGTAAACCCAAGAAGGAGCCCGCGAGCTACCGCCCCATTAGCCTGCTCACAGTCATGGGCAAACTCTACGAGAGGCTTATTTATAAGCGTCTCAGAGACTACGCCGAGACTAAGGGCCTTATTCCCCACGAACAGTTTGGATTCCGTACCAAACATTCGTCGACCCATCAGGTCTACCGTATTGTCGAGGACATAAGCGCCGGCTTTCAACGCGGCCTTATGACAGGAGCTATCTTCTTTGATATAGCGAAAGCATTCGACAAAGTCTGGCACAACGGCTTGATTTACAAGCTGTACCAACTCGGTGTGCCCGAGCGTCTCGTGCTCATCTTACGAGACTTTTTGTCGAATCGCACCTTTCGCTATCGCATAGAGGGAGCCCTCTCCTCCTCCCATCCCATACGCGCAGGAGTCCCTCAGGGCTCTGTGATATCCCCCCTGGCTTTTACGCTTTACACCAGCGACATCCCGAAGTTTAAAAAGGCTCAGTTGGCTCTGTTCGCAGACGATACGGCCGTTTACTACAGAGGGAAGAGTCATAATGTCATCACCAACACTCTCCAGACTGCAGCCGACAAGCTCGGTGCGTGGTTTAGAAAGTGGCGGATCGAAGTCAATCCTGACAAAAGCCAAGCGGTTCTCTTCATAAAACCGAGAAAACTCCCCCCAAAGCCCAAACCTGTCACCATGTTCGGCAAGCCTATCCCTTGGGAGAAGCGAGCCAAATATCTAGGTGTCACTCTCGATCAACGCCTCTCCTTTTCTGAGCATGTAAGTAAGGTGCGTTCGCGCGCCGCCTTCGCTCTCTCTAGGCTTCACTCCCTTGTCCACGAAAATAGCAAATTGTCACTCAAGTGCAAATTGCGATTGTACACCGCGTGCATCCGCCCCATCATGACCTATGCGAGTCCGGTCTTTGCCCAAGCAAAATCACATGTCATCCATAAGATGCAAGCCATTCAAAATCGTTTCCTCCGTAAATGCACGGGAGCCCCCTGGTTCGTTCGGAACACAAACCTCCATGTAGAGCTTAGAATGCCTACAATAGCCCAATTTCTGAAACGCTCTTCCAAGCGATTCTTCGACTCTGCCGCCACCCACCGCAACACTCTCGTTGTGCAGGCCGCCAATTATACCCCCTCCCGCATTAGTACGATCCGCCGTCCAAGGCACGCACTGACCGACCCAGACGACCCCACCACTCTCATTCAGGAGAGCCGTAGGGAAACTAGTACAGCTCGAAGAGTACACACAACACGAACACGATCACAATTCCGACCTCGCTTTAGAGGTCCCGCGCGAAACCGACGACCCCGATTAATAAGCCCTCCCCGTCCCTTGACGACGCTTAACGATGTGCCAGCATGTGGTTTAGCTGAGCCTGTAATCCAAACTCCCCCGATTAATAATCAGAACCCTGATTTTATCCAGCCACCGACGGTCCCTTGCCACCCTCCCTCCGACACTGCCCTAAGCCGAGGTTCGAGCCCCACCTGGGGTGCCCTTAGCGAGCAGTCGTCTAGCTTAAGTAGATTTTAGTGTAAACCCCCTGGCTGGAGGCGTAAACTTCGTTAGGAGCTTGCGGCACCACAGGAAAGTCCGGTTAAGGAGCAGGAACCCCCAGTGGTTATACCTCCGAGATGCCATTTAAAAAAAAAAAAAAAAAAAAAAAAAAAAAAAAAAAAAAAAAAAAAAAAAATAGAAGGTTGTATTCCAAACACGTTTTGGACGTGTGGAATAACCTCCAACTTTATTGTTATGCCTACAAGCTTTAAGTAGAAAGGCAGCGGTAGTAATTTAGCGAATTATATTTTGAAAAAATAAGTTGTTGCTAGAAATATATCAACAGTCACGACATAATCTCGCCACGATCTCTTAACACAAAGGTCTGTTCCTGCAGGTGGTATTAAATAACATAAAACATTTCACTGTGAAAACTCTATTGATAACCTAGAAATATAGAAATGACAATCGTTATGCATACATTCTTGTACCAAAACGGGCATCTTATAATTTTCCGCTATTCATCCTTCGCATTCCGACCATCGATACAATTTAATGTCCCACTTTATTTCCCCCATTGATTGCTCCATCAAAAGTCGTTCTCTGTAACAATATCTACGAACATACAGTTCAGCACTATGAACAAGGAAACAAAGATTTATATTGGCACATTTAAATCGCACTACTAATAATGGGAAGTAAATAAATGTCTACTTAATTCGAAACACAGAGATAATAGTCGATTGTGGTCAGACTAGGGCCTAGGCCCGTATCCAATGCCTAAAATGGAGATGAAAGTTCTGGGGAACAAACTGTGCAGAGATAGGGCCGTAACTCATACAGATCGAGAATAATAATAATAAAAGATTTACCGCAATACCGAGCGCAGTAAAACTTGTTCAATGAACGCGAGAACTTTTGTTGTTAAACTAATTGATTTTGTTTGTTTTCAGGTATGTTAAATAAAACTGCTCTTGTGAGATAAGTTTTCTGCTAAAAAGAAGAAAAAGTAAGTTTAGTATGTAAGTATAAGTGGTAAATGAATCTTATGGGAGAGCCAACTTTACGTTTGTAATAAACTTGGAGAGGCTGGTCGTTTAATACATACATAAATGTATATTGGAAGAAGTTTAGACCTAGTTGAATTTTAATTAACTTTCAAAGATCCACGGTAAAACAGTTTATCATAATAATGATTATAATTCAACCAGCTAGTACAACAGTTTGCGTGTAGCCTTGATGAATGGACGCAAACCTCTATTTCTACGGCGCCCCATTGTTTCAAATGAGCTATAGTCCATTGTATGCCAAATAATTAATTGCATAATCGAATAAAATTATATTTTACTACTAGTTATAATTAAATTTCTAATTAAAATGAGAAATACAGACAATTTCATGTGTTAACGTTTTGCTTCCTGCTTAAAGTCACATAGGAGTTATTGTTTCTTAATTTTTTAAGGAATTGCTGGTCACTGAGAAGCGTTTCAAAACGTTTTATTCTTAATTGGTGATAAATCAACCAATTATGCTTCAGTTTGAGTATTAACTTTCCGACACAATTCACACACGGCTACTATCTTATTCATTAAATCTGTCGTAAACTTAAAAGTTCCATTCTGCTTCCTCCAGCCACTCCTTCCGAATATTTTCGACGTGAGAAAATTGGTTAACATAACATTACGTCACTCTAGGTAAATAAGCCTCTACCCTCGAGGTAGGTAGATAGATACATACGTATATCGGTACATTGGCCACGATTTAACAGCGTATCAAATTCAACATAGCACATCTCAATTCGTAATACATGTGAGATATGGTTTACTTGAAAAAAAAGTCCATAGAAAGGCCACTTTCACATTGATTGTGGCCGTAATCGAATTTGGAAATTACATACATTTTATTAGAATGACCGATGTTATTCATGTCAGCGAATGCGATGTACTTACTTTGATTGTTTTGACTAGGACATGGCAGTTTTGACAGTTGGTTCTTTGGGTGAAGACTTCATTTTGACAGATGGTGGTTGATTAATAGTTCATTGGTTTGGAAGAAAGCGTTGGCCGGTGCTTGCGCGCGCGCCTGTTTTTGTCCAGACATTTGCGTTCATGTGAATAAATCCTGTATCTATCATAGAGAATAACTCATTTCGATTCAAAGTTAATAGCGTGTAAACATCGACTCATCTGCATAAGACCCATTAAAATTAGAGAGTATAGACAAATAAGTTCAATTAGTTAGGTAATACTATTCAGACCGCTGAATAGTCTCTTACATACGTTCATAAAGAGACCTAATATGTTATGGTAGTAATTACGTACTGAAAGCAATAGGCACAATAAACTTAGAGAGTATTTAACGATTATTCATTTACATAATACGTGCCATTTCGACTGCACGTCAATTTTCATATTGAAAAGCGAATGTTCGAAGTTTTATAATACTGACGGAGAAAGGATTACCTAACAAACTAATCGTATTGTTTAATTTTAACGTTAATTAACAACGGACTTCGATTAATCTCGTCGAAGTCTGAGTTAGCGATCAATTACTCTGCTATTGTACGGGTTAGCAATCAATTTAACAATCAGTTTGAACAACGGTTTAGTGAACATAAACTTAATGACGGATTGTAGAGCTTTGTTAATTAGGCTTTGTTATTTTATTGTTTCATTAGGTATGTGCGTGCGTAGTTGGCTTATTCCCAAACTACTCCATTCTTTTGTTCTAAAAAGATAAGAATCTCATACATTAGTTCCCAAGTTACTCCAAGGAATTATTATTATTTAAAAATACTTATTATTTTGTTCCCATTCTGCTCCCTAAGTATCTGGAATCATTCTCAAAGTACTCCACCGATTATTCGTTATCAATTCCCAAACTGCTCCATCTACATTATAATACGTAGTATTATTTATTTATGGAATATGGAAACCTATAACCTATTGGTGTAACTGATCTGAAATGATTAGTAGCAACCCTGGGTCTGGATTTCTTACTGATGATAAATAAAGAAATGTAGGTGTGGTGTAGGTACACCTCTCAACCTACCCCTTCGAGAAAAATAGGCGTGCAGATGTTATGTTACAAATCTCTCTGACTAATCGCTCCAAGTCCAAGCCAATTCGCATTAACCAAAACCATGTTCAGGGGAAAGCGCTAAGCTAGCCCGCGAAATTCAAACTTCCGATTTTTGCAATTAACAGCACATTGTCTGGGTGTACCTATATTGATTAAAGTATGATTCGCGAGCGTAATAAATATGTATTTACAGAATTATAATCATTAGAATCAGTAATACAACTCCATAAGTTAAGTTAGTGTAATCCTAAAAGTCATGATTTAATGAAATGGTCATTCAATAGGATTATATGAACTTAGAGAGTTGTATTGATGATTTGTATGAATCATATTTAGATCAAAACATACAACCTGATACTGACCTGCAAATTGCAAAAAATCAGAAGAAAATTTGAATTTGAATTGCGGTTTTGCGGCGAATTATATTCCGGATTTTACGATCAGAACTAGGTATGTAAATACATCTGTTGTTTTAAAACAAAAGTGGCGCATAACAAGTTAGCATTCCATGTAAGTACTCGTACTAGATCTCGGTGTCTGCGAATTCCGTTGGGCCAGGGAAAGTTCCGATCATCTGACCCCTTTTCCGATAATTTAGCACTGACATTTACCGCGTTTTGGTATTGAGATTAACATGAATTTATTAACATTTGAATTACGTCAGGCTGAGATGGTATGGTAATGTAATGATCAGTAATTGAGCACTTACTGACAGTGATTGAACATCAACATTATGTGGCTTGAAAATCAGCGATGAGTTTGTAAATTTTTCTTGTTAACAAATATACTTTATCGCAGTTAGTCAAAAATAATAAAGTGCTATTGAGTTCATCTATTTTCTAAACGAATAGATATATCACTTAATAGTGACACTAATCGTTTAGTCTAAACGTTATGTCGACACGATTACATACTCGTAAGAGGTGTAATGCACGCACACAGATCCGTATCTATTCTACAAAGTGCACATTCACTGCACAGCTATTATAATAAAATGCAAACATTGACGCGATTGAAAATGCGATGTAAACGGGGCACGGAAATTCGCACGAAGCTAGTGAGGGACGCGCGATGTCGCGATGAGATTGTAAAATTCCTGCGACTTCGTGGGACCACCTGAACGCAGCCTTAAATACTCCATGCTGTTCTGTCGGAAGGAAGAAGATAAAAGATCTAATTGTCCGTCGTAACGGACTGTGTAAGCACGTATCGAAATAATTAATCGGACCTATTTGTACGTTACTAAAGTCGTTTAGTAGACTTTCAATAGTAAACAACGCGCGAAAGTTTCCCACGACCGTGTACAAGCAAATATTCCGCATTTATCTAACAACATTATCTAACGAGAACATTATATCAATTAGGGAGTATAACAATAAAATTCAATTATAGAGATAACAGAAAAATGTCGCTTCCTTCAAAAACAACGACAGTTAATAAACCGGAGGTCCCGGTCATAAACTCATGGGTTTTAGTTCTGCGGTGGGCTGTTAAGTCAAACCACATCTATAACCAAACATGTTAAGTTGGCATTGTTGCAAACATAATAACCAATATTTCTTTCTTCGTATTACAGACAGTAATACCAATAGCGAATGTTTCATACTTAATTTGATGTAATGCCAGTCTTCCACTTGAGTTAAAAAGGTAATTCCTAAGCCCGATCAAGTTAGGAGCGTTGCCCTGATTATCTCGCAACGAAAGCTGTAATAATTTTCAAGGCCCCGTCTCGCATACCATGCACGCTCAGTATAATGGCATATTTCTGCTTCAAATACCTGCAAAGGTACTTGCCGGCTTAATGGCACCATAGACATTCACGTTCGAAGATCAAAGCTAGTGCCGAGACTCAAATTATCCCGAGTGTATCGAATCGATTATCACTCGATTCCCGTCGCGGAGGCATCTCTATGGGCAATCGCTCGTGACCGATCCCTGGCCGAAGCTCTCGATTGTTAACAAGTGCGCCAGAGTGGGGAAAGTTGGGATGGTCATGAAATTAAATCACGTTAGAAAGGAGTATTTAAATTTGAAACCGTGGGTCGTTAAATAAGATTTAAGAGTCACGGTTTCAAAGGTAAAATGACTACTACGTTTATTAATACTAAACAAATGAATAAATTCATTTTCAAATTACAGCTTTTAGTGAAAGTGAGCCTGTTACCTAGAGGAATAATATTAGCATGAGGGACTTTAAAACGAGAAGTTGTAAGTACCATTCGCAATGAAACTTTATTACAACTAAGTATAGTTTTGTACAGTAGAATTTATGTAGTAGAGTTAAATAGCCATATTGTAGCTCAAGATTGCACTTTGGTCTTACATAAAATAATAAATAACGAATAGTATAAGGGCCTAGCTCTCTAATAATAGAATACAACATAGATTTTATATCCACAATACGGTACGGAATAATCTACCACCCACACTTAGCATAGCTCGGTAGCTAGCGGACATTTACTACATTTTACGTCCTACCCACATTATACATAAACGTTCAACAACTGATTTCGCTTTCACGCTAGAGACAACTTTACAAATTGCTTACCTTTCAAATGTAAGTCGATTTATCTTGTTATGTCTAGAGGGACAGATATCCGAGGAGCGGGACGTGGAAAGCTGCGCGCGCGCCGATCGGTCCCTTCATCGCTGTTTCTGCGCTGAAACATTACAACGCTGTCGAGTGTCTCATGTTTGAGATCTTGGCTTTCAAATCAGGGTTCAGAAATATAAATTATTATTTTAGTTCGGAAGAGGAAATACAGATTTTATGTTTCAGATTGTTGAAAGAAGGATGTGGTTGAGCAATCAGTAGCAAATCGTGATGTTATCTGAATTGGCTTGGTTCACACCAACAGTTGTACTTACACTACTTTTATATTGCAACTTTGCAATAGAATGCCATTGGCAAAAGTTATTAGCAATACAAAAAAGTTACTTACAACACTGAACCGAAATGAAATTAAATCATTTAATCTTTAAATAGGATATCAGAATCACTTTTAGATGTCATATAAAAAAATACATATATTATATGAAAAAATAAGGTAGATGGAGTCGCCATTTCCTATCTTACTACCCCTGAGACGAAATGGCGAAACAAACTCAGGGGTCAAAGTCTTTTTTAAAGTCTAGACTACTAGACTAGATCTTGGTCAGATCACGTAAGGACCATGAGTCAGTGTAAGCATTTGAGAGTTATCGTGCAACTGAACTTAGAACTTAAGGAACTCAACGATTTGACGAACAATACCATAGAAAGGGCATTAGGGTAAGCCGCATAAATTACTCAAACTGCCAAACCATGATTAAAAGTAAGAGAGAGAAAAAAAACAGTATTTAAGTGTAGCCCTTGTAGGGGAGAGGATACAAGAGCTACACTGTTATGCGACAATAACTTTTTATATTGCCTTGTTAGATATAGTATTAAAAAAAATCGTCCTATCGGATTACCGACACAGTATTCTACATCCAAACAACCCAACACCATTACAAGCCCCTGTTACAAGCGCGTGGTTATTAAACTCCTTATCAACAAGAGTTCAAGCGCGGTGCCCTCAACTGATTCATTGCACGATCGCTAATCAATTTCCTAGTTTTTGCCCTGGTTGCTTTCCTTCCTGGGCTCCGGGTGATCACGTACTGCTTATCAGCACAGTGTTCTAACAGCGCGACTTGCACCACCTTCCGTCTTGTTTCAGTTGTTACAATCGTAATGATTGTTGGACATGTCTTAGTTTGAACTTTGACTTTGTATCTGTTGGGCTGTCGGGAAGTTGTTACAGTTAGTAAAGATAAAGATATATTTATTGCATAACTGTGTACATCCAGTTCTTATTTTAAACGCAAACATTTTAGGCTCAACAGTCTACTCCTGTTGGATATGCAATAGTATTACAAGGCAAATAAATTACAAATAGATTATACACAAATTACAAATGAAAACCATACGAACATTATTTTTTCTCAAAAAACTCATGCAAATTATAAAATACAATGGTGCCGATGCCCTTGTTCACAAAAAGTAAACTAAATTTAAGTTCAGTGCATCTTTTTCTTTCTATTTCATTAAGAAAAGGACAGAAGATAAATTTTTGTTTAGTCCTGTCAAATTAATCAGCGCTTGACGTAAATCGACGTAATTTTAGTAGGCAAGTTTTTAGTCACGTATAAACTTGTATGGAGTAGTGACAGGCTACCCCAAGAACGACCGCAAGAACGCGGGAGCCGCAGCAGGGCCCTGAAAATGTTATTGTACTGGACTCTGAGGGCATTGTAAGCTTTTTGTGTGTACTTAACCCATAGACCATTCGTGTAGAAACTTTGACAATACCTACGCCTTAAATAGCGTCAATTTAACGTCTACCGTACAACGAGCGAATCTATGTGCCAGCATGTTTCCGTTCCCTGTCTACATGATGATCATCGTTCAAGGTGTCAGTCACAATGTGCCCTAGGTACTGACTGAACTGAGAAACACGGTTCAACTGTTCTCCATATAAAGAAAGGAGTGGCACACTATGTAGGTAGATCTCTGCTTAACCCTTCGAGGAAAACAGGCGTGATGTTATGTTAGGTACTCACCTACAAATCATAATATGTTTTGACTATTAAAAAACTAATAAGAGCCTCTCATCTTCTCTCCACACTTAAAGAAGTTTAACGTAATCTACATAATTTTAATGGCCAGACTGTCATCATCAAAGTTGATTAAACCTATGTGTAATTTGCATAACTCATTTTATTTGCTTATCCTTAAGACTTTCGGTTTTAAATCTAAAACTTGTTTTGCTCTTGATATACTTTCAGTTTCTTTACTTAATAAAACGTCAATTACCTTGATAAAAGCTTAATGTGCAAATGCCGCTCAAACCTCCATATTTACGGGGTAAACAAAACGACAAACAGTAGAAATTGTCGTTAAAGCAGCGTATGGATATTTTTGAGAGAGTATTGCTGCCTCTTTCGTGGTGAAAAGATAATGGACATGGACTTTAAAAATTGTAATATGCCTTCCAAAAATCTAGGTCACAAAATAAAAGTAAAAACTCCTTAGAGTTTATTGTGGTCGGGCACTAAAAAGAGACAGGGAAACATTATTCGAAATAATACCAAGTGCACATAAGTGAATAAATTACCGGCCAGTCAAAACCATTACAGTGACCAATTTTCCCCATTCGATTTGCAGGAAATATACGCGTAACTTATTTCCTACACGTTTCATATTAAAATTTGTTGGTCCCAGGCATGTTACAAAAGCGCATTTTATACTTAATACTTCACCGGATAAAAATAATTCTGCAATACAGTGAATTGTGTCATACAATCGATAAAATAAAAAACAAGATAATTAAAGCTTTACATTTTATAAATGCTCGACTAGAGCGAAATATTTCTCCATTTGCGACTGGTCGGTTACGCAAAAAGTTCCACTCCCTTACAAGGGCCTAACCAGACACCGTTATATGAGAGAACTTATTTTTTCTTGACATATACATACCTACATGTATATAATGCCCTCCATCCTTGGTTCGGTTCGTGTGAAGTGGTGTTATGAAACTATATTTTTTCCGGCTTAATTTTAGATTGGTTGCATCACTTTTGACACCTTCACTAGAGATGCACTTTGATAATTCAGAGCTTCAGTTGATAAAGTGCCAATTAAAACAAAGGTCATAAATTTATTCACTTGATGTTTTGCTACAAGTATAATAATTGCAATAAGTTTAATAATAGCAACAGAAAGATCCTAAAACGTTTTATTGCTATTATTATACTTACTGCAATGCTCAGAGACAACATCAATTATTTATATCTCGACAATATTTGTACCCACATCTTTACAGGCTTTCAGATATTAGAAAACCCTATTCTTATTTTACGATAACAACTTGAAAATAATGGATGGAATACAACCATTTCGATGGTAATAAAATAGCAATACTTCTTACACGCTAATAAATAATAGTAAAGAATGTTCATTGAATAAACAATTAGAACGTAATAGGATGTGGTATTCTACCACTTACAGCCGAGTCTTCCGAGCTGGTTGTAGTTAATTCCTTTTTAGATTTATGTTCACGATGTTAGGTTTCACTCTAATTAATAATTAAACTATGGGCAGGTTTATTTCCCTATTATTAAATGATAAATGATTTTATTCCTTTAAGTAGGTTTATACAAACACTTTTACACGTCAATACCCCACTATATCAATACTTTATTAAATACCTCAGCTGGTACCGACATGAAGTAATGATTAATTTCATATTTCTCTGATAAATGGTGTGGTTATTCAACTTAATATTTTATGAAGGTAAACAACTTGACAAGCTCCGAACCTTGTTTACGACCTTCGTGGTATGGTGACGACGTCGATGACGAGAGATATATTCTTACTATTTTGGGTACATACATGCCGCAAAGGCAGAAAGTCATGAAAACACATGGTAAAAATACCGCTGCCATATTACGACCAAGAATTGTCCCTATAGCAGCCATTAATAAACCTAAATCTTACACAAAGGCCAGAATATAAGCTAGGATAATCCTCATGTCGTTGTCAAACCAAGCTAAATTTGTTTTTTTCGCTCCAAAGATCGCGCAAAGCTGTGAGTTTAACCTAGGGTAAACTTCGTAGATCAAAATGTGACAATCTCTAAACCAATTAGTCGCATTTTACTATAGCCGTTGTTCCGGAAAGGCTACAAGAAAAAAATATCTAGTATCCACATTTATGTTGATTGACACAAATATTCTTACCTCATCTTTATTTTCCAACTATAATGTATATTTTCCCTGCACTTGACCTTACCTTACCTGATGGTGCCTTTACACAATGGTAAACAGTGGACAGTGTGGACACACGTCAACTTTCATCTCTTCAGTCGAACAAGGGTTCCATTGAAGTGGCCATTGTCAATGGAAAAGTGGCAAACCATTGTGTACACGTACATTGAAATGCTGTTTCAGGTGTCCCCTCAGATGGACATAAAGCAATGTGGAGTTTCTATGAATAATATACGATACCAGAATTACTTATTCTTTCAAGACTGGGATACAGTATCTACCTGCAATCGTGAAATTAATGTTTGTAATATAAATTACTATTGAGTCGCCAAAATATTGGAATGATTCATAACACCTAATAAGATTACATATCCTGTCATAATACATTATGTACGCGCACATATGATACAAAAGAACGGTCCTATGATTACAAATCGTCGCGTGCAACTTCCGCGAGAGTATATAATTGATATATAATATGGCAAATGAAACCGGGTTAATTACATAAGTTTAAAGTGTTCGCAAAAAGTCCTGCACGCTTCAACACACCAAGGCATGTACCGTCAATAAACCTTTAGAGAATCGCATAGCAATTTCATCAATTCAATTAACTACTTTTTGTTCAAAGAAAGTGTGCTGAAAGCTTCGTAAATTAATGCATTTGGCAGCAATCTCAAATTAATAACTTGGCCTTAATAATGGAAACATCATCCGGGGTTCATTGTGTTTAAACTCGGGTTCTGGGTTTGTCGGTTTAATGGAATCTCCATAATTATAAGTGTTCATCTTAATGACTGTCTCGAACTTTGACACCCATTAAATTTTCCACAGAAATGTTCGCAAATGAAATACCTGTTTCAATTTATATGTATAAATCGACATATTTTGAAATTGCAGTTCCTTAACTTACCTGCCTAGTCTTATAATAATTAACAGATATTCGCTAATCGCTCGATGCAAAACGATTATCAAAATTAAACCTACTTTTTATGATGACCCGTACTTTCTCTTTTATACATGGTTAAAGATATTCCGTGTTTATTTCCAATTTAGTCCAATTCGCAATCAAGAACAATATCCGTGCCTACATTTTTATTATTATTGCGCTGGGTCAACAAGGAACTTGTGCTTCTTCGTTTTACTGCCAGGCAAGATTTCAAATTGGCAATTTTGAATCAATTTCACACACAATTTGTGTACATATTTTCTCGCAATAAAGCTCTGTACGATTAGCGCAAAGTAAGACCATTCGAATTCGCAAATAACTACATATTTTTTTTACTATATTGAATTTAATTGAAAGCTTAGCTGGGCCGCTTCATAAGCTCTGGGTCTAGCCATCAGAGGTAACATGCTGGTCCGCAGATTCTCCCGTCGCTCTGAACAAGTTAAGATCACGCTTTTTAACGCATATTGTCAGACCAAAAGATCGCTAGATGCTCTGCGCATACAGTATAATAATATTTTGGATGATGTGGGTGCTGCCACGTTTCTGCAAAGCATCGGGGATGTTCGCGTTGTTTCGTAGTGATGGCTGCCACGTATTCTGCAGTTTGGGATACCGTCCTTTTGCGAATGATGCACAAAAGGACGGTATCCCGATCTGCAGAATGCGTGGCAGCCGCAAAAAATCCTAATGACTGTATAGCTGATAGGATCTGATACCCGCTTTGGAGGTTCTTTATTATGTCAGTCATCTGATCGTAATTTCCATTTATTTATTTTATCTTTTCTCTTGTAATTTTGTTGTAATGTATGGATCATCATGAAATCTGAACTAAAATATTTTTAATTTTACTTTAATATAAAACTGCTTGAGTTCAGTTCAAACATTTTCATTCAACAAACCGGCCGACGCGCGGACACCTTTCATATAACATTTTGAGGCAGATGTATTTTAACTGCGGCATTTAAACCACACGCCTGTATCCAATTACGTTTCCTGTTAATTTAACTGCCAGTTACTTTTCATGGGTTGCGTCCGTTATATCATAGTGAGGTCGCCGCCCGCTTTGCGACAGGTGACACCGATTACGTAATCGATTATTATTGCAAACGAGTGCGATCGATATTCAGATTTATTGGCGCTCGCCTTAATAGATGCAACCTGATTAATCGATGCCATTTAAATCGATTCAGCTCGTGCGCGTTTATTGTGAAGCCGATTAATTGTAATAAGTTTAACAGTTAATCAAGTGTATGTGTTATGTAATAACTTTTATGACTGTTTAAGAAGTGGTTATAGTATTAAAGGTCCACAAGATGGACCGATTACCTTCTGAAGGCCGCAGGAATCCGCTGGATGCGGGAAGCACAGAACTGGTCGAAGTGGCGGTGCTTGGGGGAAGACTATGTCCAGCAGTGGACGTCTTTCGGCTGAAATTATGATTATGATTAAAATGGTAACAGCAGTGATAGCCCAGTGGTGTGACCGTCGGACTGCCAAGTCATAGGTCCCGAGTTCGAACCAAAGGCACGCACCTCTGACTTTTCGGATTCATCTGCGTATTGTAAATTTAACACTTGCTTTAAAAACGTTGAAGGAAAACATCGTGATGGAACGCCTGAGAGACATTTCTCGAGGGCATGTGTAGCCAAGTCAGAGGCCCATGTGCGGCATAAAAACTCTGACACCAGGTTATATAGTCACTGACCACACGAAAAAGAAAGAAATATAAAACGATTACGATAAAATTAACTTATGTTCCCGCGAATTATACCTGATAAACTTGTTATGCTTCAGGAAGCTGCCTAAAAGCCATTGATTGACAGATAATGAACCATCAAAGATAACATTAGGTAGATAGTGGTGCCGATTCCCGTGTTCACAAACTAAACTAAATTTAAGTTCAGTGCATCTTTTTCTTTCTATTTCATTAAGAAAAGGACAGAAGATAAATTTTTGTTTAGTCCTGTCAAATTAATCAGCGCTTGACGTAAATTGACGTAATTTTAGTCGGCAAGTTTTTAATCACGTCTAAACTTGTATGGAGTAGTGACAGGCGCTGATTAATTTGACAGTACTAAACTAAAATTTATGTTCTGTCCTTTTCTTAATGAAATAGAAAGAAAAAGATGCACTGAACTTAAATTTAGTTTAGTTTGTGAACATGGGAATCGGCACCTAAGTCTGGTTTACTATTACCCCGTAAGCCGTAAACGCGTTATAAATCTTTGCTTTGAAGGCAATTTTAATCAAAAACTGACAGAAGCACTTTAAGTATACCGTAACTACACAACCAGAAACTGGTGATTTCTTAATCACATGGAAAGCAGTTTGACGCTGTAATCGCGACATGGTATGTGTGAAACACTTCACATAAAACCATTTGCACAAGTTCAAATAACCGTAATATGGACAGCACTATGCAATATCATACATAATTTGTATAATTTACCTAACTACAATGCATTGAATCGAATGACGTCTTAAACAAACAAAACTTATCGAGTCACGAAGAATCGATTTAGTTACGTATGAACTACATAATCGGTTGTAGGAGGTGTACCGCTCTAATTGCAATGCCTCCTGGTGATATTTCATCCTCTCCTCAGATGTGGGTTGTGATAGTGTAGACAAATTTCGAACATTAATATCCATGTGGGCTTATCAGATATTTGGGTTTCATAGCTGACTTTCTTTATGCAACCTGTTTTGTGTCTTGTAATATCTACATGCGTTAACATGCTTTTGTTAATACAGTAAGAAGATGAAAGTACTTCAAAGTAGATAAGTTTGGAAATCCGGTAGTCATTTTAGAACTTACACAATAACTTATTAGTTGTAATTTTTTTTGGAAAATCATCTACCTTTACAATGTTTGTAAATATGAGAGCACCATGTATTGTTATTTATCAGTCATTCACATATTCTCATTACTTCACTTTTCATTACTTTCACCTATTATGGTATAGTAATTTTAATCTAGGTACATCGTCTTCACATACAATATAATTATATAATTAACTAGCTTTTGCCTGCGGCTCCGCCCGCGTAGATTTCGGTTACCGCGTAAAAAAGTAGCCTATATCCTTCTCCATATCCCAGGCTATATCTCTGCCAAATTTCATTACGATCGGTTCAGGGGTTTAGGCGTGAAAACGTAACATACAGACAGACTGAGTTACTTTCACATTTATAATATTAGTATGGATGTATACGAAATATTGTTAACATTTTCAAAGAGTAAGTGTGGAGTTTCTTGCTAATTCTTCTCCATACGTAACTACATTTTGGAAGGGGCTACTGGAATCAATTTTTTTTGTAAATGTTGACTTCCAAAAGGGCCTTTCATGTGCCTATTTGAAATAAATTATTTGACTTTGACTTTAACTATTTAATTTCCATTTTATCGTCCTAAAGTAGATCTCCACTTGTGACTACCGACTCCCTGATAAATGCATGGTGGTCTGCTTTTTTTTTTTCTTTTAATTTTCTTATCTTCAAAGGGGAAGCTCTTGGCCATCATCTCACCTGATGGTATGTGATGATAAGGCCGAAGGTGGAAGCGAGGTTCACCCGGAATCCTCAACCTGACTGCCGAAACACAACAAATGCTGTTAACATTGTTGTTATGGCGTCAAACTTAGATAAGATGGTGGTAGCTAGCCAGACGGACTTAAAACAAGCCCTACCAACAACGGCAACAACCATACCGAGCAGAAAATTTCGGCCCAGCTAGGAATCGAACCCGAGACCTCTGAGTTTGAGTCAGGTGGTCTTACCACTAGAACACAGAGGCGGTTGATCGTATATGGCAGTATATTATTGTAATATTGATATCAGCCTGAATCATCTCACAGCTTCCAAATATCCCAAGACCCCATCAAGCTTTCATCATCATCTAATCTCCCACCATAACTGTTAATTACTTCAGTTTAGGAGCAGCTACATATGTATGCAAAAATAATCATTTCAAAAACATGTTGTAATAGTACATTACTTACCAAGGGCTGTAAAATAAAGAACTGCCCGTGGTGAGTACACAATTTTACGTCTTCACCTGGCCACAATGCGAGTTTTACTGTACGCGTAGCGTGCGGTAAAACTCACATTATAGCCAGGTGTGACGTAAATTCAATTTATTTTCATATATGGTAGGTTCCTATAGAAACGTGGGACATTAAAGTGGCAATGACAGATCATCTATACAAATAAATCAAATTGAAATGTCTGTTTGTATGTCAAAATAACAGCTTTTTCCTAAACGCATATGAAAGAATATACGGTACTTATAACAAAAAAACTTTTTTTTTTATTGTCTTTCTGTCTGTTCCGGCTAATCTCCGAAACGGCTGGAATGATTTTGATGGGACTTTTACTGTCAGATAGCTGACGTTATAAGGAGTACTCAGAAACAGCCACGCGGGCGAAGCCGCGGGAAGCAGCTAGTGTTTAATAAAAACAAACCACACACTTCATACGAGTAAATAGAGGGAAGTGACATAATTATGTAGATACTCCATATCGATTACGTGTTCAATTGCCGAGAGCTGGGTACCCATCTCCGTATGCACATAGGTATATAGTTGCATCACAACAATGTATATCTTCACGTTACTGCCGCGTTTAGTCGTGCTCGTGCATTTAGTGGTAACGTTATTTACAGTTCTGCTCATGCCCTAGTTATGTAAGGAAAATGGGTGTGAAAATCGTGTTATACAGCGTGTATCAGAAATGTGTGGTCAAATTTAGAGGTGTAGTATACAGACTATCAAACTGAACAACTTTCTCTATGGGACCAACATCGTGATTGCGATAATAATCAATGGTCCCATACAAAACTTCAATACCCGACCCGTATCGTAAAGGGGCAACTTGAAGGGTTACTTTTCCTAGTCCTACTCACCAGCTTACTCAATGGTAAAATATGCATGAGACTTTCATGTATTTACTCGCATGAGGTTTGGATTAAAATAAAGACCTTCAGTTTGTCATCTCAACTAAATTTAATTAAAGGTTAAACACAGTCACACAGTATGGTGACCACACTGTGTGACTGTGTTTAACTAACTGAAAGACAATAGTATGGTCTTCCAGTTGGTTTCACATAATATAGATAGATGTGCAGAAATAACATTAAGAGGGCTAAATTATCCTTAATTATTAACAATCCAGAGGTATGCTGTCACGGCGGGAATCGATAGCCGATTCCCGGCCACCGTTGGCGCGAGCTTGTGGACGGCGAGCAATGGGCAGCTCGCCGTCCGGTAAGGACCAAGCCCGGGTCGACGGCGCGTTGTGTTCCATGTGCGCCTCATTGAGATGTCAGCACGCACTGACGGGGTCCGCTAGGACCGGTGCCTGCCAGGGTTGCGGGTTTGTCCGAAAGGGATACCGTGGCCCTGGCACACAGGCAACTGAAGGAACACGAGTGGGTTTTAGTCAGTAAAAGTCTGACACGCCCTCCCGCTCCACCCGAAGCGAGAAAAATTATTGAACAATGAAAAAAAAAAGAGGTATGGTTTTTTGTTTAAATATCCTAAGGACCAGTGCATTACTTTCACATATTCGTGAAAGGTTTTAATCTTACACTGGACCCTTTCCTCCTTTGGCACATTAAATTTGCTTTAAGAGTCCATACGGGTAATACCTCAGCGCCACCTCACTCTTTATCTCGCTCACAGACTATTGGTGCCGGTCACGCGAGCAAGCGAGACAGAGCAGCAGGGAGAAGGCTCCAAAGGCTTTTTTTTTAAGTTAGAATTGTATGTTTATTATCTATAATGTTTACACAAATTCTAAGAAATATAGAAATTCAAGAAGAACGAATTAAAGAACGTCATCTAGTTGATTTAGTGGTAAACTTGCACATGGATTATTAATATTTGCTAAAAGAGTACGCTACTGGTGTTTAATGTTTTTAATTGTTCATGCTGATTATTTTGTCGCTTTGAAGTGCGCTACTCGCTGCGCAGTACCGCACCCCTCACCCCCGCCGACACGTGAACTTGTTACTGCGCAGCGACTCGCCTCATGTTCAGAGCCGCCATTAAGTTCGAATCAGACTGTATTCGCATTGCATGCACCATCGACTTCTTTATTTATAACCATTGGAAAGTTTTCCCAATGAATTTTACTTTTTTCACGGATTTCCTTATAACTTTAATGAGATGTTCAAAGTGGAAACCATTATTTTGTTCGTCAGCTATAAAACATAAAGACTTTTAAACGTAGGGCAATCAATATTAAATGATTTTATCAGTAATTCCTAATCTGCTGCGAAAGTAAAGGCAATGGATCTATTATTTATTGGTATTTCATCGTAAATTCTGTGTTGTATACTACCAACACGCAGTTTTGACTTGCGACACCGCCTTTTAATATAAATAATTTAGTAATTATTAAATTAATCGCCTTATAATAAAATTTAATACATATAATAAAATCTTAATGTTTGTTAGTTCGCGCGCGCATCACGTAAAAGCCACTCATTTGATTCAAAATTGAATTAAAGAAAGATAGGAAGCTTTATTGTGAGTAACTTTTAACGTTTATTTCATCAAAATCGACTTACAGTACTCGTATCAAAACATATTGAAGAATACGTCGAGTATAATAATTCGTCTTACAATTTCTGAACAGTAAACTAACAAAAAGTACTACGCTTGCATGATTTCACGATATTTCAATAATTTGTATTGTCCTACTATTGTTGCTATGGTTGAAATTTGGCACACAGATAGTTTATAAACTGGATTTAACACATATGATACTTTTTATTTCGGTAGTACGTTGCGTACAAGACCCTATTCTGATCACAGCACGCATCCGTGGGATAATTTCCGACCTCCAGGCGGGCGAAGCCGCAAACAAAAGCAACTAAATAAAATCAATCTGCCTAGCCTTTTCCCAACTATGTTGGGGTCGGCTTCCAGTCTAACCGGGTGCAGCTGAATATCTGTATTTTACATGGAGCGACTACCTATCTGACCTCCACAACCCAGTAACTGGGTAACACGATACCCCTTGGTAAGACTGGCTGTCATACTTTTGGGCTTCTGACGACCCGTAATGACTGTCAAAGATCCACGAATGACAGCCGGGACCAACGGATTAACGTGCTTTCCGAGGCACGGAGGAGTCTCGTTATGTAAAGATGGTCACCCATCCACGGACCAATCGCGGCAAGCGTAGCTTAACCTGACGGATCGACCCGTGCGGCTGTTATTAGGTACTTAGCCACGAGCTCCTCAAATAAATAAAATAATTAACTTATTTCTTACTTGTCTTAATTTTAATATTTTAACTTGTATGAATTAGATTTTTATCCGTTTCAAAACGTTTAGTGCAATTTTTTATTAAGTACTTGAAGAATTATAGATATACTAGCTTTTGCCCGCGGCTCCGCCCGCGTGGATGTCGGTTATCGCGTAAAAAAGTAGCCTATGTCCTTCTTCATATCCCAGGCTATATCTATGCCAAATTTCATGACGATCGGTTGAGCGGTTTAGGCGTGAAAACGTAACATACAGACAGACAAACAGACAGATAGACAGACAGACAGACAGAGTTACTTTCACATTTATAATATTAGTAAGGATATATATATATGTTGATTTTTATATACATATTTGGCCTTGTAAGTAAATATATCTCTTTTAGTTTTTAAGAAATGTCTAAGAATAGTTCAAAAAAACAAGTTCGGTTAATATGAGATATAACGTAGCACGAAAACAAACGGACCTCAAAACACCATGATTGTGGGTAGGTACCTCTTGACAGCTTTCCTGGCTGTTCTCGGAAATATGTCGGTTACTTTAACTCGTCGGTGTCTTCTAAGTAATAACATTACTGGATAACGGTTACTGCATTACATAACGTGTGAGCGTGTTAGTAAACGGAATTCTTCTACACCCGTAGTTTTCCTAAAATGCGAAGTTTAACTGTTTACCAAAAATAGCATAGAATAAAAGGAAAACTTGAGTTCAAAATCTTGCTTTTAAATGAATATAGTCTTTTTCAAAACATTTTTTTTTTTCATGTTCTCTTTCACACTTTATGAGTATTTAACGTATAAAATGTAAAATAAAATAGGTACTTGTGTACCCACACATATATATATATATTGTATCTTTCCAAAATCACCATTAAACAAGCTATCTTTTAAGTTTGTTGTACAAAACTGCCACATACATTTTTTTTTCACCACTGTAGGTTAAACTTAAGTGATAAGAAAATAGTTCTGTGCAAATTTAAACAAAAATAGTATTTCTTGAAAACATTCTTGTCTTTGATAGAAAAAAGACTTATCAATGAGTAAAGTAACTATTCACGAATAATTTGATGTAAAAAAAAGTACTAGAAAAGGATTTTTTCATTACGAGATGCTTAAAAATCTGTTTCAAGGTAGAGATTTTTCGGTATTTCGGAAAATTTTGTAAAACTGTAAATCCGTAAGATTTTGCTGAACATATATTGTGTTGTATTGATAGGTAGTGACCCTAGCTATCACCCCCTGCAGTATGTCGTGCTATTTACTGGACACCCTGTAGGTAACCATTATTTGAAATAGATAGTTACTTGAAAAAAATATTGACATCCGCTTGCTAAATAGACAAATTCCACAATATAATAACCTGCATAATGTTTTAGATAGTATCTATGCAGTCGATTATTATTAATGTACATGCATAATTTCCCGTCATTTATTGGCTAAGTATTATAACTACTATTATATAAAACTTAGTAACTGATTACTTGACCTTATTCTGTTGATTGATGAAGTACACGGTAAAAAACATTGTAGATACATCATTTAGCTTTATTAAACCTACTGTATTGTTCTATGATTTATTTATTCACTCGTACGTTCATTAAAGTATGTCTACCTACTTACAATTATAAGTATAATAATGGATGACGCAATTAAATCTAACGTAATGTTCACTTAGTTTCTCCGGAAATACCTGAAATGCTAGCCAGGTGACAAGTTTCGAGATATCCTAGGAACCCGGAGAACAAAACCTAGGAAATATTATGTGCGTGACTTTATCTTATTGTTTTAACTTAGATACTAAATTATTGAGGCAGCGAATGTTCGCAGATAGCAAAGAAAGTACCAATTAAATTGAGTAACAGGACGTGCTGCGGTTTCAACACTTCCAATTTATAATTGAATGTGAAATAATAATTTTAACAGAACCTGGCAATTATCGGATAACTTGATATTGTCAATATAATTCTATTAATATTAGTTTATGATGTCACTGATATTTAACTGAGAACCAAAGAAACATCATAGTTTATTTCGAGGAAAAACATCGAAGTTTACAAAAAGTCGCCGTTAGAGAACATGACACGGATGATGGTGCAAAAAACGGCACCTAATTAATTCCCATCACATTTACAAGGGTTTTAATAAATAAAAACTACTTAACGTTAACTTACTTAGGTCTCAAATAAATCTTGTTTCTTCGAAGCTTGAGAAAATTAAGTAAGACAATAACAAAATTTTCTAGTAGCACAAGTAGGCACGCGAGCCGCAAAAAAATATATAAGAAATCAGCAACCGCATCTTATCCGAGATCTTAATCTGATGATGTTGAATCATGCCGCGAGGCGTGAGCTAGGTTTCCATGTCACGAGAGAAGAAAAAAATAGAACCACTGATATTGGTATTGGTAATTTGTAGATAGAAGTTGCAACTATTTAGGTTTCTTTTAAAACTAGGTTTGGGTTATTAGGTTTTGCACCAAAACGGAGGGGATTGTAGCTAAGTAATGACAGCCATACGGGCCGAACGATCAGGTTAAGCTACGCTTGCTGCAGTTGGTCCGTGGCTGGGTGACCATCTTTACAAAGATGTTATAATAGCTACTAAAAATTATGGAATGATTGATTAACTAACGAGCAAGACAAAAAATAGGCAGTCATAAGGACTGCCGACAGTAGTGAATACTCAAAACTTTGGAATAACTGACAGTCTGGCGCTACACGTCACGAGCATGTCGCGCATTTCGGTGAAGCGAATCCATAAGTTTTTCCTGCGGCTAAAGAAGTTTTCAATTCAAAAAGCTTTTCATACATTCATCGAAATAGTGTGTCTACTGTTGTTATAGGAATTTCTATTTTTGTTCACCCAAAAATTTCATATACATATACACAGTGTACATACAGCGCATGGAAAGCGTTCGATGACTATGACGCGAGTTCCATGATTTTTGTTCACCCAAAAAGTACACATATATACACAGTATACATATAGCTCATGGAAAGCGTTCGGTGACGATGACATGAGTTCCATGATTTTTGTTCACCCAAAAAGTACACATATATACACAGTATACATATAGCTCATGGACAGCGCTCGATGACTATGACGCGAGTTTCATGATTTTTGTTCACCGAAAAAGTACACATACATACACAGTATACATATAGCTCATGGAAAGCGTTCGGTGACGCTCGCGAACCCATAAGTTTTTCCCCTACCAAAAATCGCTCAACGCGGCTAAAGAAGTTTCCAAAAAAGAAGTTGAAGTTGTTGAAGTTTTTTGACTTCAAAAAGAAATAACGCAGTAAAATGCAACTTACTGTGATTTGTTCATTCATCTGTTTAATCTGAATGCACATATGTACCTAGTAAATGAATTTGGATAAAAAAGGATCAAGTTCTGTACTCCCAAGGTTCCATAAATCGTCCTTTGTGGTCAAGGAGATGGGGAGCAGGAACATTCAACCAAATTATTACGTTCACAAATCCGTTGCCCAGTACGGATTAGCTGTTCGTTGTAGCATTTATTAGGAAGCTCTTTTTCGTCAGCATTTTACATAAGTAAGTTTAGTGACCCCAATTCCATATACATAGGCTGTACTTATTTACAAACAGTGATTATATATAACTTACTTTAACATAAGTAAGATTTAATCACGATTCAATATTTCTTCTCCCATAATTTAAAAACAAATCTTCGCATGTTTTTATAAGCCGCAATTATTCAACGACTGACTTTGACAGCTTATTAAAATAACGTTGAAGCTGCATCACACCAAATTGCTGGAAATTATATAAAGCTTATTGTTGAAGATGAGGATGAAATAAAATTCATTGATTTCGAAGATATTTTTTTACCAGCAGTGACGTATAAAAACAAAACATAAATTGGGTAAAAGAAATAAAAAGAATATTAAAAAAGGTTAGTTGCTGGTCGCCAACACTTATCGTTAAACATAGGTACCTACGTAATATTACATTACTTACCAAGGGCTGTAAAAAGAGAAAGCCCGAAATCGCAGGTATTTATGACCCGAGCCGCAGGAGAGGGTTGTAAATTTGCGATAGAGGGCTTTCTTTTTTACTACCCGTGGTGAGTACCTACACAATTTTACGTCTTCACCTGGCCACAATGCGAGTTTTACTGTACGCGTAGCGTGCGGTAAAACTCACATTATGGCCAGGTGTGACGTAAAGTATTATTACGCACATTTTATAATGTCGCTGTCGTAGTCGTTTAGAGGAAAGTTTTTGAAGAAAAGCGAGCAAATAGACAAACATTCAAATCATACAAACGTCCTTTAAAAAAAAATACATAAGTACCTCTTTAATATATTTTGTCAAAACCTCGCTGAATTAAAAAAAAAACTTGCTTTTCTGTTTTTTTTTTTAAGTTTAATGTATGCTAGAAATAGTTTTAACCTCTAAGTGAAAAAGTGTCATTATAATAAAAATTATGATAATATGTATGACATGATATACATGATGACCGACCTACGGTGTCGGTACCTAAATATTTCTGTGCCCAGAAAAAACTACAACTGTGCTTCACCCATAGCAACCTGCGAGTAGATAGGAAGGACATTTTGGTTGTGATCTGTGAAATGTTTTTAAGTTTTCATCGGCGAGGCCTATTCGTCAGAGAATTGTAATGTTTGAAAATGTGCAAATAGCGCTCTTTCATATGATACGCCCCCCTCCCCCTAGTAGCCCCACTTCGAATTTTTAAGCCCCCGTTCAGTCCGTGATAATTCTACAATACGCACATGAATCCGAAAAGTGCGTGACTTGGGTTCGATCTCGGGACCCATGACTTGACTAGTCCGACGGTTACACCACTAGGCTATCACTGCTGGCCAATAACTACTTGTTCTAAACACCTACCTTCGTTTCTGTTCCCATAAATATAGTTACACCACCATTCGATAGACGTCCAATTACGTAAAGCTGAATTTAGTCGAAGGTGTTAATTAGGAACACACAAAATGAATGGATGTGTACAGCCGTCGCCATGTTGTGTATTGTTATCTAACAGAACAGCATACCTACTTATTATTCAGATGCAAAGATAACACTGTTGCAGACTGTAGTAGGTACTGGGTAGGTTAGGTACTGTTGATCGCAAAAGTGATTGATCTTACGAATCACGATTCAGATTCGAAAAGCTACAAGCTATCGAAAAAAAAAATGTTATTCCCAAGTCGTTTGTTCTCAGTCTTGTTTTTCCTGTTATTAAAACCCAGTACCTAATATTTAAAGTATAACTATGTCGTGTGGGGCAGCTTCAAGCTTTCAGCATTAACATTTTTACCAACAACAGAGTATGAATTAGATAATATAAGATATAATGTTTTTGTAAAACATACTATAGATTTGCATGGTTTTAAAATAATATTCGGGAACAGAATCTACATGTTTTGCCATTAATAATCAATCTGCCTAGCCTTTTCCCAACTATGTTGGGGTCGGCTTCCAGTCTAACCGGATGCAGCTGAATACCAGTATTTTACATGGAGTGACTGCCGATCTGACCTCCACAACCCAGTAACTGGGTAACACGATACCACTTGGAAAGACTGGTTGTCAGACTTTTTGGGCTTCTGACGACCCGTAACGACTGTCAAATATCCACGAATGACAGCCGGGACCAACGGCTTAACGTGCTTTCCGAGGCATGGAGGAGTCTCGGTATGTAAAGATGGTCACCCATCCACGGACCAACCCCGGTAAGCGTAGCTTAACCTGACGGATCGACCCGTGCGGCTAACATCGACATGTTTTGCCATTAATAGCTTACAATATTTATTTTTTTTGTCAAGTTGGCCACAAAAAAAATACTAATAATTTAATCTACTCTCACGCAGTCTGTTAAAAACAATCTATAAAAAACTTGAAAACTAAAAAGTGTTACAGTTTAAAGATCGAACAAATGATAATGTCATGATCACGGACTAGTAGCTTCGATTCTACGATACGGAATTCTGTTTTGGGGCAGTTCTTCAGATAAATTATTATTATCTTAGGCACAAAAAAGATGTATAAGAGCCATGTGTAGCCTGAAAACAAATGATATAGCTGTGCACCTCACTTTAAATCCTTAAAAATTCTCACTTTGCCGGCGTTATACATATTATATTAGAAACAAGTATTTTCATCAAAAAAAATGTAAACCTTTTTGAAAAAATATCAAATGAACGAGATGTACCAATTCGTATTCAATACAAAAATTCCTTATGTAATCGTAAATGTAAAACTACATTAATAAAAATATCTGTTCGATTCGTAGTTCTGGGTATGGCCCCACGTATTTACAATAAAATTCCCGACGCCATAAAAAAAAACATTTCAAGAAAAAAAAAAAAAATTACTTGTCGATGAATGTTATTATACTGTTGACGAATACTTAGATGGCAATTTAATTTAGAATGGAATTACTGCTTTGTTATTTTAATTTTTAATTTTTCAATAAGTACCTACTATAAGTGTGACTTAAAACAATTGACATTAATTGTACCTATTTTTAATTGAACACCATATTTGTACGCCTCCTGGAATAACATAGCGCTCTATTTCATCTTAGGTAAGATCACTATTTATAATCTCCTATGTTAACAAATAAATAACTGATTATGATTATGAATGGTAGGAACTAAGTACGATCATAAAAAAAAATATTAGGCTAACAATTCGTAAACATTTTTTTCACTTAATATATTTCCACTACGAAAGTACACACCTTAATACTATCATAGGAGTCATTAAACACGCACGTTGAATCGTCAGCACGCCAATTTGCTGAATGAAATAATTTTCACGGTCGACTACTATATTGTGCATAATTTACGCACACTCTACATTCTTTAGACTACTAACATGTCAACGCATATTTTACAAACGTAAAAATGGCACTTTAGCGGACACGCAGGAACAATTTATTTTTTTTGCATGTTAAGCTGCATTCACATTGTTGAATGTTGTGGTGTTCCAGAAAAATACCTCTTTCATACATTAAGGCTTGACCAAACTCCTACTTTTCGGGGTACAACTGTTCCTCTAACTGATCGGCTCGAGCTCCTAGGCATGGAGTTGACATCTGGTCTCAACTTCGGCTCCACCATCGAGTGCAAAGCTCAAACTGCGGCCAAGAAACTGGACGTCCTAAATAGGGTGAAGCGATACTTATGCCTGGACAGCTTTTAACCCTTTACAAAGCACAAGTCCGATCCTGCATGGAGTATTGCAGCCACCTTTGGGATGGCTCAACTAAGTACCAACTTTTTGCGCTAGACTCGGTGGAACGCAGAGCTAAGAGGCTCATTGGCGACGTAAAACTGGTGGATGCCAAGCTTCACAGCTTGGCTCATCGCCGCAAGGTTGCCTGCTTGTCGGTCTTCTACAGATAGTACTTCGGAGAGTGTGCCCATGAACTCCACGACCTCATTCCACCGGCCCCCTTCTACCATCGGACATCTAGACGCACTGCAAGTTACCACCCCTACCTAGTTGATATTCCACCAACTCGCACTAAGCGTTTTCAAACGTCTTTTATAATGCGCACAGCAAAGGAGTGGAACTCTCTGCCTGCGTCTGTGTTTCCGAACGCATACAACCCTAATCTATTCAAAGTGAGAGTGAACAGGCTTCTTCTGGGTAAGCTCACTCCATCGTAGACTTTGTCTCTGTCATCCAGACCTAGACTAGAGTCAAGAGCAAACCCATAGTAAAAAATAAAAAAGAGGCTGCTCTCTCGAAAAATGTTTGAAAAAAGTATGCAGATGAAGCAACTGTTCGTAGGCATTGACAGAGAAATTACATCTGCAATTTTTTTTTTTTGTAATCTTCATGACATGAACGTAATTTTGTTTAGTCTTAATTTTTCTATCGGTATCACAAAAAAAAATGAAGGTTTTTAACACATGAGGTGTTGTTAGATTCGTCATAATTGTGGGAGTGACATAGGGTAATATTATAAATGTGAAAGTAACTCTGTCTGTCTGTCTGTCTTTCTGTCTGTCTGTCTGTATGTTACGTTTTCACGCCTAAACCGCTGAACCGATCGTCATGAAATTTGGCAGAGATATCGAGAAGGACATAGGCTACTTTTTAACGCGATAACCGACATCCATGCGGGCTTACATACCCTACTAGCTTTTGCCCGCGGCAAAAGCTAGTAGGGTATATAACAATACTTGAACGAACGAACATTGAATGAACATTATTAGTATGTAATTATGTAATGAACACCTGCAGTTAACCCATGTATCACAAATAAACGATTTGATTTGATTTGACAGTATTTATTCTACTTACATGCAACACTTGTGCCAGTGATTATACTATAGCATAGCCCATACCGTGCGAATAGCAGCTCCTTGCGCAGAACACCATCATCACCATTAAGTACGAGATCCCATCTAGAGCCTATCCGCCGCGTAATGCAATGGTATGTACGCAAAACTTGCAATGGCTTGCATTGATTACTGTCTTGCTTTACTCAACAGTATTTAAAATGGATGTAAAACGCGACAAAATGATTGGATTTTGTTCAAAGGAAGTAATTTTCTGTTACCTGTCAATGCTTGATTTTCTAATAAGGAAATGGATTATATAGCTGATTCTGAGAAAACGTATTTTAAATATAATCATTTGTAAAGACTGTGAAAATTAGATACCCGCCATGGATATTAATTAGCCTAGAAAAGGCGGATAAGTGACCAATGAATGCAGCCTCCATGCACTATAGCGTTTTTAGCGACCTGTAACACTTTATTTTTATTATTTATTTATTTATTTAACATGGTAAGTACCTAACTTATAAACTTAGCCCCACAAAACCATTGCAATGGTTTGACTGTGGGGTCAGTGAGTCTCTAGACAATAATACTTAATCACACTTACATATCCAATTTTTTTTTTTAATTTACTTCTAAATCTATTTTTATTTGTTTCACTCCTTATGTCTGCCGGAAGACTATTCAATAGATATGGTATTCGTTTCTTTAGGGATCTGTCACCAAAGTAATTGGTGACTCTGGGTACATTGAATCTGTCAGCAGCATTGATCGTGTGCTATGGTTGTTGAATACGTGATTTAAGCTATACTCTTGGGTACCATGATGGTTTACTGCTAAAAGATATTTATGTTTGTAAGTGATAGGTAGAATTTTACATATTTTAAATAGTTTCCTATAATCTCCTTTACAACTGTTTTTAGTTTTTTTTGTAACAAGTAGTTTTAAGAATCGAATTTAATTTAATTTAATTTTAACGCACGCTACGTGTACAGTAAAACTCGCATTGTGGCCAGGTGAAGACGTAAAATTGTGTATTCACCACGGGCAGTAAATAAGAAAGCCCTCTATCGCATATTTGCAAACCTCGGCTGCGGCTCGGGTCACAAATACCTGCGATTTATTCTTTCTTTGACAGCCCTTGGTAAGTAATGTACTATTACAATCCGTTAAACCGATATTGACTTATATTCCGTAGACATAAGGATGGCACTAAAAGCAAAAAAGTGGTTAAAATACCAATTGTTTACTGCAGCTGCCATGTTTCATGCCACCAACACAATAGAAGTCAAAATCAGTTGAACGGACTGTAAAAAAGGTTTATTTAAATGTTTTATCTTATTTCAAACGGAGTATAGCTAGCCTAGCTAAGTTACTCCTTATTACATCAGCTATCTGCCAGTGAAAGTCCCGTCAAAATCAGTCCAGCCGTTTCTAAACTTCGCCGAAACAAATAGACAGACAAACAAAAAAAAATGCGTTTTTTTGTTATAAGTACCGTATATACTTTCATATGATTTTTTTTTTAAACAGACACCTCTATTTTATTTATTTGTGTAGAGTACTTATATAAATTATATTTTATCAAACATGCATGGAAATATTGAATATTCGAAAAAAGAACACGCGAAGTATCGAATTTACGGACAAAGAAAATCAAAACCATAGCAGGAGCGTTTTTTTGAATTTGGAACATTACAACGCTCCAGAAATGTTTTATTTTCCTGCATTCTTATGAGAAAAGCACTATAAATGCCTCGGCGGAAATGACAATTACCTGTCTCGTATTAGTGAATTCCTCGCCTTCGGCTCGGCCTTCATACTAATACTCGACCTGCAATTGCCTATTTCCCGGCCTTTGCAATAATGTACTATTTTGAATGACTGAACATAGACAAACTTTGACCTAAACATCATGAACATAATAACAATAATTATGCACCATAAATCGATTAATAGCTTTCGTAGCCCGACCGCCTACGGGTAGGTCTACGCGCTACGCCGTAGCACCGAATGGGATAAATTCAGTTTATGACTGCAATTAATAGGACACTTGATTACATTATTGCTGCGACCCGGAGGTATAATAATATTAGTGGCATGTTTTATGATGTATATCTATCCATATTATAAATCAAAGTCTGTTTTCGTGTTTGCCTTTGTGACCACGTTGTTCTTCTCAACTCCGCAACGAATTTTGGTGCAGTTTTCACCATCATTTAGACAATTTATTCCAGAACATAAACCATGTTGATATTAAACTAATTAAACTTACATTTATGATAAAAAATCTCGATGTTTTCCAGTTGTGTATAATGTACTTTCTTCAGTAGATATGTGGCTCTACAACGCCACATGCGAACTACGCATCAAAGACCTGACGTCACATAAAATCCTGCATCGCGCAATCAAAGTTTACCGCGCGACTAGCATATACAGGCTGGAAAATCATCTGCTTGAGCCGGGAATAGAACCGGTGAAATGGGAAAAAAAACATCCTGTATTTTATGATACCAACCGAAAGAGTCATTCATAAGGATCAATTCCTTTGAAATAACATAGTATCTTAAATTAAAGAAAGACCAAGAAAATATGTTTTTTTGTTGTTAAACTTACTATCTAAATAAAATACTCGTAGTTCACTTAACTTATGAATTGCTCAGAATGAGACCCACTTTCACGTATGCACAGACGTATTCTTCGACTGAATTCGCTACGTGTCGGCTTTTATATCGAGTTTGTTATCGTCTTTCTTTCATGTAAGATACTAAAACACATATATAAAACAACACATATAGTAAACAACACAAAATACAGGATGTTTTTTTTTTAACTTTTAACCGGTTCTATTCCCGGCAGAAAATGCAATTTTAATTATTTTTGAAAATAAAGGAATGTTTCCTTTCAGTAAAATTTGCCATCATCAATATTAAGGGTACTTTTCCTCCAACCACGGTCTTTTTTTTCCATCCTGTATACAACATCCCGACATCAACCTTCGGACAGACAACGCCCACCAGAAACAACACCTGTCTAGTCGGAGGATTCTTCCTTTTCTATAAAGCATGAGTGAACTTTACACCCTGTTCCTCATACCTTTATAGGTATCCATCATCGAAAGAATTCGGAAAGGCACCAAGAACAAACCATTAATTGTTAATTTTATTAATGAGAGCGACTAAGATAGCATTGTAACGGCCGATCAAAAGAGGCTCTGTGATGTAAGTCATTAGGTTTAATCATTAATTATTATAATCGTCGTTTACATGCTCTTGCGCAAGTGCTTTCGCCCGTAAAATAATGTAACCATTGTTGTGTAGTGTGAATGGAGCTTTGTTGTAGGAGGCACTGAATCGTTTTGCACACTTTCGTGCTATCAATTTTATTGTCGTGTGCTCTCAAATCGGTTGCACAACCATTATTTGGTCGTAATTTTTATTTAGGTTTCTTATTTATTGCGTCTAAGGCATGCACTGCCCGGAAGTGTAATTAGGTAATTTGCTTTCATTGAATATTCTTTACTGACCGTTATTGTTAAGCAAATAGTTCCCTGGTTTTTTATTTTTAACCGACTTCCAAAAAGGAGTAGATTCGTAGCGTGTTTTTTTTTCTGGTATACTCGTATCCGCCGATTTCTCCGTCAATTGTGGACCGATTTTGAAAATTCTTTTTATGTTTGAAAGGGTATACTTTCAACGATAACTGATGACGGGATCCCAAGAAAAACGAGGGAAATCTTATTTTTTTATTGGAATTACACCGATTTCTCTATCAATTGTGTACCTATTTTGAAAATTTTTCGTTCATTTGGTAGAAGAAGCTCGCGCGGTGGCCCCATGTACATTTTATTAACTTTGATTAGGTAGTTTTTAAGTTAACTTCGATAATACGTATTTAATCCACTTTGTTTATCTTGATGATGTTATAATACTTTCTTTTACTGTTGTTTACATAGCAAAAAGTTGAAGACGAATTGGTATGAGGCAGATACAATAACTAAAAATAGAAAAAAAAAAAAAAAAAAAAAAAAAACACCGTCTTCAAAAAAAACACTACAAAGTGCAAAATAACTTTAATTTCGGAAGTCGGTGTCTTTGGATAGATAGATAGAAGATAGATAGAATACTCTTTATTATGTACACCATAAAAATTACAGATATAAATGTAGAACTGTTACATAGGCTGTCACAATGGGCGGTCTTATCGCTAAAAGCGATCTTTTACAGACAACCTTTGGATGGATCAAAAAGTAGAAGGAGAGACAATACTGCAGGTAGTCAGTGGTGTGGTGTGGTTTGCTGTATTTTATTTTTTTGCCACCGAGTTGTAAAAAAGTTTTCTGTAATAAGGAGAAGCTAGTCCACGGCTCGAATTTGTTGGTGGGCGTGGTCAAAATGCATGCTATTTTATCCAACATCATGTGCAAAATGGACAGACACTGTGATGAGCAGTAATGACCTAGTGCGCGCACGGATACACACTCCCGTGTAGTAAACCAACGCTAATGATGCTCACATGCGCGATTTCATTTTATGAACAGACCTTTGGGCGTATTGATATAATGAAAAAACAGCTTAATATATCTACTCACAATAAATTTATTCGAACTTTTGAATAAATTATCTATGCCTGCACGATTTCTATTTTGCCATTTTCACACTACATAAGCTATTTATTTACGCCCAAAGATGAGTTAAAATTAATGTTGAAATATGGAAGTTTTGACCCTCATAACTTCCTAACCATTTTTTTTCCAATTCTGTCTCCATAGAGGACTGGATAGTGGCGAGACTATTGATATTATTTTTAGTTTTGAATTATACCGTTAAACAGACGAGTAATCACCAGACTACGTTTGTATGGAAGAATGACCGACTAGTGTCCTTAAGATCGAAACAGGAAAATAATGTCATGAGTAGGCAGTGCCAGTATCTTACGTATTTCGGTCGGTATTTAGGTTCACTATTCAATATAAAGTGGCTGCATAATGAACACGATGTAAACGAAGTCTTTAACTATTATGGTCTTGATCGTTTTCAATCAACCGTTCATTCGTCTAGTGCTTACGTCACTTTCATTGCTGTCGATCCCAATAAATGGTCGCATTTAAAAGAGAAATTGGGTGTTCCAATAAATAGGTAACTATTATCACATAAGACTGAAAATGCCTACTTCAATTTACTCCAAATATCGGTGACTATGTCAGAGTAAATATTCTATACACACCGTTTCCACACAAACTGAGACAGCTGCTGAAAATCAATACGATCTACAAGATTAGGTCTAAATCGGAAGAAAATAAACCTATTTTTCTCCAGACTTTTCTCGAATGTATCTCGAAACTTGGAACCATGCCCGACATCTCCCGGGAAGGGAGCATAATTTATCATATTGGGGCTGTGACCCAGCCAGCGATGTCAGACACCCCAGCCAATGGGAACATGACAGTATCATTGTATCAACTTAGCGTAGTTACAGAACTTAGCGATGGAAAGTTCAAAACCCACATCAAACGTGTCCTTATCAAAAAAGCATATTCTAAGATAAAAGACTACGTTGAAGACAAGTAAGTTTGGCAATAATTCCTTCTGCACATGTGGCTTCCCTGGTACCTCATAAACGACATAACTATGTAAATGTCTATTAACTGTTCCCAAATAACGATGTCTACTTAGTTTTTTTTTTTTTTTACATACTTCCTTGACATAATCTTTTCATTATTTGACATTATTTTACCTACAAATCGAATTCCAATTCTTTATTAGTGGATTTTGTGGACATGATATTTATTCAGATTTGTTATTGTAGTTGCAATCATGTCATTAATCACTACATCACTACATATTATTATAAATAAAGTCCTCCGCCGCGTCTGTCTGTCTGTCTGTCTGTCTGTCTGTCTGTTCGCGATAAACTCAAAAACTACTGCACCGATTCTCATGCTGTTTTCACCAATGGATAGCTTGGTTCTCTAGGAAGGTTTTAGTATATAATTTGTTAAGTTTTTGTATGTATTTTTGTATGAATTAACGATATTTGTTGGAGGTGTCGGAAAAAAATAAGCCGTCTGGGAGCTTTCAACGAAAACGCTGTCTAAACCCTTTGAGATATAACAAAATAATGTATGGTGGAATTGTGTATCTTACAAAGGTCTTTAAAAAAGTCCGCGATGGCATATGTCTATCTCTTAAGGATAACATACTATATCCATTTTATTGTCTTTTTGTAGGTATTTGTTTGCCGAATGTTACTCTTGGAAATACGATTACGATAACAATACGCTATAATATCAGTAGCTATTAGCCAAATTATGTTCGTTGATAAATAAGCTAGCTTCTTATGTGTATTTCAAACAGTATACAAGAATATTTATCATAAAAACATGACTAAACACGGCGGCCTTATGATCAAAATTTGTGCATTCCAAAACTTTCGTTACTTTTTCACTGACATATTTATCACTTTTCGGTAAACTAACACTCAATACGAAATCTACACTTATTTCTCAGTAATTCTGTGTAAGATTCTTCTAAGATTAAACCGTTTTCTTATTGAATCCATTACTTTACGCACGTATAACCTTGATGAATGTTTACATTAAGCACCGCGCCACACCGCCACACGACCACAGAGTACAGACGTATTTTCTTTTCTTTTTTTTCGTTCGTTTAGTGGTGTTCCCGCTAAAATGTCAACCGATCAAGTATTAGTCGATTAATCGAATTCTACAGCCAGATCGTGTTGCAAGTACAAAATAAATGTCAAATATTTCGTCCAATTGCGAACGTGACCCTGAGAAAAGTTATGCACCAATGATGTTCATTAAATATTTCGAGAGTTTTATCAGCACAAGCGGTGTATCATGCGACATTTCGGAGGATTTCATTTTGTTTTCACATTGTTGGTAAGTACCAACAATGTGAAACACAAAGTGCGACACAAATAATCATTTTAAAATAATTCACGTAAGTACGTGAATTATTTTAAAATGATTATTTGTGTCGCACTTTTATTTCGTGTTGTAATTTGGTACAATTGATTGCTTTAAGAATTTGAGTGAAATTTCGTATTTTGATTTTGTGTTTGTTATCTTTAGGTAAAGACTCATTCACGTTCAGAACATAAGTAGTTTTATTATATTAAATCATTTGTTTCGGTTTCTATTCACATAGTGAATCACATTAAAATTATTACTAAGTTAGAATTTTGAGATATAGCCTGGGATATGGAGAAGGACATAGGGTACTTTTTTATGCGATAACCGACATCCACGCGGGCGAAGCCGCGGGCAAAAGCTAGTCTTTTATATAGATTATTTTCTATTTTGTGAATGTGAGAACGTTGTAGGCCCAGTAAAGTGTAGATTTGTTGGCACTTTTCTATTTTGTTAAGTACCTGGTAATTGTTGAAAGGCCTACACTGTCCTCCCGTACCTATTATCACTGTTATTTGATAATATTGTAAAGCCAATTATTTTTAAAAGAGTAACCGTGAAGTTTCTTGCCGGCTCTTCTCCATAGGAAACGACTAATTGGAACCGTGCACCTAGCTTCTGACATTTCATAAGTGCCCATGTAGGTTTATGTGAAATAAAATATTTTGATTTTGATTTTATCATATAGATCTCAAGAAAAAAAATTGTGCGTCCTAAAGTCATCTTAGAATTGGCATTTAACAAAGTCGGTGTTTAAATCATTTGCCACAATACTGAGGTAATCTGGCTGAATTGAATGACTCCAGTCATTCTAAAACTCAAAATTTGTATAACACCTGTTTTTGCGTTCCTAAAGTAATTTGCGAGCAACTTACTTTCGTCGCACGTAACAATACAGTTCACAGCAGACATTCGATCAAACGAGAAGTTAGTGCTTGGAATAATAATGTCTACTTATTATCGTAGCTTGTATCATTGTCAATTTTCGCGATGATGTTACTAATCAACCGGATAAACCATTGAACTTTGGTCGTGCCCAAAATGATGTCATTCGCAACTTGTTTAGAATTTGTCAATATATCCGTATAACCAGTTTTGGCAATGTCAATACGATCAATCATTATGTTCAGTGTTACATGCCACAGACCTATCACCTGTATTATTCATTTTTTTAATTAATAGCCGTGGTTTAATGCAAAAAATACTAAATATCAATTGAGTTTTTTGTATGTGTAATTGTGTATTCTGCTTGAATGCAGTCAATAGTTGAGCGCCTGGCAAACTTTATCTAGCAATACACAAAACACTCTCTGTACATTGTTCATTTATAATTTGGTAGGCGTTTGTATTTTTTATTTTATATAGAATTATGATGAATTTGTATGACCATATTATTATGTAGAAATAAATACGTTAATGTTAAAAAAAAAATATTTGTCCTAATTATAATTATGTAGCAGTTAAGTTTACGTAGACTATTTAGATTATAGTAGAGAAGTTTATGTAGATTATTAAATTTGCCAAGGAGATTTTCCTATTCAAAACGCGACTTATTCGTGTTACCAAAAATCAACGTGTTTTTTTGGGTTCCGTACCAAAATGGTAAAAAGGAACCCTTATATGGTGCGACTCAGTCTGTCTGTCCGTCTGTCACAGCTGGCTATCTCGAGAACTAAGTACTAATGCTATCACCTTGAAATTTGGAATAGTTTTAGATGACGTTTGCCCAACTAATTTGCAAATATGAAAGATTTTTTTTTTGCAACAGGGATTGAACGGAGGTCTTAAAAATTCGAAATGGGGCTACTAGGGCATGTGGGGTATCATATGAAAGAGCGCTATTTGCACATTCTCAAAAAAAAATATTTTTTAGGCCACATAGTTTTCAACTTATGACGAAAAATTTAAAAAAATATACCGTACCCCTCCCTAATCTCCGAAGTTTGCAAAGAGAAAATCTGAAATTATTCTATGTGATAGAAGTTTATGTAAAGATTACAGAAAAACGATGTCTCTAAATAGTTTAGTTTTAGTTCAGCGCCATCTCTTGACCGATAGTGGAACGAATGTATTTTTTTATGATTTTTGATGGTACGAAATCCTCGATGCGCGAGTCTGATTCGCTCTTGACTTTTTTTTTTTCATTTATTTAATTAATCTATGTCGGTTGATCCACAACGCTTCTGATCGCATTATTCAAATAAAATAATGATATAATTATGTTAACGTTTTACCTCATGCTTATAATGAACTTCCGTCTAAATATAACAAAGTTCAATATCAACTGAGTCAACATTTGCGCTTCTAATTGAAGCTTGCAGAAACGCGTGATAAGAAAATAAGCTGAAGGCCCTGAGTGCGTTTGAGTTCGCATCGATGCTGTAAGCAAATAGCTTAACTAAATTCCATTCGAGCGTAGCGCGCCGGTCAGTCGCAGGCATGGCGTCCCGCCGTCGCCTAACTTGCCCTAGCCCTCGGTAGCCATAGCTCGTCGATACCGCCATACTCCCGGCACACGCATGCGCCCTCCGCCGCACCCCGCACTACGCATGTGCGGCCGTATACCAGACTACGAGGCAGCCAAGTTGCGACGCACGACTCCTCTTTACGCGACACTGTCGCATAATTGATTGTCCATTCGATACTGACATTGAACGGCCGATGTACGGCGGTCGACTGGTCGATTACAACCAGTTATTTGCTTACGGCTATCGAGATAAGGCGCTTCCGCGCGACTCCACGCGACGACACACGTCCCCGCGATCAGCTGGTGAAACTCGCGAATTCGGCATGGCTTCTTACTGTGATAAATATTGTGCACCCAGGGTTTGCGTGATGTAAACAGTGTTGAGAGTGCAAGTGGGTGAATCATCATGGAAGTGGCTAAGGAAAAGAGTGCAGGCGTCGAGGAGTTTGACGAGGACGATGTTGCGTCTCGTCGCTGCATGTTAGATGGTGAGTCCAATCGATACATGCAATGTTTATGCGTCATACTGTGTTAAAATCATAATTAATACATCCTTTACAAAGGGCATTCTGTAAAACAAATTAAATCAAAGACAAAGATCGTCTGTGATGACGTGCCAGAGCGTCCATGTCGATTGATGGAAATGATTATTGATTTTCCCCACGGACACCGGGGACGGTGCGTGTTTACACAGCTCGTCTCTTGCGAATACTTAGTTGCAAATGCGTGCTAATTTGCTAATACTTCAAAGACATTCAGTTGATTTAAAAAAGCTGAAACAAGAATGGGTACAGCGAAACCATACATTTAAATTTCGAAATTAGTAATAAATTATCTTAAAACGTAATAACATAAATCCTAAGAATGAGTAATTTGAGTAATTTTCTAAAAGAATCAAGTATTTATCAACTTAGCGGTAAAATTAATATAATCCAAACAAAATAATGAGGCTAGTAACAGTTTGATAACGCGGATAACGTGTGTACGAATGTCGTTTAATTACAACACCGACTTACTAAATAATTTCGAGGTCGAGCCGTTAACATTAAAACGGCCAATCAGTGTTTAAATTAGGGCGAAATTACCACAGTGCACGTGACTCAGGTACATAACAAGCCGTGGTTTAGAAACGTGGTCAGCTCAATATGACAGAAGTCTAGCAAAAGAAAACATTCAAAGAGAAGCTGAAAAATGTGACGAGTGCTGATGACCACACCAACTATTTCAAAATCTATTGTCCCCTACATTCCAGTGTCATGAGTCCATGACCTCGATTTAAAACCGAAACTGGTAAGTTTATGACTCACTCTTAAGGAAGCTCAAGTGACATTGAAAACTGGAGTTGTCAGTGGCAGGACGAACGAGTGCCCATGCGCCCCTTTTTGGCGATCTTTTGCATTGAGTCGCGTCGCCGAGGGCGTTGACCGGTTCCCCTCACTTAAAAACTTTTATATGGTTTTAAATCGATTTTTGGAGAGGGATTATGTATTGATACATCTCCATAAAGGCTAATTAGGGGTTTAATAACACCTGTATTTTGTTTTCGTATAAACATGACAGAAACAGAAATTTGTTTTAACATCACAATAATTCATTTTTACCGTAGGACATGATGAAGTTACAGGAAAGATAATGAGGAAATTTTTTAAATATGTACGTAACATTTATTCCTGATAATTAGTAAAATAGTATGTAGATCTTGAACATTGATATTTATTTTACAAACAATAAGTAAGTAATATAAGTGGATTACGTTCACATTCCCAAAGTTTCATGTTACTTGTGGTTTTAGTTGCTGGTACTTATTTAGCTAATGCAATTCAATGCATGACACATATCACAATAATTTAAGCCAGCATTACTTATGAGTACATTTCTGCTGCTTTTTCTACTGCAGTTCAAATAGATATGTAACAAAAGTTTACTCAAAAAAGCCAAAAATATACCTACCGGTAATTTCACCTAACACAAACATCTCCTTGCTTAAAAAGTGATCTCCAACCCATGTGTGCAAAGCATTAAATATAATTGTAATAGTATTTTTTTTTACTGCATTTAGATGCGTATATAGGATTTTTTATCATTTTCTTTTCGCTTAATTAGTTTTTAAAACTGCTAAAAAATAAATAATAATAAATTAATATTTTAATGAGAAGCCATTTCAACCACGCTGACCGCTGAACTTTCTACATGGATGCTACTTACTGCCCACTTTCTACGTCTGGTTTGTTTCGTTACGTTTGGTCTGCAAAAACTTTGCTTGGTTTATTAATTCGAATTCTACACGTTCTTATTAGAGGACACGGACATTGCAAACCAATTGAAATGTCAACTAGTGTCGACCTTCGTACTTTAAGAAAAACATCGGAATGATTCTACGGCACAATATTTATAAGTCTAATGATATGTGGACGCACATAGCCTGTCTATAGGGCATGCAATTTCTGTACCTTAAGACGTCATCCTATAAAAATAAAGACAGAACAATGGGCACCAAAATGGAGATTCAAATATCAATGGCCGATTGTGATTTCCGTTTAGCTTTAAATGGAGATTTAAAACTGTTAAGACAATTGCAGTGTTCAAGTGTATGCCTCGAGAATTTCAGAGCTAATTATAGATCTTAATGTAAAGTTTCCGTTTTAACGTTCTGTATATGGACGTGCCTGCCCTTGAACCGGACACCTGGGATCTGATGGTGCAACCGGTTTCAGAATAATTTTACCACATTGTCAGTTAAAATTGAATATAAAACTCAGGAAGTTAAAATTGCTGTGTTAATAACTTTTAGTTGGCTGTTAAAATTATGCTTGTTGAGTTGGAAGTCGTTTTCCCTAATTAGTATATAGTTTAATTTTTTCTGAAGCTTCACGCATAATAAATTAACTGTAGGCGGTAAACTCACGCACTATTGTACAAATTAAAGTAGTAAGTCGGTTACCACAATTAGCTGACCCCTTTTGCTAAAATGGTTGAGGTTTTTTACTAACAAATCGTACGATTTTAATTTTTTTTTCTCGGTTTGTGTAGATTTCGTATAGGTAATTAAATTAAATTAAGAATTATAAAATTCTATCTATCGGTATTCTAAAAAAATTCAACCATTTGTGCAAGGGGAGGTCAGCTAATTGTGGTAACTTAATTAAAAATTGCAAAAAAAAAAAAACATTGATGAATTGACAACCCAGCTCTATACCATACATTGAAACCGTAAAGCATTCCATACAATCCAAAACAATGCACTATGAGAGTTAGGTACTGTTACTGGCGCAGACGCAAATCGATCCAAGTCAGCGGGTTCCTTGTAAGGCGCCTTTAGCGCCGGCGCTGTATGTTCCGGCAATCGTATACGCTGAGCATCCGAGCAGAGCCCATTACGAGCACAATAACCCGTACCTACTGCGAGAGTTAAATCTGGAGTTAAATTGGCCCTTGCTCAGTAGTGCACAGGCCTAATTTAATCACGAATATTACCGCTAACTAACAGCTGCTGCTCGGTTTAATCATCTACATATATCGTTGAGTATTGTGTAAGATATAATATAAGTGATTACTTATCGTTAGAACGGACTCCGTACTAAAGATAAGTAAGATAGGATAATCCGTTACTTAGAATAGAAGAAATTTATAGAGATTACTTAATTAGTGAAGAGATAGAGACGTAATTTCCGTGCCTCTATTGGATGAGTGGCGATACCTGAAAGCAAATATCCTGATAACCTTGCACATTGGCCATAAAGCCGACCATATTGATCTCAAAGCAAATACGTAAGTCCCATTAAGCACTAAAGTAGCCTATTTACTTCTTATAATAACACATTATTTCGTCTCCCACGTCATTCCCGAATTCTCAGTGTTATATGATTGATAGTTGTAGATAAATTATGTAAGCAATAATAACCTACACTGTCTACATAATTACTGAAATTGATAAAGATGTTCTTTATAAGAAACAAGTCATCAGTGTCATAAGTTCATAACAGATACTGATAAGGGCACTTTACAAATGATCGTTTATCTAAACCTATTACAAAGGTCATCACACACATTGTTTCAAGCAGACACTGGGTAATAATTAATATCCAAGCTTATCTGGAGATCGTAAAATATTTATTTTCGGTAGCTGTTGCTACTACTCCGTACTTTGGGCCGGTTCTTCAAATAGTTTCTGGTCATTCCTGTAAATAACATCAACATTTTATTGAGTCAGGTATTTGATAACAAATAAAGTCATTCCAGTCCAGTAAGATTAGTTTGCAAGAATCTAAACCCCTAACATAGACATCACTTAAGCGTAGTCTTGCAAATTAAATATTATTCCGTCTGTAATATTGCAAGTTGCAATATGTTACTCAGCTGAAATTACCAATGCCAGGTTAAATGCAAATAAATTAATAGTAAAAAAAACCATTTCTAATGACAATCTTTTATTTAAATGGTCTAAAATGAAAAAAAAAAACATATCAAACCCATCAATTAATTATATTACACAATTTATATGATATAAAAGCATGTCGCGAGATTTACTTGTGTAGATAAACAAGAATACAGTAATTATGTAATTTGATGTTGACATAAGTAAATCTAAGAAAAAAAAAGTAGGTATGTATTTTTAAAATTGGTAAATAATCTACATTAAGTGTATGTAGATTATTTACCAATTTTAAAAATACATACTTTTTTTTCTAACCATGCATTGTGATCCAAACTAAACGTGTATACAAAATTTCATCTCAATGATATCAGCTTTAAAATTCAGTTGCAATATTTGACCCGGACATACATAAATACAAACATTGCAAGTTAAATAAAAGCTTGTAAATAATGCTTTGGGGAACAAAATAAATTAAGTCTAAGCCGCAGCCTAAGTACTGCGCTTATGTGCGCATTGGGTACATAAGCGCCGCTTTTCAATACTGGAAACTTTTAAGTTTTACAACGCGCCTAGGTCATTATATAAGCCTTATAATTTATTAGTTCCACTTTGAGATCTACTATTTATTTATGTGAAGTATTGGGTGCACACCGGTGACACCAGGATGCGGAAAATCACAACCACTGACAGATAAAGCGATATTACCGTACTATTATTAAGTAATCGTTAATTGACCAGCACTCCTGGAACGTTTTTATATGTTACATAATTCATATAAAAGCTGTCTTACGATTATTATCATTACGGATAGAACAGCTAGTAAAAGCAGTTTTGACAGTAGCGATAAAATGAAGTGGCGCTTAATAGTTCCTGAAAGTTGGGTCTAGATTTATCTCAATAAAGACAGCTTGATCACAAGTTATAGACACTTGTAGGCGAAAATTACGTGCATTACTCGTAATTAGGGAATGCAGAATGGGTATTCTATCAGAATACCAGCGCTGCGACACGTAAATGTGTTTATTTTAAAATGTGATCTTCCTGTATGAGTCCCAATAAATACTTTTTCTTTCTTTCTTCTTTTCAATCTCGAGTCGAGATCGGCAACGCGAGATCTCGCGTGCTAAGTCTGAGGTCGAGATTGGCCATTCAAGATCTAGCCTGGAAATCTGGCGAGACGACAAAATTTTCGAGATAGAGAGATCGCCTCCTTTAAAAAAAATGCGGTTTGTTTAATAAAAAATGCTTAACCAAAATTAAAACAAAACCTACTTATGGTCCCAACCGCCGCGCGGGTATCTGCCTAACCGTTTTTCCAACTATGTTGGGGTCGGCTTTTACTCTAACCGGATGCAGCTGAATACATGTGGAGGGCAGATAGGCAGTCGCTCGTCGTCGTTGCCTATCTGCCCTCCACAACCCAGTTACTGGGCAATACGATACCCCTTGGTAAGACTGGTTGTCAGACTTTCGGGCTTCTGACGACCCGAAACGACTGTCAAAGATCCACGAATATCAGCCAGGTTCAACGGCTTAACGCGCTCACCGAGGCACGGAGGAGTCTCGGTATGTCTCGGTGTGCTTTATTGACACGTCTTCGATATCTTAATCAGTACCTCATACCAATTTATCCAAACACATTATAACGAGATTTGATAATGTGTTCAATTAGGAGCCTAAAGAAATATAAGAAAGTATAAGAAAGGATAACAGCCGGGACCAACGGTTTAACGTGCTTTCCGAGGCAGGAGGAGTCTTGGTATGTAAAGATGGTCACCCATCCACGGACTCACCGTAGCTTAACTTGGACGATTGACCCGTGCGGCAGTTATTACTTAGCCACAAGCCGCTTCCTAAACCTACTTAGGGTACCTATTGGTGTTACATTTTTTAAGAAGATCTCGCAAGATTCGAGATCTTGCGCGATTGCATTCCCTACTCATAACACTAGCTGATTAGAGTTATTAGACATTTCCCTTACATCCTACGGTTAATAAAACCCTGTTTGTAACTCCCACAGTGCGATATGTTGCATGTATCGTGTTCTGGACTGTCATCGACCGTTGTGTATTAATGAACGTTAATTCTGCTTCACACGCCACGTGGCCTAGTTAGTTAAAAAGGATGCAAGGCTAGGGCTGTCCTTCAGACTATTAGGTTTATAGCCAACGTGCATACCTTATTTTTTTGGGCGTGAAAAAAACAAATAACTTCTCCCACTCTGGGCGGAGCGGGAGAAGTTATGCGTGTCAGACTTTTACTGACTAAAACCCACCCTTCAGTTGCCTGTGTGCCAGGGCCACGGTATCGCTTTCGGACAAACCCGCAACCCTGGCAGGCATCGGTCCTGGCGGACCCCGTCAGTGCTGACATCTCTTTGAGGCGCGCGTGGAACACAACGTGCCGTCGACCCGGGCCTGGTCCTTACCGGACGGCGAGCTGCCCATAGCTCGCTGTCCCCAAGCCCGCGCCTATGGTGGCCGGGAATCGGCTATCGATTTCCGCCGCTCAGGGCGTCTGCTGCGGTGACTAGGGCCGTGAGGGCGCACAGACTGCCTCTCCCTCACGCGTTCCGCCTCCTCCTTCGCGAGCATTACTGCTTCGCAGAAGGAGGTGACTGCCTCCCATGCACTCTCGCTCCGGACCATGGCCTGGATCAGGGCCGAACGCGAGAGATCGCCGCCGCCGATCGTATCCGTGAGTGACAATTATAAAAAAAAACGCGAATAGAGCCAAAAACCTTTTCAGATTTCCAAATGCGTCACTTAATCGAATAATATCTTGGCCAACTAATTTCTAATTGATTGGTCTATCAATAAACGATTAGCGACTCTCAAAATTGCATCAAGCAAGGAAAATGTAAAAAAAACTTATTCTTAATTATTTTGAAAGATACCAAAACCTGCAGACACTTTTCATTTAGTTTTGTTTGTGAGTTTAAAACACTAGAGTGTTACCGCAAATAGGAAAAAAAACAGTATGCTGCTAATGACATTTAATTTAATGTTATTTACAAACACTTTATGTAAGAACCTTGTCGTCTATGTAATCCTGTTAGGTACCGACGTATTTACTTATTTAAAGATGTGAGCTCATACAATAAAACGAAGATATTATTGCTGCACCTATTTATGGTGATAGAAAAGCGTCTTGTGCATACTAAATACTTGTAATTTTCTATGACGTAGGTTCAGTCTTATAGTGCCAATGACATTTTACAATCTCTAAAGCGATTTGTAGATGTAAGTAAAGTTTATATACGGATGGCAGGGTTTTATGATATTACCTCTGGGCTCTAACGAAACCTTAGGATCACAGATCATGATCTGTGCTAAATAATAATATAATTATTTATTTACTCAGCAGACAACTAGATCCAATTACAAAAATACTTGCCTGGTGACTGTGATACCATGATTTTTTTTATTAATACAGGCACCAACGATAATTTTTTTTCTGTAATGTTTATTTTCATACTAGAAAATATGTTTTTCTGCACCCTATAATTTATATGTTTTAATGAAAAAACTTTTTTTTTTTTTTTTAATTCTACGATGGGTTTGCTCTTGTCTAGTCTAGGTCAGAGGTGACAGAGACAAAGTCGACGATGGAGTGAGCTTACCCAGAAGAAGCCTGTTCACTCTCACTTTGAATAGATTAGAGTTGTATGCGTTCGGAAACACAGACGCAGGCAGAGAGTTCCACTCCTTTGCTATGCGCATTATAAAAGACGTTTGAAAACGCTTAGTGCGAGTTGGTGGAATATCAACTAGGTAGGGGTGGTAACTTGCAGTGCGTCTAGATGTCCGATGGTAGGAGGGGGCCGGATATATTCTAAATATTACTAACAATTTATTTGCTATGTTAGTACTTAAATTCTACTACCGATATGGCGACATTCATCATGAAGCTTTCTTCAGGCCTATCAGCAATAGCCTTCAGGAGGCTGTTGTTACTGCCCCGCAATCTTATGAGAAGACATGCATTCTTTTTCCGCACTTCAGTACAGCTATGATGGACGAGGATAGACGGGGTGGACTATCTTATAAGAATATAGCTAAGTAGCACAAGAAATAACAACAAAACTACAACTACAACATTTTTTAACAAAAAGAAACAGCAAAATGCAAGATATATTTTCCAAGATGACGATGATGGTATCCAGCCGACTTCGGCGACTGCGACTGCATTCTCAGGTTATTTTAAATGTCCCAAATTATCGTCTAATTGATGGTCATTGAAAAGTCTAAAATTACTACTAATCTCTGGAGCTTTAATTAATCCACATGCTCATGTTTCAAATGCTTCATTCAAAATATCTAATGACGCGGTATCAAATAAATTGTAACACATTGTGGGTGTCCCAAGTGATCTTGTAGCGAGCGCGAGGTGATCTCATATATCCACATGTATGCGAGTAAACAAACACTTAATTATGTAGTAAAGTGATGCAAGTTTTATTTGAACGTTACTTCCCACGATATAAATCTCGAAATAACATTCAATTTCGATTTGTACATACAGGCAGTAATGTATGTAATAATGTCACCGATAAGCCGACATTTGCATGAAGATTATAAAGATAAAAGTAGAACACGACTCAATGCGTTCTTTGTTCTGCTTTATTTATAGTCAATCAATTTGAAAAACTGTGCGGTGGAGCCGTCACTCAATCTTTGTTAGAAGTCGAGCAGCATACAGCCTTTGGAGACCTGCCAGCTCTACACTGAAGTGAATGATTGATGCGAGATTAATTGGGTCATCATTCAAAGGCAACTAGCCAAATCAGCCTACGATCCAAAGCCGACCGAATTTGAAAAGGCTTTATCTATCTACCACAGATAAAATACGGGTTTGAAAATCGCTCGCCTAACTAATGCTCAGTTAGGCGAGCCATTTTCATTAGCTCTGTACCTTATAGGTGCACTAAAACTTTCATGTCACTCAATCTTGTAACGATAAGAATTCGAGCAGTATAAAGGCCCTGCGTAGAAGGAAACATTCCAGTTCCTTTGATAATTGAAAATTAATTGAGAGATCAATCGGAGCCAAGCTCTCGGTATTCAGTGATCGACCCAAATACGATTAGATTTGTAAAGGCTTCTTCCACTCCACAGATGAAATATTGATTTGTTCAGTAGTTTTGCAGAGATGAGCTTGTTATTTGTAGGTACGGGAGTAGTCCATACCTACGTTATCTTTGTAAATTTTAGGTGCATTTTATAGTTTGTAATACTAACCAAACATAGTCATGCAAATACACTCACTGTTGAATCATGATTTTGAAGCAGTATTTATCCTGGAAGGAAAATATTTGACCGCTGCATACAATCATACTGAAAATGGCACAGTATCATTGGAAAACAACTTTTAATATTGAAGCTATTATCAAACACAACCTAATTGTGTCTTCATAACTCCACACCAAAAAAAGACAATAAAACCTTTAAAACTGAACGCATGAGTCACTGTCCAAAGACATTGCATTTCGTTACCAGAATTTTGTCGCTGTCTCGACGTTTCGTCATGTGTTACGTAGATCAATTGCGCGTGCCTGCATACCGTAAAATTCCAGCCATCTATCATTCTAACTTGCATGCGGTTCTTTTATAAAAGAGTGTTCAACAGACGCGAGACGTTGGTAAATATATTCAGGGTCGCAGCTGAGACTTATGAATGCATATTCATTATTTACATTGCTCATATGCCTACGAATTTGTGAATATTCGTTGCCAAGAGGAACGAACGGGTGGATGAAACGTCATGGTATTTGTAAAACTACATGTGGTCACTGGAAGCCCTAAAGTCTAACGAACAGATGCAGAGCACGAGGTCATAATAAATGGCATATTTCAGGTCCAGATGTCGGAAATAGAGCAACTCATGACAAGACTAATTAGCTACTCAATGGGATTGAATAATCAGAAAACACGTCGAGTTCATAAACAACTGCAAGTGATGTTTAAGAAAGAAACTGCTTCCTAGCCCTACGAGGCTGCAATAGACAGACAGTTAAATAATAACTTTTTGAAGCTAAAACCTTCCTCTCCGTAACAGCAAAAGTATTAAAAATAATTCGCAAAGCATTCGCAAAAGGCGAGGCTATAGAACAATCTACTTTCTAAAACAAATTGATTCTACTTTCAACAGATTGCGGCATGCGCCTGCGCCGCTATGGGAACGATGAGCTGACATTTGTAGCCGCCGCGCCGTGCCCTTCCTGTTTCTTATCCAGGCTGGAACACTTTCTCTTAACCACAAATTGTTGGAGATTATTTATGTTATGTAGTCGTAGATAGGTCAAAGATAAACAAATATTGATGGAAATCGATTCTGTAATCCAGTCAGGTGCTACATCATTTCAGCCGAAAGACGTCCACTACTGGACAAGCCTCCCACAAGCACCGCCACTTCGACCGTTTCTGTGCTTCTCGCATCCAGCGGATTCCTGCGGCTTTCACAAGGTCATCGGGCCACCTTGTGAGAGGCCTTCCAACGCTACGTCTTCCGGTACGGTTTTGGGGATTAATGTGGATGATTTGGTGATAAGTTGCTGTCACCGACAATGGTGGGTAATCTTATCACAACACCTTATTAAAATATGGAGGGATTGTAACGAATTTCACTATTGGCCCTGAGTTTTAGTTGAGTTGAGTGCTGGCTTTTGATGACTCTTTCGCTGGTTTTTTATAACTCTTTATGAAAAAACTTTTTAAACTAGTTTGAATACCTTCTTAGGTTCATTCTTGCATCATAAACTATTTTGATGGTTATGGTTAACAATACGCACTGCGTGTATTTAATTGGTCAGTTCGTCATCGTCATCAGCCTAGCTTTTCCCAACTACGTTGGGGTTTGCTTCCAGTCTAACCGAATACCAGTATTTTACATGGAGCGACTGCCTATCTGACCTCCACAACCCAGTTACTGGGTAACACGATACCCCTTGGTAAGACTGGTTGTCAGACTTTCGGGCTTCTGTCTACCCGTAGCGACTGTCAAAGATTTACAAATGACAGCCGGGACCGACGGCTTAACGTGCTTTCCGAGACACGGAGAGGTATTGGTATGTAAAGATGGCCACCCATCCACGGATCAACCGTGGCAAGCGTAGCTTAACCTGATCGATCGACCCGTGAGGCTGTTATTACTTAGCCACAAGCCGAAAAAAAACAAAAAAAAAACAAACAAAAACAAACTTGTTGCGCTGACCCCAAGTAACATGGGACAAGGGCAGGAAGATGATGATGAAGCCCCTCCTTAATTTGTCAGTTATCAGTACCAATTTCTGGCCCTCGACTGATCGCAATTCGGCGTTTATTTCAATAAAGTCACAAGTTTATGTAAAAACAGTTTTTTGTCACAACTACGAAACTGAGCAGTTGTACCAATTTCACAACGTACCTCTGATTATAGCCCCTGTACACTGATACGTGTATTGAGCAAAATATTTTGTAACGATATTTATGTAACGGTAACATTTGGTTTCTGACCACTGATGAGTCTGAGATTTGTAACTAACACCGCTCCGCAAACTCATCGTGGTTGGACTAAATAGATACAAGCAGAGGTCGAGACTCGAACTAGCAAGACCAAAAAACAATGGTCATAAGAGCACAAAAGACCATCCCATTCTCAATATGGAGTTCCTCGATAGAAAAGTAGAAAGAGCTGGTGCTTCAAGTTCGATAAACCCAAAAAAAAAATGTTCCGTTTGTAGTGTGTAGGTACATTTGCATCACAAATCAATACGACGTTGATAAGATGGGCGCCTTAAGCTCCTACAAACTACGCGACGCGAAACAAAGAGAACAGTCATCGCGCGGCACGCGGTGTCTTTGTGTCGCGCCTGTTTGTAGGAGCCTTTAAAAAAGCTGTGACTTTAAATAGAAAGAGTTCCAACAAAGAAAAAAACACGTTTTTCTTCGACCTTTAATAAGTATTGAAAAGTGTCAGCTGTTTATTTTTCGTTAATTTAGGATTCACAAAATTGGGACAGTTTTGAAGTTATAATATTAATTGAAAGTGACATAGATTTAATACCAACATTAATTAGCTTATCTTCTCAATCTATAATATCTAATCGCACGCGATTCAATCAGGCAATAACATTAAATATTAGGGTGAATGAATTCAAATGAGAACTTTGCTCTGCTGTGTTGAAATACCAAGTAGAAAGAGCTACTAAGCTATGCTTAATTTATTTTGGAATTTCTGACAGGCAACCGTTAAATTCAACTATACAAACCGCTTCGTCAAAGATCTTCTTTGACCCTGAATAAGAACTCTGACTGAACCCTTTGAGACATAATAACACTAAAAGATGAATATAATAAAAATATGAAACCTCAAAATATAAAAAAATAAATATTCGCTGTACGTAGTCTAACGAGCGCGTAATGACTATCTCGCCAGAAACTGTGGGTTCTAATCAATTTTAAACGCACGAATAGTTCACGAAATGTTAGCAATCTTTACCTACCTACCCAGTACCTACCTATTATTATATCTACAGAAAGGTTACGACCGTCCATTCAAGATGAAGAAATAATCGCGACCTTTTTAGAAGGTATGTTTCAATTATTTGCAAAAATCCTCAAAACAACGCAGTCTTGATATTCAAAACACGTTAAAATATTGAGTGATAATCTGTTGTTAAATGTATGTCAAGTCATTAAGGATTAAGGTTACTTTTGAAACTTCATTGGTAATTGGATATTAATTCGATAAATATGATAAAGATGACGTTATGAATAACCATCATCGTTTCAAAATAATCGACCACTTATTCAACGCCGTACTTTTCCTTGCTAAGAATGTTTTAACAACCACTTGGATGGATAAAAAGTATGCTGGTTTATAATGTAAACAATATTAAAGACTTCAAGAAGAGCACTTTACGAGCAATGTTCCAGCCATTATTCAAATGATTATCACAAACAAGGATTATACATTGAATTTTCCTGCTTATATGTTTAATTTTAGCGATCAAATTCAATCACTCTTTATATACTTCTTCCTATTTGTTTTGATTTAAGTTATTGATGGTTCACACATGAGAGATTTATGCCCGTTTTCACCATCGTTCCCTCAAACACATCCTTACTAAGGGTCTCTTAACATAAGAGACTCCGTAAATCAGCCCCTTACCTAAGTTTGTTTTCACCAGGTTAAAACTAACTTACGTAATGGCCACTTACCTAGGTGACAGATGAAATTACCGATTTAAACAAAAAAAAAATCATCATCATTGATAAATCATGTAGATTAATGTAAAAGAATACGACAAAATACAAAGAAAACATAAAATAAACATGATTTCATTTAAAATATATAAAATATCATCCAATATTCATATTAAATTGCTGATTAAGCGAAGTGCTGTTGCAATTAAAAAAAAGATGTATTTAATTAGTGACAACTTGACAGATGCCAGAGCTGCGCATTTGTAGGTTTAAAAAAAAATGGTAAATAGCAGTTATGTGTTGATCCAGGCCAACGTGCAATAACATCATCAAAAAATAAAAACCGCCTTGGATAACCTAAATCTTTTGAAGAAGTCCTGATTGTCGTATTTCGTGAAAAAGTCCAGTCTTTCGCGATAAATATGTGGCCGTCTGAACAAACCTTGATTCATAACTAAATCCACAGTTTCGATAGCTTCTAAACTCTCAATAAAATCTTTCATTTCGTAGCAATTATGAACATTCAACATCATAATAAACTGTCACTTAGCGATAACATGCCGAACATCGGGCCCCTATATTTAAGGGATTCCTTAGGACCATAAGTGTCCCTTAAGTGAACATTTAGAATGTCTTAAGTCACTCCCTAATTTTAGGGAACGATGGTGAAAACGGGCATTAGACTCAAAGATAAATTGCCAATCTTTTCTTACTCCATTAGCAGCTGAAATCCTATAGTCATTCATGCCATCATCGGATACACTCTCGGTTTTTTTCGTTCTTTTACTTTCATCATGAAAGTAATATTTTCTAAAACTTTTCTCAATCGTATAAGTCATGATTATCTTAAGCCCATCGTACACCTTACCATTGAGAGAAACGAAGTGAGCACAATCACGCAGATAAAATGTCTTAGTAATAGTAACATACATTAGTGTCTGACACCATCAGCATTAGGTCAAGAAGATAACGTACCTAACAGCGGTGGTGCATATGACGAAACTAGTCTTCTATTTCAAGCAGAGGAGCCTATGGCAAGTTACAAAAGAATGCATCATCAAAATAAAGATGAAGATGCTGAAAAATTAAAAAAAAAAGCTAGCGTGACTATGATAACATTTACTTCTGGTAGCACATAATTGAGATAAATTGCTTGTTATGTCAACGCACCCGAACATTCGTGTTGACGAGCCGACACGGACGTTGGCCAACCGCAGTTGGAGAATAATTCATGAGATGAAGACAATTCACTCAGCAAGTCATGTTTTAAAGACCATTTTATTCACACATTCATTCTTATGGTTTTGCATGTAATCTGAGTTCCCACGGAACAGTTATAGGACAAAGACGCAAATTGTAACTTCTCAATTAACATAGCAACTGCATCTTTGTTAACCGTTTCCCTTACTGGACGTTATTGTCACGAAAAGTTGCCATTGTATTTTATGAGAATTGATTGAGGCGAATCAAGGAAGGAGACGACAAGAGAGGTTAAATATTAGGAGCACTTTTGCACTGGGCGAGCTAACAGTTTGGTGGCGCCGGGTACATGAAACAAAGAATTGATTAGTACTTCGTGCCCTGCAGATCTCACAAAAATAATGCAGTGACATGATAAAATAAAGACATACATGGACAGCATATGCGTCAACGAAACACACTTTGCGAAGGTTATGCCCCGTTAGCAAAGCTGTTCTCAGCCTAGACCGAGTGTCACTACAAATTATAAATTCGCTTGAGTGATCGAATGCAATCAGAGTAATTTTTCTACCAGCCTGAATGATGTAAGGTTCCCTTTTGCAGACAACCTTTACAGTACCTAAGAAGTGATCGCAAATCTCAATGATCTCTTAGCACAAGAGATCATTGAGATTTGCGATCACTTCCAACCATTCTCTTCCATATCGATATAACTTACAATTTCACGTCAATGCAAAGTATCGGAACAATCAATATTATGATTAGCTGAGTTTCTATCTACTTCGTGTCAGCATAGCAATAAATAAACATAAAATTTTAAGAAATAAATCAAGACATTTCAATGTTTGAATTACAGATTCACCGGGTCTTGTCTGAGAACTATTAATTACAGTGTTTTGGTATTCACTTTCTATTTTTGACTGCATATCTCTTGACTGAGCAATTTTAGCTGACCCGTAACAACTGATGACCCTGGCTTGAGGACGAAACAATCACTGATAATTATTTAAACTCCACTTGAAAACTAAGAAACGAACTCTTCAATTAGTACGTGCTGATAACATAGTGGTAAGAAATCAATAAATAACTGATCAAAATGATAAAACACTAAATGATGAACCCGGATCTACGGTAAACTAACTAGAGCAAATTAATGTTTCCAATTTAATTTATTAGTTTAATTCCAATGCTTTTTCATCGTTTCGAAGTTTTAGCGGTGTTTTATGAGAAGTTATTTATAACTGGGAACAAGTTACTCAGTAACAAGATATTAGTGTCGAGGGATTATGACCAATTGCGTAACGAAATGTCCTATTTTATTCGATATGACAAGCAGTCGCTGCGTAGTTTCGGTCTAGTGAGCGCATTCGATCAGCCGCGCGGTAATCGGACGTCGCGGGTATTGCACCTGCTGCATCATCCAACGTCGCTTCCACTACATGTACCTCTACAATGTAATCAAGTCTATAGTTGTTTTGAATATTAACAACGGTACCCCTATATTAAACGTCAGATTGGACAGATACATCACAAGAACATTACCCAGATTCCCCCATAATTGCATCAAACAGATTCCATACAAATTGCTGCTGTTATGTTATTATGATCGATGGTAATCTATAATGACGCTTACAAATGTAAAGCGTGCGAAAGCATTGTGTACAGATCCAATACTTTCTAGCTCATCGTCACATACAGGTATATTTCCATACCGATATCTTCCTAATTGATTGCCAGTGGCACATTGGCGAGCTGCGTACTTTCTCCGGCGATTAGTTTAGACTTTTTGTTCAATTATGAATTACGTCGGCTGTACGACAACATTTGTTAATTTCTTCTGCTCGAGTAATCGAAAGAAATGAGATTGGGGCGGACAGGCGATGGCGCTCGGTAATTGCACCGTGCTGCGGGCTGCGACCGTACGCCGGCAGAGCGGCGGCCTCGCCTCAGTCCGTTCTGCGCCGCCGCTCCGGCCGCGTCTCCCAGCACTACCACCGAATATTACAATGAATTAGCTCAACTATGGTCGCAAGCGCCGACACGTAAAGGCTTCGTGAGTGACCTCTTACAAGTGGTGGAAGATGAGCGAGGAACAGGAACAGTGCGACTCGTTCAACTCGTGGGAGCTGAACGGGCTGAACTCCTTGGATCTGTGGGACTACACTGTCGAGCTGGAGTGCCTGCAAGGAACCGAAGGTTAGTTTCGCAAGGCTGTGTGAGCGGCGCTCGGCAGCGTGGCCGTCGCCCTAGCCGTTGCGCTCACCAAGCAATTCGCAATGCAAAGAACAAAACTAAATTGAATTGAAGCATGGAATTGTTTGAATAACGTCTGTTACGCTAGCGTTTACGGTACCACTTTCTATAGGTCCTCCTTTCTAGTTAGATTTAGATTATCTTCGTCGATTAATGTCATGGTTTATTTTCTAAAGGCTATTTATGGTCACGAACATTGAACAGGAAAGATTTATAGTGATGTATTACGTACTGTTGTTTATTGTAGCAATTATTTGTTAACGTTTGAGGGGTGACTCGTCCTTTCTATAAGCTATCGTCGAACAATCGCCAAAACAAGGTGTAGACAATCATGATTGTATTTGGTTGATGCATGTTGGGATTACGTGTTGTAAGTGTTACCGATACGTTTAACACCTTCAAGCACGTCCGTCTGTGCGTCTTCAATAGTAACGGTACTGGAGTGTGTCGTGCTGATTCGGGCTCGTCATGCTGTTGCATTTAAGATTATTTTAACTAAGTAATTTATTTACTAACTTACTGTTAAGGTTAACGTTATGAAAACTGTACAGACCTTGAGTCTGCTGTTTGTTATCATTTCGCTGATATTGGTTTAATTATCTGCTTGATATAATATCGTGCCAACCCTGATAAGACTTAGCGAATTTGATAATATATATGCTGCAACTGATGGAAGCCCAAACGTCATTTCCTGTATGAAATTTTCGCTCCTTGAATAGTAATCATTTTGCTAAATTACGTGCACATAAATAACTGAAAGTTAATTCAGGTAAATAAATACAATATGTATAAATAGGTAGGTACACAATGTATTGGAAAAAGTATAAATGAGTAGGTAACTGCGCATAAATTACTAAACCATGCACAAACGAAACGCGATATTATACATAATATACCTGCGTAGGTATATACTAAAAGTCAAGTAGTTAGAATAGACTTGTTAGAAAGATTTCAACCGATAAGTAATTAAGCAGTCTATAATAAACATCATTATAAAAGACAATGGAACATGAAACAAACCAGTTTAGGATAATTCATTCAAGTTATTATCATGGATCCGTGTCGGCGATCAAAATAAATCAACTTAATATACTAAAAACAGTGTGCAGTCATAGAGTATAACCATATAACGCTAATTTAAGATAAAACATGCTTCCTACGTCTTTTAATGACTTAAAAAACTTGGACATAAATTCTGCAATCTTTGAAAGAGTTTACCAGATTCAAACAACAACCCAACATACCTACCAACAACAACATACCTGCAACATTAACCCAGCATACCAACATCAACGGTGACAATATAGCTAAAGAGGTAGTTGACAAGACAACCCACAACTTAGGTACTCTCGTATACCTACCCACAGTTTCACTCTCCGGCTTCACGACCAAGATTACAGCAGCAAAAAAATAATTCCTGTTTTTTCTCTCTAAGAAAATTGCCTAAAATCTCATCTTCTTCTTCGTTCCCTCAATGCTGAGGATCGAGATCACATACGACGCGTCTCCAAGTTATGCAGTCTTCTGCAATGTGGAACGCTCGGTAAATGCTGCCTCCGAAAACCCTCTTCTATTCGCGTCTGCCTATTCTATTCTACCCGGCCCAGTATCATAAGCCTTTCCAGATCATGCTTAGATGAACGCATAATATGTCCGAAAAAGCTGAAGGCATCGCTTCTGACATACTGCAGCCGCTTAGTGATGTTGATACCCTCCGGTATGGATTCATTCGTTCTCATGGCGCTCCACGGTATACGAAGTAACCTCGGACGCCAACACCACATCTCGAAAGCATTGATCTAACTGCTCTCGCGGCTAAAATCTCATAAACCATATCTATTATAGCTACCACAATCGGCCATGATGAATATCAATTCTTGAAAACATAACCTGAGCAACCTTCGTACTTTGATCTTGAACTCTCGACGATACATGAGTTATATTATATATACGGATACGATAATTTATAATATCCTACGGTTATTATTATTATCAATAACTAATAATACTTAGCCTACCTTAAACATTAACTTGGAACTATTTTTTGCTGAGAGTAATTTGGAATCAAGATAACCACAGTGTCTGGAGCAAGGCTCTACCTGATATTTACAAAGAGATTTAAATCTCTACGCTCTACATTGCTAAAGGTTAAATATTTGTATGTTATGAGGTTATGTAGATAATAGTTATAACATAGGTACAGGTTATTTAAGTGACTCAAACTGTAAACTGTTCTGAATATCCTGGCCTGCGGATTGAAACTTTGTCACTACGTGAAGATCGATCCTCACAAAACTTCGGAATTTGCCAAAGATACATTGAAAATAATTTTCTTCGCCAGTAGGTATCTTCATTATAGATAGGTAACAAGGTTTTTTTTAAATTACATTTAGGTAACTCTTTCCTAATGATGACACTAGTAACATTTTAACAGTGGCAAATGAAATTACTCATGCATCGTAGAGAATGTGGCATACCGACCTCCGTAGCTTCGCAAGCGCAACCGTCATTGTTTTTCCTCATACTTGTACAGTCATACAATTCAATGCTTCCGCAATAACCCGCAGTCGACAGTAAAAATAAAGTTTTATAACTATTTAGTTTATTACACACTTTTGTGTCGCGATTGTACGACCGCAGAATTGAACTGAAACTGTTATCGTTGGTGATCTGAAGTTTCATAAATTCATAACGACTCAAGTATTACATGTGGCGAGGATATTGAGAGGATATTGGTGCCCATTCCCTTGTTCACAAACTAAACTAAATTTAAGTTCAGTGCATCTTTTTCTTTCTATTTCATTAAGAAAAGGACAGAAGATAAATTTTAGTTTAGTCCTGTCAAATTAATCAGCGCCTGTCACTACTCTATACAAGTTTAGACGTGATTAAAAACTTGCCAACTAAAATTACATCAATTTACGTCAAGCGCTGATTAATTTGACAGGACTGAACTAAAATTTATCTTCTGTCCTTTTCTTAATGAAATAGAAAGAAAAAGATGCACAGAACTTAAATTTAGTTTAGTTTGTGAACAAGGGAATCGGCACCATTAACTGATGTTTAATAAACACTTAAATCCAGATTACAAAATGAAATTTGATCAATTTTGTAACCGATCTCATTCGTAATTTCATTTTTATAAAATATTCTCTGCTTACTTTTTACCAAAGGAACTATTTGTCATCGGGGACAAGGCTGATCAGTAGTTAATTCAAAATGTGTAATTTTCGATACCACAGCCAGTCGAATGGTTGTAAATATCAATGCAGCACCAGTCAATGTTTTCGTATAGTTGAATTAGCTACTGCCTCGTTGATCGCAAACGCTACTGCTGAGCATGAGGTCCTGGGTTCGATTCCCAGGTCGGCCAAAGTGTTATTGGGTTTTTCCACTAGGAATTTCTCAGTAGCAGCCCGGAGTCAGGATTTGTGCCCGGTTGATGGCAATAGGCTCGCCCCCTATTACATGGGACTTAAACATAACTGGCGAAATGTGGGTGTCCCTACTATGGGTACACCTCTGCCTAACCTTTCGGGGAGACAAGGCGTGATGTTATGTGAATTAGCAAAAAGTATGCTTAAACCTACCTGCCTAATACCTATCTTTATTTTGCGGCCACTCACCCGTATGCAGTGACTTAGTGGAATTTGTTACGTAGGTACGTGGTTTCTTGTTTAGAAGAATGCCAGCAGAAAAGCAGCTGTAAAGTGGTAATCTCAAGACAAAATTTTCAACGTATTCCCCATGAGCCTATATATAATATTCCTACTGCTGGGACACAGGTCTCCTCTCCAGTACCGGATTAACGCAGCGCGGGGCCTGTAGAAAATTCTACTAAAGGGCCCTTAGTAGAACTTGGGATTTTTTTTTGGTTCTTAAGTTTAGGAGATAAAATAAAACAGTACTTTTACAAATTGTTTTTCTCAATATATTACTAGTCGAATAAGCGTTTATAAAAAACTAAGACTTTTCCTCCTGTTCCTTAACTCTCAAGCATTTAAATCTATAACTATGTGCTTTCTTCAAACAGTACTGTAAAATTTTTGCGAGTGAGAGAGTTGTATTGATGATTTTTATGACTATAATTCTAAAAATAAATATTTGATACGGCCGCGAATCATAATTAGATCAAGTGATACTGACCTGGGGGCCAAGTCTACTAATGTACAAACGTTGCAATGGTCTCTTCATTGTGAGTTTTTGACAGATTTGCCATACAAACACTGTAAATTACTCACAATGGCGAGACCATTCTGACACTATTGTATTTCGCGGGCGTCCCTAACACTTTCGCCCACGTTAGATCTGCATTGTCATCGCAATCAATGCATGCCACCAGCACTGCAGTATAATTGCAGTAGGTAGGTACTTATTGCACAGTAAAAATAAAGTCTACAGTCTACGCTGCACCAAAATGTCGTGATTAGAATAAGCGCTGAAGCATATTTGAATAAATTAACATTAAAATAAGTTAATATAAACGGATAGATATACCTAACACGGCACGCTTTTACTACTTGGTACTTGAATGACGTACAAAATGAACTTTGAATGAGATAAAAGTTGAACTTTTGCAATAAAAAAAATACGCCCAAAGTCTAGCTACTAGCCATACCTAACATAAACAAAAAGTAGGTATCAATAAAGTGCAATCAAGCTATGAAATATTATTCGAATATCTTTCCCAATCATGGATTTCATAACATAAAAAAATAAAGTTGGTTTATGGACGATAGTTTAACGTGACAACGTCATAACAAAATATTGATGCGGCGCAAGCGTACAATGAGCGTAACGGGACAATGAGCGTAACGGGACAATGAGCGTAACGGGACAATGAGCGTAACGGGACAATGAGCGTAACGGGACAATGAGCGTAACGGGACAATGAGCGTAACGGGTCAATGAGTCATCCTTTTTCGTGCATGCAGCCGGCGTTCATCGATTTATTAGACGTTGTCACATCAAAAACTTAAAATCCATAACGCGTAGTTGCTCAAGCTATTATGTTTATGTCAGGGGTCGTTCATTGTTTGACTGACTCCTCAGTCATTGTCATGCATCTGTCACATTGTTTTCATTTAATTGCTGTGTGACAGCCTGTTTGATTGGTATGCTGTACAATGCGATATTATGAACAATTGAACCGTTTTGCACCAATAGTTTGCAAATTATGCTGCCGTCATCATAAATCGTGAGATTTGCATTTGGACGTAAAATACCTCCTCCGGTTTTTTGTACTTTTAACCATGAAGCAGGTAAACCACTTAGCAATCGTTTTACAATAAGTGCTATTCAACTAAAGGTTCCCCTGCAGACATGCGCGACGCGATTCTGGTAGGACGATTTCCGTAAAGTTTTCATAGAAAATGGTGCCGATTCCCTTGTTAACAAACTAAGCTAAATTTAAGTTCAGTGCATCTTTTTCTTTCTATTTCATTAAGAAAAGGACAGAAGATAAATTTTAGTTTAGTCCTGTCAAATTAATCAGCGCCTCTACACACTCCATACATGTTTAGACGTGATTAAAAACTTGCTTTACTAAAATTACGTCAAAAGCTGATTAATTTGACAGGAGTACCTACTAAATGAAATAGAAAGAAAAAGATACACTGAACTTAAATTTAGTTTAGTTTGTGAACAAGGGAATCGGCACCATTGTTCTACTAGGGTCGAGTGGCGCTGTCGTGTTGCGCCTGTCTGCGTTAGCCTTTAATTGAATAGTTCTTATTGTAAAACGATTGCTAATTTGTTTACCTAATTCATGGTTAAAAGTACTAAAAAACCTTTGAAGTTATTTTACGTCCATTTGCACGACTTATGATGACGGCAACATAATTTTCAAACTAAATGGTGCAAAAACGGTTCAATTGTTCATGATATCGCATTGAACGGCATACCTACCAATCAAATGGGCTCTATCTATCGTGCAAAAAAAGAATATAATTTCGTATTTTAAAACTAGACTTATCTACCTGCAGTACCTGTGCCGTATGATTTTATGAATACAGTGGCAATAATATAATCGAGAAGATAACGAAGCTACAGTCTCAAATTACTTTATCATGTAGATTAAAATGATTCGCAATTACACTTTTTCTTTTGCCAATTCTGAGTTATTTTAGCATCATTACACCTATTGTTACATTGTTATGAAAACAGTTGGTAGGTACTCATAATTTTCTCTTTGAAAGATCAGATCATCAAATCAGTACGCTGATCTGAATATCATCGTGCGAGAAAGTTTCGCATTATGTTATAGCAGATTACATTCTTGGCAAAAACTCGATGGCCAAGAGAGAGTCGTATTGTTTCCATAATGCAGACTGCAATGAAATTACTGTGTAATAGAATTTTAAGTGATTTGATGATCAAATTATATGGAAAGTGCATTTAGCTGGTTAAGTAAAATTACGCAATGAAGTCACTCGATGGTAAAGATCGTTTGCGTAGTAGACAAAAAACTACCTGCGCACATTTTGCCCTGGGTTTTATTCTGCTGAAAATTAAACAGTTTGGTACATTCCAAATTTTCCTAATTTGGCCAACCTCTAGTCAGAACCACAGAAACGATAAAAGAGGACCTCTTTTATCTGTTCAGTGGCCCCTACATATTTGGCCTTTGATTTTCAGTGATTTTTCCTTTTGATTTTTGGCGTAGACACAACAGTAGAAGCCCCTTTGTTGGGTTCGTTCAGAAATGTGTTCAATCGGAAGTCATTACTTGATCTGCCAGATAAACTGCTATAAGATCGCCGCCTGTTATGTTAGTGACCTAGGTACCTATGTATTAGGTACCTACTTTCACGACTGAAAGGTAGCTGTTGTATTGTTGTAACTAAGAAAGTAAATATGTCTTCGTTTTCATAAGCGATCAGACGTTTGCACGAAATTACGACTTTCAGATCTTACGTTTGTAAATATTTTCGCTTTAAATTTGGAACGTTATCTTTTTCAAATCAATTCATAAATCAAAAGTTTGACAAAAGGAAGAATAAACACGAACAACCGCCTGAAATATGTTGATTTAGCAAAATATGATTCAAATGCATTACCCAGAAAATTATAAACTTATCGCGAATTTGTTTCTTTGCTGCATTTATATCACGATTTCCCACGTTTACTGTCCAGTTACAAGAATTGCATCCTTCGCTTAGGTATCTGTCAAACACATACTTAGGTAACAATAGAGCGGTGGACGTAATTCCATGACTTTGACCAGCTCACGTGTGGAAGCAGGTTTGGAAACAATGTTACAAGTTAAAAATATCTTACATCAGTAATAGATGGCTGACTTGCAACTCCACTCGATGTAAAAAAATACGACGGCCTGAAAAAAATACTGGTTTGATGGCGAGATATAAGAATAAAAAGCATTTTTCGATTAGATGAAATTTAATCCCCAGTACGTTACGCGGTAATATGCGTGCAATGGTTATAGAATACGTAATTTTTGAATTTCATTGGTGCATAACTAACGTGCGTCAGTTTTTTCTTACTTCTTAATAACCTGTGCGTGCGGCATAAGGCCTAAACGAGTTTTGTAATACCATTATAATATCATACGTCAGCCTGGCTGCTGGTGAACGTGTGGTTTGCGTTAAAAAAAAACAAAACTGGAACCGGTTTGCATTAATTTACTGAAATAAACAATTTTTTTCCACGATGAAACAAGCGTTTTCCATGAATTGTTATTTATCATTACGGGTTTCAAATCTACGTCGCATCTGAGTGCTTCCAATTAAAATCTAGTGTTGTTTGCGGTACGTCCCTTCTACCATGAAACACGAAACAAGTATTCGACATAGCATAGCTCTTAGTATTTAGAGCGAAAAACATTTTCTAGCGCATATCATAATAACGTGAAATGCCTTATCTCACTTAAAAACATCAAAGTTTCTTGCAATATTGAAACTTGTATGTGACTTAACAAAGGCACCTATTAACACATGAAAGTTAAATTTATTTTAATAATTATAGCTATTTTAATTTCTCGAAGCGACTGTTCCTCTTACAATAATCCCAACGATCGTACCTATCTCTAATAAATCACAATTTCCTCAATATGTCCATCAACTTTCATCTACGAGCGTTTCGTACATACCTACTCATTGACCTGGATTTCAACCAAAATATTTTAGAGTTTTGTTCTTTGCGCGGGCAAGGTTACGCAGCAAAAACCTTTCACGGACGGATCGATGAAGGCGTTGTGCTTTGCGTCTTTTGTTCTAGATACGATTGACAACATTATTTGTTACCAAGCGTTGTACCTACCTACTTAGTACATTGCGTGCAACTTGTATGGCGGCAGGTGTTCATTTACCCGTGTCTGATTGACAGCTGTCGCAACGCACAAGGCGGCTGGTCGTCAACTGCAACAAAGCGATGGTGTTCTGATAGGTTAATTACTTCGTCCAAGTTGACGCCGGCTTATCTTTAGATGCAATGTCTTTCACTTTTTGCATTCCAATGTCTTAACGTATCCGTCTAAGTTAGACGACTAGTCACGACGCTATTTAAAATGGATGGTTGACACTGACATAAGTAGGTAATTATGTGTGATCTTGGTACGTTACGTAGGTAATCTACAACCCCTATATAGTTAAGTTTAAGAGACTATAGCTCATGGTAGAAATAGTCTTATAGACTTGGGCCACTGCGTAGGTCCACCACAAGAAATTATAATTAATTAGCATTTGGTAATCCTTTAACCAATGTTCAGTCAAACAAACAATGTCAAACTTTGTTTTTTCCAAAAACATTTCAATTTCTAATAATTTGGAAGAAATACCTTGAATATTTTGATGAAATAATTTCAAGGCATTCTGCTGATCTCCTTTTTGATAATTACTTATTTTTGAGCAAGAAGACACCTTGTTGTTGTTAAGTATAAGCATATTCGTACTGGTGCCTTCTGTTGTCTTACAACCTAGTTTAAATGACTATCCGGAGTTAACCCCAATACTTCAATGTCATCACCAGGCAGTGAGCTCATAGTGAGTGAGGGACATGGAACCTCCTTCGTACAATTTGTATACATATTTATAGCATTTGAGCTACATTTATTCAGGCTCACCACCTTATTATTAGTATTACTACTAACTGTTGTGGTATTAATTACACAAGACTTCGACATACTACTTATGTCTGAGTTTATATAAAAAGCTAATAGTCTTGCTATTATGTGTCTAAAACTAACAGGCAGATACACAGTATCCCTAGTCGACCTTAAAGTTTCCACAAAACTGTTGGTGTCAAAAAACACAAGCTTGTCACTATAATGACTAACTAAGAAATGCATATGCTTATTAAGCATATGAATATAATTGTTTTGTCTATTTGTCAATTTTTCAAAATATGGGAAAGCACACAATGTTATTTTACTACAATTTAACTTTAACAACTCAGTTACATAGTCAGTGATTTCTTCTTTTTTGACCTTAGAACTATTACCTACAAATACAGTAATGTTGGTTTTAGGATTATATATTTTTGATATTACTGATGCCATTATTCGTTTGTAGGTTGACCCTGGCATACAATAATTTTGATTAGAATAACACAGTTTGTTACTAATTAATTTACCTACACCTCTTCCTATACTATCTGAGAACATAACTGAATGATAAAGATCCTGACTACTGGAAGATGGACAACTAACAATCTCAGGCTGTATCACATGAGATAGATCTTGTACTATATTAGATATATCTTGGTTGAGGATACAGTCTTGAGAAAAACTCACAGTCTGGGACGGGTCCTCCGTTGCCTCAGGCTGGACAGAATCAGGGATTGAAACCTGACAAGTACACTGACACATAACTAACTCATTAGCAGCAAGAATATGTTCTTTTATTTGGTTCTGAGAACTCACATATTTAATGTAAAGGGAACTAAGCTGACCCTCAAGTGCCTCTATGTCATACTGTAAGCGCTGGGTATCAACTTCATAGATTTTTTTGCTGTCTTCTAATTTGATTTGATAATTTTTTAATTTATTGATTAAATCAACATGCTCTTTTCTCTGTGGAATATTTTTAGAAAAGTGTTGTTTCCTAATTTGATTACATTTTTTGAGTATTCTATTCAGTTTAGCATATTTTTTCATTTTATTATGACTAACTTTATAACCAACATTCTGTTTCAGCAAGGAATCCTCAGTAAGGTCAATACTTATAATGGAATTAGGGTTAAAATTACTATTTAATAATTCATTACACAAGAGGCTAGTTTCTTTAACCTGAGTACATTGTTTTTCTTTCTCTAAACGGATAATACGACTATTAGCATGAATTAATTCATCCTCTAGGTCCCTAACTTTGCTTAAAGCCTCCTCATACAAGTTACTACAGTTGCTGAAACCATCCGTGACCACCTTCAGTTGGTCGCGTTCATCAACAATATTCAGATATTGCTGATTTAAGACTACTAGCTCCCGTTTAAGGCTTGAGTTTTTGTAAATTATCTTCTTAACTTCCTCCTCACTTTCATCATTCTCCTGTAACAATTGTTGACATTGGAGTTTCGATGCTTCAAGGTCTTGGAGGGCCGTTCTCAATTTAAGCTCCATATCCTGAGCAGTAGCCTTACGGGTCATCACAGGCATGGTTTCAGAATTTGTTACTGAAATTAGAATAAAGAAACAGTGAGAACGAGTTAGACAGACAAATAAAATAAAGTTGGAAATGAAAGGGAAAATGGGAGAAGTTAAGTGTTGATCAGAAGAGAAATAAGGTAGGCTACTGAATTGACTTGAAGAGCTATTATCAACGCTATATTATCAAATTGAATGAGAATTTTTAATGCTTTTATACCCTTAGGATTTTACTTTTCCTAATGTGGGTAGGTTGCCTAGATTTTTTAAAGTTATTATTCGATATTAAATTATAAATAAAAATAATCATGGATGAAACAACTGATTTAACACTCTTGTTAGTTATGGCCCGTCATAAAATTATTAAATGTTAAGCATTGAAGTTTAACTACGAACATAAAGTTATAACAACGTTGTATTAAAATTGCAATTTTCTTTAATTACAGATTTGCAGCTGGCAGCGGAACTCGGCAAAACCCTTTTAGAGAGAAATAAGGAACTAGAAACAGCTCTTCGTCAACACCAGAATGTCATCGAAGACCAAACACAGGAAATTGAGGTAAACATTGAATTTTTGGGTAGTTATAAAATTGTTATAGGAAGTAATAGATGCAAAACGCCGCCCAAAATTGAAATATTCAACATAATAACACCAGATTAATTGGTAATAGGCACATTATGTCCTATCATTATTGCTATAGAAAATGTAAATCATAATGACGATCTTGATTACCGTTTGAACTTCATAACCCTCCATAATTACAGTCACTAACAACGATTAGAACGTCGTAAACAAAGAATTTATATAAACCAGCATAACAATGAACGACAAAAAGTCTTGTATATTAAATCTCAAAATTATACCAACTGCGCAATATTGTGCTAAGATTGGCTGCTAAGATAATTTACTTCATAAAGTAATATAACGTTATTTTAATGCAAATGATATTGTTTCAGTACTTAACGAAACAGACGGTCGCTCTGCGCGAGGTGAACGACTCCAGGTTGAGGATCTACGAGCAACTCGAAGTGAGCATTCAAGACTTGGAGCGCGCTAACCACAGGCTAGCCGTCGACCATGCCGCCGAAAAGAAACACATTAAAACGTAAGTTGGTTGTAGGACAACCTACCTTGACGGCGTTATTTAGTAACTAACAGAGTATGGCGAAATCAGCTCTAAGCATTTTAACGGACTGGTTTGTATAGTGAGACACTGTGTCAAAATGCTTAACAAGACTGATGACATTTATTATACGTAACTGATAATGCTAAAACTGGCTCTTCATATTTTTTTTTTAAATCAACTTTGTGTTTCCAGTCTGTGCGCCAACATTGAATCGCTGGAGACGAAATGTGAGGAACTACAAAAGACTGTGGACGACCTAAACGCCCAGCTGGAGATTTCCAGACGAAGGGCAGAACGGAAACCCGAAACTGAGAAACCCAAAGAAAAAGAGAAATCTGTGGAACTAACTCTCAGCGTCAAAAAGCCTGACGTAAACAGTACACCGATTAAGACGGTAGCACCTCTCCCAGAACTGACTAAAGAGGATGAGGATTTACTCAGGCTTAGTGATGAACTCCGAGAGAGCAAAGTGTTGTTCGCACAAGAACAGAGGAGAGTGACGGAACTGGAGGAACAGTTGGCGTCAATGGTCCAGGAGAACAACAGACTACACGACCAGTTTAGGAATTGGCAACAGAGAGAAGATGAACCGAAGTCGATGCATGAGGAATTCTCTATCCTTGAAGAAGTCAGGTATGTAGCTTACAATTTGATCCTTCTAAAATGTTTATTACATGGCAGTATTTCTGATGTGTTTTGTTTTCTGTCACAGACAAGGACAGCTATGCATAAGATGTCTAAGGGGCGCGGAAAGAGGAGACGATATGTCGTCAATGCTCGATGGAGACGATGATGATAGGAGCGCAATCAGTTCCCTAATTCTCCCTCCGTCTGGCCAAGACAGTCCACGAGAAGATATCGTCACTAACAAACTTGTCAAGTTCGACGTAAGTGTCACAGCGATACCCTTGCACGTTTCTAAAGAGTCTCTCAAAGCTTTGTTATCCTTTTGTGGAAATTCTTTTCTGTTATTAACAAAGTGTACATTTAATTTTCCTTTTATTTCTTGTCTTGTGTAACAACATTAACTCACAGTTCTGCGTAATACGCAAATCGACTAACATCATTAACACGCTATAAAACTAATCAATTTGTAGTACAATGTGGAATTCTATTGGAAGATCATTCAGTATTCATGTGTACTCCCTTGCGTTGAATATCTATTGTTCAGCAACCGATGCACGTATAACTTTCCCACTTTTCCACGGAGAGGATCGTGTTGGATAAATAAAACATTGGCATTGGATTTCGCCAACAATCTCATATGAATTTCGCTCGTTTCTAGGCGACAAAGCTTTTCCAACTGCCCCTGATGTTGTTGATCACGCTTTGCATATGCATTATGAAGCGCATTTGCAGTAGTTTTCTTTGGATATATCGTATGTAGTCGAAGGTACGTCCATTACCGACCCGTTATTATACTAAACGCGAATAGTGCACGCTAAACGACTCAATGGTGATGGTAAACCAAGTGTGATAGTCGGTAACAATCACCACGTAACTAACGATGTTTTGTATGTATATATGTAAATATTTAAAACTTACTTAACCTCTCGTATGATTGGTTACTACACGGATGTGGGATATTAATACTAATATTATTCACAACGTAAATCATACTATTTTATTAAATTAAAAATTAAATTATTCTGTAATTGTGTATTTCTTAGCTTATAACTTCTTCTAACATCCTATCTATGCTAAAATTGATATCAATTTATCAATATTATGATGAAACTAATCGTTTAATTATGAAGTAATGGGTGTATTTTTGACTAATCATATTATTAGATTTTTCTTAAGTTTAATTTTTTTTTTTCTTTTTATCCAAAGATCATTTTCATGTTCAAAGTTCATCTTACTTACTATGAATCTAACTACGGCTTCTTTTTCAGTAACATTATTGATGACGTTCATTTCTTTACGATAACTTCATTCAGATAAAATATACTACTCAGTCACTTAAATAACAAGCATTACATGTTTTTAAACACATCACAAGCGCAAGTAGTTTTCACCATTCCACTGGGTTCAGAATAATAACCAATAATCACTATTGACCTTTCAGAATGCCAAGGAAAAGTTACTCCAGGGTATATGGGCGAATAAAGAAGATGGCCATGATAACCCTTACAGAGAGCTGGTGCAGAAGTACGAGGCTCTTCTTGAAGTTCAACTGTCACAGGTTAAGAACATCAGAAAGACCAAACCGACCACTTTGCCCAGCAATCAGAACCCGTGCGGACCTCTGTCTCTCCAGGATGAACTGCAAACATCTGGAGACTACAGCCAGTTCAGTGTCAAAGATACTGATGAGGAAAGCGGACACGGCGAGGAACAACAGAAAGGAGTCCAGACTAAGAAGGTTGAAACCACCTCTAGAAAGAAGATTATCCAAACTCCGGATTTCTCGGAGGCAGAGACTTCCAGCTCCGGATTTTCTGATGAAACCAGCAACAAAGCCACACAGACGGAACGTGAACGACCAGGCTCATTCTTGTGCACAATCGCTGATGGAGAAGACTACCGTTTCAGCATTTACGATGACGTCAGCCCGATGGACAGCCGATTCCGCAACAGACCAGAGTACCGCGAACTGTTCAAGGAAATCTTCACCATCCTTAAGAAGGCGGCGGAGAACAAGGACGATGGAGAGCAACTGCCGCTCCTCGACGACACCACCCACGGCAAAGTGCCGCCCGTCACACCCGCGAACGAGGAGGCGCCCGGCAACTTCACAGATGATACTCAGAGCGTATTTTCGTCTGTAATGTCTGAACAGTCGATTCCAGTATCTGATATTACTATGCCAGAAACACCAACTTTGAAAGAAAAAGAGAAACCCCAGCCCGAAGTAGCCAAGAAGGAAGAAAATGGTAACAAAGAGAACAAACCAGTGGCCGAGAGCACCACGGAGAAACCGAAGCCGAGTCCTGCACGCCAACCCAAGGAGCACACGAGTGTGAGGGAGCGAGATCAGAGCGTGCAGAGAGAGAAAGAGAGGGAGGAGACAGAAAGAGAGAAGAAGGAAGAGAAAGAACGTGTCCTGACTCCGCTGGTGCGTCAGCCACTGGAGTACATAGCGGCCACTAGAAAGAAGTCCAGACATCGCAACCGCAAACACAGCCAGGATCGCCAGGGTGCAGACTCTCCGGTGTTCCCGTCGCCGCCTAAGATTACCTACCAGAAGTCATCGAGCAAGAAGAGGAGGGACTACAGGCCCATCGAGGCGAGTCCCCTCGTCAGAGCGGCCGAAAGCGAGTGGAACGGCTCCACGCTACAGTTCTACAACAGGAACCTCAACTCACCGACACCCAGCGCAAGCGGCCGGACAACGGGCAAGATATATCAAGGATGGAACCCCGAGACTGACTCGTGGGACATCAAACAGAGCACTGCATCACAGGAAATACACAAACTGAGGAAACTAGAGCTTTCCTACGCAGAAGTACTGAGGAACGCCGACAAAACTAAACCCAGGCGCAAAAAACATCAGTAAAATATAAGTTTTATTCATCGACCCCTCTTACGGTAGTAAGAGTCGAGTGATCAACAGCCATTTGTCATTGCCAACTGGACATAAGTAATTTAGAATAGTATTTGTGATCTGGTAGTGTAACTTTTTAATTTTTACCTATATATTCACAATCACAAATTGCCATAATAACCGGTATAGTTATTGTATACCAGTATATTTATGTATTGTATACTTCAATAGTCCTCTAATCAATTTTAATTTATTGAACATTCACAATACCCTTCCCTCCGATATCACATGCGCCTAATTATTTCGTATGAAATATACTTGCATTTAGAACCAGAGCACCTACCTATGTATGTCTCAAGATAGTTTTACTGCCTGAAATTGAGTTCAATTCGTTATTTCCACTGAATAATTTAATTTCTTCCTATTTTAGTCATTATTTTAATTGTATATTATATATTTGATCATTGATTTGTAAATATGCATTTTTAAGTTAATTATATTTTTTTAATTGCCATCGATATTTTCGAATATTTCGAACAACGCGTTTATGTATGCTGAAGGTATTTAATGGAGACAAAGTGAGAGAGAGGTTGAAGGTATAAATAAAAATTTGCATTGATATTAACAAGTTTTTCATTTCGCCTCCAAAGAATCACGTATAAGTAAAAGTAAACAAGAAAGTATAAATTAATAATGAAAAACTATAATTATATTACAACGATATAATTTAAGGTTACTTTTTACATGGATATAATGTATACATGTGGGTAGGTGTGAAAATTGCGGTAAGCGAGAATTGGAACACTGTGTAATGCCGTATCGACGTGCCGTCTTGGGCAATGTCAACCATCAAAATTCAAAAGGGAGAAAGCGAGAGCTTCACACCACAACAACAACACACGTTACATAATAATCAGCCTACAAAACAACGGAATACATTGTGTAGCGCGACATGTGGACACGACACAACACAGCGTTGCCATTCCAGCTGTATTGGTCTACTTGTTCTGTGCTTCGAGTTCTCTCTCCACGATCTTGCGGTACTCGTCGAAGCCTCCCTCTATACTGGTGACGGACCCGCCGCCGCACACCCACAGCTCTTTGCAGACCATTCGTATTAACCTTTCGTCATGAGATACGAGGATAACTCCGCCCTAGAACCAATGGACACTTAACATCAGCTGTTTGTTGTAGGTAGTTTCGAGTGTTTCGAGAGAACATTAGTGATATGGCAAATATAGGTAAAAACATACAGCTCTAAAACAATAAGAAATTGTTTTCTATTCAAACATTACAGAGACAACATCACACCCGAGCGATTAATAGAAGGCTGTGATAGACAGATATCTATATAAATAAATAAAATTGAAGTGACTGTTTGTATGTCAAAATAACAGCTATTTACTAAATGCATATGAAAGTAAACACGGTACTGAAAACAATTTTTTTTTTTTTTTTTGTTATTCTGTCTGTCTTGTTTGTTCCGGCTAATCTCTGAAGCGGCTAGACAGGACTTTCACTGGCAGATAGCTGATGTTATAAGGAGTAACTAAGCATACTTTTATTTTAAAAAAAGCCTCGCGGGAGAAGCCGCGGAGATCAGCTAGTTTTAAATATAATCGGTTGTTATTTCACTGGGACAAATGCAAAATATAGATAATTAATTATTCATTATACGAGAACAGATTAACTAAACTACATCATCAAGGACGCCACTACTCTTTATACAGGATAGATTTTTGAGACGGGACAGGAAGGATAGGTACCTTATACGTTGTAGTTACAGAAAAATGGTTTTAGGAGACTGTCCATAACTTTTTGAGAAATTTTGATCCCCATTCAGATTTTGAAAAATTATTACAGTGCAAGAAAACGGGCCATTTTCACAAAAACTTTTTTTGGTGCCAATCGATCCTGTTTCTTATAAGGATCAAAAAATTCTATAGGAACAACTGAGGTTTGAGTACTACAAAAGCCAAAATCGCAAAAAAACTTTTCCCATAACAGTCTAAACGTTGTAAACTATTGAAGGATTTTTTTTTTCAGAATTACCGAAATCACAAGCAACAGACTATCTTAATTCTGTTCTCAAAGAGGAATAATTATAACGCGTTTTCGTTCGAAATCCGAAATATATTTTATGATTGTTTATTTTCGGCCAGTTTTTATTGTAGCGGCCAGTCTATCCATTATTAAAAAGAAGGTTGGGCGTCTCAGTTCCTACGAAATGTATGGAAAAGTTTTTTGCGATTTCTGACTTTTCTAGTACTAAAACCTAAGTTGATCAAATAGTTTTTTAATCTTTATAAGAAACAGGATCGATTAGCATAAAAAAAAGTTTTTGTGAAAATGGCCCATTTTCTTGCTGACTGTACATTTTTTTCAAAATCTGTGAATGTGGATCAAATTTTCCCTAGAAAATAAGAACAGTCTCCTAAAATCGTTTTCCTGTAGCTACAACGGTTAATGTACTTGCCCTTACTGCCCCATCTCAAAAATCCACAAACAAATATCGCACTAAACTCACCGTATATTTTTGAATAGCTTTTCCTAACGCTTCTATAGTCTCGATGTCCAAGTGGTTAGTAGGTTCATCAAGAACTAAGAAGTTAGGGTTGCCCATACACATCCTCGCGAATGCTACTCGAGACTTCTGACCTCCAGACAGACTGGCGATCGTCTGTAGAGCTAGGTCGCCGCTGACGCCGAAACTGCCTAGTTGTCTTCTGTATTCTTCTATTGTTTTACCTGTGGAATAAGTGACGTAAGTATAGGTAAGTAAAATAAGGGCTGATATTTCAATGGTCAGATAACTTTTATCTGAGTTTTTATTTTATTTTATTAATACTGGCTTGTGGACACCTGTCAGTATTGAAAAATCAGCCCTAAATCGAGATAAGTTATCCGTAGGATACATAGAGATTGGCTAGGGTCGACACACTCTTCCGCAAGTCACTCCTAGTAAAAACTGGTTTGATGATTTGGACTTATTCAGGAGTCCAGATAAGCTAGAAAAGGCAATATACCCCAAAAAGTAATTGACTGCAATGTTTTTGTTTGTTACCTAATTTATTTCCAAACTATGGGTTTTCCAACGTAAATTAATTGCGATTTAGATTTTACATCCTAAACAACAACAAAAAAATACCTAAATCAACAAGTTTTTTAATTCTATTACAAACAAACAACTTCAGTAAAAAAGACTAACGAACCCAAAATAAAGGCATACAAACGAACTTACAAAATATCAACAAAAAAATAAGTTGTTAATAAATGATTCAGCATGAATTTGAGACTCGAATTAATCAACCTTTTTATACGCACAAGTAAAAATTGCATTGCCAAAAAAAACGAACATCCGAAAACCATACAAACCATTTCTGGTTTAATGGTACAGTCAGTATACACAATTAGCTGACCCCCCCTTGCATAAATGGTTGAGATTTTTTTACTAACAAATCGTACGATTAGATTTTTTTTTCTCGTTTTGGATAGATTTCGTATAGGTATTTAAATTAAATTAAGAATTATAAAATTCTATCGATCCGTATTCAAAAAAATCCCAACCATCCCAATTGGTATTTATGCAAGGGGGGGTCAGCTAATTGTGTATACTGACTGTACAAAACAAACGAACCTGTATTAAGACTGTATGCAAAAAAAAATAAAAAAATGTGCTCTTTTACATGAGAGATAAGATGCTTACCTGGATAACTTCTTTGTAAAAGTTCTACGGAATTGACGTTCATCTCCAGTTGGTCGACGTGATGTTGAGAGAAGTAGCCGAACTTAAGTCCTCTATGCACGCTGCGAATTCCACTAGTAGGTGATAGGATACCCATGATTATTTTTAGTAACGTTGTTTTACCGGCGCCGTTGTCTCCCACCTATAATTCAAATAAAGAAGAGTTTATTTATGTGACGGAAAAGAAATGTAATGTTATGATCTAACTTTATTGTAGCACCACCACCCCTCTGGCGAAAGCGTCAGGGTAGCCCGCAATATTTGTTTTTCTTTTTTTTTTTTTCATTTTTCATTTCAATATCATAGAATTATAATCATTAAAATCATCAATACTACTCTTTGAGCTGTTATAATGACTATTTCATGAAATCATGACTTTTAGGATTATATATATTACTAACCTAAGGAGTTGTATGACTGAGGCCTGTGTTCACCAACATTTAAATCAACTGTTTAGATATTTAATCAGTTGTTTACTCAAAATTTCATAGGAAATTTGACATAAACCAACTGTTTAAATAGCTAACCGGTGGTTAGAATGTTGGTGAACACAGGCCTGATTCAAATAATCATAATTTAATAATTAGATATTTGTTACGCGAATCATACTTTAATTAACATACACCCAGACAATGAGCTGCAAATTGCGGCTATTCTATCCATAGTAAAAAAGTAAGTTGGGACTGGAGTCACATTTCCTACAAAATGTATGGGAAAAGTTTTTTACGATTTCTGACTTTTCTAGTACTAACCTCATAAAAAACAAGATCGATTGCCATCAAAAAAAGTTTTTGTGAAAACGGTCCATTTTCTTGCTGACTGTAAATCTTTTTCAAAATCTGTCAATGCGGACAAAAAAAAAAACTCAAAAAAAAAAGAGTCTCTTAAGACCGTTTTCTTGTAGCTGCAATGGTTAAGACTGCATCGAGCGCACAGTGGCGCCCTCATCGTTATTTCGATGATTTCTTTTATTTTAGAATGAAAATGCAGAAAATAAGCTCGTCAAGTTGTGCTTCACAAGACTATACGTTATTATTACTACAAACAGTCGTTTTAAATTGTTGTTTTATTGTAATCATTAAAACGGAAAATAGTGGCCACTAAGCTCCGTTTTAATGATTTCAATAAAACATAACAATTTAAAACTGCTGTTTGTAGTAATAATAACGTATAGTCTTGTGAAGCACAACTTGACGAGCTTATTTTCTGCATTTTCATTCTACAATAAAAGAAATCACCGAAATAACGATGAGGGCGCCACTGTGCACTCGGTAGACTCTTAATGTACCTGCCCTTACTGCAGCCCTATCTCAAAAATCCACCTTGCAGGGCCAAGGCCCTAACTACTAACGTCTCTAAATATTAAACGAAACTTATAAAACAGCATTTTAAATGTGAACAAAAACTATGCTACATACTAGTAAAGTACAAAATCAATTAATTGTGCAGATAATAGCCCCATAATTACTTCTGTAGCAAAAATTAAAAATACTAGCGATTCGTGTTGCCAAGTCATTATATTGTCAATCACGGTCGATCATTGTGAACTTTTTCTCACAGGCCCGACACCAGTGTATCAAAATGATCACGATACGCCGATTATATGGCGAATTACAAATGCTAAATACGTTCTAGGAAATGGAAAAACTATAATCGGTCGCCAGTTGATGAATGGGACCGCAAAAATAATCATTCAATTGTTTTAACGGGTAGAACACAAGTAACGGTATTTTGTCGAGGATGAATCGAATAGAAGACAATTAAACTTTTAAGGAGACCTACAAGCAGAACCCAATTCGGTTAAGAATTGAAAACGAGCCAATAGCAAAGGCACAATCGGCGCGATTTGTCATAGGCCCAAATACAGTGATGTCCTTCACTAGAACCTAAGCTTAAAGACAAAAATGTCATTAAATAAATTTTATTACTGTCGTAAAAATATGAGTCAGTTTATGAACCATGACCATTGCGAGTTTACAGACATTTAATGCGGAAGAACGCCACTGAAGCATATCTCGGAACACTAGAGTCTAAACTCGCGACAATCTACACTCAGAGAAAAACGGGTCAACAAAGCCACAATAAATGCTTTGTTGATAATTTCCTGTCGGAGCAACTAAATTCTTTGTTACTATTACAGAAAGAGCTTAGTTGAGATTAGCAACTTTTTTATTGTGCGCTGATTGCCCGTCGTTTAATGTGCTAGGAACAATTTAGCTTTGTCCTTACATTAAAGTTAATAAAAAAATTGATTTAGTAACAACAAAACGTTTTAGGTGTGTTAATGTGAACATTGTTGATAAATTTGACAAAATAACTATAGTCATAGTATTAAACTACCAATTGTCGTACAATATATATGTGGCTGTGGTAACAATGGATCGTTGCTAGTGTGCCAATGTGAACATTGTTAATAAATCTAACAAAATAACTATAGTCGTAGCATTTAACTACCATTTGTCAGACAATATATATTTGGCTGTGGTAACAATGGAACGTTGCAAGTGTGTCAACGTGAACATTGTAATTAAATCTAACAAAATAACTATAGTTGTAGCATTAAACTATCATTTTTCATACAATATATGTGGCTGTGGTAACAATGGAAGGTTGCAAGTGTGTCAATGTGAACATTGTAAATAAATCTAACAAAATAACTATAGTCATAGCATTAAACTACCAATTGTCATACAATATTATATGTGGCTGTGGTAACAATGGAACGTTGCGAGTATGCCAATGTCAACATTGTAAATAAATCTAACAAATAACTATAGTTGTAGCATTAAACTATCATTTTTCATACAACATGTATGTGGCTGTGGTAACAATGGAACGTTGCAAGTGTATCAATGTGAACATTGTAAATAAATCTAACAAATTTACTATAGTCGTAGCATTTAACTACCATTTATTATATAATATATTTGTGGCTGTGGTAACAATGGAACGTTGCGAGTATGCCAATGTCAACATTGTAAATAAATCTAACAAATAACTATAGTTGTAGCATTAAACTATAATTTTTCATACAATATGTATGTGGCTGTGGTAATGATGGAACGTTGCAAGTGTGTCAATGTGAACATTGTATATAAATCTAACAAATTTACTATAGTCGTAGCATTTAACTACCATTTATTATATAATATATTTGTGGCTGTGGTAACAATGGAACGTTGCAAGTGTGTCAATGTGAACATTGTAAATAAATCTAACAAATTTACTATAGTCGTCGAATTTATCTACCATTTATCATACATTAAATATGTTTCTGTGGTAACAACGGAACGTTGCGAGTATGCCAATGTCAGCATTGTAAATAAATCTAACAAATTAACTATAGTCGTAGAATTTTATTACCATTTGTCATACAATATATATGTGGCTGCGGTAACAATGGAACGCTGCGAGTATGCTAATGTGAACATTGTAAATAAATCTAACAAAATAACTATAGTCATAGCATAAAACTACAATTTGTCAGACAATATTTATTTTGCTGTAGTGACAATGAAACGTTGCGAGTGTGCCAATGTGAAAATTGCAAATAAATCTTACAAAATAACTATAGTCGGTGCATTAAACTACCATTTGTCATACAATAATTATATCGCTGTGGTGACAATGGAACATTGCAAGTGTGTCAATGTGAACATCTTTACATAATGAAGTCGCTTCCGCTGTCTGTTCGCTTAGATCTTTTAAACTACTCAACGCATTTTAATGCAATTTTCAGCAATAAACAGATAGAGTGATTCAAGAGAAAGGTTAATATGTATAATACCTACATTACATATTACATATTATAATAAAGAAAAGCCGAAAAATTCAAAGATTTGTAATGTGAATTGCACCCGTGCGAAGCCGGGGCGGGTCGCTAGTTGTAGGTTCCCCTCAATTTCTCTGGGATGCCATCATCAGATCCTGGTTTCCTTATCATGGTACCACCCTTGGGATATCTCCTTTCCAACATAAAAATAATCATCAAATTCGGTTCATTAACGACGAAGTTATCCGCGAACACACATTATAAAAAAAGTATAATATACTAGCTTTTGCGCGCAGCTCCATATGTCGGTTATATCGCGTAAAAAAGTAGCCTATGTCCTTCTCCGTATCCCAGGCTATATCTCTGCTAAATTTCATGACGATCGGTTCAGCGGTTTAGGCGTGAAAACGTAACATACAGAAAGACAGAGTTACTTTCACATTTATAATATTAGTAAGGAAGTAAGGATAGTAAGCATGGTCGAATTAAGAAACCTCCTCCTTTTTTTTTAAGTCGATTATACATTGATCCAAAACGTAAAATATTATAGTAAAAGTACTCTGTGCATTGTTCCGACAAAAATCTTCGGAAATTTAACAAAACTCATTTTGTTCTCACGGCAAAGACAAGAAAACTTGTTGAAACACGTCGCGCGCGCTGCGGTTGGTTGCGCGGGGCGGGGCCGCGCATAGGATCGGTGTTGCCAACGGTTTTATTGATGGACGCCCCGATTAGTTTCATTCAACCGCCGACACCACCACAAATCCAATAAAGTATTTAATTAAACTAACTACTAAACATAGATAAAAAACCCAAACGAATGCTAATGATCACACATGAATAGGTACCACATTACGTTCCGAACATATTCCTGTAAGTAATTCTCTTTTTCATGCTGCTAAGGGTTCAATTTCAGGAAATAAACATGCCCGTGTCTAATTATTTAACCCGATATTTCAACATGCAAAATTTCAAGTTCATTCATGCATGTTTTAAAAAAATCCATACAAACTGTATACCCGTTTTAAGGGATGACAGTACCTGCATGAAACCCATTCTAAGTTTTAAATTGCAGTTTATGCTAACTAATACTGTCTCATCAACATTGATCCAGTTGTTTTTGCGTGATGCGTGTATGTACATACAAACAAACAGACAGGTACAATATTTTTTCTTACTAGTATATTAAATTTTTAATTTTGTCGTTGCCTTTTTCTAACGCAGTTGTGGAAAGAGCCTTCTTCCAAGTGGCATTTATTTTATTAAAGAGAAGCATAAACACAGATTAGCCATTTACATTGCTGAATTTATCTTGAAAATAAGATAATTCATTGATAGAAGTATGTGTTCATTTTTAAACCCAGTTCAATTTATGCTAAAGAGATTTAACTCGGAAAAAATGTACGGAACTTCAGACGACGCGAGTAAAGATTAAATAACGATTAAATACGAGTTTTTTTTATTTATTATTATTTTTTATTTATATACAATTTTATTTCAGTAATAGCTTCCATTACAGAATCAGCATCTTCACGAGGGTCGTCTGAAGCTCCTGTTATGGAAGCTATTACTGAAATAGTATAAAATCGTGTATTCATTTATAAAAAAAAATATTTGGTGGGTTGTGGGGGATTTTTTCTTCAAAACCTCAATTTTGTGGGCATTTCGGATAAGGTTTAGGGAGAACGCGAGACGGTCATCTGGCAACACTGGGGTCCATATTTATCGACCGACCGCTGTGTGCGCGTGCGTCTGTCTCGCTCCTTCGGGCCGGCCGGCTGCCGGCGCCCGCCACGGCCGGCCATTTGTGTTGAGTGCGTGCGCATGGGCAGTTCAATATTAAATAATAAAGAAAATGGAAGAATTTCTCGATTCTGCCCGTTTGGGCCATCTAAAGGACAGTTTCATTGGTAAGTTTCCTTATTATTTGCTTACTTAGTAGCTTTTTATCACAGATGAACTAAGGATGGTCCGAATCATCTAAAGTACGGTAAAGTACAAGAAAATCTGACAGTTTGTGGTAGCTTGATGTGCGGCCAGCACATCAAGCTACGACAAACTGTTCGATTTTGAACATAATTCAACATTTTAAAGTTTAAAATCGTTTGGAGAAATTTGACGGTTTCGTGTAGCTTGATACGCTGGTCACTGTACAAGTATTCTTTCACCGAGTGGTGGCCAAGGTTAGGCCATAGAAACCAGGGCCGTCCTAAAGCTCGTTAGATCAACGAAATCGTCAAAGTCGCGGGAAACACCTGGATAAAAAAAAGTCGGTAAAAAAGGGGAGGCCTCTATCCATCAGTGGGTGATTCCGGGCTGTTATATGATGATGATCTAAATAGGTAGCTAGGTAGGTACATAACTACCTACATTGAGATTTGATTGAAATGATTAAATGAATTGATCGTAACAAAGTAATTTTGTCGTTTTCACAACGTTGTTATTGTCATCTTACAAATTATAGGAAATGTTTTTGGTGGTTCAATAATTATTAGATAACTACCTACCTACTTTATTATAATATTTTTTTAATAAAAACATTTAAATAATAGGTACTACAGTTCTACCAACTTATTATTTTTTGTAGAAAGACGTGCACGTTAGAAGCGTCCGTAATAAAACAATTCAAAAATTAAAATAAGCCGTGGCAGCTAAGAGATGACCATTAATTTCTCTCTTTCTACTTTCCTAGCTTAGAGCCTGATTCTGATGATTCTTTTTTATTTAATACTTAATATTATACTTGTTTCTTAGCAAATTAACAGAAACTAAAAAAAATAGCATTATCAGTTTTATTATTCTTATTCGTTTTAAAGGTGTGTTTTTTATTCATTTATTTTTATTTTACAGATTGCAATGGATAGCAATGTTTCATCTCCTATATTATTCGTAACGGATGATGGGCCAGTAGATACGTCAATTCAGGTAAACCATACTTCATATTAAAACTACCAGTATTCAGTTAGTTTTAATTCAGGCAAACCGACTTCAAAAAAAGGAGGAGGTTTCTCAATTAAACCGTATGATTTTTTTATTCTTTTTTTGTTGGAAAGGTGATAATGAATAAATAATGACTTGTTTATATATTTTGTACAGGACTGGAATTCACTATTAGACGAAGAGTTGGAAAATTTGGATAGTCAAAGTCGAATTGGAACAGACGGCTGCAAAAATTTACGTCAGTTGTTGTCGTCTCTGACTTTGGGGCAATTGCTACTAAAAAAAGCAGACAATTCAGAGAAGCTCACCTCGCGCGACCGTGCGTTAATAGCAAAACACAAGACATTTCAACAACTATTCGAAAAAATATTTGGCAAGAATGGGCACGTGAGGTGGTCTTTATTCAAGGGAGAGGTTACCGAAGTGTATTATGTCGCTTACCATGTCGTCGGAGGAAAAGTCGTGCAGGCCAGTGGCCTCTTCCACAACAGGTTGATTACACATCGACGACTACTTCTTTCTTCAGAAAAAAAAAGGAGCTTAAGCAGCGAGAGCGATAGCAGCTGCTCTGAAAATAATAATTCCAAACGTGTGAGGCCTCTTCCAGAAAGTTTTACTGTTGCCGACTCTGATTTTGAATCAACCTCATCTCCACAAGAATGTTTAAACTGGTTGCGGGGAACATCATCGCCCCGAGAGACAGTGGTGACAAAGTGGCTTACAACTCTTCAACTACGAAACAGTAAACTGAAAGCAGAAGGTCTATCATACAAATAACACTGACTGGTTTCCTGCCCTCACTTTGCCCGATGGAAATGAACTGGTGAGTTATTTGTTTTAGACATTAGACGTTTAAAACCTGTCTGATCTCATCAACAAATTGACATATTCCGCTCAGACCCAATACCTATCTTTAATCCCTCATCTTGAATTACATATAATGTAGTTCTATTTTTACACATGTTATAATGTTTTAATTGTATTTGTTGCAGTTATCCCTGGATTTCCAGACAGTGTACCCAGATGCTGACAAAATTTTTGAGGAAAAATTCCCGATTATTAAAACAAAGCTTCTAGAACTTCTGGCAGAGAAAGGAAGTTCTTCCAGGCAAGATCAAACTACACTTGAGCTGCTCGAGTTAGCTACCGGTAATTTTAACTACTAAGATTATTTAATTGCATGTTTTTTAGTATTTGTATTTTGTCACTAAAAGCCCCCTGCGGATTTACTATCGTACTGGAACCATGCATGGGCTGAGTGTTTTTTGAATAATCTTTGGGTTATTTTATTTTACGTTATTAATTTTTTTCTAAAATGGTATGGTTAGAAACCAACTGACTATAGTTTTAATATGTTACGAATATTATAGGAGATGAAACATTGTTATTCATTATAATCTGAAAACGAATAATTTAATGAGTAAAAAAACTCACCTAAAACTAATAAGAACTTATGATGCAACTTTTTTTAGTTTCTGTAAATTTTTTAAGAAACAAGTATAATATTAAGTCAATTATTATATTAAATAAAAAAGAATCATCAAAATCAGGCTCTAAGCTGCAATAGCTAAACTGTGTAGTCGTAATTTTTTTATTAACTGTACTAACTTAAACTTGTTATCATGTACCTACTTATAAGATTAATTCATTTTGTGTAATCATACCTACTATAATATTTTCTAATACAGGGTGTCAAAGAAATTGTGTGCCATAGCTTAGGGGTAGGTTCTTTGTCGATAACCCTTGTCGATTGTCGGAAGTCAGGATTTTTTTTTTGCTAAATCAACCTAATTTAGTACCTACTAACTTAAAATAACAATCGTGTAGAATTGAAATTATTTTATTTGTTTAAATGATTTAATTACTTACCTACTATCGAACGTAGGTTTTAATTTTGAAGGAGATAAGCACGCTAAAGTAGGAAGAAGAAATACTTGGAATTGTAATTTACGTACCTAGGTTACCTACCCTTCTCCCGGCGTTATCGAAGTAGTAGGTAGGTGACTCTAGGAAATTATTAATTAGCATTTAAACAAAATAAAAACTACGTTTAAGCAATATTTTAATCAATTCTAAAAGATTGCTATTTAATTAGTAGGTACTAACATTAGGTTCATCTTATGATAATTTTCGGTTTTTGAAAACTTTTTTTAAAGGTATTAAATTTTTGTATTTTTTACGGGTGCCTTTATCGATACTGAACTCACCTGTAAGCTATGGCACGCAATTTCTTTAACACCCTGTATACAAAGTATTGACCAGAATTGATTTGTACCCCAAGTAGTGAGATTTTTTTTTTTTCGTTTTTGGTTTTCCGTATTGTGCGTGCCCGCAGATTTTGTATTGCAATCCTTAATTTTATTTTATCTATAATGCTTGATGTAAGAACTGCCCTAGTAGCATTTTTGTTGGCATTTAGTTGGGCCACTTACAGAGGTAAGTGGCCCAACTAAATGCCAACAAAAATGCCCAACTAAATGCCAACAAAAATGCTACTAGGGTGATAGCTCGTGGTCGTTGGCCATGCTTAGGTAGTATATTAAGGTCTACTCAAAACTGCGGGCTCGCAATACAAAGAACCTAAAACGAAAAAAAACTTAGGACATAACAGACTTGGGTTACTACTGGTAATGTTAGATTTTATTGCAAGAAATCATAAATTTAATTAATTTTATTAATTAATTTTATTTTATAACTGAACTGATTATTATGTACCTACTTATAAGAGCGAAATGTGGGTGTACTATAGGTGCACCTCTGCCTAACCCTTCGGGGAATACAGGCGTGATGTTATATTATGTTACTTATAAGAGAATATGTTATTTATTGTATTTACGGTTTAACAATACAAATACCTTAAAAATAATGTTGTTTTTATCATAATTTAGACCACTGTTAGGTACACTCAAAACCTATCTTCTGTCTTAGCTGATATTGTTTAGTATACTTTAGGCGTTCAGAATTTAATTTCAGTAGCCATTGTTACTACGAATAAGCCTTTGTTTCACTAACGTATTATTGTACTGCCAGTACCTATGTATCTAATACTCATTTGTGTTTCAAACAAAAACTAGTCTATTGAAATATATAAGTATGTTGACAAACTAGTTTATTCAATGAGTATTAGTTACTGGTACCAATACACTAATACAATACAATTTTATTTAAATGCAGGAGCTACTCTACTTCGCGAAAACAACTATATTTCATAGGTTAATATGAATGTGCCTTTGTTTCAGTAGCTAACTCTTCTTTGCTAAAACAACTACACTTTCTTTGTATATACATAAAAGCTTTTGATCAAGTAGCAATATTATTTAAATGCAGGAGCTATGGTACTCAACTTCGTCAAAACAATTATATTTTTATTGTTCATATTATGAAAAAGTTTTTGTTCGAGTAGCTTCTATATAACACAACTGTATTTTCTTTATAACTAAGAATAAGCCTTTGGTTCAGTAGCAAATATATTACATTATTTGCTAATATATTTATTAGCTACTGAACCAAAGCCTTATCCGCAGTAAAAAAGAAAATACAATTGTTTTTTATAAAAGCTACTGAAACAAAGGTTTTTTCTTTTATATGAACAAAGGAAATATAATTGTTTTGGCAAAGTTGAGTAGCTCCTGTATGTAAATGATATTGCTACTTGAACAAAAGCTTTTATGTCTAAACAAAGAAAGTGTAGTTGTTTTAACAAAGGAGAGTTAGCTACTGGAATAAAGGCTCTTTCATATTAACAAAGGAAGTATAGTTGTTTTCGCGAAGTAGCGTAGCTCCTGTATTTAAAATACATTGCTACTGGAACAAAGGCTCTTTCATATTAACAAAGGAAGTATAGTTGTTTCCGCGAAGTAGCGTAGCTCCTGTATTTAAAATACATTGCTACTGGAACAAAGGCTCTTTCATATTAACAAAGGAAGTATAGTTGTTTCCGCAAAGTAGCGTAGCTCCTGTATTTAAATTACATTGCTGCTGGAACAAAGGCTCTTTCATATTAACAAAGGAAGTACAGTTGTTTTCGCAAAGTAGCGTAGCTCCTGTATTTAAAATACATTGCTACTGGAACAAAGGCTCTTTCATATTAACAAAGGAAGTATAGTTGTTTCCGCGAAGTAGCGTAGCTCCTGTATTTAAATTACATTGCTGCTGGAACAAAGGCTTTTTCATATTTACAAAGGAAGTATAGTTGTTTTCGCGAAGTAGCGTAGCTCCTGTATTTAAAATACATTGCTACTGGAACAAAGGCTCTTTCATATTAACAAAGGAAGTATAGTTGTTTTCGCGAAGTAGCATAGCTCCTGCATTTAAATTACATTGCTGCTGGAACAAAGGCTTTTTCATATTTACAAAGGAAGTATAGTTGTTTTCGCGAAGTAGCGTAGCTCCTGTATTTAAAATACATTGCTACTGGAACAAAGGCTCTTTCATATTAACAAAGGAAGTATAGTTGTTTTCGCGAAGTAGCATAGCTCCTGCATTTAAATTACATTGCTGCTGGAACAAAGGCTTTTTCATATTTACAAAGGAAGTATAGTTGTTTTCGCGAAGTAGCGTAGCTCCTGTATTTAAAATACATTGCTACTGGAACAAAGGCTCTTTCATATTAACAAAGGAAGTATAGTTGTTTTCGCGAAGTAGCATAGCTCCTGCATTTAAATAGAATTGCTACTGGAACTAAGGTTCTTTCATAATAGCAAAGCAAGAATTGTTGTTTTCACGATGTAGAGTAGCTCCTGCATTTAAATAACTGTGCCACTGGAACGAAGGCTCTTTCATATTAACAAAGGAAGTATAGTGGTTTTCGCGAAGTAGCGTAGCTCCTGCATTTACATAACATTGCTACTGGAACGAAGGCTCTTTTATAATAACAAAGGAAGCATTGTTGTTTTCACGATGTAGAGTAGCTCCTGCATTCAAATAACTTTGCTACTGTAGATAATTATGAGTTGATTTGAGTCAAACAACCTTAATACCGTGACTAAGCTTTAATGGTGGTTACAAAGTCAGAATACTTAATTTAACAAAGTACAGCTGTTGCGCTCATAACTTAGTATTGTTATTACAACAAAGTGACAGTTAAATTGAATTAGTTCCACAAACAAAAGATACATTGTTGTAGTATCCAAACACACTTTATTGAAAAAATACTGTTGTATTGACAATATAGAAACATTGTTGTGGTATCAATACATATATTTTGTAGAATATTGTCGCAATGACAATTTACTTCTTGACAAAAGAAACATTGTTGTAGTATCAATACACATAATTGTTGTACTGAGATTTAATTTGACAATATAAACATTGTTGTAGTATCAATACATATATTTGTTGAAGGAATATTGTTGTACTGACAACTTAATTCATGACAATAAAAACATTGACGCACGAACTATACACTATGGTGGGCTCTCCCCTGTTAAAGTTTTATTGTTATAGCCAACAATATTTTTTTCTGAGTGTAAGAAGTCGGATTTGACAGCTATAAAAATACCTTGTGTAGTGATGGGAAAAAAAAATCGGTTGCTTTAAAAACCGATTCTCGAGTCATATCGATTTATCATACTTAGTTTGTAATCGACAATTTAACTTCATTGTTTAAAACTGATTCTCGAGGCATATCGTTTTATTACACGTACGAGTTTGTAATATTTAACAGTTATTATTATTACTTATATCCCAACTATGTTTATATTTGGGAGAGTTTCAAAGCCAAACCAAGACTTAGACTAAAACCCGACATACATATGTAGGTACTGATTTCTTCCGGAAGGTTTATGTCCTGTAACTAGCTTTTGCCTGCGGCTCCTGCTCGCGTGGATGTCGATTATGGCGTACAAAAATAGCCTAAGTCCGTCTCCATGTCCCAGTCTCTCTGCCAAATTTAATGATGATCCGTTCAGGGGTTTAGGCGTGAAAACGTAACAGACAGACAGAAAGACAGAGTTACTTTCACATTTATAATATTAGTATGGATAATATATTGTATATTAAGCACCAGCGACGTACCTGGAGGAGGAATTAATGTAATGTTGTTTGTAAACGAATCGATTTTTCAGAAAAACGATTTTATTCGGTAAAAAAAACAGCTTATAGCGGTCACAATACTACCGCGATGTACCCAAAGACATGACATTGTGATAACGTCATGTCGGAATATGAATCAACGAATAATTCGTGTTTATAAGTGCATTTTTCCAACATAAAGTGAAACTCGGTGCTTACGAATGATACTCGTTGTTATAGTGTATGGATTACATATCAAACAACAATAATTAGGATTATGAATTTGATTTTCGATTTATTACGTAGTCGTTCATACAATGTAACCGCGGCATGTAGGATGAGAAACGTCAAATCCGACTTCTTAGATTGTCGCGAGTGTAGTACTAGGTACAAGGATCTTTTAAACTATTAGTAATAAGTATTGTGTATTTATGTTATTTTTTATCTCATTGTATGCTGCACCGGGCACTGGTCGACGTCATCACGTCAACGCCGGCTGTCGCTGAAAACCAGCGCTGGGGCTCTGTCTCGCATAGGGTCGCAGCATTATGCTGAGCGATGGCCGTTTTGCGTGGATGTGACGCATATTTACCCCAAACGTATTTTTTTTTTGCGTTGTGTTCTTTTTTTGTGTCATGTTTACTGCAATTAAACGTTTTTTCTTTCTTTTCTTTCTGTCGCTAGAATGACCAACGTCATTCTAGCGACAGGGGGCGCCGTTGGTATACATTTGTGCAGCTTCAAGTGTGCGGTGAGACATACAGAATGATAGAGCGTCATTGTGGCAAGCCACATGTCTGGCATATGGCGCAAAGACGTTGATGCCAGAGCAATTACGGGCTTTTATTTTATAAAAAACCACGGCAGCGAAGCCGCGGGCAGTAGCTAGTCATTTAATATACTTACAATACATATCCGGGACTCCAACGTCGCTCCAAGGTTAACGTCGCAGAATATGACCTTGTCCTTAGAGTAGTAGAAGCCGACCTCATTCAGCTGTAGAATGGGCGGCGAGAGAGGCTCCGTCTCGGGGAATCTGAGAACTACTTCGATTTCTTTCTCTACCGGTTTTAATTCTGGACTGTGAACAAATTGGAAAAATAAATCTAAAACTTTTCAAACTAAAGGGGGGGGGGGGGGGTATTACACACATTTTCGAGTCAACAAAGTAGTTACAATCGGATTTATGAAGTTAAATTATATGTTCGCGATAAAGCTGTTTGGCTTAGATCAAATTGTACCGAGCCCGAACATGGTTAAGCGAGGGTAGATGCCGAACGAGATTTGCTGATGATGGCACGATTAGAATACATGTATTAAGTGTCTTAAAATAACTACTTACAGAAATAATTATCATATAATTTTATTACAAAATTTCATTTAATTAAAAAAACAATATCGGCTTGCTAGAGCTGGAGATAGAAAGACGAGGGATATTTTTCAAATAAAATGTATAAGGAATGAAACTGGAATAGTTCTTTCAGATGATGAGAAAATTAAGGATAGGTGGGAGCCGTGGAAGGCTATTTTGAAAGACTGATAAATGAGGAGAATGACTGGAGTGGTGTGCTTGAGAATAAACCAGTAAATGAGGGGTTAGTAAGAATTATTAGTATGGATGAAGAGAGAGCAGCAGTAAATGGGATGAGGAAAGGTAAAGCAATAGGTTCAGGTAGATGGATGGACGTGGTGAGCTTTATTCTTCAATAAGTTGTTGCCGGAAGAAGCCATAACTGACGAATGGTGTAACAGTTCGCTGGTGCCCATCTTTAAAAACAAAGGTGATGTGCTGGAATTCAACAACTATAAAAGAATAAAGCTAATGTCACATAGTATGAAGGCTTGGGAGACAGTTATTGAGAGGCGACTGAGAGAAGTGAGTGAAATTTCACAAAACCAATTCGGTTTTATGCGTGGTCGAGGAACAACAGATAAATACAGAGGTGTGCATAAAAACTTGCACATGGTATTCGTTGATCTAGAAAAGGGTATCCTGCCTTTTCGCCGAATTTTTTTTGGCAGATTATCACTTGCCAACCAACGTTTCGCCGATGTTTCACTTTGACAACTAACGATTAGCAAATTTTTGTATGACAAAGTTTTATTTGGTAGAATTATTGTTAAGCTGATTACTATAATGACACAAAACGTCTGGGACATTTATCATTTGTCAAACATTTCACTAGGCCACACAACTATTAGACGAATGACGTTTTGTCAGTGTAATTGTTACATAATTTTTTTTATTTATGAATCTCAAAAATAACGTTAAACCTTTAAATTGGCAGCAATGCAGAGCCATATTACGATAGGTTGGGTCAGGTTAGAGTATGAAATGCTCGGCTTTGAAGAAGACGGATGAAAATATAAAAGAAAGAAATAGGCTTTATACAAAGTAAAACACGATAATTCCATTTTGTGTATTTCTTGTACAACAAGAAACGACATCACGAGCTTCTTCAGCTTGGCCGAAGTTTCGGCGGGTTTATAGCCGAAAACATGTCCGAATCAAGATATTTTGGCCGAAAAGTGCCGAAAACGAAGCTTCGGTCGGTCACTACTGATATCCCAATTCTGATGATTTCTAGTCCATACTCACAGTTTATCGAGCATCTTGATCTTGCTCTGGACTGAAGACGCGCGGTTAGCGTTGTATCTGAAGCGATCGATGAACTCCTGCGTATGCGCACGATGCTGTTGCTGCGCCTCCCACTCGCGTTGTTGGTTCTTGTGCTTCTCAGTCTTTGTTTTGTGGAACTGGTCGTAGTTGCCTCTGGAATAATAAGGCAGTATATTAGATTATTTGATGATATTACAGAGTATTGGAAAAATTATGTTCCTGAAGTGAATCTGTCTTTGCAATATTGAAAAAGCTGGTTGATTTTATAGAGATAGTATAACCAACAAGCAGCCCTTTGATATCTATGTGTATTTTCTTAAGAAATCTATTAATTTAACCAGTAACTTAAAGCGGAATATTTTTGAAATAATACAGAGTAGTGAATACTATGTTCACAAAAAGTTAATTTACCTAACTTTAGAATACAGAAGATTTATACCTTACCAATTTGCTTTGAAATTCCGCTAGTTTCACTAAAGATTGATTAGAAACCTGAATTTTCATGCCACGGTAAATTATAGTTTATGGAGAATAATTTAAACAGTTCTGTGATGATATAATAATGTTAAGAGTTGTAAATATGGTGATTTGCTGCACGGAGAGTGCAGAAAGCGAAGCTCAGCTTGAGAGATAATCTAACGAAAAATTAAAGTTTGTGTACGAACTATGTCGCGGGTGACGGAATTCCATTTCTTACACGAGAGCTAGTAGGACATTTTGTTTTTTTTTTTACCTGTATGTGTCTATCCTCTGCGTATGTAAGTGCATGATATCAGTAGGCACTGTGTCGAGGAAGTTTCGGTCGTGGGACACTACCAGCAGCGTGGTGGGCCAGTTCTGTAGGTAGTTCTCTAACCAGATGATGGCTTTTATGTCCAACATGTTCGTCGGCTCGTCGAGTAGTAGGAGGTCGGGTCTGTGGGGTAAAATAAATTATTATCAAGAAAGAAATAAAAAACGGAAACGCCGGGAGGAGACGACTTAGGAGGACATAATTATAGTGACCTAATTGGTGATGTTCTTCAGAAAGGGCAGGTTCGTAGTACTCGCAACCGGCGTGCATGACCAGATATATGAACATTAACGAAGCAAAAGGAGTATTTAAGAACTAAGGAGCGAACCCCCATGGGAAGACGGCGTGAGTATGTATTCATGTATGTATGTATGTAAATAGAAATAACGACTACACGGCCAGTCAAAACATCATAAAAAGAAAGTTGGGAGTCCCATTTCCTATGGAATGTATAGTAAAGTTTTTTTAGCGATTTCTGACATTTCTAGTTCTGACCTGTTTGCCCGATAGAGTATTTTGATCTAGATAAGAAACAGGATTGATTGGCATCAAAAAAAGTTTTTTATGAAAATTGCCTATTCTCTTGCTGACAAACCTTTTTTTTTTTTTCAAAATCATTGATTTACCACCAAAGTTCCACAGTCTCCTAACAACGTTTTCCGGTTCAGGTACCTATCCTTACTGCACAGTCTCAAAAATCCACCCTGCATACTTACTTAGAGAACAGAGCTCTCGCCAGCGCTAATCTCATTCTCCAACCTCCAGAGAAGGTCTTAGTAGCCCGCGCCTGCATATCGGGCGTGAATCCCAAACCACTCAGTATGATAGACGCACGCGCCGGAGCCTTGTCCGCTTCTATGTTCTCGAGCTGCGCGTAGATCTCGCTCAGCTCATTGGATAGACTGGGGTCGGTTGAACTGAGGAACGAAAGGGTGTGTAAGCAAAAAAATATATTTTTCAATACAGTTGTTAAACATGGCGTACTTTGGAGGCTCTAATTATGATTCGAAAATTGAATCTTTTGCATAGGCATCTTTCTATTACGCGGTCGTGACTTTTGTTTATGAGCTTGATCATTTTGTTTTGCAGTTTAGTTTTAAATATATAAGTCAATTTAAAAAGTTTAGTAGCAAGGAGTTTTCATACATAGAATAAAATGGGATAGATTTTATACGAGGAAAAATTAATGAGTCTGTACGTCTTAGCATTGAATTCTCAAAAGTCTTTTAAATGGTTGTTTAATGTATTTAATTACCAGTTTTAATTTAATTATTTTCACATCATAATAATTTGTCAAAAATCGAATAGGCTGTAAAAGCGGTTTTCGTTGTAAAAAAAAAATGTCCAGTTGCAAAAAAGCGCCATTTTCTGGAAATTTTATTGTGTGATAAATTGATCTTTTTTTTAAATTAGTTTCTTACTATTTCCCACAACTGTATTGAAAAACGTCGTGTGATACACGGGTATTTAGGTTATTGCAAACTCGTGTCATTAAAAACCCTCGACTTCGGCTCGGGCTTGTTAATGACAGCTCGTTTGCAATAACCTACTTCCCACCCTTGTATCACAATGTACTATGTATTTGAATATAGAACTAGAATGGATTTATATGTGAGGCTTAAAAGAACTAAAGTTCTTCGAACAAAGAAAACGTCCTCAACACACATTTTGGACTTTTTAAACATAATAATAATAATATTTGTCGACGGTCTATAAAACGGCACGGTTGGCGTACTGGTTAAGCGATTGTCGCGGGTTCGATTCCCGCACGGAACAAATATTTGTATGACATACAAGTAGTTGTTCCGGGTCTGGCTGTTTGTGTATGTGAGTTTAAATGTTTGTAAACGCACCCACGATACAGGAGAAATTCCTAGTGTGGGGCAAAGTTTAAAAAAAGAAAAAAAAAAGAGAAAGAGAAGAGAAACTTCTAAAATCCATTTTGAGAACGAAAATTACTTCGCACATTGACAGATCATGTCTGTCTCTTAAAATGTGTGTAGGAATGGGTCCCGCGGTACTAAGGAGCTACCTCATTGACATGGTCGTAAGCCAACAGGTTCGTCGATCCCGCAAGGATCTGTCGACATGCTGTACGTCTTCATGCCACATACATGGCTCATGAGGGTGCTGGAGCTGTTGTACAAGTACAACTCTGCGCACCATCTTGATGTTGTGTATGGGGCAATGAAGGACGGTCCTTCGCTATCAATATAGGATTTCGACAAATCTAGGGGATTGATGAGCCTGTATGGATTAAACGGGAAATATTTCAGGGCGACAGTTTAGAATCCACTTTGGTTCTGCTTAGCCCTGAATCCTCTAAGTATACTGCTGGTGGATTCAAATCCTCCAGCAGTATACTTAGACGTGAGTCTAGGCTATCGGTTGAGGAAAGGTGGTCAGGTAGGTCATATCTCACCTCCTCTACATGGATGACTTGAAACCACAGAACAGATAAAAGAGGTTAGAAGGGCCTTGTGGGTGGGGCAGGTGCGCCGTACTTATGAGCAAACGCTAATAAGTCAACTGAAATTTGCTTTACCGGCCAACAATCGCGCTCTTATTGTGACAGAAGTTCCGCGAAAAATAAAGAGTTATGCCGTCTTGCGCTATTATAACGTGTCGCAAAAGAAGCCAGGTGTGTAGTATAGCCCGAGAAGGGATTTCTTTTCACCAGTAAGTCCAAAAACCTTAAAATACAAGTGATATTTGTAACTATTGCAATAGTATTATCACAGTATAAATATGGACGGTATGGAAACTAGGCCTATTTGTCCAAATAAATACCTACGCTCCATTGGAGCGTTAGGGTTGGTACTCTTAATGTATGTGAAATTAAAAAGTGTTTTATTGGAACGAAGTTCTTTAACGCGACTTGCGGTACGAGTTGACAGGTAGAAATCGTCACACGAAAAAGCGTTCCTACAAAGTAATAGGTTTAAATATTTCTGTTTTATGCACATTTTATTTAAATTATGTTAGTAACAAAACAGGTATTAATGAAGAAATAACTCTTTCAGATTGCATCATTTTCAAGTTTTATACTTTGTCTTGTTTTAATGCTATGTTTGTACTAAACAGGTAAATAGGAGACCTATGGAGGCTAAATGTACTAATTGATGTACTTATAATTGTTGCCCTTTGATGTTCTACAACTGCACAACATAAAGGGACAAAGCTTTTAACCAAAGTGTGACTACTTGCAAACACAAAAGGCGCGTTCTCGCAAAATTCTGGTTTTTTGATCTGACTTGTTTATTTGGATGGTATTTTTCTCAATACATGTATCTGTCTAACTCTACTCTCAAGTTCAGACAAACTATACTGTTAAGTTTTTTATTTTTATAAATTTGCATTGTAGTTTTAGTAAATGATTCTTTAATCTCAAAAAGTAGATACTCTCAGTCTTAGAGTAGTGTGTAAGCACTTATTATTATCAGAAACTAGGTACGACTCGCATATGTTTAAACTTGTGTAGAACTAAGGATCAAATAATTAACTCAAAGCTCCCACCAAAAATGAGAAACTTACCCAGAATTAACAAGGGAAGTGATTTCTTTCTCGCGTTTCAACAAATACTCTCTAACAGTATCACATTCTAAGACACTCTGCAGTGCTATTGTGTCGTCGCCCACGACTTCTTGTTCCACATGCAGGATTGATATATGAGAGGGGATCTTCAGTTGTTTTGAGGCAATCATTCTGAGGAGTGTTGTCTTGCCGAGACCGTTGCGTCCCACAAGGCCGTACCTTCGGCCAAACGCTAGGACGAGGTCGGCGCCTTGTAGTAATACTCTGTAAGAAAATTTTATATACTTAATATAGTGATATAAGTGTTCAGGAGCCGAGTCTAAGTCTTAAAGTTTATCAAAAGTACTATTAAGTAGGTACTTAGGTAACCCAACACTCTTCAAGAGATTCAGTAACGGAAAGGATGGGTTTAACAGATTTATAGGACTTGGATTTGCGAAAAAAAAAAAGGGTTGTATAAATACCAAGAATAATATCCTCCAATCTACAAAATCTCACCTGTCACCATAAGCAATGTCGAAGTTCTCTATCCTGATGTCCTGTGTCCTGTTGGTTCCCTTGGCCTCAAGCTTACTGTCCTTTTTAGAGGTGACCTGTGACGCAGTAGCGGTCTGAAGAACCGGTGCATTTACTGGTACCTTCAAGTCTTTATGCTTCTGCTGTTTCTGTTGCAACTTTGCTTCGGCCTTCTCTAATTTCTTTGCATCTACTTTCTAAAATAATAATACATACTTTTTGAATGAAGAATATCATTAATTGTAAGTTGTAATAGAAAATTTCTTAATTATTAAAATTATGAAAAGAAGTGAGATGAAGGCTAAGAAGCCTTCATCTCACTTCACTTCATACTTTTTGAATGAAGAATGTCATTAATTGTAAGTTGTAATAGAAAATTTCTTAATTATTAAAATTATGAAAAGAAGTGAGATGAAGGCTAAGAAGCCTTCATCTCACTTCACTTCATACTTTTTGAATGAAGAATGTCATTAATTGTAAGTTGTAATAGAAAATTTCTTAATTATTAAAATTATGAAAAGAAGTGAGATGAAGGCTAAGAAGCCTTCATCTCACTTCACTTCATACTTTTTGAATGAAGAATGTCATTAATTGTAAGTTGTAATAGAAAATTTCTTAATTATTAAAATTATGAAAAGAAGTGAGATGAAGGCTAAGAAGCCTTCATCTCACTTCACTTCATACTTTTTGAATGAAGAATGTCATTAATTGTAAGTTGTAATAGAAAATGTCTTGTTTTTTATTTTCTCAATGGTGGATCTCTTAGCCTTCATCTCACTGGATGGTAAGTGATGATAAGGCAGAAGGTGGAAACGAGCTTCACCCGGAATCCTCAACCACAGAGGAACTGGCTATTTTACCTCTCATGCCGAAACACAACAAATGCTGTTAACATTGTTGTTAAGGCGACAGACTTAGATAAGATGGCGGTAGCTAGCCAGGCGGACTTAGAACAAGCCCTACCACCAACCAAACCGAGCAGAAAATGTTGCCCCCAATTGAAATCGAACCTGGGACTTCTGGGTCTGAGACAGGTGTTTTTTTGTAGAACTATCAGTGAAGAGTGATTTTGGTAAGTGAGCTTCATAATCCATACTAATATTATAAATGTGAAAGTAACTCTGTCTGTCTGTCTATATGTTACGATTTCACGCCTAAATCGCTGAACCGATCATCATGAAATTTGGCAGAGATATAGCCTGGGATTTGGAGAAGGACATAGGCTACTTTTTTACGCGATAACCGACATCCACGCGGGTGGAGCCGCGGGCAAAAGCGAGTCTTACATATTTTCTTGCTTTTTGATGAAAGTTTCAAAAACACTGTTTACAGTTACTATGTATTGGGACAAGTAATTGAAAGTCCACTCAAGTTGTAGTAATTAAAGTACTTGATTAATCTCAGTACTTCATTATTATCAAGGTTTAAATGCATTTATAATAATAGTATTTATGTCAGAGAAATATTTCATTGAAAACTATAACTAAGGAAGACAAAAATGTTGCATGGTTGTAAAATCAATTGGTTGTCTAATATAAGCTGCTGTGTTAAATACTTTTAACCATAGATATAACTAAATTATGTAAGCTTTTAACAGTGTATTTATTATGAGTCATAAAAACATCCCATTATCTTTTTTCAAGGACAAGCAAGTTTGCAAAAACTAGCAAATGTGTGGTTACGGTCCTACTTTCTGAACTTCTTTGGATACCTACTAATACAACCAGTAACTTGTAAGACTTTTCTTACCAGATTATCATCCCTAGTATTAATCCATATGCTTCTGAGTTCTTCTGTTTCAGGTGCAGCGGTAGTCATGGATGCTAAGTGTATTGGAGCATCCAGCACTTTCCTAGGTCCATTACTGCTGCCTGGCTTGTCCGGCTGCAGCATATGCAGTAGCTTTTCACATATGTCCCTGTAGCAAACATTTTGATATGCAACATGAGTTTGAAGTACATGTACTTAAGTAGTATTTTTCCTTGTTGGCGTAATTAAATATATTTTTTGTCCCTGTTAGTTTCAAAGCTTCACTAATATAGTGTCACTTAAATACACATTGCTGAAAGAAAGAAAAGAAACAAAGGTGAAAAAAAAATACCTTATATCTTTTTCAGATTTCTTAGAGATTCCCTGAAGTACTTCTCCAACTGCCTCATAGATTTCTTCCGTGTCCTCAAACTCACCGGCACTGCTATCCAATATATCTGCAAGGCATCATAATCATGAAAGGACCATCTTATAACTCATGTCAATTATAAAACAATATCTTGCAATGGCCGTACGAAACCTCAAGGCTTAGTAGGCCAGCTAAGATAATAATTTAAATTCCAATGTACTTATATTATCGTCTAACACCTTCATTTGTGAAGTAGAAATAAAAATAATATCGTTCTTTATAACCTATAGAAAACGTACCTTCAACATATTTCATTAATTCTTCATCAATAAGTGGGAATTGACTTTTGATAAAGTCACCACAATGAGCCATTTTTATATGATCAGTGTGAATAACAATGGTTTGTTGTAAATATCATTTATATACCCTATATTTTAAATGCAATTTTGCAAATGCACTAATCGCTCGATGTCACGTCACGTCACCGAGCAAACGAACGTCAAATTGTCAAACTCAAAATTCTACCAACTGTCAATCAATCCATCCATTGGCACTTTTCCATCAATGTTACCATAATAAAAAAGTCATCTCGCTAAGATTACAAAAGGAAACACCCGTCTCCACATTCATATCCTCCCCGACCCTTGACTTCCTCCCCGACCCTTGACTGCAAGTGAAGCGCCAGCACGCTGGCCAGCACGCTGGCTGGAGGCATTAAGTTTCGATAGGAGCTTAAGGCAACCACAGGATAGCCCGGTTAAAGAGTCGGAACCTTAGTGGTTACACTCTGAGATGCCCTAGATAAAAATAAAAAAAATATCCACATTCATAATAATTTGCAGAAAGTTTGAATAGAAAATAAACCATTGTTTTAATATTGAGAACTACCTAAAGCCGCGTTGCGCCATTTTTTCGTGTTTTACAAACACATTACATTATTTACTAACGGATTTGGGGGCAGACGGAAACGGCGACGAACGGATAACATCACCCACTTTAGCATGCGGGCTGAGGTCGCTCATTTCGTGTTTTCACACTGCTCTCCAAACGAAAACATTTAGTGACATTAAAAAAAAATTAAGCACAGAGATGGAGGGGATTAAATAAAATACTTTTTTTATACAATTAATTTGAGAAGGACTAGTGCTATGGTACACCACATCAATTGATGATAAAATCTATTTCATTCGGAATCTATTTACATTTCTTCTTTGTAGAACTAAATCTACTATTGCTAGAACAGCCGACACGTCTTCCTCGTCGAAACTCAATTTTAAAGAGATTTTCGAACAAAAAACATCGTTTATTACTCAAAAGTCACAGCGGTTGCTTTGCTAACATGTTTTGTTAGCAAAACATGGCTGGCGCAGCGAACGGAGGAATAGGTATTTTTATATTAATATATGCTCCATATGTGCATATTTCTGTACCTGGACCAGTTTCATTGTATTTGACATTGACATTGCTGTCTGCTGTCATGACAACTTTGGGGATTTCCCTTTTTAGGGGGAAGAAGTGTTCCAAGGGGGATTTTCAGGGGGATAATTTTAGGGGCTTCAAACAAAACCTGCAATTTTAATCGAATAACAGTAGGAATAGAATGACATCTTAAAAAACCTACAGTAAATATGATAAAAGCCTTTAATGTAAGAACGTATGATTTCTAAAATACGTCGAACAGTAGCACCGCTGACTATTATAAGATGATGATGCAGTTCTAGAAATTATCAACAATATGTATTACATTTTAGTTAGTAGTAGTTACTTAGATATTATTTTATAGGTAAAAAAAAAAAAATACATACAATATTATGCGTTTTATATTATGAGTTACGAACGAATTGGGCTGTTAAGCACTATACCCAATGTATATAATTCAGATAATTATGTAAACAAAGTAATGTCAAGAAATGTCACTGTCAAAATGACAGAACAGTGGTACAAAACATTTTATCACATTTTTTTTTTTGTAATTAGTCATCGCTAAAATTAAAGAGAATTAATTATAAGAACTATGCAAACAAAATACCGTTGCCAAACAATGTTTTATGTAGTATGTCGGAGAAACGGCATATGATCGTCATAACTAGCCCTTTTAAGTCCAGTGCTAGACGTAGGCCTCCCAAAATCGATTTCCACTCGAAACAGTTTACAGCTGTTTTCATCCAAAATGTGGCTAGATATGCTACTTACAATATCAATCTATGAATGAGAGTTGTAATATTAGTGTTGTTGAAGATATTTTTTTTTTAAATATTGTATGGATCACCTGCATTGTTACCAGTATCATAAAATATTTTTTAATAACTTTGTTTAAAAAGGTTCTAAAACTTTGTTGTGTAACCAAAGTCTCAAATTCAGATAATTTATGTAAACAAAGGGGATAACATAGCAAAAAAATATCTTCGTAATGGTAATTCACTTATAATGGCGAAAAAAGAGTTTATTTTCTTTTAATTACTGATTTAAAAAAATTATCATATCGTAATTATATTTATAAATTTTCGGTTTTAAAGGGTTTTTTAGGGGCTTATAAAAATAACTTTGAGGATAATTTTGGTAGGAGTTGGTAGCACTGTCTGCTCGCTGTCTGTTGTCAGATTTGACGTTTGCGTATTTACGTACGCAGTGTGCGAAAGAAATTATTTTACAAAAAAAGTATTGCACATTCTTTCGGCTATCCTTATTTGGTTCTTCTGATATACTTTTAGTATATTACGGCATTTCTTTAAGTTCACGACAAATAGTTACTGCAAGCCGTGAGTCTATAATGGAGCTCTAAAAAAATTTACTGTGCACTGTCTTCTCCCAGTTGGAAAACGCCCAAGTTGTCGACACAAAATGGATGAAAACATTGACAGCAATGTTGCCGTCTTAGCTATTTTGGACAACCAATGTGAGTAAACAAACACGGACGTGTCATTTAAAGAAGCAAACATGACTTTCGAGTGATTTGTAGACTAACAATTACTATAGCGTTGATTAATTTACTCTTTTATTATGCTTCATTTCAGCGACACCATATAAGCCAAATATGACTTTAACGAACTATAATCACACCCACACAATAGTTCAAGAAGAAACAGATGTAAATGAGACCAATAAACAAAGTATGTACTGCATTGGACATATTACGTACTATCATCATTATCATACTGACTGTTTATTCCAGTTGTAAAGAGAGGACTTTCTCATTACAGATGTGATTTGGACAAAAAATGCAACAATCATGCTTTTAAGTTTGTATGAAACAAAAATGCATATGCTGGACAATCCAAAAAAGAAATCCAAAATGTGGCTATCAATAGCAGAAGAACTGAAATCATTGAATGTTGAGGTACTTGTTTATTGTATAATGTATACATATTTTATATTCATCATCTTGCACTTGTCCCATGTTACTTGGGGTTGGCGCAACTCATTTACTTATCATTTGAATTTTTTAATATTACAGTTTTAAAAGTTTTTATATTTTTTTAATAAAATAATCTAATATTTTAGGTTACTCCAGATCAGGTTAGGTGGAAAGTTAATGCTCTCACTAAAAAGTACAAAGACTGCATTGATAATGGGCAAGGTGCAATGAGTTTCAAATATTTTAATGAGATGCATCAAATTTTGGGTCGATACAGTGATAATGCTGGAACTTACAGACTAGCTAGCGGTGTAATGCAAGGCCCAGAAGATTTAGACAAAGACAAAAATAAAAGAAATATCACCCTCAAAGGTTCAACACCTTTCAGAAGATTAAGGGCAGAAAGAAGAGCTAAAATCGAATTAGATAAACAGTGGTTGGATTATTTAAGGAAACAAGAAGATCAAAAACAGTTACGAGATGAGAGGTATGAAAGAAACTTAAGGCTGAGGCAAGAAGAATTACAGTTAAGGAAAAAGGAATTAGAAATAAAACAATCATTAGCATTAAAAAAATTACAGCTCAAAGAGCAAAAACAGGAAGAAATGCTAAAAATCGAAAGGGAAAAATGTGCACTCTTACGGAAATTAATAACTGAACAAGATTTAATGAGGCAATAATCATAATTTTACAAACATGGCTGAGCTATCTTTTATAAAAATAAAATTTAATTAAATACATGATTTCACATCTTAATAGTTTTCTTTTCAGTATTTCTATTCATGTTCTTCTAAATGATAATTTTCATTCAGACAATAGTTATGCAAAATACATGCGGCTACAATAGTGTCAGTTATAAATGCAATATTTCTATATACAGTAAATAGTTTTATTCGTCGGAATCTCCCTTTTAAAAGACTGAAGGCTTTATCACTTAACTTTCTAGTAGATGTATGTAAGGAGTTAAATTCCCTCTGCTGTGGTGTTAATCTTTTGTTTTCTCGAAATGGTGGCATAAGCCATGGTAAAGATGGATAGCTTGAGTGACCCACAAGAAAAGTATTGTGTGGGAACAGGGCATTTCTGTTTTGAGATGCAGTATTGTACAAAGGTGACTTCTTCAGAACTCTAGCACAATTAGAAGAACCAGGTTCCCCACAAAATACATTAGTAAACCTTAAATTTGCATCAATTGTCGCTTGTAGAATTATTGAAAAGTATCCTTTAGGATTGCAATATTCTCTTGCATTCTTAGGTTTTTCTATTTTAATGTGGGTACAATCAATTATTCCTACCATATGAGTAATTCCAGTCTTTGTGTGAAAAGAATCACATAATAAGCTTATCTCTTCAAAGTTTTGAGGCCATTTAATAGCATCATTTAGTTTAGTAAGAATCCAAGCAACTACTCTCCTTATAACTCTAAATGTTGAAGATATAGAAATATCAAATCTTGTTGCAATTGGAGTAAGTGGTTCTGTATTGGCAATAAATGATAAAAAAATGTAGAAGCAAAGTTTTGGTTCCAATGGTTTTAGTCCAAATTTATGTGATGCTATAAATCCTGACTTCTCCAATTCATCTGAAACAAATTATTGTTGGCTTAAGTGCATTTAATACGATTTTATTCGTATATTTTATTTTCATCTACGTATTTGTTTTGAATGTTACCAATAAGCCGGTACGCAGTCTTTCTTGATAGTCTCATCCGATTTTTAAATTCAACATCTGTCCAAGAGTCTATTATGTGTAAGTAATCATCTACTCGCTTCCGTCTCAGTCTTATTAAATATTGCATCAGAGGAAAAAACAATGTATCCTCTTCTTCATCACTATTGTCCTCATCTTCAGAAACATCTTGTCTTAAAGTGCAAACATCACTCCATTCACTCGAATCACTTTCATCACTGCTTACTGCCGTTTCGCTTAACCAAAGAACGAGCTGTTGTTTATCCATTTTACACAACAGTATTCTTATATTAATATTATTTTAATTATCTTTCAATCATGCTATTCATACCATTACCAAATTAAAACACAAAGTCACAAACAGAGGATTCATATTTTCGAAAAGTTGTTTACAATTTACATGATCTGTCATTGACAGAAAAAACTGTCATTTTTGTCACTGACAGTGACAGTTGATAGAAAGAAGATTTTTTGTTAGGCCTATGCTGCGCCAGAAATCCTAAATGAAGCATTTTATGCTGATAATGATAAAACATGATTTTACTACCCGGAAAACCTGAAGATCTTTTAATTTAGCCATGGCAAGTTTTTGAAAACAATGTCAACAGAGTAGTACAGACCACAGAACACTATAAATCCTAGCGGGTACAGATAGGGATCCGCAAAAATTCAAAAGTATCGATACCGGTATCGCAGAAGAATGTATCGATACCGATAACAGTATCGAACCAAAAGTATCGATACTACTCAGTATCGAGTACCTTTCCGATCACCTTAGAAATTGTATATTATAGCACATTACAAGCACATACTTAGGTTTTTTTTTTTTTAAGTACAAAATTGTCATTATAATTATTTCAATGAAGTACCGCGTACTTTTAATGCGAAATTAAAGTTAAATTCAGGCAGTCTCCAATCTTCTTCGATGCAGTCTGACATGAAAAGTAATTTGTCTATACGTGTCCCAGTAAGCCGTTTCCGCACCACTGTCACTGTCACCGTCGCCGCGTCGCCTCAGCTTTGCAGATGGGTGTGTATGGACTATGGACTGTGATGTATTTTCAAATATTTACTTGCCAAACAATATATATAATTTTGGAAAGACTGCTTTCAGAGCTTTAATTAAGTTAGAAAGAGTTAAAAAGTTAATTAAGTTAAAAAGTTCGGTGACATTGTGTAAAATGACACGAGTGAAAAGACAAAAGTATCGAGTATGTGAAAAAGTATCGATACGTAGTAAAGTATCGAGTACAAAAATAGTAGGTATCAAAGAGAAAGTATCGATACTTTTTGCGAATCCCTAGGTACAGACTACAGAGGTACAGACCACAGACTAATTAGGTTACAGACTGTCAGTCAACTCATTTGTCAAAATAATGTTCTGTTGACTGAAAGAATCTAAAAATATATAAAATAAAAAACTTTACATAGATGGGATATTGGGATCCTGTTCATCTGTTGGAATCGGACTGTTCGGTTTCTGCAATTCCATATTATGTACCCGACTTAACCGGACTAGTACCGAATTCTGGCTCATTTTAAGTGGAAAATAATATTTTGTTTGCTGTACCAGATAATCAAATCTTTGTACAAATTAGATCACCTGCGTTAGTGGGCTTTTGCCAGGGTCCGTAAAATCGTATAAAATGGATGTGTGTGAAGCAACAGACACATATTGTATTTTGGAAGAAGGCAAGTTAATCTATAAATTGTTTATTTATACAGTCTTCGGTAATTCACAATTTTGGTTTTACTTACAGCTTCACAAGATAACTTGGAAATTTGCGAAAGTACTAGTGATATAAATACTCTCAATGCAGAAGGAATTGAAGGAAAACTAAATGATGGTTCGGAGAAACCTTGTATGTATAAATAAACCAATTATTGTTCTTAGTTTATTGTTTTCTTTTCATGTAAAACTTTGATAATAATCTCAGGTGCAGTTTGGACATCAAACGCTACCACAACTCTTTTGAAATTATACGAAAACAAATTAGAAATGCTGGAAACACCTAAGAAGAAGACTAGGATTTGGATTGCGATATCACAAAGCCTAAGTGAATATGGTATAGAGGTATATTATAACACTAACTGATTAAATACAACAATCAAAACAGTATTATTATTATCTAAGATTTATTTGTAGGTAATGCAAATAATAAATGTTTTAGATGTCACCAGATCAAGTCAGATGGAAAATAAATGCTCTCACAAAGAAATACAAACAATGTGTTGATAATGGGCAACATGATAAATTCAAATATTTTAAAATAATGAATGATATTTATGCACAGTACCATGTAGACTGTGATTCATACACATTGACTGAACTGTTACATAAAAAGAAAGATGTTAACAAAGTGAGTGTAACAGATGAGCAGAATTTAAAACTGAACCATGAAAGTAAAGCTATAATTGAAATGAGGAAAATAAGACTTGCCAATAGAATAGAAAGTGACAGATGTCAAGGGAAAATTCAATTGGAAAAACAGTGGCTTGAATACTTGCGGAGACAAGAAGAGCAAAAGCAATGGAGAGATGAAATCTACGATCGAAACTTAAAGTTACGTGAAGAAGAATTAGAGCTGAGGAAAAAAGAGCTAGAGATAAAGGAAACACTTGAATTGAAAAAGATACAGTTAAAAGAAAAAGAATATAGAGAGACTTTGCAAATTGAAAGGGAAAAATGTGAATTACTCAAAGAAATATTTAGTAAAAGGTATTAGGATAAGTTACAGAAAATAATGTGTTTTATTATTCATTAGATTTATCTTATCCTGTAGTCGATTCCTATTAGTTTATTTTTTCAAATTAACCAGTAGACAGTTAATTTTAACATTTTGAAAAATAACTGTCTTGTTTTGAAATTCAACATAAATGGTGTAGCAGGATTGTCCGAAAGGGGTACCGCTGCCCCGGAACATAAAGGGCCTAGAAAGGAACACAGGTGAGTTTTAGATTTAGTCAGTAAGAGTCTGACACTCCCTTCCGCTCCACCCAGAATGGGAGGGGTTATTTGATGATTTCCAATACTCAAAAAAAAAAAAAAAACAAATGGTGTGCATTTCAATTAATATTTTGGCCAGTGGCTAATGTGACATTCATAATTTAGTTTCAGATTTTGACCGACCAAGAAGTTTCAGCGGATCATTTTGAAGACTTGCGCAACCTGATGCTACTGATACTAGATCCTCACGCTTGACACGCGCAGCATTTTAACGTATGCACAAAAACCGACACTCGATCGACAGCATGTGCTTGCAGCTTGCATACAGAAACCGTTGAAAGTTTGAAACCGTTTTACGTCCTGGGTTCAAACAATCTTCGTTGCACAAACCGGTTTTCGAACTATTTAGTGCGATTTTTTATTTTACGTCTATGAAAATACAGTCTAGAACGCAACGAGTCAACTATCCGTCAACTATATGTCCGTCACGTCGTCGTCCCTACGATCAATAATAGCAGTGTTTTACCTAAAAATAAAACACATATTAAATACTTACCTTATTTGAAGCTTACTAGATTGAGAGTGGCACTATGACTTTCCGCTATATTTCCCTCTCTTTTGCTCTTTCCCTTGCTTATATCTATCCGTCTCTTTCGCACATCCAGTTTACTCACCAGGTGGCGCTGCCAGATGTGGGGTTGGTCATGGCAGTGAATCGCTGATCATTGTGTCGAAAATCTTCACCAGGTAGAAATTAAATGTAAGCTTCAAATAAGGTAAGTATTTAATATGTGTTTTATTTTTAGGTAAAACACTGCTATTAAACACTTGACCGTTATTTGAAGCTTACTAGATTGAGACGTGTTTGTTATCACCTGGTGGGATATGACGCCAATGTGAACGTGGATATAGTTATTAATTAAACTAGATGCGCTTAAAGAGAATTACACTTTAATTGAATAAACTATTCAGTACATACAAGGGTACATCATAAACATACAAAAATATAATTATAATAGGTAATAGATACCTACTTATTAAAGAAAATTATTATCAAGGAACTATTCTTTTCAATATAATAATATGAACTAAATTTTGATTTATACCTCACTAACTATTTAAATTAGTAATCACATTATAGGATAGACTGAATAGAAGTTACCTTAATTTGTTTCTAGAAAATTATGCAACATTGCAAATATTAACATTTCTAACACTTCTTAAGAAGAATCATAAACATACTTAGGACAGTAATACAAAAAAAATGACACCTCTGTGTAACTTATTTAAGTAATAGGATTAAACGTTCTAGATACATTACAACTAGAACTGGTTGGCATACAGGCCATCACTTCTCGACAGTAAAAACGGGTGAAGGTATTCTGCGATTGCCAATTACCTCTAGAGAGTATTTCGTCTAAGGAATAGTTATTAACCCAGTTCCTAGAGGCTACAGCAGACCTTAGACTGCCCGGCGAAGCATTTACACCTGCTTCTAACAACAGAGATTTGACCCACCCCGCTATGACTGTACGAGAAGCGACCCTAGATTTTCCTCTAAAATTAAGAAACAGATTATTAATACATCCTGACTGGCGTTTATCTTTTAGTATAGCTATAGTTCGTTTCACCCAAAGTATAGGGTCTAAATTCTCGTTAGTAGGATTAGGAGATAGTCTCCAACCAGACTGTCTATAATCAGCAGTATCAGTTTTGGATCCAAATTTTGGCCATAGAATTAGATAATCATTATTTTCTGACAGGTGTTTTGAATCTACAGCTAGTAAAGTTAGATCGTGAACTCTTCTGCCGGAACAAAGGAGTAATAAAGCTGCCGTATGTCTACAAGTAGCAAATACATTATTCGCGTCTACAGAATAGCTTCCCATATATTCTGCTAGTTTGTCAACGTTCCAGACTACAGATTTTTGAGCTACTGGGTTTTTTAAAGCAATGGACTTTAGTATATGAGAAACTAAAACGTGGGAACTTAATTTAGCAGATTCGTCAGGGTTACTTAGCGTGCAAACCACTGATTTGTGTAATAAAATAGTTTTATAAGCTAAATCCTCTATAAGGCTTAAATCTGCAAGGAAACGAGCCAAAACTTGACCTGTTGGTTGGAAGGGGTTGAATTTATGCTTTTTTGTCCATGTGAGCATGAGAGTCAAAATGGCGGGTGTACCATAGCGAATTAAATTATACCAATTACCAAACAAATGTACCTAAAATGTACTATTTAGTACCTAGCTCTAAAAAATTTGTACCTCCTTCAGAACGAAATTATTTCGAAATTAAGGTACACCCGCCATATTGACATCAAGATGGCGGGTGTACTAAAATATTTTATTATTTAACCATTACTCATAAAATGTATTTACACAAAAAAATTGTACCTAAAATGTACCTCAAGTAAATAGAAACACACACTTGATTAGTGGGATAGTTCCTGAGAAATAAAACAACCGTGTCTCGGTTTACTTATGTTTATTATTATTATTATGTATTATTGATCTAGGTACATACTTATATATATTTTTGGGATAAATCTTGAATGGGGGGTGAAAAATCACGTTTTGCGGTAGGACTCAATGTAACGCACTTAAAACATCGTGCTGATGGATGGATTGAATAGTATGGAGGTCATGGAAGTGTTTACAGTAAAAATCTTAAATTAATAAAAACATGTATTTAAAAAAAAAAACGTGAAAAAGTTTAAACTTTGACTCTTAATATCTCCGTAACTAGAAGGTTCCTAGGTATGGTCTAGTCTAGAACAACAAAATAATCGCAATGACGGGGAGAACAAGTACCTTTTGGCATCGTTAAAGGTCTTGTTACACCCTTTATACAGAGTGTCAGGGACATCGACGCGAAGCCTGTTACCATGGATTCAGTACATGATCAGTACATGATTCTGAACCCCCTGCGTTGAAATTTTGGGTCGGTTATTTTACCTACGCGGTCAAAATGTATGAAACAGCATTTCATTCAACGCAGGGGGGTTCAGAATCATGTACTGAATCCATGGTAACAGGCTTCGCGTCGATGTCCCTGACACCCTGTATAAAGGGTGTAACAAGACCTTTAACGATGCCAAAAGGTACTTGTTCTCCCCGTCATTGCGATTATTTTGTTGTTCTAGACTAGACCATACCTAGGAACCTTCTAGTTACGGAGATATTAAGAGTCAAAGTTTAAACTTTTTCACGTTTTTTTTTTAAATACATGTTTTTATTAACGTAAGATTTTTACTGTAAACACTTCCATGACCTCCATACTATTCAATCCATCCATCAGCATGATGTTTTGAGTGCGTTACATTGAGTCCTACCGCAAAACGTGATTTTTCACCCCCCATTCAAGATTTATCCCAAAAATATATATAAATATGTACCTAGATCAATAATATATAATAATAATAATAAACATAAGTAAACCGAGACACGGTTGTTTTATTTCTCAGGAACTATCCCACTAATCAAGTGTGTGTTTCTATTTACTTGAGGTACATTTTAGGTACAATTTTTTTGTGTAAATACATTTTATGAGTAATGGTTAAATAATAAAATATTTTAGTACACCCGCCATCTTGATGTCAATATGGCGGGTGTACCTTAATTTCGAAATAATTTCGTTCTGAAGGAGGTACAAATTTTTTAGAGCTAGGTACTAAATAGTACATTTTAGGTACATTTGTTTGGTAATTGGTATAATTTAATTCGCTATGGTACACCCGCCATTTTGACTCTCATATGTGAGCCACCTATTCCATGCTACTTGATAAGTCTTTTTGGTTGATGACCGCCAAGAGGATTTTAAGAGCTGTAACTGAGCTTCAGTCCATTCAGCTAAGGTCTGGGACCACCCCCACATTTCCATACTTCTAACGTCATTTCCCGGACTCTTGGGGGTGGGAGGCCTGTCACCGTATCTATCAGCTGCGAATGTAGTTTCCGGATTGTGAATGGAGGAGCTAACGCACGGGCTTTTAGGTCTGCTCTCCAAAATACTCTCTCCCACCTCGGGACTACTATTAGAAAGACGCCCGACGCAGAGTTGAGGTGAGCTAGTACCTTGGGCACTAGGTAAGGTGGAGGAAACACCCAAGCTAGTGGGTAAGTCCAGTTTTGGGAGAACGCATCGTGGTACATTGCTTGAATGTCGTTCTGATTCAGTGATACATAATTCATCACGACTTTTGCTCGTTCTGACGCAAATAAATCTATCACTGGAACTCCGAACTTTTTGAAAATCTTCTCCGTACACTGGGGTAAGAGATGCCACTCCGGAGTGAGCCGATGACGAGAAAGATGGTCTGCGTGACAGTTGTATTTTCCTGGAATATGCTGGACTTTCAGGTTGATTTGGTACTGGTCTAGCATTTGAAAAATCTCTTTCGTGAGTTTTAGTAATGAAGGAGACCTGGTCCCCCCTTCGTTCCTCAAAAAGGCTACAACAGTGCTGTTGTCGCACTGAACTAGAACTGTAGACTTTAACATGGTCGGGCCTCGCTCTTGTATGGCCTTTAGTATTGCGAGCATCTCCTTTTGATTGCAATGGAGCTGTTGCTCTTGATCTGTCCACGGTCCCGATAGTGCGTATCCATCGAGCTGAGCCCCCCAAGCTACATCCGACGCATCTGTGGTCAGAAAATGTGACGGTGGCGGGTTGTGAATCAGAGAGGCCCGATGACAATTTAGTAGCCACCAATTTAGGTCCTCCTTTACTTCTATAGGTAAAATTGCACTGACACAGTCTTCTTTTAGCATTTTGTTTAGAAACAAAAGTGCGTCCCGAAAGTGAAGTCTGCCCTTTGGTACCACGAAACTGGCGAAGTTTAGAAGTCCTACCAGGCTTTGTAGTGCTTTCAACGTCGTTATGTGTTTGTGTAACAGATCCAGCACCTTTTCTCTTATTTTTGTGATCTTTTCGTGTGGCAATGATCTCTCGTTTGTCCATGGATTCCATAGAACACCTAGAAATACGAGGCTTTTGCACGGAATGGTTACAGATTTTTGATAATTCGTCTGCCACCCCAGGTAGTGTAGGCGATTTAATACTATTTGGACGTGCACTCGCAGGACCCGATGGTCCTGGTGCACCACGCAAAAGTCGTCTAAATAAACGAGTATTCGAATGCCCTCGTCTCTTAGTGTCTGTGCTACCCAATTTGTTAGACTCGCAAAGACTTTGGGCGCTGTGCTGAGGCCAAAAGGAAGGCAGGTCATTTCTAGCAACCTTCCTTTGTAAATTAGACGTAGGAATCTTCTGTGCGACTGGTGTATTGGCAAATTGAAGTAAGCCTGTGACAGGTCCACTTTGCAAAGCCAGTCGTTTGGTTGGAGGAAGTCTGGGAGACGAAACACATTTATGAGCTTGAATGGCTCCGTGTAAACAAAATCGTTCAGATTCTTTAGGTTGAAAATAGGCCGGTTGGTGCCATCGGCTTTGGGGACCAGAAACATTGAGGACAGGAAACTCGGAGAATGCGAAACTTCCTCTAGCACCTCTTGCGTTATCATATGAGATATGATAGTTGACATTGCCTCGGATACCTTTGTTTGAAATGGGCTTTGTGCATTGGGTATCATTAGAGGTGGTTTTTTGATGAAAGGTATGCGATAACCTTTTATTATACGAAGAAGGGTTTTTGGTGCTCCCAGTTCCTTCCATCGATCGGCATAGAACGTTAACTGGCCCGCTCTGAAGTCCTGTCTGTCAAAACCTACTTCTCTTTCCACCTGGGGGATATTCGGTGGCTGAAGTCCGTTTTTTATTATTTCTGCTTGTCTCTTGTCTGTTAGGCTGCTGGTGAGTTCCTCGTGAACGAAAGGGCCCATGATAGTTGTGGCTAGGCCCACGTGTTCCTTTATTGTTGTTGCCGGTTCCCTGCGTGGGATGGCATTGACCCGACCTCTGTGAGGTATGGTTGTGGCCACAGCCCTGCGAGGGCTGGAAGCATGGTATAGTGCAGCACGCTTGGCGGGCACCCTGCGAGGGTGCCCTATAATAAGCTGACCCCTGCGGAGGGTAGCGAGTGGTCTTCTTAAATCCTACTTGCGAAGTAGGTTTGAAGCCACTTGTTTTATTTGGAGGTAGGAAGGTCTTCTTAACACCTCCGCTCTTTTCCAACGTTGATGAAAGCAGCTCAGGACTAAAAACCAGCTGATTGGAAGGTGGAATTTTACGCAACGTAGACTTAACAAGAGGATCGCGAATATAATTTATTATTCCGTCTCTACGCATTTGAATTATTTCTGCGCGATGACCGCAAATAAGTTGAATCATATCTGATGACACTTTATAATATTCACCATCCGAAAATAATTCAGAGATTTTGTTATGTAACTGATCGGGTGTTACACTACCTTTGACACGTGCCCAGGATAAAAGATCAGTCATGCTAGTTTGTAATACCTCTCGCTGTTTAAGTGCACAAAAGGTTAGAGCACCATAGGCTTTGTCAGCCAAAGCTAAATGTCTTAAGGAATCATATGGTTTAATTTCTTCGTTGATCTCTAGCTCAGTAAAACCGGGACTGTGATTATATAACTTCTGCACTTCCGAATACCTAACCTCACACCATTCATTTTTATTAAAATGCTGAATATCATTTAAGGATTTGAGATAATTTTCAGGAGCCTTAGGAACAGGGGGTTCTTTTAATTTGACTTGTAAATCAAATTTGAATTGGTGTGATTCGTTTGACTTTTCATCGATTACATCATAATCATACAAAGACCTATAATCATTATTATCTAATAAGGATATTTCATCATTACTGCCGTCTGCCTGAATTTCTGCTGAACGCCGAGGTGAACATGCAGAGTTCTTATCGCTATAAAAAACACGTTCTCTTAGCTCGCTAATGTCTTGAGTTAATTTTTGCAATAAATCTGCTTTACGAGAATGGCGGCCCCCCTTCTTTTTTTTATAGTGACGGCGACGTTTGCTTTTATGGGGCTTCGCTGATGACGAAGTGGAACAGCTTGAAGAACTGGACGAGGAGCTAGAAGATGACTCGTTTGTCCGATGTTCTCGACGCAATGTCGACCCCTTGGTTTGTAACCCTGATGGCCCCGGAGCATCCATCGTTATTGGATTACTTGCGCCCTCCATCCTAATTAAAACGAAAACAAAAAAAAAAAAAAAACTTCGATTTTTTTTATGGTTCCTATCTTGACGCACCAACGAGTATGTAAGCAATTAAAAACATACATATAACCTAAAATAAACAACGTTTGCTGATATACACATATATAATCACGGATCTATTGTAACATAAACGATTTAGAGTCATGAAGACGCTAACATACCATTTATCATCATCATTTCAAATAATAATTTCATAAAAATTGTTCCTACAATCTTTAGAGCAAATGAGGGTAGTTTGAAAATTCAATACAAGTTTGCATTGCGAATATTATAAAATAATACAATGCTGGCTAAAAGGCAAGTTCGAACGGTAAAACCGTTTTTTAAATTATGTAACTTTGCCCACAAACAGTGATCGATCATGCATCGCATTACTGAAAGTTTTATGAAAATTTATTTCTACTTACAATTTTGTCCGATGGAATGCACAAATCACAATTGTTTTTTATTTTTTGAATAAAAATAAAATTATTTAGTAATAATGTTGTCTCGACAACCTCTTTTCACGCGGAAAAAGACGCCAATGATCAGCGATTCACTGCCATGACCAACCCCACATCTGGCAGCGCCACCTGGTGAGTAAACTGGATGTGCGAAAGAGACGGATAGATATAAGCAAGGGAAAGAGCAAAAGAGAGGGAAATATAGCGGAAAGTCATAGTGCCACTCTCAATCTAGTAAGCTTCAAATAACGGTCAAGTGTTTAATAGCAGCTATTATTGATCGAAGCGTCGTCCATAACGTTCCGCGTTTGTTTACAAAACAGTCCTTGCAAAAGAAAGTGAACTTTATGTCAATGGAATACAGTGGATAATGGTGCCGATTCCCTTGCAGTGCATCTTTTTCTTTCTATTTCATTAAGAAAAGGACAGAAGATAAATTTTAGTTTAGTCCTGTCAAATTAGAGATGGGTAGCACACTCTTTTAAAATGAGGATCGTGCGAGGCACTCTTTGTACCAAGTGTGCTAGCACACTGTGCTACCACGAAAGAGGCGAGGCCGCGAGGCTGCGGTGGCCTGTGAGCACGTACGTGCTGTGAGTCGCCGTGAGTCGCGTGACTCACCATGCGAGTCGCGAGTGTGGTGTGTATGATGCCACACATACTCATGCGCAATAGAGTAGGCACACGCGGTGACTAGTTGGTTAAACGCGTCACACAGCTCGCACGAGTGATCATACTCTTTGCGAGTGTTGATGAGGGAAAGAGAAATGAGAATGTTTACGTGACGTCGTCAAACGAAAGCAAAAGACGACAATTAAACTTAGACCTTAACTCCTTTGCTTAGAATCGTAAATAGACTTGCAAACTTGCAACGACTAGAAGTTTTAGGTTGTTTGTTATTATTATTTTCTTATAGCGAAATTTGTTAGTTAACCTTGAGTCCTTGACTTACATTTTCTAATGTCTTGTTGTATCTTGATTGCGATCGTCGCTTGCGCGACGTAATTTTCGTGCCTATTTTAAAGTTTGTTTGTGAGTTTTAATTAAATATCTTATAATTATGGTGAAGGACTAATTTCAAATAATATCGTTGTTTAATTTTATTGTTCCTACTGATGACCGTCCTTCTATTAGCCTATATTTTCTTTAAAATAAAAAATAAAATTTAAGTAACACGTTGTTTTATTAAATTAATAAATAGAAGAGAGATTTTTTAATAATGATGTAACTTTTATATTCCTTTTTCATAGAGAAAGATTACGCTTTCTAAAATAATAATAACATTCTATACTTTACTCATTAATCATGGGCACTAATGGACAGAGTAAGTACTAAAGAATAGCATTGGCTCAAATAACTCGTATTCAAAACTCACAATACGTGCGGTATGAGTCCGGCTGTCGACACTACTTCAGCCCGCGCGTGTTCATTGGCCAAATAACAAAGCGTAGCTTCACGAGTTGAATTTTGGCCAATGACATCAAAATAACAAGAGTGAGTGTCGAGAGTCGAGCGACTCGTTTCGTTCATAACTCACACACAACACGCACTTGATCGTACAAATGTTCGGTGTAGCTAACTGTGCTGTGTGCTAGCACACCAAAATAAAAAGAGTGAGTGACTCTTTTTATCCAAGTGAGTAGCTACAACTGTGCTAGCACACGTGCTGAGTCACCCAAGACTATGTCAAATTAATCAGCGCCTGTCACTACTCTAGACAAGTTTAGACGTGATTAAAAACGTAATTACGTAAATTTACATCAAGCGCTGATTAATTTGACAGGACTAAACTAAAATTTATCCTCTGTCCTTTTCTTAATTAATGAAATAGAAAGAAAAAGATGCACTGAACTTTAATTTAGTTTAGTTTGTGAACAAGGGAATTACCTTACCTACCAGTTGTCAATGCTGTCGTTCGCCATGCGACATGGATGCGACGATCAAACCTGTTGAAAGTTGTAAGAAACTGCAACTATTTCACTCGACGAAAACTCAATTCTATTTCATGTTGGATAAGTTTAGTCGTCCGCAATGATATTATTATTATAATATCATTGGTCGTTCGTCTTCAAACCAGTTGCAACGACGACCGTTTTTTGCAACCGTTTTCGTCGTCGGGAAAACGGTTGCGTTTCGTCTGTCAAAAATTCGACAACGACCCACTACTAACACGCCAAGCTAAGAACATGGGAGGGTTTGGCACATCGTTTGGCAAGTGTGTGGTGTGGAGTCAACTATAAAGCGGGTGCGTTTTTATCGGCCGATGTTCTTGCACACAATTGCGTTTTTATCGTCCGATATTTCTTTCCTGGGAGTAGTAGGTACAGTGGGCAGCATATCAAGCTACACGAAAATGTCAAATTTCTCCTAACGATTTTAAACTTTAAAATGTTGAAGATTAAGTTCAAAATCGAATGAGAAAATTTGACAGTTTGTGGTAACTTGATGTGCTGGTCACCGTACTAACGTTCTAAATTAACGGAGTGTCCTAATACAAAATGTTTTAAGAAAATAATTATAGTTAAGTTGTGTTACTAGTCAATTTGTGAATTCTGAAAACTAAATTTTGTTTATTCCTGTCAAACGACGATTTCCTATTCTGAAATTGACTAAAGTGACACAACTTACCCAGGTATATTTTAGTTTGACAGCACTAAGATTGAATTGAGTTTTTAATTTATAGTGCGACATAAAATTGTAGAAATTAAATAAAATGAAACTAAATAATTTCCATACTAAATTTTTGCCATGTATTAAGCATTTTACGTCAAGAAATGTGAGTTACCACAGACATATAGGTAGTCTGTGGTGAGTTACGTAGAAAGTGGCGCCCTCATTTAATTTCTACTATTTTATTTCGCACTGTAGTGAAAATGGCAATTTTGCTATTCTGAATTTTACGATTTTCACCTAAAATTTAGATTTTCTGACTAAATCTGACTATTTTTAGTCGCGATTAAAAAGGTGTGGAATAAAATTAGTTGTTATGAACTAAAATTCACACCAACACCTCGACTTCTGATGCAAAAACGGTACTGGTGTATTTTTTTTCTTTTCTTTTGCTTATATCTGGAAAATGGTGCGTTCTATCGCAAAAATAATGAAAACCTTTGACCACCTTTGCAACCCATATACCCCTAAAACTCAACATGTAGGTAATATTTTTTTTTCCGTACAAAAAGTGAAAAATTCCTTAATATATAAAACACGTTGAGGCTGCCCCGCCCATGCGTGCCTCTGGCTCTACAAAAAATCATGGGGTAAGGCAAACAAGTACAACGTTACGAAGCCAAAAGAAAAAAAAAAACACCACGTGGAGTCGTGATTGTGAAATTCGATTTTAGTTGTGTCAAAGTTCTTTTTAAATTTAGAGAATTTTGTTTACTGAATAGCTTTATGATTATCATAGCCAAAAGTGAAGAATTTTAGTGTTATTTTAGTTTGGTGCACAAGAGAATCGGCACCAGTTTCGTATAGCCATAAGTAAGTGCCAGCTGGCGACTGTACCTAATTAAAGCATTTTTTTTTTAACCTATAATATCTGACTCTTGAACTAGACGCGAAACGAGGGGTAAACGATTGGTAAAAAAAATGTCGCGTTCTTCAACATTGTTAACGAGTGGAAGAAAACCTTCCCAGTCGTTAATAGTGTTAACGACGGGGTATTAAAGAGCGGGAACGGCCGCAGCCTCACACTTAGCAAAAAAGTACAGAGGTACGCTAAAATGGGCTTCTGTTTCTCAAGAACTTTTTGACCGAACTTGGAATCGCGATTATTTCGTCCATTTGCAACATATGGATAAAGTTTGGATATCAGCTTGATATCAGATAAATACCATGGACAAAACAGGTGTTATTCAAAAATCGACTAAAAGCTTTCAGCGAATATACAACACTACTTTCTGTGGTTATAGAATCTGCTTACGTCGCAATGCTACCAACATAATGTCCCGCCGCGACGCAAAATTCTATAGAAATCTCCGTTTATTCGGGAGGAATTATAAAAAAATACTGTGAATTTCGGCAATGACAGACTTGAAATCTAAGAGACATGAAAAGTCTTTGGGTTTACTTACAACGAAATTTGTGTCACTGCTGCAAAAAGCAAAGGATGGAGTTTTGGATTTGAAAATCGTAAGTATAGCTTGATTTGCCTCCCATTGATCTGTCAAGTGAATTTGGGCACGAAAAAGAAATATTTTAAACAGTATTTGATAATTAATTAGTGGTTAATACATTTTCAGGCAACGAATTTGTTAGCTGTAAGACAAAAAAGAAGAATATATGATATAACTAATGTGTTGGAAGGCATCGGTTTGATTGAGAAACGAAGTAAGAACAGTATACAATGGAAGTGAGTGCATATTTTATTGTTTGTTATTGTTTTATTTCTTAACTGAATATCGACTGATGTAAGTTGTTTATTGTTATTCAAATTTATTTCAGAGGTGCAGGTCCAGATTGCAAAACGAGTGATATTGGTCAAAAAGTGATTGTTATGAGAAAACAGATAGGACGCTTAGACGAACACGAAAAATTACTTGATAAGTAAGTGTTTGACTTAATTTTAAGTCATACTTATTACATTAAAGAATTCGGTATAAATAGGTTATTGATGCCTAAATGATTAAATTCGCACCCAAGTGAAAAATTACTACAGAATATTAGAATGACATGAATCATTGCCGAACCCCGAATTGTATGTGTACGCAATGATGGTAAATCCATCATAACCATGGTTCTATTCTAAGATCTTCATTTTATAAAAAAAAAAAATGATAACAATTTTTATTTTATTTCAGCCAGCTACATTGGATTGAGCAAAGCATAAAAAATGTGCTAGACGACACGGACAATAATGACTTATGTTTTGTTTCTGACAAAGATATCCAGGAATGTTTTGAAGATAGCCAAGTTTTAGTATTAGAGGCACCTTTAGGTGCTGATTTATCAGTTGGGGCTATACCTAATAGTAAGGTAAGAATATCTCAGTAAAAATCTGTCGGAAATTTTTGATTTTGTAGAAAGTTTGTGCTAAAAGACGTCCACTGCTGGACATAGGCCTTCAAGCATCGCCAGTCGAAGTGGTAGTGTGGCAGTTCTTTGCTTCTCGCATCCAGCGGATTTCAGCTAATTTAATTCTTAATTCTCCAATTCTTGTAGTAATAGCATGTTGCAAAGTAGTGATTAGTCTTCAATAACCAATTAATGATGGTTTTTTGGAAAATCGACTTATCATACATAACATCTCCCCCTCCTGCCTCTCACAAAGAGGAGGCTTATATCCTAGCAGTGGAAATAGGCTGATTATCTATATATAACTTAACACCCTTTTCACCGAAGCTAAGTGTAGTAGAATGTATGATAGTGATAATGCTACAAAATATGTAGTAGCAAGTGTCCCATTTATATCTTGTTATAGATCTACTACTTGGATGACTGTGATGATGCATTTCTTGTGTTTATTTGCAGAGTAAACAAAAATATCCAACTTTGAGTGATAGACAAGCTGGGATGACGAAACACAGTAGAAATGTAAACACATTTTTTTTAATTGTTAAAATTTGACAGTTTTTGCCTCTTTATTTTAGCTACCAACAAATGGAAATTGGTGGATACACTATACAGGTTGGATTTTTGAGATGGGGCAGTACAGGGGCCTAAGTCTACTAATTTACAAATGTTGCAATGGTCTCGCCATTGTGAGTATTTGACAGTGTTTGTATGGCAAATCTGTCAAAAACTCACAATGAAGAGACCATTGCAACGTTTTTACATTAGTAGACTTGGCCCCCAGGTAGATTGTAATATCTCAAGTTAAGGACAGTCTCCATAAGTCTGTTTTATGTAACTACAACGGCTACAATTGCCCTTACTGCCTCATCTAAAAAATCCACTCTTTATAATGCTTTTTTGACATGACAACGTCTAATAAATCGATGAATGCCGGCTGCATGCACGAAAAAGGATGACTCATTGTCCCTTTACGCTCATTGTCCCGTTACGTTCATTGTCCCGTTACGCTCATGGTACGCTTGCGCCGCATCAATGTTTTCTTATGACGTTGTCACGTTAAACTATCGTCCGTAAACCAAGTTTACAGACAACCAATTTTTTTAAATGCAGTAATGGCTCTATTTTGGAAAGTCCCTTGCCCATCTATAAATGCACCTGGTTGTTGATAGTATTGATGCAACGCATTATAGGGAAAAAATTATTTACTTAATTGTTTGGTAATGATTGATTTTTGTATTAAATGAGTCAATTGTCTAGTTACACTTTACCACCTTTGTTTAACTTAATAGAAAGATTTGTATCATGCTTTGTAAAGATGTTATAACTAATAAGTTAATTTTTGTTACAGGACCAAGATCAGCATTATTTTTTACATTTAAAATCAACAGAATCAGTTGGAGTTATACTTTTAAGTGATAGTGATAGTGAAAAGGTAAGCATAATTTAGAAACATTTTATTTAAAATCACTGAGTTTAATTTTAAAATTAAAAACTATGCAAATAAATAAAATTGAAGTGTCTGTTTGTAATGTCAAAATAACAGCTTTCTAAATACATATGAAAGTATATACAGTACTATAGCAAAACAGAAATTTTTGTGTTTGTCTGTTTGTTCCGGTTAATCTCCAAAACGCGCGGTCAGCAGCTAGTTAATGTAATTTTGGAGTAGAAGAGACAGTGGTAGTCCAAGTGTGTCTCCTTCACCCTAAAATTACTGAGTCACTGGCAAGGTTGTTTAATAATGACAATACTAGACAGTGATGTATGGGGGCAAACTCCTTATCTGAATTCCAAACAGGGCGCCGCGTATTTCCGTTTTCTGTGTTCAATTCGAGACACTGGTTGTGTGAAATTCCTGCGCTTTTGTTGCACAGTACATGTACCGAAACTGTGGTCAGTCTCTGTTCTCTGTTTATTAGTTAACTAACCTTGTTCTGTTTTTACAAAACTGTACAGTATATGGTTTTATACAGATTATGGATGACCTGTAATTGACTGACCATGACCTTTGTCTAATTATAATTAAATTATATTGCATGAAGCTGTGTTTACATTATGAATGTTGATAATTCATCTGGCAACGGAATTTCGCAAAATTTCATAGAATCTCTCTAAAGCACAAGTTAGCCGATGTTACAAGACAAGTGGAATACACTTGTCTTGTAACATCGGCTAACTTGGAATCCCCTTTTTGAGGTTTATGTACATATGTTAAAAGCATGTCGTGCGCTTGTATGTGTGGCAAAATGTGTAATGCGAACTGTAAATACTAAAAAAATTGGCAAAGGTCACGGTCAAGGTCAATTAAAAGTCATCCATCAATCTGAAACATCCCACGCGGTGTCCTACAAGGGGCAGATGGAAATTTTATTATTATTGTCTTTGGACGTCAAATTTTTGGGACACTTGCGAAAACTCAAAAAGGAGTTTCCAAGTTATCCATTCTAGAACGCAACTTTTTTAAAGCACTTTAGAGATCCTCATGCCATTTCGCAAAAATCATTTGCCGAATGACCTTACAACAGTAATAATGTTAACACAGTTGCATGCAAATAAATCAATTAAAATTAGACAAAGGTCACGGGCAGTCAATTAAAGGTCATCCAAAATCTGTATAAAACCGTATACTGTACAGTTTTGTACAAAAGTCACAGTCAAGGTCAATTTTATTAAAGGTCATCCATTCATCTGTTGACAAACTGTAAATACTAAAATGTTTTTTAAAAACAAAACAGGGTTAGTCGATCACTAAAGTGTTTATTTGACGCAAACTTTTTTTTAAATTTATAATATACTATCTGCAATCAGCCCTTGGGCTATAATCAGGGGGCCAAGTCTACTAATGTACAAACGTTGTAATGGTCTCTTCATTGTGAGTTTTTGACAGATTTGCCATACAAATACTGTCAAATACTCACAATGGCGAGACCATTGCAACGGTTGTAAATTAGTAGACTTAGGCCCCAGATTGGTCGTTTCTTCACTGGCAGTTCGAGATTGTTTACATCCTGCGATGCGTCATCTCGTTAGTAGATGTTACAGTGTTGGTTAGATTGACGCTATTCATTCTCATTTAAGTCTGTAGGTAGAGTCTGAGGACTTTAGACGTGTCACAGCGAGTTCACGTACTTCAGTGTTTTTAGTGAACCAGGGTGCACCACTTAAGGTTTTTAGTGCTTATTTTGGAAGCGCTGTACCTATTATCTCAGTATTTGAGTGGCTTGCCGATCCCCAGAGCTGTATACCATACGTCCATACAGTTTTAAGGATGCACTTGTAGATAAGGAGTTTGTTTTCTAAGCTCAGTGATGACTTCTGCCTATGAGCCAGTGATTATCTCGTAGTTTTGTTTGCATGATCCCTTTTGGTCTTTATATGTTCACGCCAGGTAAGTCTTCTGTCGATGTGCATACCTAGGTATTTGGCAGTGCTTTTTTGTGGCAAAACGTCTTCATCGAGTTTCACTTGTGGGCAGTCCCCTCTTCTTAGGGCGAAGGTAATATGGACAGACTTAGCAGCACTAGCTTTGATTCTCCATTCTCCAGTTTTCAATACTCAGTACTTTATTGCATTCCATAATGTGTACATATGGAACAGTTGGTTGGTTGGTTGTCTTTTTCAGCCTTGATCCAATCATGTTTGGTTGTTTTTATAGTTTCGTGGATGCTTTAATCTGGTCTTTATCGCAGTATAGGACTGCGGTAGAATAGGGTAGGGACGCAAACTGCAACACGGTTTTGGTGAGCATGTACCGTGCAACAAAAGCGTGTTGATTTCGCGCAACCCGACCAGCGGTGTCTCGGTGGAAATACTGTTACGAGCTTGTGGTTCGTGACAATAAAAACTGCCGATTTAAAAACAAAAAAAATGACACTTTAATTAATCAATACTGATAACAATTCGAACACACTAATTATAAAACACAACTGCACTACTGATTACTCTCGCGCTCGAAGATCGCTTGTTCGTTTATTCGTTCGACTGTCCCGATCGGGGTACAATACCGGCCTTATGTATATAAGGCCGGTCCTTAGATCGTTCCAGAACCTTCCAGATGTCGAAAGTTCTAGCATCGAATTATCTAGAAGAATCTCGAGTCTACTAGTTCCGCTACTTTAAACTAGATGGCGCCAGTCGTCACTAGTTCTGCTATTCGATACTAGATAGCGCTAGTGGTACTTAAACTTGTGTGGCGCGTAACAATACGCTAGGGCGCTAACCTGCTAACTTTCTTCCAACAGTCTCCATCAGCTTGCCTAGTCATGATTATTATTTTTTACAACCCCCACCAGATGTCTATTCCGCTTTACTCCTAATCATAGGAACTTCGCTACTATATCTAATGAGTTCTGATAATGCTGGCTTAGCTATGACATACAATTTTTAACAAATTGTTATGTTACAGGAAGCGGATGAAGATACAAATATGGATGACAATGAAGTACAGAAGTACACTGAAAGCAGAAGTGAGGATAGTATACATGCCAACAGTGAGTATATTTTGTAGTTTTGGATTGAATGACTCATCATCTGCCTTTTCCCGACTATGTTAGGGTCAGCTTCCAGTCTAACCAGATGCAGCTGAATACCAGTATTTCACATGGAGCGACTGCCTATCTGACCTCCACAACCCAGTAACTGGGTAATATGACGACACGCCGGCCGAATGTCAGCCGGGACCAACGGGTTCACGTGCTTTCCGAGGCACGGAGGGGTCTCGGTATATTAAGAGGGTCACCCATCCACGGACCAACCGCAGCAAGCGTAGCTTTACCTGATCGATGGCTTACCACGAGGCCCTCCCTCGGATTGAATGATTATTGTATTTTAATTATGACAGACTTTCAATTTGTGGTCACTTATTGTTCCATTAACTATGTTCCATTACAAGTCTTTAAGACAATTCGTTCACTGAATACAAAAGGGCCACAAATATAAAAAAACTGAAAAGAATTTTATTGCAAAAATGAGGTCAATCAGTCGATTTGGACCTCATTTTTGCAATAAAATTATTTTCAGAATTTTTTGATTTGTGGCCCTTTTGTATTCAGTGAATGAATTTTAAGTTGATAGAATATTAAATTCAATATTTCTTTTCAGATTATCTGCTGAGACTGAGTCCACCAGTAACTAAATACGACTTCTCTTTTTCTCTCCATGGATCAGAAGGGTTGTGCGACTTATATGACATCCCATGTTAGCTTTAGTGTAACAGGCCTTTTTTATAATCATCTTTGTTTTGAAAGACATTTGTATTAAGTAGGTACTCTATTTTTGATCATGTTGAAGTTTATCATATACTAAATTGTAAATAAATTGTGTAAATGTGGAAAATCGTTTTGGAATTATGAAAGGACAAAAATAAATGATAAGATTTTAAGTATACAAAGTATTTGTTATTTATTTCCTAGATTTAACTGTTGGCACAAATCTGTCGAGAACACCAAATGACTGCTTCTTTGTATTTTGGGCCTCCGGTATATTGAGTAATTTCTGTGCTTCTTTTGCTTGCTCTATGAATTCCTGGAAAGTAAAAGGACACAATTATTTGAGCCCGGGCGTCTGATATAAATAAATGGATTTAGTTTCGGAATAGGTAAATCAGATATTACGGTCCCTGAGGTAGCGGTCACGCCAGGGAGAATGTGACTGGCTACCGAGCTCTCGCGATACGTCACCACACTCCTCCCGCACCGCGCCATCTCAGGCACTATCTCATTTGTTTCCCACCCTTGTTTCTAATTGATGTTATTTCCACTTAAACGAATATCAACTTTATGTTACTGTAAATTACGACGCTTTCACAATGAGTCTTATAATACTATTGGAAAGTCACAATTGCTTGAAGTTGTAGCGCACACTGAACTTTATATGTGAGTTTTAAAGTTATTTTTCCAAAAACTTATATTAGTTTTCATGTTTGGAAACTATATTATCGTGAAAGGAGTATGGTAAACTTACCTTTCTAGCGACTTGTTTTATTATCTTCTTTCTAGCTATCTGTGTTTTTCCTTTCTTCTTATGCCTAGGAGTGAAGTCCATTTGCTTAGGTTTGAGGTACTGTAAATAATGATATAAAATAAAGAAAAATGTTACAAACGAGCCTAAAAAGGTAAATACAATTTACAATTTTTTTATATAAAGGTTGCGCGTTTACCACGCATGAAGTGGAATATTCCCAGTCGCCCCCAAATGGATTGCCCCCAGGTGGCAATCGGGAATAAAATTCCCATTTGCTTGCCACCGGGTTGGTGATCCACGCCGCAGTGTACAGCGATTTGAAGTAGGGGCAATAACTTTCCAGTCGCTACCTGGTGGCAACTGGGAAGTGACTTGTTGTGTGCATTTTTTTTCCGAAACCAAACGACTAACTCCATTTGCTCTTACGAACTTACCAAAAGTTTCTTCTTCGCCTCCATCTGTTCTTGCATGGAGGGCACGTCAACTTCAGTAATATCAAACGGATTGAGTGTGATAAGTTCAGCAGGTATCTTGTCCAGTAACGCTTTGACCTCGGCCTCTTTCCTCTGTTTCTTGTTCTGGAAGGGATTGCTTTCCAACGCGTCGAAGTTTGGCTCACCACTGCCTGTAAAAAAAATGGTTATTCTTGAAAGAAATAGGAATAGTCTTGTGGCGGCATCTACAACGCTACATGCGAACTACGAATCAAAGACCTGACGTCACAAAAATCCTGCATCACGCAAGTAGTCTACCGCGCGAATCTTTTTTTTTATCTAAGTGTTAATATTTTTACATAATTATTATAATTTTAAAATTGCTTGAGACATTTTGGAAAGGAGTAGCATTTTCCAAAATGTTTACTTATTCTATGAATGACCCGCCCGGACGCGGCGACGGTGGAGGCACCAGCGCGCAGCGCGGTGAATTTTGATAATTAATCATCATATCAAGTAACTTTTTTTTATTTATATTATACTCTGATTAAAAATAAAATAAATCGTTTCCATGGCTTCTTTACCACCTATGGTAGGTGTAGGTGTATCTCTTAAAATTTTTCGTGTTTGAATAGATACACCATCCCGACATCAACCGTCGGGCAGTTGCCCACCAGACAACACCCGTCTGGTCGGAGGATCCTCCCTTTTCAATAGAGGATGAGTGAACTTTACACCCTGTACCTCATACCTCCATAGTCTAATCATTTTCGTGTCCAAATACTAAAATACTCTTACAATTTAGGTTCTTTTCATTGAATTTGTTTTAGTGTGAGGATATTTGAAAAAGAGTGTGGAACTTACCTGGTACAATAATGCTTGTAAATCCATTACTAGTTCCAACTCCTAAAACATCTTCATAGGGACAGAATTTGAAGTTATTTATAGTTTTTGCCATTCTATGTCTCAAGTAAGGTTTCTCTGTGGTTTGTGAGCAGCAGTTACTGAAAAATTGAATGTTAAAAAAAAATCCGCAAAAGTAATAATATACATATTTATAAATGTCCACATTTAATGATTATTGCATGTGTCATCAATTAGAAAGATATATGCCCGTTTTCACTAACACTACGCGACTCCTAAATGATTGCCTAAATAAAAGCGCGCTGTTCGTTTTTCAACTTTGAGTGTTGAAAATCCTAGTGTTAAAGAAAACGGGCATTAGACCATTTCATTATTTTTATTGGGTTTAAACTTCTTTAAAACATACTTGTATATTTCCACGACTTCATCTAGGCCGACAGCAAGCATGTCTTTCTGTGAGAACTCTAGGTCCACTGGGGCACTCCTCAGTCTGTAGTCTTGTATAGGGCCGTCCAGGTTCCTAATGTCCCAGATCTTCATACTTCTGTCTACGCCTGATGTGGCCATGTACCTGTTAAGTAGGAATAATTAAGAACAAAAATAAATATATTAAAAGTATAAATTGGATAATATCACCATTGTCTTGCTTCATACAGATGTACCTTATCCGTAAGGGCGGTAAATTGATAACGTGAACAAGAACAAGTATCAGTAATGCAATATTTTCGTGTCAATAAATTCTGTTATTTTTGAAATGGTCAATTGGTCATACATCTCCTGTAGAGTTGTTTGACCAATTGACCATTTCAAAAATCAAATCAACATATTTTATTTCACATAAACCTACATTGGCACTTATGAAACGTCAGAATCTAGGTGCACAGTTCCAATTGGTTGTTTCCTATGGAGAAGAGCTGGCAAGAAACTCCACGGTTACTCTTTTAAAAATAATTGGCATTTACAATATTTTCAAATAACAGGGAGAAAAGTGTAGGCCTTTCAACAAGTACCAAATACTTAACAAAATAGAAAATAGTCAGCAAATCTACAGTCTACTAGGCCTACAACGTTCTCACCTATTTAAACCAAATGACATGGTTGCCATTACAACTACAGTAACAAATCTGAATAAATATCATGTCCACAAAAGCAACTAATAAAGAGTTGAAATTACAACTGCATACAACCCTAATCTATTCAAAGTGAGAGTGAATAGGCTTCTTCTGGGTAAGCTCACTCCATCGTAGACTTTGTCTCTGTCATCCAGACCTAGACTAGTCAAGAGTAAACTCATAGTAGAATAAAAAATTATAAAAAATTAGAATTGTAAGTATATACTCAGACCAAATAAAAAAACCAAGACAGCGCTGTCAACACTGACGTGAGGCCGTTTTCGTAAACATGTGTGCACTTAGTGAGGTGTAGTTTGATTGTAAATGTGTGCGTGTGAGCGTGTACGCACAGTGCAGAGGTGTAGTTTTGGCATGCATCACTGTATTGTTCGCAACGCTCTGTCTTAGTTTTTATTTGGTCTGAGTGTATATAATGTCAAATAATGAGCAAATGAGTTAATAACAGTAAAAAAAAATCTAAATAAGAAAGATACATACATTCCCCTATTATCCACAGCAATAGCAGTCAGCGGTGTCTTATGGCACAAAATCTTTGCCAAAGGTTCTTTGATAGTAGGTGACCATAGTGATACAACTCCTTTAGAGTTCCCTAAGCACACTGTAGCATTGTATGGGTTCTGTGCCATAACAGCTGTTCTTCCTAAGTGGTTGTTGTAGTGCCCCACCACTTCTCCAATTGAAATATCTAGCCATGTCATGAAGCCAAATTCATTCTGGAAATTAGATAAAAATCGGTTTAAAGAATTTATTCTCATAAATAATACAAACATTTTACTTAAAATATAAGATAGTACAAATAAGTCATGTAGTTATAAGGTGAATCCGTGAGTCGACAAAAGGAAATCCAAATACCTATTTAAAACCAGGATCCCAAAGACTTAAATTCTATACAAAAGTTTAATTATCATAAGAAGGCAATTCTTTTATTTTACTTTTTCTGGATGGTTTTCATACTTATTGTTTTAACATATTTGTTTTTTTTAAATATTTCTATTTTTTGTATTAACAATCGTATCTGGAAATTTATGGTACAGTAAAATGCTATTAATAAATAGAAATATTTCTTATTTGTATTTTAATGAATACATTTTTTGATGTGAAACATCTATGGGCGTGCCTTGGGAGTAAAACCGACTCGTAAACCGTGACGGCAAACGGCATGACGCTCTCTTATGCCGTGATGCCCCAAAATCTATATTAAAAATATTTATTTGTCTTGTATTTATATTCTGTATTCTAATAAGAATAAGAAGCAAAATATATTAATTTATTCACCATATTTATTTATTGGTTTTCTTTAATTATAAATTCTTTCAATAACCATCAATTTCAATGTTTCTCATGCCGGGCGTCCCGTGACTGCCAACTTTTTTCTTATTTATGAGCCCACTTACAAAGAAGAGGCTTGAGTCCCGGAAATGGAAATGCTATAGGCTAATTCAGTTTATTTTATGTTTAAGGATTTATGCAAAACTGGGTCTGTATTATGAACTATTAATGTCATCATGATTCTGGTCATGTATAGATTCATTCTCATATTTCGCACTGGAAAAATTATGGTATTAACTCTTCATAAATTACAGTCCCTTGGTAGGGGAGCCTAGGTTTTTGAGCAAGCATATGCAGGGCAAAAAGTTGACAATAAATTTGCTTTAATAAGAATGTTTTTGAATTTATCAAAAATAAAAAATTAAACAAAAAAACTGTACTGAATGAACTTTTACTTAATTTATGCTTTATGATTTCTGACTTTTCTAGTACTTAAACCTCAGTTGGTCCAATTGAGTTTTTTGATCTTTATAAGAAACAAGATCGATTGGCGTCAAAAAAAGTTTTTGGGAAAATGTACCATTTTCTTGTTGATATTGTTTTTTTTTTTTTTTTTCAAATACTGTGAATGAGGATCAAATTTCTCAAAAAAATAAGGGCAGTCTCCTAAGATAGTTTTCCTGTAACTACAATGGTTAATGTACCTGCCCTTACTGCCCCATCAGATATAGGGAAAGTCCACAATCCCCAATCAGTCCGGCACGGTTGGCCCAGTGGTTAAGCGATTGACTGCTGCGCTGCGCGTCGCGAGTTCGATTCCCGCACGGAACAAATATTTGTATGATCCACAAGTAAATGTTCCGGGTCTGGCTGTTTGTGTATGTGAGTTTAACTGTTTGTAAACGCACCCACGATACAGGAGAAATTCCTAGTGTAGGGCAACGTTTTTTAAAAAAGAAAAGAAAGAATTTCTTCGCTAGATTTGCCTATCTAAGTCATTATGGGTTAGGCCGCAAACAATCATATGAAAATCAACGGCTCTAAAGATCACTTTATTTTTGTTCCATTTTGGAAATCTGAAAGTGGACTCCTGACCACGGAGCTCCTATCTGAAACTTTTCAAATATATTTTCGGTGTTCTTCCCTCATGCCGCACTGCTCAAAAATCCTCTGAGCTCCCCTACCAGCTGGTCAAAGAAGAATATTTGTTTAAACTTACAACAGCAGCTAGTAAGAAGTGGTAAGGTAGGAACTCCATCCTCAGAATCTTATCCATTTTCTTGACACAGTGCAGCTCAGTCCCAGTATTGTCATACATGTACAGCCACTCCTTTTGAGCAGCCGCCACCATAGTTTCTGTGTGCAACCAACTGCAAAATAATATACAGGTGGAATTACTTCTTTTTTTCGAGTTGATTGAAAATAACTGTATATTGTATAACATTGTTAAATGAGGTGGAATTATTAAATTCAGAAAAAATAAAAAAAATAAAACTACACATCACAGAAGAAGGGTCAAGGAAAGCTCAGATTGAATGTTGAACAAAATCAAAATATTTTATTTCACATAACATGGGCACTTATGAAACATCAGAAGCTAGGTGCACAGTTTCAATTGGTTATTTCTTATGGAGAAGAGCCGACAAGAAATTCCACAGTTACTCTTTTAAAAATAATTGGCTTTATGATATTTTCAAATAACAGTGTTAATAGGTTTGGGAGGCAGGTGTAGGCCTTTCAATAAGTACCAGGTACTTAACAAAATAGAAAAGAATCTATATAAAAAATGAAAACCTATTTAAAGCAAATGACATAAACATGAACACATTCAACAAGATTAAAAAATAAAATAAATGATTGGGTAAAAGTCACCAATCAAATATATTGTAAACATACATACTTCGAGGCATTTATGTGCCATCTACGTGGCATCAACGCCTCCATTATACCTACTGGATGAAGGAAGATAGAATTACTCTTCAAAGATACCCGTTATGTTTCCTGTTTTAAATTTTTATGTGTGTTTACAATACTATATTTGATTGGTGACTTTTACCCAATCATTTATTTTATTTTTTAGTCCATTTAACAAGTGTTTATATAAAAATTACTACAAGCATTTACCTGATATCATGAATAGACTCCATAACATTAATTTCAAAATGCAATTTCTTAGTGACCCAGTCAAAAGCAGCCAAGTGTCCTTTCTTGCTGCCTAACAGCAGATGCCTTCCGTTCCTAGAGTACTTAGTCCTGTATGGTCCAAATTCTAGTTTCAGTTCAAATATCTTGGCAGCAGCAGATATGTCTACATTCTCTGCTATAATCTTCTGTGATATTGCTGTTGTTTTACTGTCCTCATCTACTTCTAGACCACTGAAATGTTTAAATTGAGTTAGATAAAATGTAATTATTAGTTATTTATTTTTCAGATAACATGGTCCATTATAAAAAAATGTATTATAGGTCCATTTAAAAAAAGGGCTTTATTTAGGTAGGAAT